>ML058546.1:1200000-1800000 GCA_003013855.2 Liriodendron chinense
CAATTTTGAGCTTTGCTTTGTTTTGAACCATTGTTGTATCTTTTTCCTTAAAAATATTTTGTAGGATACCAATCAGAGGGCTAGGATCTCCCAATTTGGGAGATCTATCTTTTTGGAATTCCCACTGGAGTGGTGATTGGGAGATCTTTCGGGAATTTCCATCAGCGTGGAGGGAGAGAAAAACGTAACAGCTCATGTCTTTGAACCACAATGTTATTTTTCTTCTCTCAACTCTCTTCCTACAAACCCCCTTCTTTATGGAATACTGAAATATTATTAAAGATGAGGAAAATGAAGGCTAACATCCACTATGGATATGGAAGCCAATTGCCATTTACAAGAAAAACGTTGCCACAACACTTCTAGCTAGAGAATCTGCAGCCAAAGCAGATATATCCAATGTTTACCGTATTGGCATTGTGTCACGTATTGCGCCCAGTGTTATAAATAGCGAATAGCGTATAGCGTAGCCTTCAACCCTTTGAAGCGTGAGGCGTAAGCCACATAGCATGTAGCGTAAGCTACACACTACTTAGATTTTTAATCAAGGTTGCACTTGGTTGCACCAAATTAGATGATTAATAATAAAATTTAACAAAATTTCATTATATTTGGTGCAACCAAATACAACCTGAAGTAATAGCAAGGGGTAATGATTAAGTATAAAAGCGAAGAAAGAGCAACAAAACTAATTTAAAACTATTTCTTATATTAATTTACTAAAAGCATTGAAAAGACTAACGAATTTCACTGAAATAGAAAAATGTAAGAAATCATTAAAAACATTATTGATTTTAATATTATAGTGAAAAATGACTTGTTATGTGAGCTATGTAGCGTGTAGCATAGTCTATGAAGCGTGTAACGTATCCAAATTAGGCTACATACAACTTAAGCTATTTTCATGAGCTACATAGCGTTTAGGCTAAGCTACGCTACGTAGCGTAAGCTACACGCTACATAGCGTGGCTATTTAAAACACTGATTGCGCCCTTGGGATACAGATACATATCGATTATCTCAAGGGATATCGTTTGTATTAGGTAATGCATCACACTTTTTGGGAAACATGGGGAAACATTGGGAAATTGGTCGAATTTTTCAATGAAACTTCGGGGATTGTTAAAAAAGACCTTAATACACACTTTTAAATCATAACATCACCCAAAAAAAGAGCAAAACTTGGATTGAAGGTTTAAGTCCTTGATTTTGGAAATTGAAACATGAAGAATCCTTGATCAAAGGTCCCCCAAATCAGACCACCTACCCTCAAATTTGGAAATTGAAGGTTCAAATCCTTGATTTTTCATGCAAAACCTGAAGAATCAAGAATTTCTAACCTTTTCATACTGATTTGGTATGATTTACACACACACACCCACCAAAAAAATGATCAAAATGCAAAAACACTCACCAAATGAGTTCCAAACCCAAATCCGGAAAAATCTTGATTCCTCTTTCAAATCTATGTTTTTCTCCCAAAAGATTGCAAAGGATGGACTGAAATCCACCTAGAATCTGTTTAGAAGAGGGAAGATTGAAAGAAAAATGGGGGGAAAAAAAAAGAGGTAGAAGGAGTTTTCCGAAGAAATGTGTCGATTCCTGTCAAGTATCAATGATATTTGTCGATATCGGCAAGTATCATTGATACAAAGGAATTCTACAAGAGAAATGACCGATATATTGCGATACATTGCGATATCAACGATACTATACGATGTATTAAGGATATCATGCAATACATTAACCAATATTTAGAATTTTATACATTCCAGGCATGTTTCATATCACCCAAGTGTGATACCGATAATATTGGACAACCGACCAGCGCACCAAAAGCTCTGGAGCTAATGGGGAAGGACCGGTTTATCCCTATATGCAGGCCCTCCTAGGCAAACCCAGGGGAGAGTTCCCCATGGGCAAACCCTGCATCGCATGGGTTCCCAAATCACACGATCCCACAGTGGACCCCACCTTGTGGCTATTCTACATCTCACAGACCCCACCTCATTGGTCGCCCCACCCCGGTGTGGAGACATGTGGCATCCTTGGAGTCACACCAAGATGCCCCCGCATCATAATACCAAAATTTGATGCAGGGCGCGTGATCTAGGCTAGATATGGTGTAAGGAAATTATAGACAAATTGAAGAGCAATTCAAAGTATAAGATATACTAACCTACCACAAATTTTAGAAATCAAATAAACAATAAAATTCAAATTTCAACCTAAATCACAATCCCAAAATAAACTAAATCATATAAAACATGAAATTTCAGAGGATCAATGGAAGGTAGAACTTCCCCCTTTAGCATAGGCTTAGGTCTAATTCAAAGGAGCTGATTTAGTCTCTCTAGAGTTAGGGATATGGGAATCTAAGATTTTATATGAAATTAAGGATTAAGGCTTTCGTACAGAATTAGGGATTAGGGTTTAGGCTAGGGTTTATGGGATAGGAAGATGGATTGAAGAAAGGGAAGAAAACAGAGAGAATGGGCTGACCATACGGTTGTACGGCCCGTTCGTACGTGTAAGGGCTGATGGTGATGGGTTGGGTTTGGTGGAGTGGGGATTAAAAAAGAATGGGTTTGGGGTAGAGGGTTGAAGTTTAGAAGGAAAGAGTAAAGGGATTTAAGGTTTGGAGAAGAAATGCGAAAGAAAAGAAGGATTTGAGAAGAAGATAAGAAGGACGAGAAAATACATTTTCAAAGAATAACAAAGAGGATAGATTAGGCTTCACACCATCAATCTCCATTCACAAGAGATTTTCTATTTCAAAACAAGAGAGAGAGAGAGAGAGAGAGAGAGAGAGAGCTTTTCTTTTCATTTCAAAACATTCAATAATGGACTAGGGCTAGACATCCAAGCCTTTTATAATCTCAAAATGGACTTTTTACAAAAAGGCGCTCTGAGATGAAAATCCTCACAATAAGATGCTCAATGAAAGAAAACTTATTCCTAACTCCCTAATCTCAACTAAATATCAAAATAAATCCAACATGAATAATCAACTAAATAAAAGAAATAAATCTAAACATCCTAAAGTTTACGATCAGTGTAAGAACCCAATGATCCAACCGTCCGATCGATGTTTCCTCCCAATCCAATGATCCAAACTCCTTAATAAACAACCCACATGCATCTTCCTAGTGTAGGGTCTTCGAAGATGCACGATCATGCATGTGGGGTCTTCAATGTAGCCCACCTGGGCCCATGTAGTGGTCACCAAGCCAAAGTGAAACTGAAGCTCATCTCATCCTCTAGTATACCCTATAAGGTGCTTGGATGTCCTCATCAACTCCCCCCAACTGAGAAGATTTCACCTCTCGCAAAATAAAGTTGTGTAACGCTCCAAGAGGTCCAAGTCGAGTCGCTAAAGCTCTGTCTTTGTGATCCACACACAATTTGACACTGGCCTATTCTTCCACTTGACAAGATATTTTTGAAATCCTCCATGTCTGGTAGAAACCACTTGCTTGTCCAAAATATCCTTTATCTCCTCTTCTCGTAGGTATAGATGGTAAAGGTGGCAAAGGTTGAAAAGAGGGATCTGGTAATGGCCAAGAGTCATGAGGCAGGTTGGGTGTGTCATCAGCTAGGTCCATGTGGGGATCAGGGGAAGGGCCTGGAAAGGCAAAGATCTTCCACATTGAATGTAAAACTAATGCTCATGGTAGGTGGAAGATCTACAATATATGCATTGGGACCTAATCCTTTCAATATCTTATATGGTCCTGCACTACGGGCTTATAATTTCTTTATGGCTACCTGCGGAAACCATTCTGACCTTATCCTTATCATCACTTCATCGCCTACTTGAAATTCTTGGAACCTACGATGAGAGTCAACAAATACCTCATACTTTTCGTTGCTCATATTAATCTCTTTTCTAATTTCATTATGCAAATCATGGATATGTCGTGCAAATGCATCCACAAACACGGATGGCCTATGGGAGAGTGACATGGGAATAAGATATATAGGCTTCCTAAGCTTGTAACCATGCACTACTTCAAAAGCACCCATGAATATTATCCTATTGACCAAACTATTGTAAGCAAACTCTACAACCGGTAAGACTAATCCCAAGTCCTAATACGACCCAGCCACAAGACATCGCAATAGATTTCCAAGGCTTTGATTAACCACCTCCATTTGACCGCCAATTTGAGGGTGGTATGTTGATGAGAATTGAAGTCTCGTTCGTACCCATCATGTGTCGAAGTGTCTTCCAAATATAACTCATGAATCTGACATCTCTGTCAATATCAGACAATGGTTTTGGGCAATCCATCCAAGCGAACCACCTCCCCAAAGAATAGCTTCGCAATGTTGGATGCATCAGACGTTTTAGAACATGGTAGAAAATGGGCCATTTTAGAAAAATGGTCCCCCGCCATAGATGGAATCGTGTTTTTTTTAATCTTGGGTAGCCCAAGCGCGAAGTCCATACTAATATCTTGCCATGGAGCGTGTGGCACTAGCAAAGGCATATATAAACCTGTGTTCTGCCTTTTCTGCTTTACCAACTGACAAGTCCTACACTGCTCAATAATCTTGGCTACGTCTCGGTTGAGATTGGGCCAATAAAACCGATCTTCCACAAGGGTAATAGTCTTGTCTTTACCAAAAAATGACCAACTACTCCTCCGACATGAAGCTCCCAAATAGGAAAATCCCATAAGGAGGTGCAAGGAATGCGGAGTCTGTCACCTTTAAATAAGAATTCATTGATCAGGACAAACCCACTATCTCTCCTTGACTGGTCCTCCAAAAGTGATGTGTACACTTTTCCAAAATCCGGGCATGTAGAGTATTCTCCTTTCAATTGTTAGAACCCAATGACTTCTACACTCATGGATTAGAGTAACGCCACTCTACGACTAAGGGCATTGGCAGGTTTGTTTTCGACCTCAGCCTTGTATTTCAGAACAAAGGTGTACTCCTAGAGAAACTCTACCCACTTGTCATGCCTTGGATTTAACTTCTTTTAGGAGTTAAGGTATCGCAAAGCCTCATGGTCACAAAACCAATGTCGCAAATGTCGCAAGGATTGAACTACCGCATAGAACTCCTTGTCATAGGTGGAATACCAATGCTTCGCTTCATTCAACTTTTCACTAAAATAGGCAATAGGGTGCCCTTCCTGGCTAAGTACTCCACCTATACCTACACCAAACGCATCACATGCAACCTCGAAGACTTTAGAAAAGTCAGGAAGGCGCATGACAAGAGCCTCAATTATCTTGCCCTCAATCTCCTTGAATGCTCTAAAGGCCGCATTAGTCCATTTGAACTCTCCCTTCTTAATGCAATCTATGATGGGAGCCATAATGAAAATAAAGCGTCGAATGAACTGCCTATAAACGATAGCTAACCCGTGGAAGCTACGCACTTCATGAATGTTTTGCGGTTTAGGCCAATTTACTATGGCCTTAACTTTCTCAGGGTCTGCAAACATACCCTCCGATAAAACAATGAACCCTAATAAAATAACTTTGTTAAACATGAAAGAACACTTCTTCAGGTTGGCATACAATTTCTCTAAACTAAGGACCCTGCAAACTTACCTCAAATGGTGGAGATGTTGTTCCTTAGAGGTACTATAAATAAGGATGTCATCAAAATAAACCACCAAGAACTTACCTATAAAGGGCCTCAACACCTGGGTCATCACTCTCATGAACTTACTAGGAGCGTTGGTCAA
Organism: Liriodendron chinense; assembly: GCA_003013855.2. Classification (NCBI taxonomy): domain Eukaryota; kingdom Viridiplantae; phylum Streptophyta; class Magnoliopsida; order Magnoliales; family Magnoliaceae; genus Liriodendron; species Liriodendron chinense. The sequence goes on from ML058546.1 coordinate 1,205,708, forward strand.
ACCAAAAGACATGACTAACCACTCGTATAGCCCATCATTCATCTTGAATGTTGTCTTTTATTCATCTCCTAGGCGAATACTTATCTAATGATACCTGCTCCTGGGCAAATACTTATTTGATGATACCTCGCTTTTGAGGTCAATCTTGGAAAAAATCGTGGCACTGGCCATTATGTCCAACATGTCGTCAAGACATGATAATAGGAAACCGATACTTGACCGTGATCTTGTTGATGGCCCGACTGTCCACACACATGCGCCGAGTGCCATCTTTCTTAAGCGTGAGGAGGGCTAGCACGACACATGGACTCAAACTCTCCTGAATGAACCCTTTTTCCAAGAAACTCATCAACTTGCCTCTTCAACTCCACATGCTCTATGGGGTTCATTCGGTAATGGGGAAGGTTTGGTAGAATCGACCCAAGGACAAGATCAATGGCATGCTGAATGTCCTGCATGAGTGGAAGCTCATCCGGTAGGTCCTCAAAGAAAACATCTCTAAACTTCTCCAATACCGGATTCACCTCAAGTGGCAACCCTACACTAACCTGGGGTGTGACCTCTCTTGCCACGAAGGCATACACCAACGAATCAACCTTAGTTTCCCTCTCAAACTCTTTAGCGTTTATTATATGGAGAGATATAGATTGAAATTTCCTCACCTCTTTAGGATCACCCTTTTTGACATCGTCTTTCTTCTCTGGGGTGCTTTGGGTAGAAGAGGATTTAACTTTATCCTCTTACCTTCGTACATAAATGAACACATATTCGAGCGACCGAATTGTATCACATCACAATCATAGAGCCAAGGTCTACCTAAAATGATGTGGCCTACATCCATAGGCAAAACAACACACCACAATGTGTCTTTATAGGAAGCAAACTGAATGGGAATGAGACACTACTGAGAAACTGGTATCGAGGACACATCAACCCATGAAACTCGATAGGGTTGAGGCTGAGGAACGGGTTTCAAATCCAAACTAGCAAATACTACATTGGTGCAACTGCCACTATCAATTATCACCTTGCAATCTTCGTCACCACACTTGACATAAGTGTGGAAAATTGAATTCATGTGCCAATCATCACTCTCTTTTGCCTGGGCCAAGGCGCATCTAACAACTACAAGTGGCATGGTCTCAACTCTTTCAGCTTCTTCATCATCAGCACCAATTTCAAGCTGATATTCTTCTTCATAATCGCCCTGATCAACCTCTTCTTCACAATCACCAATCACGAGGGCCTTATTTCGCTCTTTCGTGGGCCACTGATGTGCGAAATGGTTGTATCCTTGGCAATTGTAACACAGCATTTGCTCACCTGCCCTCAATCTAGTACTAGCTAGCCCTTTGCCCTTCACATCCCTATTGTTGGATTGAGTAGCAATAGGGGCTTTGGATTAACTCCCATAATTAGGCTTAGCTGCCTTGGGAGTGGCCCTGATATTGGATTCACAAGAGTCAAATCGCCTCACGAATTGTGGTTTCAGATACCACTCGAGTTCTTGCAGCACTTGGTAGGCATGCTCTAGGGTGCTAACGTCGTGAGGAATGAGCTCACGCTGAAGCTCAAGTCGGAGGCCCATCCTGAAACGGGAAAGGGTCATCAATGGGACCTCCTCGATGTTGCTTCGGATCATATACTCATCAAACTTGGCAATGTACTCAATCACGGGTATTGATCTTTGACAAAAGGATTGCCACTGATCTAAAAGCTTCTGACTGTAAGAGAGAAGAAGGTACTTTTCCTTTAAGATCTCTTTCATCTTAGCCCACAGTGAGAACGGGTCATCTCCAGGACCTCTCCATCTTACAGTCAACATTTGTCCAAAATAGCTTGGCTTGGCCCACCAACTTCATCTTGGCGAACCCCACCCGACGGCGATCGAACATATTGTACCACTCGAAATAATGGTCCATGTCCACAAGCCAATCAAGGAAGGTCTTGGGGTCCAAGTGACCATCATAGTTCGGGGACCTCAACCTTCACACTCTCCATGACTCGATCGTCAAGATCATGGTGGTCTAAATACACTCCATGGGGTGGCTAGGTACGCACCCCACCACGGCCAACACCTCAACCACAGTCTCTTCCACGACCTCTAATGTGGTTTACTTCAACTTCACTTCCCGCTTCAGATTGGCATCTTCCCCATCGTTAGGGTTTGCCTGGAGGGAAGCTTCCAACCAGGTCATGCGAGTATGGGTCTCATTCCTGAGGACTGCCAGTTGGTGACCGGTGGCTCTACTTTGGGCCTTAATGGCCGCAAGATAGTTATTAATGGTATTGATAGCTTCAGCAAGCTGTTCTGAATTCATTGTAAGGTGTAGACCAAAACCACGCCCAGTGTGAGTGGGCATAAACTGGGAATTTAATGAGAAACCTAAGAGCTAAACACTCTAGATGCAATATGATGAGAATGGAAAAAACTGCTAACCCTACATTATGGTGGGGACCATAGAGCATCATCCAGTAGCAAGTCACTGCTAGCAGCGTCATTGCAACTTAGCTATCGTGTCCGGCTAGAGAGTGACTTGGCTGTGACACTGGAACCATGAATGTGGGTGGGACCATGTCTGTAGGGCCCACATCGATGTATGCATTGTATATCCAGTTATCCACACCATCCATCTATTTTGCCATCTTATTTTAGGACATGGTCCCAAAAATGAAGCAGACACAAATTTTAGGCAGACCACACCGCCAAAAACAGTTGTCGTTGAACGCCCACCATTAAAAACTTCCTAGGGTCTACCATAATGTTTGTTGACCATCCAACCTGTTGATAAGTTCACACAAAACTAGATGGAAACAAAAAAACCGATATCAGCTATATCTAAAACTTTTGTGGCCCACAAAAGGTTTTTAATGGTCAATAACAATTGTTTCCTTTGTTGTGGTCCGCCTAAAATTTGTCTGCTTCATTTTTGGGACCATGCCCTAAAATAAACTAGAAAAACATATGGACAATGTGGATATACAATGCATATGTGAAGGTGGTACCACAGTAAGGGTTGCACCTGTCTTGAGTGAGGCATGGGGCCACACCTAATCCACTCTCGTTTCAGCAATGTGAGTGGAACAAGACCTGGTTGTGGGGTCCACCTCAGTATATTTGTTGTATATATACGTTGTTCATCCGTTTTGCCAGCTCATTTTAGTGGATGGGCCGAAAAATGAAGCAAATCCAACTCTCAGGTGGGCCACTGATCACACCATAAGAAACGATGGTCAATGACCAAAAGTTTTTTCTGGGCCACAAAAGTATTGGACCAATATGATATTTGCGTTTTCCCTTCATCCAAGTCAATGTGACCTTATAAACAACTTGGATGGGAAATAAAGATTACGGTGGACCCTAGGAAGTTTTTAATGGTGGGTGTTCAATGACCACTATTTCTTGTGGTGTGGTTCACGTGAGATTAGGATATGCTTCGTTTTTCGCCTCGTGCCCTAAAATGACATGACAAAATGAATGGATGGCGTAGATATAGGACACATACATTGAGGTGGGCTCCATAGAGTCACACACATCACCCAAAGGCCGAACCCAATGAAGAAGGGGGTGTCATCCATAAGTCATTCACCTTTCCTAAAACAAAAGGAAAAGGGATCAGCAAACGGACAATTTCCAAACCCTAAAATTAGATTCCATTTGAAGCCCTTCAATGCAAAAATCGGTGATTCTCTCCAAAGGGAGAAATTTTCGACGGAAAATCGCAAGAAGATTGATACAACCTCGCCAAAATCCCTCAAATCTCAAAAAGCCGGCTCTCAATCTGCAATCCAAGCACTTCTCGATGTTCTGAATCTACTCCAAAGTTGTCGAATTTGAATTTCTCAAACAGGTTTGATATTTTCTATTATTTCTGATTTTTTTTTCTTTTTTTTCCTAGTATTTACGCCGGACAGTAGCTAGATTTTGTTGCCCCTAATCAACGAAAATGTCAAAACTTTCGTCAATATTTTCAATTACCGACAATCCCAAAAAATCGGTGAGCTTTCGACGATTTTCAGAAGAGATATGACATATGTGATGTTTAGTATCGGAGTCCCAGTGATACCAAAATTATCGGCGACAATTCAATAATGTCGCCGACAACTAAATAATTGATCACAACTACATGTACCAACTTACAGCGTATCTTCAAGCGCCCCACGTGCCACCACACAATTTCAAGCATCCCACATGTCCACATGTGCCAAAAGTTTAAAATGAAATTTTTGTTTATGCATGACATGTGCCATGTGCATCTTCAAGCGGCCCACATACACCACATGTGCATCTTCAAGCACCTCACAACATGTGCCACATGTTCATCTCAAGCATCTAACATGTGCCAATGAACACATGCCCCTATACAGTTTCTAGTGTTCCAATGTGCCACATGTGTCAAATGTTTAGTGAAACTTTTGTGTTTGCTTCTGTGAAATCTTCCAAATGTTTAGCCTGTTTGGATTGGTGGAATCCAAATGTAGATGGAAAGGAAAACGTCATATCCGAGGAAATAGAAATCCATGAAAAAGAATCCAAGATTTGTGCACGTGATTTCTATGTAAATGTGGAAAGCTCAATGGTTAGAAAGTGAGAGTTGTCTCTCAAAAACATGGAACTCTTCATGTAACAGGTTTTTAGCCCTTCTCCAAGGAAAACTCTGGAATTGGAAATTGATTACCACAGCTGATTTTAGTTTTGCAAATGACGGAAAATGTGACATCGAAGGAAAACAATTTCATGTCCGTGGTAGAAAAGAGGATTCCATCAATCCAAACATTCCAAAACAAAAACAAGGTAATGCTAGACAACAAATGCATAGCTTTTCAAGGGAAAATGGGAATGCTCCCAATCATCCCTTTCTCTGTTTCCATTTTCACTATTTCATCTTAAAAGGTTTTCCAAAGAAATGAAACTTATCACCACATCCAAGGCAGGCTTCCCTTGCAAATGAAGAGAAACCCTGAAAATCAACATGCTTGAACTGTGTCACGTGATTATTCTATTAATTTCTACTTTTTACTCTCTTTCTGCAAACCCCATCCACCCTACATCTGAAATGGAATGCCACTTATTGTTATATATATATATATATATATATATATATATATATATATATATATATATATATATATATATATATATATATATATAGCTGATGCAGCATACTCTTCAATGTTCCTGCTGCTGGTATGGCAAACCATGGGCAATGCTAGTAACAAAACTCATAATATGTATCATTATTTAAGCCTTATTCCAACTAATTGCTTAGTATTTTCTCCGTAAAACAAAGAAAAGCATCTCTATGCCATACGGCTTCTTAAAGTGTTATGCCACTTAGAGTAGAAGCAAGCATAATTAAAGAAAATAATATTAACTACCAAGTGTCACTGAAAACAAAAATTCCGATAAACATTGTACCACAGAAATACCGCAAGAAAGATTATGTTGAAACTTACCATATATGCTACACCGCAAGAAAGATTATGCTGAAAGCCTGAAACTTACCATATACGCTACACCGCAAGAAAGATTATATTGAAACTTACCATATATGCAGCCAAAAATGCACTGTAATGTGGATGGAAAAGCATTTGCTGCAGTAACAGACCGGCAGAAAACAGACATCAGTCGGGCTCTCAATCCAGAGTTCCCAGGACTGACCCTAGCATCTGCAGCAATGTTTTCAACTCCAGTGGTACCTGCAAAAAGGGTTCAGTTATTGAGAGAAATAAGCACAACATTGAAGCATAATAACTATTAAAGTGATGCAAGTATGATCAAAGAAACCTTCTTTCCATAATAGAGATGAATAGGCATCACTTTGTCATAAGCATTAAATTTTTTTAAGGGTCCCGACATATTATTGAAAAAGGAAAATGATACGAGAAAATGATGAGAAATCAACTAGAATGCAAAGGAGAATTAAAGCCCCAAGACCCCCTAACAAAATACTCGTAATTAGACGCAAATATCTTCGAAGATAAGGCCTAGTTGATGGCCAACCGCTTGGCTTTGAGGAATATTGCAGCAACACTACACGAGGAATTCCTGTACAACAGATAATTCCTTTTAATCCATACCATCCCAAAGCACTGCAAGAAAGGAAATTCTCCAAAGCAACATCTTTCTTTTGCAGCCTTTCCTTCCACCATGCCAAGCTGAAATAAAGGCCTTCATAGATCCTGGCATCACTCGTTCCACTTCTAACAATCTGAGGACTTTCCACCAAATTTGGTTGACGAATTGCCAATGCAAGAATAAATGACCTACTGATTTTTCTTCCCTCAAGCACTTGCACCACCCATTCGGAAGGATCATCCTACGCTTTCCTAAGATTGTCAATAGTAAGAACTTTTTTTAATTACAACCAACTACGTGAATGCGAGAACCCGATGAGGACCACAAAACTTCCAAATGAGACTGAGGGTCCAGAATGAGAGAGGATTAGGAGATGATAACCAAGTAAAAAGATCTAAATGAAACTCTATCCATCTGTCAGCATTCCAAACCCACCTATCCAGGTCCGAAACCCCAATTTTGACATTTTGAAGAAGGCCCATGAGGTGAGAACATTCTTCAATTTCTTCCTCTGAGAAATTTTGGCAGAAACAGGGAAACCACGCCACATTACTTCCCTCAAATGAGACACATTAGTAGACTAGAAGAGACTAGAAACTCTATCCATCTGTCAGCATTCCAAACCACACCACGTTATCTCCCTCAATGCCATCCTCATTTGCCTCAACTCTGAAGAGACTAGAAAAGGACTCCTTCAGAGGCGAATCACCACAGCACTTGTCTAGCCAGAACCGGATTTTAGACTTACCTCTCGTGTCAAGCAGATACCCCCCTTTGAACATAGGAGCTATCCTCAACACAGCTTTCCATAACCCCGAAGCTCTATACTGAACTGACAATCTAGGGAAGCAGCTACCTTCGACTGCGCATACTTGTCAGAAATAATGTGATACAACAAGCTACCAATTTCTGCTCCAAACTTCAAAGCCATTTCCCCAAAAGAACTGCGTTTGAAGCTCTCGAGCATCTTATTCCCAGTTCCCCCTCCTTAGTTTTACACGCATCTTCCCAGCTGACTAATTGGAACCTACTCATCTTCCGAACCTTGCCAAAGGAAATCTCATTGAATATCGTCTGATCTTCGGATGGCAATAACCAGAAATTGGAATAAAGACATGTAACAGAGACATACTTGCAAGAGCATCCTTGGTGAGAGTGATTCTACCTCCCACAGACAGATACAGCTTTTGCTCCATTCTGTCCACTACTGTACCCCATAGATGCTTGGCAGGTTTGTCAAAGCAAAGAGGGAAACCAAATAGGTTGATGGAAGCTTTCCTGGTTTGCATCCAAATTCCAAGCAAAGACCTCCACCTTTCACTAAGCCACACTCCTAAGAATTCACTTTTTTGGATGTTAATCATCAAACCTGACACCACCTCGAAGCAATGAATAACTTTGCACAAGTTATCCAATTGAATTGATCAGCCTCACAAAACAAAAGTGTCCTCAGCAAATTGGAGATGAGAGATTTGAAGATTAGCTTTGTCAAGTGTCAACCTCAGAGCCCTTAATAAGGTTCTTCACTGCAGGCTTTGTCCAACATCTTGCTGAGTGCCTCCACCGGGATCACAAACAGGAATGCGGACAAGAGGTCTCCTTGCCGCAATCCTATTGAACTTTTGAAGACACTTTTCAGCAAACCATTCGCCAAAATAAAGAAATAGACCAAGCCAATGCACTCCCCTATCCAACTTCTCCGTTTGGGACCAAAACTCAACCTGTCAAGCATGTGTCGAAGAAACTTCAGGTCGATGCAGCCATAGGCTTTCTCCACATCTAATTTGCAAATGATTCCTGCCTTCCCTACTTTGTAACTAGAAAGGCTGGAATCAGTTTTGTCAAATGCGATTGCATATGTACATATGCATCTGCAAATCGCATATGCAATCACAATGCATATGCGATCGCATATGCTTTTTTTTTCTTTCAAAAAATACACTTTTTGCCTATATAAAGGCACCCAAAGCCACCTACATTTGGAACATTATCATTCCAAACACTCCCTTACTCTCTTTTTCTCCTTACCTTCCTACTTCCAAGTTCCAACATTATAATCTCTCTCTTACATTACAACTTCCAACTTCCAAGCTTAAATCCTAATCTCTACAAGATTCAAGGAAGATCAATCAAGAAGAGAAGTTTCTCTCTCTTGGAAGATCAATCAAGATTCAAGCAAGATCAACCAAGCACTCTCATTCTACATTTCTCTCTCTTTCTCTTACATCCTAATCCTATTTCTCTTCTTCATTCATTCATTCTATTTATCTTCATTCATTCATTCTCCAGATTATAGAATCTACGATTCTACATACATACAATATTCATTCTACATTCTATTGCTCTCTCTTATATTCTATTTCTCTTCATTGATACATTCTATTTCTCTCTCTCTTCAAGACAATCATTTTCTACATACATTTTACATCTCTCTCTCTCTCTCTCTCTCTCTCTCTCTCTCTCTCTCTCTCTCTCTCTCTCTCTCTCACACACACACACACACACACACATTCTATTCCACATGTAGGCTATAAGCTAAAACCTAACCTACAAGTTACAACTTACAACTACAAGACTCAAGAGTGAAGAAAGTCTCAAGACAAGAATTTAGATTTAAACTTGTGTTGTGTACTTGTGTAATTGTGTAACTCTCTCTCTCTCTCTCTCTCTCTCTCTCTCTCTCTCTCTCTCTCTCTCTCCCTCTCTCCCCTACAACTATGGAGATGACTCTGATCATGACGATGGTGGTGATGTATATAGTATTAGACATTTAGACTATTTAGTATTATTTTGCAAGTAGTGTATAAACTTAAGATGTAACTTGTAAATTGTATTTGTACAATTAATAGCTTATTGATTGTTTTGTTAACTATATTGTTGAATGTTGATGTACTTTATTCATTGTTTAATTAATTTATTTCTCACAAACGAATTTTATATATGTAAAATTACTAAATTAGTTATCTATTAAATTAGGGAAGTTTCCATTAAGTTCTTATATTTTTTTACATTTTTTTCATTTTTTCCCTTATTTTTCATTTTTTTTTAATTTTTCAAAAAATAAAAAATAAAAATATGCGCACAGTGCATATGTGTGACCATGCAATCACATATGCAGTCGCACATAATCACACATGCAATTTGACAACATTGGCTAGAATTAATACACTCATGAGCTATAAGAGCACCGCGCAGAATTTGTCTCCTAAACACAGAAGCTCCTTGAGCTTTCGAGATGATGCCCCCCAAAACCTTATGGATTCTAGACGTGAGGTCCTTGGCAAGGATGTTATGCGGGCTTCCAATTAGGCTAGGATGAAAATCTTTCAAACATTCAGCTACATCTATGGGATCAAGGAAATGAAAGAAACCCAATTTCTGGCAATAGCGCCCGCCTTTGACAAATTCAAAAACCAATGCCGTGACCTACCTTTCAACATCCCTCCCAAAACAATTGACAGAAAGCAATAGGGGAGCCATCCAGACCTAGGGCCTCATCTCTCCCCAAGATCTTGACCGCTTCTAACACCTCTTCTTCTTCAAATAGTCTCTCCAACCAAGCTGCTTCGAACGCTTCAATTTGGTTGAATGCAAATGATCTAGCTGAGGTCTCTAGCTGCCTTTCATTGGAAAGCAAATCCGAATAAAATTGTCCACTTGATTTGCATGTTCCATCCCTACCTTCTATTCTCTCACTATTTCTACAGTCAAGTTGTGTATTTGATTTATTCTCCACGTAGCATTAGCAATACCATGAAAATATTTAAGAGTTTTTGTTTCCTTCTTTCAACCTAACTGCTCTTTACCGTTGCCTCCATCAAATTTCTTCTCGAAAAAAGATGCTTCTCTAATTCAAGCTTCAAAGTATATCTCTCCATGATATCATCGTCACTGAGCATCCCTGCTTTTTCCTTATTGTCAATATATTGAATACCTTTAAGCAATCTATTTCTCTCATACTCCACCGAGCCGCGCTTGTCTTTAGACCAATCTTTTATTTTACCCTTATGCAGTTTGAGTTTGAGCATGAGTTTGTGGCCTACCCATCCATCCACTTGAAAAGCCACCCACTATTCTCTAACTTCAGAGATGAATTCAGCATCTTCCAAACACACTAACTCTAACCAGAACGCTTAGGCGCTCTGGGCAAAGCAATCTGAATGACACCTAGAAAGAACTCTTCCCAATCGATGGAAACCAGGAATTGATTCAATCTCGACATTACCACTCTCTCTTGGGGATTACACCAAGTGAACTTCGATAACACGAAGGAAATCAATGAGCTGGTGACCTTCAATCCAATCAGAGCTTGTCATCATTTCATCATTCAACTTCTTATGCGGCTACCTCATTGACTTGAAGTCACCCCCAATGAACCACGGCTGATTCCAACAGCTTCGAACAGCCTAAGGTCCTCTCATAGGAGTTGTCTTTTATTAGCATCATCTAGGCCATAGATCGCTGTGTAAAACCCACAAAATCCCATTATTCAAAATTCTGGAAAGGACCAAAGGTAAAAATTCCCCTACCTTTTCGTCTTCCTTAACCAACGCTAACATGTCCCACCACCAGAATGCCACCCGAGGCACCAATTGCATTTATGGCTACCCAATCATTGCTTAATGCTCCCAAGATCAATCTAATCAGGTTGTTGCCCCAATCACCTTTTTTTGTTTCCCGGAATGCAGCTAACTGAAATTGCAACTTGCATATTTGCTTGATGAGGCTTGGGCAACCCATCCACCTAACATTCCATGGGACCGTCTTCATTTAGAACCACTATGTTTCCCTTCCCCGGTGATGGTCCCCTCTCGCTCCTACTTGAGTACCCCCCAACAACAGTATGCTAGTCTGCCACTGCCCCTACCTAGGTAAGAACTCGAAAGACCGTAATTTACCAAAGAAGAGAGAATGAGAAGTACCATTTTCCCTTCCTCCCGTTCTTACTGTTGTCATGCCCCTACGATTCTCCAAATATCACGGTTGTTAATTGTTCCTTCCTTTAACGACAATAGAGTTTCCAGTCTACCTCACATCCCTCAAACGCCAATCCCATCTGGCCAACCCTTTGCATAGCATCGTGAATCCGGTTTTTCAATCTAACCCACCTAATCATCCCTGGCCCTCCGATTCCAATTTGGAGGTGAGGTATACCATTCCATGAGTAGGTCCACTCTCTCGACCTCCAACATTGATGAGCCAATTCTACCTAAAGACTTCGACAGCTCCTAGATAGCCAGCGGTAACGCAACAACCAAGTATCTTACTTTATAACCCTCACGCGGTTCAATCTCCAATTGAGAAAAGTCTGCTTCTCCCTTTCCTACACTACTTATAGGAGAAATTGGGGACCAATTCCACTCGGTTGGGTTCCTATCTTCATTAGACAAAAAATATGACCCACTAAGATGAAGCCCAGACCCAGTACTTGCACCTTGGTCCACACGAATGGAAACATGTAGGATTTTGCAAGCCCCATCAAATCTCAAATCCACAGGAGGCACGCCTCCCTAATCTATGCCTCTTTGGGAAAAGATGTAGCCATCGCCTCCGTCCATTTCAAAAAATAAATGTATCCTACCTTACCTCTTGATTCAACACATGAGACGGGTTTTTGAAGAACTGGCGATTGTTGATCTGAACATGATAAAAAGCGTTGTTGACGAGTACACTCTCATGCAAAAAAACACCAGTTAGAGTTAGAATCTCTCCAGGACACCTATCCCTTTCACATTCCTATCAGGCATCACAATCTTCGACGTTCAACTCACCAATGTAATCGAGCCACACATCTTTCACTTTCTCCCTAATTTGGGCATCCACTACCAGGCTACCACCCAATCTTCGCACTCTATTGAACTTTCGTTAGGTTTAGGTGAAGGAATACCTCTAGTAATGCGGCCCAAAGTAAATTTTCCATGCAGTTTAGTCGATGTAATCTGAAAGTTCAAGGACTCATATCGAGACAAAAGACTCTTGGCTTCATTCTTAACATCCATTGATTAAGGAGAAATCAAACACCCAAAGAGGAACAAATAACTTTAACTTACCCTGCACATATTTTTGAAACCAATGTATATCAATGAACACAATCACCTGATGGAACTTCTTGTTTCAATACCTTCACACGTACATTGATTCTTTAACTCTTGCAATGCTCACCTTCAACACATTTTATCTCAAATCTGGCCATAAACACACAATGCCCCACTTTTGTCCATCACGATGGATCTATATGAAAATAGGCCTCGCGCACATTCTTGGGACACAATTACACGGCCCACCATACAATGGTTGAGAGAGATTCAAGTAAATCAGCGCCCAACAACGTCAGATTTTCACCTCAATCAATAAAAGGAAAAAGAAAAGAGAAGAAACGTTGAAGAAGAAGGGAGAGATCCATGCTAGGATCAAATTAACTCTGATACTATGTGGATGGATTAAGAAAGGAGGAAAGAGAAGAAGAAAAAGAGAAGAAAGGAGAGAATGAGAGAGAGAATGAGGATTAGGGTTCACACGTCCCAACCTCTCTCAAGTCGATTACATGGTTTTCAATATTTACAAGAATGCCATTAATAACAAAAGTAAAAATACCCATGACATCCTAAACATAGATGGGCCTAAGAATGGGCCATATAACAGCCCACATTCACATCCAATAACAGTAACTTAGTAATTGAAAATGGCAGAATTGTCTTCTTGCAGGACGTTTGGAGGACAGTTCTGTCCACAGTTGAAAAATGGTGGAAAGTTGATAAAGAAAGGTTTCAATTTCTATACATCAAAGAAAAAAATGCAATTATCAATTTCTTTCAGAAACTGCCCCTTAAACTTCTCATGTCAGCATCCTAAAGAGGACAAGTTACTAATCTGACAGAACTAAGAGCTCATCTCTCAGAACCATGGCATCCATAGGACTTTAGTTGTCTCAAGAACTCATGTGACGGTATGAACTTGCATTAAGATATTTGTTCCAACCATTTTGGTGCACCTAGAAGATCCTAGAACTTTATCAAAAGCATATTTCAATTATGATGTATGCTAATATACTTTTTTGACTTCTGAAACAGCTTCAGTAAACCGTACCATTGAGTGCATGTGATAGATGCACACTGAAAAATTATAAATTTAAATCAAATGTAAATTAGAAGTTGACTAATGAAAGGCAATGTTTACCGTTAAACAGTAAAAATAGTCTGTTTATCAGGTCCCGATCTTCTAAATTGGCGCCAGAAGCCTTTCTCTTCAAAAGCTCCTCTCCTCTCTTAATAACAGGCTCTTGACTTGAACAAATCAGCCAGCAGATGGCATATTATTGTCTAAAATTCACGTCCATGGCACAGCATGAACTTCAAAGGTTATATAACCAGCATTTTGTATATAGTTGAGTTCAATACATACCTGTCTGAACAAGCAGCTATGTAAAGAGGGTAAACAAGCTCAGGAGCTAGCTCCATAGCTTCAATTACATTCAATATCCCTAACTGTGGAGAGGAAATTACAAAGATAAAGCACAATATATGTTAAATCTGGGCACTGGCCCATGTAGAAAGTGTTGTCATGACCATTGAGAATATTTCCAAATACAAAAAACCTCTAGATTTCTAAGAAGGTCACATGCACTAACTTATAATACATCACCTTTCTCATTAAAAGTAAATCGCCTTTCAATGGAAGCTTCCCAGTAATACGATCTGACTGGGCAACAGAAAGCCCTGCTGGACATCCCATGCTGCAGAAGAGTACACAATTATTTCAGTTATCCAATATTTCAAAAGAACATCACAATTTTGCGGTTGCATTTGCACTCAGGATTCCAGATATCAGACCCTTGAGGTGGCGGTTGATACAAAATTGTATGGAGGCAAAACTCAACAAATAGCTGCCTGTCCTTGACACCTTCAATCAATCTGTATTTTGCAGCAACTTTTTCATCAATCCGACTTGAATGGCATTCGCCAATCACCTGAAACCAATATATGCCCAAAGATAATGAAATTGCTCGAGGTAAATTCAAAAACCAACAAAATATAAAATGGAAATTGAGAAATGCTTGCACAAATATAATCCCACTTCTTTTCGGTTCTTTTGTGTATTTGTGGAAGCCTTATCCCAACTAATTGGGGTCAGCCACACAAATCACGATGTTACGTCACTCCACTATCATTTGGACCATATCCTTGAAATGTCATATTGAGGGAATCATGAAAAAGGCTGGGGCAAAAGTTTAATGCCAGCCACCTAACTTGACGCAACCCTCCTTTATCCGGGCTTGGGACTGGCAATGAGAGCACAAAACTTCCACAAGGATTAAGTAATAGTCATTTAAAAGGATTGATTAAAATCAACACACTTTTTAACAAAAATAAAAAATAAAGGATCAAAATTTCATCCAATACAATATGCATTCCCAATATGTACTCATTGTTTGGGCAAGAAACATGAAAACAAAAGGTGACTTACTACGATTAACCATTTCAGTGTGTATAGGACAATATATGCATGTATCAGGTGACCTGACCAAGACTCACTGATGCATGATTGTCTAACCATCCATGGGAGAGCACAGTGGTCCCATTGCAGGTTGATTGACAATTGGGTGGCGAGATTTCAGATCAGACCCAAATCAGGTGCATCAAAGAATCCAGATTAAATTTCCAGCCATCTAGGTTGAAGTTATGGACAATGATTAAATGACCAACCATCCAGATTGAAGATCTGGACCATCTTAGGGTTCCAGACTGATCTGATTACATATTTGGACAACTTCAATGGTCTTGATGTGATATATGGACAACTCAATGATCGAATAGACTGTGGGACCCACATATCCAATCAGATGGCCCGAACTAATGACTAGTTGGACTGTTCAGCCCACAAGTCCAACCATGCAACTCTTTACACACACTCCCCTTTTTTATAGGTCGGCTGGGCTCAAAGCCAAGACCTCAATGTTCAAACACATGCTGTCAACAAAGAAGAGAATTGCTAACGCCACATGGTGCATACAAGACAGCTCGTGTACATGCCACCACCAGTGCAACAAGGCACACAGGCATGAGATCCAAGTCATGCATCACATGGGTCCCTCCGTGTAGATCTCATGAGCAAGAAATTATGCCAGACCTCTCATCAGGTGCGCCACAACGCTACAAAGACTGTGGATGGCTAAGAAAAACTTGCCCACTGTTTTTTCACCAGTCCATTTCTTTGTAAACTTTGCCCCACATGATGAGCTGGTCACCCTAAATTTTGTGCCAGAGTATTGAAATAATGCAAACTGACTTAATGGATGGCTAGGATGTCAGACCCGTGCCACACTGACACATGTGGTAGTGTGTAGACTGTAGATGAGCTACCATGTAACACATGCAGGCAGGCAGCTTATCCAAGCTCTACAAAGAAACAAGCTTCAGGGCAACCACAGCAACCTAAAAGCCCTACAAGGTGGTGCCTACGCTGTATGGTCAATGTACATAATCATTTTATAGGTTGAACTCTACTTATCTCCATATTTGATTGGTTTCCTTTTAAGGATATTTGCTTTTGGGGGGTAAAAATAACCTATATTCACATAACTAAGAGAGAACAAACACCATACAGGCAGAGTTATCAATATTTATAACGTCCAAAATAAAAGAGAGAAAGCAGTTCACCCATTCATCATCTTCAGAAGTTCATACTGCTTCGTATTTTAGTACTACATCAAGATAGTTTAGGAGAATTAGTTATGTGAGCCAGTACGCATTTAGAATATGTTTCTTCTAAATTTAGCAAGAGACTTCATGACTTTGAAGAGACTTGTATAAAGGCCAAGGGCCATATGTATGGGACACGATACTCTGATGAATAATTTGAATACAAGTTTATTTTAGTATCTCTTGCTTCTGGCATTAGTTGCTCTACTTTTCTAGCATCTGTTACTTATATCTCCATTAGCATGTGTTCCTTTTTATCTCTTTTAGCATATGTTACTTCTAATTCCTTTTTTGTTTATGAATGGTGTAATTTTATTCGCCAACCAGCACACAAAGCAAAGCACCAAAAACAAGGACAATACAATTAACTGGGATGGAATCCTTTTCCTTTAGCATGTGTTACTTCTAATTCTTTGCTAGTTGAATAAACTAGAAGACCATCAGCTAAAAGACCATCAGATTGATATCTACGATCCATTATTTGGGTCTATATCTCAACCATGTAGCACATTAAACAAATCTTGAGCTTTAGTTGGTGGACAGTTTAAGTAATAATCAATGGTGTTCTAGTTTCAATCATGTTGAGTTTGCTATCAAAGCAAGTAAATCCTAGGGTTTTCTTTTCTTTTTCTATTCCACCAAATTCCCTCATCCTCAAACCTCAATGTTCCCCAAATCCCTTATATTCCCAGATCCCTAAACCGTAATTACCCAAAATCCTGCTAATCCTATGCAGTCTAAGATTGTTTGCCGAAGCCGGTTTCCGATCATTGTCCAATTCTGTTGAAAACGGACGAGGAGGATTGGGGCCCAAGGCCTTTTAGATTCGAGTTCTCTTGGCTTCCAGTAGGGCTGTCAATGGATCGGATCATGGTCCGACTCCGATCCGGATCCGATCCGATTTAACCGGATTTGGATCATTAATCGGATCAACGGATCAGATACGGATCAAAATATGTGATCCGTTTATTAATCGGATATGGATTCGGAGCGACCCCGCTCCGATCCGATAATGATCCGGTTACATTAAAAAAAAAAAAAAAAAACCCATAGGTACCTATCGCAATGAGAGAACGAGAGAGAGAGAGAGAGAGAGAGAGAGGGGCGTCCACCAACAGAGTGAGGGAGAGGGACCCACCAAGCTGGAAGACGCTTTGGCGTTTCAACCCACCCCTTGCGCAACGCACCCACACAGGTCAGTCACAAGATGGACCCACCCAGCTGGAAGATGCTATGCGTTTCAACAGCAGGTACGGTCTTCTTCTTCGTTATTTTTCTGCCTTTTTTTTTTTTAAACCGCAGCTTAGGCGTTTCGACATCAGCATTTCAACAGCAAACCCGCCGTACGCGATGCACAAAATGACTATGATCCAGACAATCAGTTCAGTAGGGCCCATGGTGGATGGACGGATCGGGTCGGATCGGAGTCGGATCGGCTGAATCTCTGTCGGGTCGGATTTCTGATAAATGTTTAGAGATCCGTCGGATTTCGGGTCGGATACGGATCACCCGGATCACAAATCGGATCGGATACGGATCAGCTACTATCCGCTCCAAATCCGATCCGTTGACAGCCCTAGCTTCCAGTTGAAGGCTTTTCTGATGTAGAGAAGGTAGCTGAGCTCTACATGATGAAGATGGACCAAAGAAAGGACCCAAAGAAGACCCCAAGGAAGGAGCCAAGACCCAACAAAATTGGGAAAATACAGGTCTGACGACTGATCATCCGACCGGTTATCCGCCATGAACACCGGTCGAGTTTGGACAGAAGACAACCCAGCTCGCTAGACTGTCTGAGGCCATCGACGACCGGTAGTCCAACCGATCATGGACTCTGACGACCAGTCCCCAGACCGGTCGAATTGAGCATCAAACAACCCAACTCACTGGACTGTTTTGGGGCCCTGATGATCAGACGTGGGCCCCTACCAACCGGTCATCTGACACCCAGGTCTGCGCGCAAACTTGCTCCGAACTTGCTATTTTTGAATTTCTTTCTTTCCTAGTTTGTTTTAGACTCTTGTTTTACGCACATTAGGGTTTTTCTTACTAGACCTAGGTTATAAATACTTGTTTGAATTCATTTTAGAGGATTCATTAATCAATTTTAAAGCTTTATCTTGAGTTTATCTCTATTTACTCGTGTTCTTCGAGTGCCCCTTGAGAAATCAAGGAAGATCGGTTGAGGATTCCTGATAGGTCTGTGGATTCGGATTACTTATCCTACGAGAGAGACGGTGATCGATCTCATTCCACCTACAACTGCGCCAAGTTGGTATCAGAGCGAGGAACAACATCGGGAAGATGGCATCTGGCGAAGATCGTAGCAACAATCCCGCTGACGATGATCAGGGGATGTAGTATCTAGCGGAGAAGATGGAGGCTCTCCAGAGATCGTTTGAGACGTCTATGCAAGGGCTGCAAGCGTCTCTCGAGCAGATCACTACATCGTTGGCTCCACGACAGGTTCCAGGTGGTGCACAACCGCCTATGGTCGTCGTTCGGAAGAATACAGTGTTCCATCCGGCTCTCCCAGCTGTTAATCGTTGGCCGAACATAGCAGATTCCGACAGGCGGCGATGAAGATGTAGAAAATATCTTCGCACAGCAACAAACGCATGGTAATGATCGCAGAGATCGCGTTAAGCATGATTATAGAGGTAAGGTCGAACTCCCTGCCTTCAATGGGTTGTTGCGTATTGAAGAGTTCTTAGACTAGTTAGCGGAAGTTGAGAATTTCTTCGAATACATGGACATTCCGGAGGAGAAGAAGGTAAAGCATGTAGCATACAAGCTGAAGTCGGGTACCTCCGCATGGTGGGAGCAATTGCAACTCTCCCGAACCCGACAGAATAAGTTGTCCATCCGGTCGTGGCCCAGGATGCGACAACTTCTTCGATCATGCTTTTTACCCCGCACTTACAAGCAGGTCCTATTCCAGCAATATCAGAATTGTCATCAGGGCAATCGGACTATTAAGGAGTCAGCCGAATTCAACCATCTATCCGTAAAAGTTTGGTGGAGACGGATGCTTAGAAGGCTGCAAGGTTTGTTGGCGGCCTAAGGGTCAATATCCAGGACCGGGTACAAATGCAACCAGTTTAGACAATGGAAGATGTGCTGCAATACGCTACGCGTGCGGAGACCCAGCTCGCAAGGGTTCCTACGCGCTCGTATCCTTCACCCCGCGCTCCTACTACCGTTGCGGTTCAGGACGCACCCCAAGCTAAAGGGAAGGAACCGTTGTTGGACGAGTTCAGCCTTCCCCAACGATCGCGAACCGAGTTCCGGGGAGCGGTCCATTTAGGCCTCAGCGCAACGTACCTCCCACAGCCGGCCCGAGCCAAGCGTCAAACCCATATACTCATCCTAGGCCGAACCATTGTTGGTAATGTGGCCAGTCGGGCCACTTGTCCAATGCGTGGCCCCGGTGCTCCGTAGCCAATTTAACCACGAATGAAGGGAGTGGTGAAGAAGAGTTCGCCGAGGGTGAGCTCGAGAACGATGAATATGATTAGGCCAAAGAAGATTGTGGTGATGACACCAATTTGATAGACCAGGACCATGGTGAGTCCTTGGTAGTGAGGCGTTTGTGTTACGCCCCAAGGCTTGAGGTTCATCCTCAACGCCATAACATCTTCCACACCCGTTGCACATTGAACGGGAAGATGTGCAATGTTATTATCGACAGTGGAAGCAGTGAAAATACCGTGTCCAAGTTTATGGTGGATAAGCTCTAATTGCCTACAACAAGACATCTAGCCCCGTACTCCATCGGTTGGATCAAGAAGGTCAGCGACACTAAGGTAACCGAGCAATGTTTGATTTCCTTTTCCATTGGTAGAAGTTACAAAGATGAGATCTTGTGCGATGTAGTAGACATGGAGGCTTGTCACATGCTCCTCGGTAGGCCATAGCAATCAGATCGAGACGCGACCCACCGAGGGCGTGACAATACATATACCTTCATCAAAGACTGTCAAAAGAGAATTCACACTCCTATGGCCCCGAAGGATCGCCCTGAGACTCACAAAGTGGAGGGGAGTTCGCTCCTAGCCATAAAAGAGTTTGTGGAAGAATCGAAGAAAACTGGGTCAAATCTACGTTATGGTGATCAAGGGAGATGACCCTGGAGGTAGTGCAATTTCTCCAACCCTTCGGCCGTTATTAAATGAGTTTTGAAACGTATGGACCCGAAGACCTTCCGCATGGCCTTCCCCCGATGAGAGACATTCAACATCACATCAATCTCATTCCGGGGGCTAGCTTGCCGAACAAGCCACATTACCAGTCTGAGTCCGAAGGAGAGTGAAATCCTCCAAGGGCAGGTTGAGGAGCTATTGAAGAAGGGGTTGCTGAGAGAAAGCATGAGTCCCTACACCGTGCTGGCTCTCCTAATGCCAAAGAAAGATGGGAGTTGGCAAGTGTGCATTGATAGCCGAGCAATAAGTAAGATTACATTAAGTATCGATTTCCGATACCTCGGCTGAATGACGTGTTAGACATGCTTGAAGGGTCTAAGGTGTTCTCCAAGTTAGATTTGAGGAGCGGGCACCATCAGATTCGTATCCATCTAGGCAACAAGTGGAAAATGGCCTTTAAGATAGGAAGGACTGTATAAGTGGCTTGTGATGCCCTTTGGTTTATCGAATGCCCCGAGCACCTTCATGCAGCTCATGAATCAGACTTTGAAACCATTCACGGGCAAGTTCGTTGTGGTCTACTTCAACGACATATTGATCTACAGTCAAAATGAGATGGAGTATGTAGAGCATCTCAGGTGGGTTCTTCAAGTCCTTCAGGAGAACAAGTTGTATTTAAATCTCAAGAAGTGCAGCTTTATGACAGACCATCGGTTATTTCTAGGCTTCGTGGTATCTTCCACGGGCATTCGGGTAGACGAAGATAAAGTGAAGGCTATCCACGAATGAACTACTCCGACCAACATCCATGAGGTTTGCAGCTTCCATGGGTTAGCCACATTCTGTCGTCAGTTTGTCAAGAATTTCAATTCTATAGTTGCCCCAATAACAAATTGTATGAAGAAGACCAAAGAGGTTGGCAGGAGCTTTGCTGAGATCAAGCAACGGTTGTCTTCCACACCGTATTTGGTCCTTCCAAACTTTGAAAATGTGTTTGAGATAAACTGCGATGCATCCTATGTGGGGATTGGGGCGATTTCATCACAGGAAGGCAAGCCAGTAGCCTTTTACAGCGAAAAATTGAGTGATGCAAGGAAGAAATGGTCTACCTACAAGATTGAACTCTATGCAGTGGTACAAGCACTGCGACATTTGCGGCATTACCTCATTCGGAGAGAATTTGTTTTGTATACGGATCATCAGGCCCTCAAATTTATCAATAGTCAAACTAACATTAGTCATGTGCATGCCAGGTGGATTTCATTTCTGCAGGAATTCACGCTTGTTTTGAGGCACAAATCGAGCCAGCAAAACAAAGTCGTCGATGCCTTGAGTCGCCGAGCCGCACTCCTTGTTACCTTAGCCAATGAGGTGATTGGGTTCGAATGCCTAAAAGAGCTGTACGCTGAAGATGAGGAGTTCAAGGAGGCATGGCGGCATTGCAAAGAAGGCCGCTCGAGCGATTTCCATATCCAGGACGGGTATCTATTCTACAAGAATCGCTTGTGTATCCCGCAGAGCTCGCTGTGAGACAAGATCATCTTAGAGCTCCATGGTGGTGGTCTTGGAGGCCATCTGGGTCATGACAAGACAAAAGCCCTAGTAAAGGAGCGATACTTTTGGCCTCATCTAGGCCGAGATGTTAGAAGAATGGTTCAACAATGTCACATATGCCAAACCTCCAAAGGACGGTCACAAAATACCGGGCTTTACACTCCATTGCCCGTTCCTGAAGGTCCTTGGGAGGATATTTATATGGACTTCGTCTTGGGTCTTCTACGAACTCAGTGTGGCGCGGATTCTGTGTTCGTGGTGGTAGATCGATTTTCGAAGGTGGCACACTTCATACATTGCAAAAAGACATACGATGCAACAAGTGTGGCTAATCTTTTCTTCAGGGAGGTGTTGAGGTTTTACAGCATTCCCAAAACAATTACATTCGATCGTGATATGAAGTTCGTTAGCCATTTTTGGCAGACTTTGTGGAGTCGATTTGATACCCAACTTCAGTTCAGCGGTGCATACCACCCTCAGACCAATGGCCAAACTGAAGTTGTGAATAGAACATTGGGTAACCTCATCAGGTGCATTTCAGGAGACAAGCTGAAATAGTGGGACTTAGCCCTATCTCAAGCTGAGTTCGCCTTCAACAACATGGTGAACCGATCAACAAGGAAGTCGTCATTCCAAATCATCTATGGACAAATCCCTCGTCACACGCTCGACTTGGTTCCCCTACCCAAAGTACCGAGACGGAGCGTGGCCAAAGAAAACATGGTAGAGAGGATTGCTGAAGTGCATACCGAAGTTCGGAATAAGCTGTTGGAGTCAAATAAGAAATATAAAGAAGATGTGAACAAGCATCGTCGCGCCAAGGTCTTCAAAGTCGGGGATCAAGTGATGGTCCATTTGCGCAAGGAACACTTCCCTACCGACACGTACAACAAACTCAAGCACAAGAAGATTGCGCACGTGCCGATCCTCAGAAAGATCAATGACAATGCTAATGTTCTTGATCTTCCAAAGGAACTCGATATCTCCCGTACGTTCAACGTTGCCGACTTGTACGAGTACCACGAGCCGAAGGCGAATGAGAACTCGAGGTCGAGTTCTTTTCAAGGAGGAGAGACTGATGTGGAGGAGGTAGCTGAACTCTACATGATGAAGATGGACCAAAGAAAGGACCCAAAGAAGACCCCAAGGAAGGAGCCAAGACCCAAAAAAATTGGGAAAATACAGATCTGACGACCGGTCGTCCGCCATGAACACCGGTCGAATTTGGACAGAAGACAGCCCAGCTCGGTGGACTGTCTGAGGCCATCGACGACCAGTCGTGTATTTTGACAACCGGTCCCCAGACCGATCGAATTGAGCATCAAACAGCCCAACTCGCTGGACTGTTTTGGGCCCTAACGACCAATCGTGGGCCCCTACCGACCGGTCTTCTGACACGCGGGTCTGCGCGCGAACTCGCTCTAAACTTGCTATTTTTTAATTTCTTTCTTTCCTAGTTTGTTTTGGACTCTTGTTTTACGCACATTAGGGTTTCTCTTACTGGACCTAGGTAATAAATATTTATTTTAATTCGTTTTAAAGGATTCATTAATCAATTTTAAAGCTTTCTCTTGAGTTTATCTCTGTTTGCTCTTGTTTTTCAAGTGCCCCTTGAGAAATCAAGGAAGATCGGTTGAGGATTCCTGATACGTCCGTGGATTCGAATCAATTATCATACGAGAGAGACAGTGATCGATCTCATTCCGCCTACGGCTGCGCCATTTTCGGATCTTATCAAAGATTGGGGTGTCTTTCCCTAGCCGAGGGGGAGCTGGTTTCAACTTATTCCAAAAATTGTAGCTGTTAAAAAGAAAAATTATCAAGTGGAAAAAAGTAGTGTTAAAGGTGCGGGAAGAGGAATCCTCAGCTATGCTTGCAAAAATGCAACGTTTAGACTTAAAGGAAGAAATTGGCGATCTTTCAGAGGATGAAAGAGCTTGGAGGGAGGTCTATGCGGCAAAATAGTGCTAGATTGAGGGAAGATGAAATTAAATGGAGACAACGGTCAAGGGCTTTATGGTTAAAAGAGGGCGATAAGAATACTAAGTTCTTCCACAATATGGCTAGTGCAAGAGCAAGAGCTAATAAAATTAAGTCAATTGTGGTGGAGGGGGAAAGGTTGGAAGGGAAACCCAATGTTTGTGGGGCAATAGTAAATTTCTACAAAAATCTTTTGGCTAAGGATGGGTGGGCTTGGCCGAAGCTAGATGATTTATCCTTTGATACGATTTCAAGAGAGGCGGCAGAGAACTTGGAAAAAGCTTTCTCCGAAGAAGAGGTCAAACATGTTATTTCAGAGTTGGGAAGTGAAAAGGAGCCCAAGCCAGATGGCTTCCTGATCTTGTTCTATCAGAAGTTCTGGGAAACGGTTAAAAAAGAAGTGGTAGATTTTGCTAACGAATTTTTTCTTACAAGTAGAATTTCCACGGAGCTAGGCGCGACGTTCATAGCCCTCATCCCTAAGGACGGAGCGGAAAGTGTAAAAGACCATAGGCCTATAACTCTTTTGGGAGGGTTGTACAAAATGTTGGCTTCCGAATTCAGAGAAGCTACAGGAGGTGTCATCTCTAAGTCCTCGGGGGCTTTTGTATCAAGGAGGCAGATAGCGGATTGCGTTTTAGTGGCTAATGAAGGTATTCATGCTTGTCACAAGTGAAAGGAAAGAGGGGTGGTTTGTAAGCTTGATATAGAAAAAGCATACGATCATGTGGACTGGTACTTTCTCGATTATATGCTTGGGCAATTGGGATGTGGTGAGAAATAGCATGCCTGGATCCGGGAGTGCGTAAGGTCGGCTAAGTTGTCGGTTTTGGTAAATAGCTCCCCAAATGGTTTATTCTCCTCCTCAAGAGGACTGAGGCAGGGTGATCCTTTATCTTCATATCTGTTTGTGGCGGTGATGGAAGCCTTGAGCAGAATGATCGATAAAGGGGCAACGGAAATTTTGGTGAAAGGTTTCACAATTGATAATTCCGACTTTCGGTTGTTGCATCTTTAGTATGCAGACGACATAATTCTGTTTTGCGAGGTGGATGAAAATTTGGTGGAGAATTTGCGCTTGATTTTAGTTTGTTTCGAAGTAGTGTTGGGGCATTGCATCAATATTTTCAAGAGTGCGCTTTTGGGAGTGGGAATATCAAAGGAAGAAGTGGAAGTTTTCACCAACTTGTTTCGATGTAAGGCAGGCTCTTTTCCGTCCACTTATCTCGGTCTTCCATTGTGCATTGGCAAGCCTCCCAAGGGTGTGTGGGACAAGGTGCTCAAGCGTTTTTAAAAGAAACTCTCGCAATGGCGGACAAGAACCTTACCTCTAGGGGGAGGATCACCCTTATCAAGGCAATGATGTGAAATTTGCCGGTTTACTACATGTCCCTCTTTAAGTGCCCGAAGTCGATCGTCGAGCGACTAGAAAAAATCAAAAGAGATTTCTTGTGGAAGAGAGCAGAAGACAAAAGGAAGTTTCACCTCATGAAGTGGGAAGAGGTTTGCAAGCCAAAGGACCAAGGGGGTGCCGGGTTGAGAAGTTTGGAGAGAGTAAATGATGCTTTGTTAAGGAAATGGGTATGAAGGTTCTGGGTTGAGGAAGAGGCTCTTTGGAGGGAGGTAGTGGCTAGGAAGTATGGGATAAACAATGGGCGTTGGTGGACTCGCTCCTCTTCGCTTTATAGGTCTTCCTCGATTTGGAAAGGGATAGCCCAGATGAAAAAAAAAAAGGTTTGGGAAGGAATACGCCTGTTGATAGGCAGCGGCTCGAGGATCAATTTCTGGGATGATACCTGGGTGGGAGACCAACCTTTAAGGGAGGTTTTCCCCTTGGTAGCAAGGGTGGCTTTAGGGGGAGGGGGGATCTTGGTGGCTAGTTGTTTCTCAGTCAGAGGCGAAGAGGTTGTTTGGGCCCCGCCTTGCAGGAGGAATCTAAACGATGAAGAGGCCAAGGAATTTGGTAGGTTGTTGGCCCGTCTTGAGCAGATTAGGCCGGCTTTTGCAAAGGAGGATTCGATGGCATGGGTGAGAGAGAAATCCGGTATATTCTCGGTTCAATCCTTTTATGGGATGTTACAGGGAGATGTCACTAGTGGCGTGCAATGTCCGACGGAGTTTGTTTGGAGCTATGGCGCGCCTTTGAAGGTGGCTGCATTTGCAAGGCTTGTAGGGGGCAGAAAAGTACTCACAATTGACAACCTAAGGAAGAGGAAGATGATTATTACGAATGTTTGCGTGATGTGCTGTCAAGATGGGGAATCTGTGGACCACCTCTTCATTCATTGTGGCTTCGCTAGACAATGTGGCACAAGTTCTTCATTCTCTTTGGTGT
Source organism: Liriodendron chinense (assembly GCA_003013855.2). Classification (NCBI taxonomy): domain Eukaryota; kingdom Viridiplantae; phylum Streptophyta; class Magnoliopsida; order Magnoliales; family Magnoliaceae; genus Liriodendron; species Liriodendron chinense. The sequence continues at coordinate 1,231,496 of ML058546.1, forward strand.
TTCTTGGGTCTTGCCAAATTCCATCTCTCAATTTTTCTTTCGGTGGCACGATGGCATGCAATCTAAAGTGGGTCGGAAAGTTTGGCATCTTGCCATGCTAGCCGGGCTTTGGTTCCTTTGGCAGGAGAGAAATAATAGATGTTTTCGGAGTCAGGCAAGACGGGTTGATGAGGTTTTCCTCTTAGTGAAAGGGCATGTAAAAGAATGGGCAGCGATTTCAATGGGTGGAGGCTCCTTCCCAGAAAACTGGGCTGAATTGTAGTTTTTCTTGGGGTCTTGTACAGAGTTGTTCTCATGTATATTCTGGCTTCAACCTTCTTTAATATATTTTCTCATCGTTTAAAAAAAAAAAGGCTAAACTGAATCCCTTCAAGTTCCTCAAATTCATCCATCACAAAACCCACCCCTAGTTTTCAAACTAATAGCCGTTATTCCCCTCAATTTTGAACTCCAACCCTAAACATGAAACAAGTGACAAGAATGTGCTCTAGTTATTCATGAAGTAGATATTCGGTAGGCGTACCTTTGCAGCAATTCTCAAAATAATGTCTTGATGCTGAGGAGGAAGGTTTGAAATATTAGCTACCAGCTCGGGTGCCATATCGGCCTTTTCCTATAGAAAAAGGCACATGTATTAGTGCTACTTTCGAAAGCAACATTTCTCTATTGAAAGGTGAAATGCATGAACTTTCAACTAGCAGAATCCAAATATGAGAAGTGTAAAACTAACCTCTACCGGTAAGCGCTCAGATGCCATCTCAATGTAGACAATGCAAAAATTCTTAACCATCGGTGCAGCATTAGCCTCCACATACATCTTCCATAACTCCAACAAAGGCAAGCCTATCTGTGGTTGGTGCTTCACTCGCTTGTTTATGTGAGTAAGGATCTCCATCACCTATCAAGAATGAAACACAGTACCATAAAATCAATATAGGGAAACGCAACAAAGGAAACCTATGAGCGAATTATCGATTGGAAATAGACACAAAGCAATCATCAGCATTGGAGTTTCCTATATGCTCAATCAAATGCATGTTCTATTTACATCTTATGCACGTCTTTGAAGAAATTTTTCTTCAATATCAAAGTGTCAATGTGGGTGGATAGTGGAACCAACTCCAGGGTGACTACATAACAAGGACTATAACTTGAAGAGGATTCAATATGAAAACTATGCATCAATTGAAAAGATCAAACATTAAGGTCGCATTTCACTCATGACCATTTTTCTACCCTCGGTAGAATTACCAAAAAGTCGTGAAATGGGGCTCTTTTGCAGTGTATTTATTGCAAAGAAAGAGCTCTATCATATCCACAGGAACAACATTCACGATTTTGGAAATTCTACGAGTAGAAATTCCAAAAATCAAATCATTTTTCTCACAGCTCGAAGCAAACACAGCCTAACTGCTAGCCACGAACACACTAAACACCTCGAACCACACTCAATTACACTGCAATTATATTCCCGAGCAGTTAAGAAGTCCTGAAAACTTCTAATTCTAACGAACAACTTTCGCTTCTAAAGCAGACTGCAGTAACTAGTTCAACAAAGGGGCAAATGACAAAAACGCCATTATATTACTCTCTGATCATTCCAATTCAATTCAGCGACGCAGCCAAACACAACCGTACTCCCACTAACATCCAAACATTCTATATTTAAAATTTTTTAAAAAAAATCGAGTATTCAAACAGAAACGATGATTTCATGGATTGAGAAACGGAATTTTGATGGTTCGCCATGACTAACAGCTTCCGGGAATTCAAATAAAGCCAATGGAGATTAGGTTATACCTTTTTCCGAATGGATTGAGAAGGAGAGGAGAGAGAGGAAATGGTGTAAGGAAGGAGCTTGGAGAGAAGGGTTTGGAGCTTGGAATCGTCGGAGAGAGCTAGGCGAGTCAGCATCCTGTCCAAGATTTCTTCTATCTCAGCCTCAGATTTCTCTGAGGAAAATGAAGATGATGAAGAATCCGCCATTCCTGCTGCTGCTGCGAAATCAAAGGCGAAAATGAAAAACGGTGAGACCCGCGCTTACTTTCAGGAAGCATCTCTTGTATGTCACGGAAAAAGAGTTTTTGCATAAAACCCCCTGAACTTTACAGTAATTGTATATAGTCACATACGTCTTGCATATTTGCACAAACTCCGCATGTAGTTAAATTCTACCAAGGACATGTTTGGATACGTAGAGTGCAAGGGAATATAAAAGAAAATAAAATAAATGTAGTGATGATTTTCATTAGAACTATGAAAACATGAATTTCAATTGAGCTCTTCTTAGGATAGAGGTGGAGCCGTATTCGGTCGTGGCTCGATTGTTCTATTTAGCCAACTATCATGCACTTATTACTCAAGTGATTGGTGGAGGTTGGGGTTCTTTCTCTAACTAAGCTCTTTTTTTCCTTGAAAATTCAAGTACTTTCAAAGGTGCAATAGTTATATGGTTGAACAGAAAATATTAGAGATAAATTGATATAGAGAGGATCATTGAAAAATATATGGTGCAGATGGATCAAAATAAGAATGGAAGAAAGGAGCTGAAGACCAAGAGAGATGGTCAACCAAAAGTCCTTGTCAGTTGGCTAAATTAAACCATTGGTCGACCAAATATTGGCTGGAAATCCTGTTTCGAACTCTTGTTGGCTGACCGAGTTAATATAACCAGGGTCCCAATTCCCTGGACTGTTTAGGTCATCTGACGACCGACCAACCAAGGGCCATCGGCCGGTCGACTTCCAATTTCGGTCCGTCGACCATCAAACGCGAAATTTCGCACGAAAGTTGCTATTTTCGAATTAATGCTTTCCTTTTTTGTTTAAGGCTCTTGATTTACACACTTTAGGGTTTATATTGGTTAACTTAGGTTATAAATACACTTTTACATTCGTGTTAGAGTAATTAATAATCTTTTCAATAAAATTCCTTGAGTTTTCTCTATTTGCTTGTGGATTCGAGCATTCCTTCATGGATTCAAAGAAGTTCGGTCGAGGATTTTCGAAAGTTCTATATATTCGGAGTATTTATCCTTGTGAGAGAGAGGGTGATCGATCTCACCCCATCTACGTCGCGCCAGGTTGGTATCAGAGTGAGGAAATCCCTTGAGAAGATGGCTTCTAGCGACGATTACGACAATAACCCCAATGACTTTGCTCATGGGTTTCAACTTCTCGCGGAGAAGATCGAGGCTATGCAACAGGGCAAATCAGTTGTCCATGCAAAGGCTGCAAGTCACCCTCAACCTGATCGCACGGTCGTTACCATAACCCCAAGCCCAAGGCGATACACCACCACTGACGATTGTTGTGCGAGACAATCTCATCTTCCGTCAAGTACAACCATTGGTAAATCGCAGGGATAACCTCAACAATTCGATCTCGACAACATCGTTGCACGACGAACCGCACAAAGAGATGAATACGAGATCATGGTAACAGACACTTCCAAGTGAAAGGTGATCTTCCTGCCTTTAATGGTTTATTAGGCATCGAAGATTTTCTTAATTGGTTGGCAGAACTAGAGAGGTACTTTGATTATATGAGTGTTCCAGAAGAGAAACAAGTCAAGCTTGTTGTGTACAAACTAAAATATGACGCCTCTGCGTGGTGGGAACAATTACAGTTCACCCACGCCTGTGAAAACAAGTTGCAGATTCGATCATGGCCCTGGATGAAGAGGCTGTTGAAATCCAGATTTCTTCCTCGTGTGATGTAGAGGAGGTTGCTCAGCTCTACATGATGAAGATGGACCAAAGGAAGGACCCACAGAAGACCCCAAGAAAGAATCCAGACGGCTGCAACAGGCAGTAAAATCTTTGCCTGATGACCGATCGCCCGACCGGTCGCCCATCGTCAACGACCGGTCCGATGACTAGCCGAATTTCCACCTAGAAGCAACCCAACTCTCTAGACTTCTTTGGGCCATTTTCGACCGGTCGGCCATGCTGAAGACCGATCGCTCGACTGGTCGAGTACTCAATAGGGAATGTCCAAACTCTGTGGATGATTTTGGTCGATTTCCAACCGGTCGGTACTAGGCACAGAGGTGCACGCGAACTTGCTATTTTAGATTGTTTTTCTTCCATTTTGGTTTGTTTTCCTTTCCTTTCTCAACTAGGACTTCTTGATTGCGTAGATTAGGGTTAGAAACTTTATTTATACTTGCTTTGATTCATTTTAGACATTATTCAATAATTTTACTACAATTTTCTTTAAGAATTTTCTCTGTTTGCTCGTGTTCTTCGAGTGGCCCCTTGAAAAATCAAGGAAGATCTAGTGTTCTTCTCGATAGATCCGTGAAGTCAGATAAGTTATCATACGAGAGGGACAGTGTTTGATCACGTCCCACCTACGACTACTCCAAGTTGGTATCAGAGCAAGGAACAATCTCGAGTGATGACTTCTAGCGACAATCGGAGCAACAGTCTCGTTGATGGTGATCAGGGGATCCAGTACTTAGCAGAGATTTGGAACTCCTTCAGAGATCGATAGAGACGTTTATGCAAGGGCGACGAGAGTCTCTCAATCAGATTGTTGCGGCCTTGGCCCAGTGACAAGTTATAGGTGGTGCCCAACCACTCGCAATTGAAGTACGAAACAATCCAATGTTTCGTCCAGTGGTTTCAACCGCAAATCGACGACAGAATCAAACGAATTCGGATGGCAACAACGATGACATCGAGGATATCCTTGCACAACAACAAGCACATGGTAATGGTCGCGGAGATCGTGCTGATTATGGCTACAGAGGTAAGGGATAGCTCCCTAGTTTTAACGACATGCTTAAAATAGAAGAGTTTATGAATTGGCTAGCGGAAGTAGAAAACTTATTCGATTACATGGAAGTTTTGAAGGATCGAAAGGTTAAACTTATTGCGTACAAGTTGAGGTCGGGTGCTTCAGCATGGTGGGAGCAATTACAACTCTCTCGCACCAAACAAAATAAGTTGCCCGGTCATGGCCCCAACTGCGACAAGTCCTTCGATCACGCTTCTTACCCCGCGACTACGAGCATGTCCTATTTCAGCAATACCAAAATTGTCGTTAGGGCAATCGGACCATTGAAGATTATGCCACTAAGTTCAACCGATTAGCCACCCATAACGATTTATCAGAGACATATGCGCAGAAAACCGCGAGGTTTGTTGGCTGCCTAAGGCAAAATATTCAGGACCCAGTGCAATGCAACCATTATGAACAGTGGAAGAGGCACTACACTATTTGAATCACACGGAAACTCAGCTTACTAGAGTTCCTACACGATTATACCCTACACCCTACGCCCCTACTAGCCTTACGATCCAGGAAGTTCCTTAGGCTAAGGGGAAGGAACCCGTTGGGGACGAGTTTAACCCTCTCCCACGACCACAACATGGGCAGCGGGTAATGGTTCTTCCAGGCTTCAATGCAATGTGTCTCCCACGACTAGCCCGAATCAAGCTCCAAATCCTTATGCACGGCCTAAGCCGAATCATTGTTGACGGTGTGGCAAGCCGGGTCACTTGTCCAATACATGCTCGAATCACCAAGCGGCCAATTTTGCTACAAACAAAGGGGTTGGTGAAGAAGAGCTCGCCAAAGGCGAACTCGAGAATGGTGATTACACCCAGGCCTAATAAGATTATGACGAGGAGGTTGATTTGATAGAACAGGACCACGGTGAGTAATTGGTTGTTCGACGTTTGTGTTTTACGCCTCGAGTAAAAGCCCATCCTCAGCGCCATAACATCTTCCGCACCCAATGCACCGTGAACAAAAACATTTGTGATGTTATCATCGATAGCGGGAACAGTGAGAACATAATGTCCAAGGTGATGGTGGACAAGCTCCGATTACTTACTACCAAGCACCCAGCACATACTCTATTGGGTGAATCAAGAAGGTTAACGACATAGAGGTAACTGAGCATTGTTTAGTTTCTTTTTCTATTGGTCGAAACTATAAGGATGAGGTGTTGTGTGATGTAATTGATATGGAGTCATGCCACATATTACTCGGACGACTGTGATAGTCGGACTGAGACGCCACCCATCATGGGCGAGACAACACGTATATATTCATGAAGAATGGGAGGAATTGAGTTCTCTCTCCTATGGCACCAGAGAGTGCTCCTAAGACTCCTGAGTGGAGGGAAGCTCTCTCTTTTCCATAAGAGAGTTTGAAAAAGAAGCAAATGGGGTGGGCGAAATATATGCCATGGTCATGAAAGGAGAAAGCTCCGGAGAACATGTTACAACCCCGAGCCTTCGTCCGTTACTTAACGAATTTTGTGAAACCTGGCTCGAAGAACTCCCATAAGGGTTGCCCCCGATGCGGAATATACAACATCATATTGATTTCATTCTAGGGCGACCTTACCTAACCGACCACATTACCAGTTAAGCCCTAAAGAGAGTGAAATCCTTCAGGGCCAAGTAGAGGATTTATTGAAGAAAAGAATGTTGAGAGAGAGCACGAGTCCCTGTGTTGTCCTGGCCCTTTTGACTCCCAAGAAGGATGGAAGTTGGTGGATGTGCGTAGATAGTTGGGTGATAAACAAAATCACCATTAAGTATCGATTTTCAATTCCCCGGCTAGATGACATGTTGGACATGCTCAAGGGGTCTAAGGTATTTTCTAAGTTGGACTTTATAAGCGGGTACCATCAAATTCGTATTGGCCCAGGCGATGAGTGGAAAACAACTTTTAAGACCAAAGAGGGTTTATATGAGTGACTAGTTATGTCATTTGGGTTATCGAATTCACTAAACACCTTCATGTGGCTCATAAACCAAGCTTTGAAACCATTTATAGGCCGCTTCATCGTAGTATACTTCAATGGCATTCTCGTCTACAGTCAAGATGAATCAACCCACACAAAGCATCTCAGATAAGTACTTTAAGTGCTCCATGACAACAAGTTATATCTGAATTTGAAGAAGTGTGACTTTCTGACAGACTATTTACTTTTCCTGGGTTTTATTGTATCATCCACGGGCATTAGAGTAAATGAAGACAAGGTGAAGGTCAAATGTGAGTGGTATAACCCGACCAACATCCATGAAGTTTGCAACTTTTATGGGTTGGGCACTTTTATCGACGCTTCATTAAGAATTTAAGCACGATTCTAGCACCTACCACTGGATTGTATGAAAGAACGGCCCTTTCCATTGGACCGACGAAGCTGACCGAAGTTTCGCCGAAATCAAGCATAAGCTATTTTTCTCTCTGATTTTGGCACTACCTAATTTTGAGAAGATCTTTAAGGTTGATTGCGATGCATCTTATGTAGGGGTTGGCACTGTGTTATCCCAAGAGGGCAAGCCTATTGCCTTCTATAGTGAAAAGCTAAGTGATGTAAGGAAGAAGTGGTCCACTCATGAGATTGAACTTTATGCCGTGGTGCAAGCGCTCCGACATTAGCGACACTGTCTCATTCAGAGAGAGTTTATTCTAAACACTGACCACCAAGCTTTAAAGTTTATCAATAATCAGACTAACACCAGTCGTGTTCATGCTAAACGGATTGCATTTTTGCAAGAGTTCACCTTTGTGTTGAAAGACAAGTCTGACCAACAAAACAAAGTGGTGGATGCTTTGAGTCGACGGCTGCTCTCCTTGTCACATATCCAGCAAGGTGATTGGCTTTGATCACCTCAAGGAGTTGTATGCTGATGATGAAGATTTTAAAGAAGAATGGGCACGAAGTAATGACAACCATCCCAGTGACTTCCATATTCATGATGGGTTCCTATTCTACAGGAACCGATTATGCATCCCACAATATTCTCTACGTGACAAAATCATACTCGAGCTCCATGGCGGTGGGCTTGGAGGCCACTTGGGCCGTGACAAGACGAAGGTGTTGGTAGAAGAGCGTTATTTTTTGCCTCACCTAGGTCAAGATATGGGGCTGATGGTTCAGCGGTGTTACATTTGTCAAGCTTCCAAGGGACATTCTCAGAATACGAGTCTCTACACTACATTGCCCGTACCAGAGGGTCCCTGGGAGGATATTTCGATGGACTTTGTCCTCGGTCTCCCACAAACACAACGAGGTTCAGATTTAATGTTTGAGGTGGTAGATTGATTATTAAAGATGGCCCATTTCATTATGTGCAAGAAGACATTTGATGCAACGAATGTGGCCAACTTATTTTTCAGGGACGTAGTGATGCATGGTGTTCCCAAGAACATTATGTTAGACCGGGACACGAAGTTCATTAGCCACTTTTAGCGAACATTGTGGAGCCGATTTGATACTCAACTTCGGTTTAGTAGTGCTTATCATCCGCATACAAATGGTCAAACTGAAGTTCTAAATGGAACATTGGGTAATCTCATCTAGAGCATCTCAGGGGCCAAGCCGAAGGAGTGAGACTTAGCCCTTTCGCAAGCCGAGTTTGCCTTCAATAATATAGGAACTCGATCCACAAGGAAGTCTCCATTTCAGATTGTGTATGGGCGAACTCCTCGTCACACCCTTGACGTGATTCCCTTACCCAAAGTACCAAGACAAAGCATAGCCGCTGAGAACATGACAAAAAGGATCAAAGAAATACATGCTGAAGTCCGAGATAAGCGGTAAAGTCAAATAAAAAATACAAGTAGGTACACCGACAAGCATCGTCGTGCAAGAGTCTTCGAGGTTGGCGATCAAGTTATGGTTCATTTGTGCAAGGAGCACTTCCATTCAAGTACTTTCAACAAGCTCAAATACAAGAAGACTGGACTAGTACCAATACTCCGAAAGATCAACGACAATGCCTATATTATTAATCTTCCAGAGGAGTTTGAGATCTTGCGGATGTTCAACGTAGCTGATTTGTACGAGTACGACGAGCCAGAGGTGAACGAGAACTTAGGGTTGAGTTCTTTTTAAGGAGGGGTAACTAATGTAGAGGAGGTTGCTCAGCTCTACATGATGAAGATGGACCAAAGGAAGGACCCACAGAAGACCCCAAGAAAGGAACCAGGCGGCTGCAATAGGCAGCAAAATCTTTGCCTGACGATCGGTCGCCTATCATCAACAACCGGTCTAATGACCGGCGAAATTTCCACCCATAAGCAGCCCAACTCTCTATACTACTTTGGGCCATTTCCGACCGGTCGACCATGCTGACGACCGGTCGCCCGACTGGTTGAGTACTCAACAAGGAATGTCCAAACTCTCTGGACGATTTTGGTCGATTTTCGACCGGTCAGTACTAAGCGCAGATGTGCGCGAACTTGCTATTTTGAATGATTTTTCTACCGTTTTGGTTTGTTTTTCTATCCTTTCTCATTTATGACTTATTAGTTGTGTATATTAGGGTTAAAAACTCTATTTATACTTTGATTCACTTTAAACATTATTTAATAATTTTACTACAATTTTCTTTGAGAAATTTCTCTGTTTGCTCGTGTTCTTCAAGTGGCCCCTTGAGAAATCAAGGAAGATCGAGTGTTCTTCTCAATAAATCCGTGGAGTCAGGATAAGTTATCCTACAAGAGAGACGGTGTTCAATCTCGTCTCACCTGCGGTTGCGCCACCGTGACTATGATCGGGTATTATTTCAGCAATACTAGAATTGCAAGCAGGTAAATCGGTCCATCACTGAATATTTGTCTGAGTTCGATCATTTGACGACACAACGGTTTATTAAAGACAGATTCACAGAAGTCTGCGAGGTTTATTGGCAGCTTACGACCCATGATATAGGACCGAGTTCAGCTTTTCTCGGTTTGGAACATGGCGGAAGTAGCTCAATTAGCCACTCGGGTAGAGACTCAACTTGCCCAAGTTCCTACGTGCTCCTATCCAACGACCCATATCTTTACATCGGGTCTCATTTAAGATGCATCCATGTCCAAGGGAAAGGATCTGTAGGTGGGCATGCTCAGCCCCAAAAGACCGCGAATCGAGTTGTGGGAAGCGATCTAACTAGGCCTTAATGTACAACACCTACTTCGGCAGGTTTGAGTTGGGCTCCCAATCCATATGCTCGACCTAGGTAGGACAATTGTTGTCGTTGTGGCCAACCGGGCCATCTATCTAATACATGCCCTCAGCACCCCACCGCTAATCTTGTAACTAATGAAGCAGGGACAGAGGAAGTGGAAGGAGAACCCGAACTATGAAGAGTTTGAGCAGTCTGTTAAAGAGGATGCAGATGGTGCAGAATGGTTGGTTGAGGATAGAGGGGAGTCCTTAGTAGTGAGGCGTCTTTGCTACACGCCTAGATAAGAAGTGCACCCTCAGCGCCATAACATCTTCTATACACGTTGTAATGTAAACGGTAAGGTATGCGACGTTGTCATCGATAACAAGAGCAGCAAGAATATAGTGTCCAAGGTCATGGTGGACAACCTCCGCTTGTTGACATAAAGCATCCAACCCCGTATTCCATTGGTTAAATTAAGAAGGTTAGCAACACCTAGGTAACTGATCAATGTTTGATTTCATTCTTTATTGGTGTAAGTTATAAGGATGATGTATTATGTGATGTTGTGGACATGGAAGCATGTCACATGCTTCTCAATCGACCGTGGCAATCGGACTGAGATGCAACCTATCTTGGGCGAGACAATAATTACATATCTGTCAAAGATGGGAGGAAGAGGAGCCTAGCTCCTATGACACCAGAGAGCCACCCTGAGACTTCTAAAGTGGAGGGGAGTTCTTTCCTTGCCATAAGAGAATTTATTGATGAATCCAAGGAATCGGGCAGAGATATACGCCATGGTGGTCAAGGGAGAATGGTCAGAGAATACGGTCATTCCTCAAACCATTCGACCATCGTTGAATGAATACCGTGAGGTGTGGCCCAAAGACCTTTCCCATGGATTGTCACTGATGAGGGATATCCAACACCATATTGATCTTGTCCCTAGGGCCAGTTTTCCCAACTAACCACACTATCGGTTGAGCCTAAAAGAGAGCGAGATTCTCAAAGGGAAAGTTGAAGAGTTGCTGAAAAAATGGCTATTAAGAGAGCATGATCCCTTATGCAGTTCCAGCCCTATCGACGCTAAAGAATGACGGTAGTTGGTGAATGTGTGTTGATAGCAGGGCGATCAACAAGATAACTATCAAGTACAGATGTTTTATACCCCGACTAGATGATAAGCTTGTATGCTTGAGGGGCCGAAGGTGTTTTCTAAAATGGATTTATGCAGCGGGTACCATCAAATCCGTATCCACCCTGGGGACGAATGGAAGACATCTTTTAAAACAAATGATGGTTATATGAATGGCTGCTTATGCCATTTGGATTATTGAACGTGCCGAACACCTTCACACTGCCTTATAAATTGAATTTTAAAATTGTTCATGGGCAAGTTTGTTGTGGTGTATTTCGACGATATTCTAATTTACAACCAAGACAAATCAGAACACATGAGGCACCTCAGACAAGTTCTCCAAGTGATGTAGGATAACAAACTGTATCTGAATTTGAAGAAGTGTAACTTCCTGACAGATCACTTACTATTCCTGGGATTCGTAGTGTCATCTACTAGTATTCGGGTGCATGAAGATAAGGTTAAGGCCATTTGAGAATGGCTTACTCTGACCAATATCTATGAGGTTCGGAGTTTTCATGGGTTGATGACTTTCTACCGTCGATTCATCGGGAATTTCAGCACCATAGTAGCGTTGATTACTTATTGTATGAAGAAGGGTTTGTTCCAATGGACCGAGGAGGCCAATAGAAGCTTTACTGAGATCAAGCAGAGGCTTTCATTAGCCCCGTGTTTGGTGTTACCGAATTTTGATAAGATTTTTCGAAGTGGACTGCAATGCATCATCTATGAGCATTAGAACAATTTTATCTCAAGAAAGTAAGGCCATCGCCTTCTATAGTGAGAAGCTTAGCAATGCCCGAAAGAAATGGCCCATGTATGAGATAGAGTTGTATGCGGTGGTACGAGCTCAACAACATTGGCGACACTACCTCATCCAGAGGGAGTTTGTCCTCTATACTGATCATCAAGCCTTTAAGTTTATAAATAGTCAGACTAATGTTGGTTGTGTGCATGCCAGGTGGATTTCATTCTCGCAAGAATTCACGTTCGTGTTGAAGCATAAGTCTGGCCAACCAAAATAAGGTTGTTGATGCTTTGAGTCGCGGAGTTGCCCTCCTTGTCACTCTAGCTAATGAGGATATCTGGTTTCGATTGCCTTAAGGAGATGCACGCAGATGATGAAGACTTCAATGATGATTGGGCACGAAGCAACGAAGGGCATCCTGGTTATTTTCACATTCAAGAGGGGTTTATGTTCTATAAGAATCGATTGTGCATCTCACAATGTTCTCTACATAACAAGATTATACTCAAGCTCCGTGGTGTTGGGCTTGGAGGCTACTTGGGTCGTGACAAGATGAAGGTCTTGGTGGAGGAGCGATATTTTTTGCCTCACCTAGGCGCGATATGGGACAGGATGGTTCAACAGTGCCATATTTGTCAAGCCTTTAAGGGACATTCGCAGAACACGAGTCTTTACACTCCATTGCCCGTACTGGAAGGCCCTTGGGAGGACATCTCTATGGACTTCGTTATAGGTCTTCCACGAACACAATGCGGCATGCACTCCGTGTTCATGGTGGTAGACAGATTTTCGAAATTGACTCACTTTATCCCGTGCAGGAAGACTTATGATGCGACGAATGTCGCCGACCTCTTCTTCAAGGAGATCGTGAGATTGCATGGCATTCCGAAGACCATCACATCCGACTGTGATACAAAGTTTGTTAGTCACTTTTGGCGAACTTTGTGGAGTCGATTCGGAACCCAACTTTAGTTTAATAGTGTGTATCATCCATAAAACTGATGGGCAAACCGAAGTGGTGAACCAAACTTTGGGCAATTTGATGTGGTCTATCTCAAGAGACAAGACAAAGTAGTGGGACTTAGCCTTATCTCAAGCTGAGTTCGCCTTTAACAACATGGTGAACCAATCTACAAGGAAGTCGTCGTTCCGGATTGTCTACGGATGAGTTCCCCATCACACACTCGATCTCGTTCCTTTGCCTAAGTTCCCAGGCATGAGTATCGCCGCTGAAAACATGGTGGAGTGAATCACGGAGATTCACAGTTAAGTACAGAACAAGTTGCTTGAATCAAACAAGAAGTATAAGGAAGACGTGGACAATCATTGTCGAACTAAGGTCTTTAAGGTTGGAGACCAAGTGATGGTCAATTTGTGTAAAGATCGCTTCCCATCCAACACCTACAATAAGTTGAAGCATGAGAAGATTGGGCCAGTGCTGATCCTCATAAAGTTAAACGACAACGCCTATGCGGTGGACCTCCTTGAAGAGTTTGAGATCTCCCAAACATTCAACGTTGCCGATTTGTTCGAGTATCATGAGCCCGAGCTTAACAAGAACTCGAGGGCGAGTTCTTTTGAAGGAAGAGAGACTAATCTAGAGATGATTGTTGAAGAATAAATGGTGCAAATGAATCAAAATTAGAATGGAAGAAATGAAATGTAGACTGAGGGAAATGGCCAACCAAAAGTCCCTATCAGCTAGCCAAATTAAGTAATTGACTGATCGAATATTGGTTAGAAATCCAGTCCAGTCCCTGGACTGTTTTAGACTCTTGTCGATCGACTGATTTTCGATCATCGGCCGACCAAATTAATCCAGCCAGGGTCCCAACTCCCTGTACTGTTTTGGTCATCTGACGACTAACCGACTAAGGGCGATCGCCCGACTGACTTCCAATTTCGGTTGACCAACAGCCCCAGTGTTGGTCGACCATCAGAGATGCAATTTTGCGCAAAAAGTTGCTATTTTTGAATTATTGCTTTTCGTTTTTGTTTAGGACTCTTGATTTATGCACTTTAGGGTTTCTATTGGTTTACCTAGGTTATAAGTACTTACACTTTTATATTCATGTTAGAGTAACTAATCATCTTTTCAATAAAATTCTTTGAGTTTTCTCTATTTGCTTGTGGATTCGAGCATTCCTTCGTGGATTCGAAGAAGTTCGGTCAAGTATTCCCGGAAGCTCCATGGATTCGGAGTATTTATCCTTGTAATAGAGACGGTGATTGATCTCATCCCGTCTACGCTGCACCATAAATGCAGAAAAATGTTAACTTACTATTAAAATGGGATCACAGACCCCACTGAGAGCAGAGGGTGCTTTGGGGAGCAATGTGCTAATGAGCGAGACAAAGGCATTGCCGGATATTACAACTATGGTCAGCCTAGCATATGAGCGTAGGTAGATGGATTCCTAAACTAAGATCTTCCCTCAGATCCGGGAAGTAGGTGTAGATAGAAGGGAATTACAAATACTGATTATAGCTAAGAGTTAATCCAATGTATGTGCGGAGATGGACCGAAAGCTGACGTCGCTGAAATAGTTGCTTGCCTTTATCCAGAGGCAACCAAAATACTAAAAGCACCATTGAAAAAGATAAGTTGATCTCCAAATCTCTGGCACATGCTTCTTAATATCTTCCATGTGGCTTAATCCGCACCATTTATCTGGTCTATATGGATTTTGGTACAAACAATTCTTGTTTAAGTGGAGAGGGGAGGGGAAATGTCATATTCTTCTCACAATACTTATAATTCAAATTGTGAGAAAGGAGTAATGATCATTGGAATAAAACCTATTGTTTTATCTGCTTTTCAAATAATCAAATAATCAAAAGTGTCGCATAAAAAGGGGGAAAAAATATTTTTCATAGAATCAATGGTTTCCAAACATGGTCTAATGGTTGGCATCACATCATGTAAACAACATTATGTTAAGTTGTGAAGACCATTCTACCCTTTATGAGCATTTAATCTGCATTACATTGTACGCACATGAGTTGTTAGCCGTTTTAAATTATTATCTTTCCCTTATTAGTTAATAATTGGCGTGCATGAGATCTGATCACTCAACTGATGTGTTTTGCTTAATCTAGTCGGTTATGCTTTGTTGTTTTTATGCTGCACAATGGATTCAGTCATCTACTTGGTCCCACTTTGTCATTAAATGTGGACAGTGAGGGTACTCATGGCCCGTCCGAAGTGGGATTATCAATTGGCGGTTTGGATCACTGAGATATGGGCCCCACATGTGTAGAATTAACAAACCTCTATTTTAAGGTAGGGGCAAAATCAACTTCTCAAATATAATAACCCCCTTTTTTTTTATTACACACACACACACACACCATATGGGCAATCGAACCCATGAACTTGGTGTTAAAAGGCAATACATCTATCACCGATCCATGCATTGAGACCCTCCTGAGGTTAATCAAAATCCTAGTGACCATTACCCTATCAAGGGTAGATAAAGGTGTTAGATTACATGACATTGACATATCAGACACCCATCAATGTTGTGTTAGGATGTTGGCTGTGGTTGGTCTAAAAAAGCCCCTCTTAAAATCTCTGGTGCTGCAGCTTTGAACATTTTTTTAGAGCAGCAAGTAAGCAGAGCAATGTGTCTCAATTTTGCTCTACTAGCTCTTAACGCCGCCATGCAGTGATTGAGTGCTCTCAATAATTACCACTCCCCATCAAAGTGCGGCCCAAATTCACAAAAATTCCATGACCAAAGCCTCATCACCCCTCCTCCATGATCCCCTCATCTTTCATATGAACTAACTCTTGTGGCAAAGTTAATTTGTTCTTATTCTAAGGAATTGTCCTTGCCTATACCAACATCAATACAAGCATGACGTGGAGGGATTTGATTGGAGCCCATGCAAAAGCATGTTTGAAAATTGTTTGGTCTAGTACATGCTCAATTGAGTCCATCTTTGACAGCGATGTGTCATCCAATCAAATCCCACCACGTTGTGCTTGTACCGATGTTAGTACATGTAAGGACAATAACCAATTCATGTCCCTTGATCATGATGGTGCTGATAAGAATACCACCAACATCAAACCCGCGTATGACTTATTGCAGAAGCAATATCAAATGCTGGTTAGCTAGCTTAGAACTACGCTCACCAAATGTTAGTTCTAGGGGGGGTTCTGAGTAATAGAGACATTCGTAGACAATCGCAAGCATTCACAAGATTACACAAGAGAAGAGATATCGCAACGCGAATTTTATTTAAGAGATTCTGAGATCTCGTACATTCGGGTTATGGTCTGGCTCGAGCCTTTAAAAGATCGATGACCCATTGATTAAAAGACAAAAGACTAAGTCAGCGGGGACCATGGTCTTTGAGTTCGCGATCGTAGAGACCTATATTTTGTGTTTGTTATGGACTGAGCCATCTCGTGGACATGTCGGATGTCTATATCCCATGTTTTGACCAGAGATCCAGGTAGAGACTGTCAAGGTTCTTAACTGAGAGGGTACGACTCTAGGTCCACACCCGTCATTTCTAGAAGGGCGATCTCGGGAAGACCGGTCTGCAATTATATATACCTGAGCAGCTCAACCAACAGATGCCGTTTAAATGGGCAAGGCATCGACTGTCTTCGAGGCTTTAATCTTTAACAAGTATTTTTGTAGGGATTGGAACTCCTTGGTATGGTTTATTATGGTAAACATAGCCCCGTCAGCCTAGTTTCTAACTTTATTCTGATCATGTTTTGGTAACTCATGAAAATAATGATACATTTGTATAATTTTGGATGCTGGCGGTCTTATTCTGAGAGCTCGTTTCGTTCATCACATTAGACCGGATCGGATTTTAAAAACCCATATGCTCCTCATTGGGTATCCCGAAAGAACTATTTGACTGTTCCATTGTGTCCGGAGCGTTCGAAATACCCAAAATATGCTTGAATATGGTCTAAAATACTCAAAATGGGGTCTGACGCACCCTGAAATGAAGTCTAAAATATACTGTTTTTTAGGGTGTGCTTGACCTATTTTTCAAGTGCGCTTGTCTCGGAGCACCCTGAAAATGGTTCAGTAGAAAATGTTGATTTTTAGATGCGCTAGACTCCAGAGCACCTTAAAAATAGTTAAGTAGAAAATGTTAATTTTTCGGGTGCGCTAGACTCCGGAGCACCCTGAAAATGGTTAAGTAAAATGATGATTTTTTCGGGTGCGCTAGAGTTTGGATTATCTAGATGCGCTCTGGTACTTAGCAATTTATAAAAATCCCGAAGACCGCTGGTTTTACGCCGAACCTGCGATGGTCGGAGGTAGATTTCCGGTGAGGCATTTCAATGAGGCTCTCAAATACCCAGAGGTCACTAGCCTCTCTCTCTTGAATTCGTACAAATGAATAGTGCGGAGGGGTATTTATACTCGAAAATCCTAGAGGATGAGCCAATTATCGTGTGACATGTCTAGCGCACCCCAAAAATGACTTATTTTTAATGTGGTGTACCCAAAAATGTTCAGAGCACCCTTATTTTGGGAAAAAATGAGTTAAGTGCTGATTTTTAGGGTGCACCAGACTCTAGAGCACCCTAAAATTGCGTATTTTTCGGGTGCGTCGGACTCTGGAGCACCCTGAAAATAGTTAAGTGTATCTCGCTGATTTTACTGATTTAACGGTAAGGCTTGTTCATCATGTAAGGTGGGGCCCACCAAAGGTTTTTTGTGCCCAAGTAGAGGTTGGCGCACCTAATAATTTCTCATGAATTCCAGAGTGCGCTAGAGATAATTTCTAGATGCTCTAGACAATTTTGAACTTACAATTTCTTATCCCTGATTCGACTTGAATTGGGGTGTTTTAGTCTGATTTTCCAGATGTATTGCTCTGGTTGCTCATGAAATCTTGTTTTGTTGAGTCAGACATTTAGGGACCCCAACACCAAACAAGCATTGCCCAAAGTTGTGTGATATACAAGCAAGATCATATGTTCCTTGGAGCAGTAGGTAGAGTAGGAGAATACGCCTCAATTCTACTCCGCTCGCTCTAAATGCATCTATGCAGCAATCAAATGCCCTGATCATACTCTCATTCTTCATCTAAGCATGACCCAAAATCACCAAAATTCCCTACCCAAAACTTCCTTTTCTCCAATAGCAAGTCTATATATCCTCTTCGGGCCTCAATGTCTCCCTCTAGCTCTTCCCATCCACGTCCAAATATATCCTCTTTTTATCTATAGCCTCTCTCCACCTTGTGCTTCCTCTCCCTCTCTATTCATTCAAACTCATAATCCTCCACATATGCAACTAGCCTTGATAGTTATAAAGGAAAATTTGTAGCAAATCCATATGTAGCACTTGCTCCTATGGAATGTCTTAAACCTGCCATGGTGATAGTCTCAATTGAATCCTCAACTCCCAATGATCGTTCAGATCCTTCAAGCGAGACCAAGATAAATGTGTGCATATCTCGAGAGGAGTAGTAAGTATTATAGCTAACAATATGTGCAACTACACATTTCACAAGCTAATGAAAATGGTGTTATAGAGTTTTGCTAGCTTTCTTGGAGCCCCTCGACTTGGTTGAGATGCTCGTGTTGGGGAAGGATGCACAATACAATGGATCTCGCAACCCCAACTTACTGAATTATGGAATATTTGAGTTGCATGAAACAACCACAAATGTCTTAAGATGAATAAACACAATCACCACACACGACATGATGATTTTTACATGGAAAACCCTCTAATAATAGAGGTAAAAACCACAGGACCTAGTCCAATCAACAAATCCACCATGTAAAGTGTATTACACAGCAATAACAAGTTTATAACAACACTCAGATCCAATATCTTTTCCCTTAGGTGGATTACAATAAAAGAGAATGATTAATAAAGGGATATCACCACTGAGGACCTTGAAGAGGTTATAAACCAAAACCGGTGACGTGGATGAAACTCATGAACCCGAGCTTCTTCTCTCTCTCTTCGATCTTCCACTCTCTCTTCTCAAACTCTCTCTCTCTCTCTCTGTCTCTCTCTGTCTTTCTCTCTCTCTCTCTCTCTCTCTCTATATATATATATATATGTTAGAACTAGAGAATGAACATTCTCTGGAATGTTGGGTTTTGTTGCTCTGGGGTTCTGAATAATAGAAACATTCGTAGACAATCACAAGCATTCATAAAAGTACACAAGAGAAGAGATATCGCAAGGCGAATTTTATTCCAGAGATTCTGAGATCTTGTACATTCCAGGCCGTGATCTGGCACGGGCCCTTAATTACATCGAATGATCGATGACCCTTGATTAAAAGGCAAAAGACTAGTCAGCGGGGACCATGGTTTCAGAGTTCATTGGTCATGGAGACCTGTGTTTGTCTGGTCACGGAGACCTGTATTTGTATGGTCGCGGGGACCTGTGTTTGTATGGTTGCGGGGACCTGTATTTGTATGGTCACGGAGACCTGTATTTGTTGTGTTTTGTTAAGGACTGATCCTTCTTCGTACGAGTCGTATGTCTATGTCCCATGTTTTGACCGGAGATCCGGGCTGAGACTGTCAGGGTTTATGGCCGGGAAGAACGACTCTGAGCCCGCGCCTGTCAATGTATGGACAGGTGACCTCGGGAAGTCCATTCGCAGTTGTGTGAACCTGAGCAGCTCAACCAGCGGATGCCGTTTTGGATGGGTAGGGCACCGACTATTCTTGAAGTGTCAATCTCTAACAAATTGTGTGTGATAATTTAGAACTCTCCTGGTATGGTTTATCGTGGTAACCATAGTCCCCTTTGCTTAGTCTGGGCCCGAATCCGGGTCATATTTTGATAGTACATGCAATGGTAATACATCGGTATGGTTCTGGGCGTTGGCGGCCTCTCTTCAGGAGAATCGCTCCATTCAGCTTGTAGGATCGGATCGGATCCCGAAGGCTCATGTTCTGCTCATTGGGTGGCCCGGATGGGTATTTGACCGCTCCATTGCGTCCGGAATGCTCGAAATACCCAAAATAGGCTCAAACGGGGCTTGAAAACGTTATAAAATGAGGATTTAAGGGTGCTGAGATGAACGCTCAAGGTCCTGATTTTTGCGATCCGCTGGCCTGATTTTACTGATGCGCTGGGGCCAGCGCGTCCAAAAATATATTTTCCTGATCCGCTGGCCTATTTTGCGATGCGCTAGGGCCAGTGCGTCCGAAAATAGCTTAGTTTTGTAGACGACTGATTTTACTGATACGCTGGAGGATTTTGTGACACGCTAGGGCCAGTGCGTCCGAAAATAGCTTAGTCTTGTAAACGACTGATTTTACCGATGCGCTGGAGGATTTTGTGACGCGCTGGGGCCAGTGCGTCCAAAAATAACTTCGTTTAGGAATTTGTATTTTTCTGATCCGCTGGCCTATTTTGCGATGCGCTAGGGCCAGTGCGTCCGAAAATGATGACTTTTAAGACGTTGATTTATTTGATCCGCCGAGGGTTTTTCTTGATGCGCCGGATCACTTTTGTGATGCGCTGGAATCAGCGCGTCGAAAAAGGATGACTTAGTTATTTCATCTCCGAACCTGTTATGGTCGGAGGTGCGATTTCCGGTGAGGGGTTCCGGCGGTCGGAAAAGGGTTCCGGCGATCGGAAAAAGGTTTTCCGGCGACGAGGTTCGGCTCTCTCTCTCTCTCTCGCTGAATCGTGCAAATGAGGTGGTGGGAGGGGGTATTTATAGGTAAAGTCGTCCAATAGGAGGTCGACACTTGTAGCGCGTCGAGAAAATGGGTCGGCGCGTCGATAAAGTCACCCGGCGCGTCTCAAAATGGCTGAGTTCGGAAGCTGATTTTCAGGACGCTCTAGCTGCCAGTGCGTCTTGAAATTGGCTGAATTTTTTGATGCGCTAGACGAATTTCTGGATGCGCTGAGGGCAGTGCGTCCTGAAATTCAAAATGATTGATTTACATGATGCGCCGGGTGAATTTGTGGACGCGCTGGAGGCAGTGCGTCCTGAAATTCAAGTCGTCTGAATTTCTTGATGTGCTGGACGAATTTTCGGATGCGCTGGAGACAGTGCGTCCTAAAATTCATTTTGTGAAGCTGTCCGACTTTCTTGATGCGCTGGACGAATTTTCGGATGCGCTGGCTACGGGTTTTCTCGATGCGCCGACGTACTCGTGTTTTTGAAAAATTGAGTTTTGCAAAACGAAGGGCTTGTGGGGCCCGCCTTGCGATGATTGTTGATGCACTGCTCTTATTTCTTCTTGATTGAGGTAACCCTCCCAAATTTGGAGGGTTCTGATCATGATGACCGGCGGGGTCCACCACTGGCCCAATTTCTCATTTTTTGTTAAGTCTGATATGTGTTGCGATTTTTGCCAAGATTTCTGATGCACTGCCCCTAAATCCAGTGATGGGGCAGATTGTACACTTGTGATCCCTGTTTTAAGGATCCTGACTTTTGGGACCCCAACAATATAATGTGTGTGTTAACCCTAATCCCGTTATAACAATGCTTATATAACACTTAGGAAAAACATCGAGTTTTGGTCACCTGAAATCTAATCTTCGGTCGCCCAACACTGTCCAAAATAGTCAGCGAGCAACTGATTAATCCAGGTGAGTTTCGGTCACCCGACCAAGGAATGTCGGTCGCCCGATGACCCCCGAACTGTAAATCTCTCCTCACTCTTGAGGAGGAAAACCCCATCAGCTTGAGATATGAACTTAACAGTGGCAATAGGTTAGGCTTGGGCCAGCTCGCACTAAGCCGGGCGACCCAAGGCTCGAGCCAAGCATGGGCCTACCACAATGGGCTTAAGCATGAGTGTGAAAAAATTGGTTGGGCTTGTGTCCAACCCTAAATATTGCAGTCCCTATATTCCCAATTGAATGTTCCAAATCTATTCACTGATCAAGTGGGCTACATGTGCGCTAAGAAATAAACATTTTAAGGGAATGAAACCTAACGACCCACTTAATGATAAGTTCTTGATAAGATCATCAAATCTACCGGGATAGAAAGTCTACCATACTAAGCTTATCACAATCTATCCACAATGAGTAATGTCTCTCCATAAGATTAAATATATGTCAAGATCTCATGTCATTTTATTATAAATACAATATTCATCTAAGATTTCCATATGGTGGAAAATCTCATTCTTCTTGAAATTTCTTAGTATAAGATTTATGGGGGTAACTCCATCCACGCATGTATGTATGCACACACACACACACACACACACACACACACACACGATGTTTTAAGTATCATCGATATCTGTTGATATATCCTATAATGTATCTTGTATCCCACCTGTGCGATATAAAACATACAAGTAGTGGGATATATCCCACATGTTCAATCCGGTGAGCATTTTTTATTTTTATTTTTTATGACGATAGGGTGTCCCTTCCCTTTCTTAAGGGGAGACTATTCCCTATGGATGCACGAAATCTCCCCTAAATTACGTGCATCATGTAAAGCACGGGGGTAGGAATCGAAACCATGTTTGTGGGGAGCAAACCCACGATGCTAACTATTCTCCCAAACCCCAGGTGAGCACTTTTGATTTTTTATCATTTTTATTGTAACTCATGTTAAATCGGTGTCAAATTGTTACAAATCCATGATTTTTCATGTTTTGCATGAAAAATCATGGATTGGGAGCTTCAATTTCGAGATTTAAAAGAGACGAGCCGAGCTATGGAAAATTGAAAAAAAAAATCAAAAATTTCCAATTTCTCACAAATCGGTTGCAATCTTTGTGTCCAAACATAAAGCAAAACATGTAATTAACATGATCCAGTGATTCTTCTTTTCCTTTTGAATGTATTGCTTATGTTTCCACACATCTTCTTACATTTATAAATTAAATGAATAGACTTTGAATATACTTGTATCATTTCAGTTACACAGCGCATAGATTATGACCCCATATAAAGAAAAATTGTTATGTGTAATTATTTCTTTTAATGTTTTGATTTATAAGTGTGTATTGATGTCTTTTTTAACAACCACTGAGGTTTTATTGAAAAATTCAACCAATTTTCCAATGTTTCCCCAAGTGATACATTACATGATACAACCGATATATCCCATGAAATAACCGATATGCATCCATATCGCAAGAGTATGATACGTAACACGATACTGATGTTTCGAACACCGTGTTTGTATTTTTTTGTGTGTGTGTGTACATACACTTGCATGGGTGTGTAGACACCCCACCCTTATGAAACCAAGCACGTGGAACTGAATTGTGCATTGATAACAATCCAACCTTGCAACCTTTAAAAAACCAGTAACCAAGAAACCCAGTGTAAGGATTCATTCACCTATGAAAGTACGCAGGGCAACTCCATAGCCTAATCCAGAGTGACTCAAGGCCTCAACAAAATCATCGGAACCATAAAATTGATCTTAAATGATTATTGCCTGCCAGCAAAAAAAGGATTTCACTGGAACCTTTTAACCAATCAAGGACCACCAATGGATACTCGGGATTACAACAAATCAAGTGGCAAGTGCGGAAGTACCCTAACAAAAGTTAACCAATCTTTTAGTTGGCTATATACACTGAGATTTGGGCAACTATGAGCACCAGCGGAAATCTAATTTTCATTGGGTGCTCGTATCACTTTTTGCCCCTTATTTTTTGTAAAATTGCAACTTTTATGATCACTTTTTGCCCTTTGTTGTAGTGAAATTACATTTTTTTACCAATCCCCAGCTTATCAATGGCTGCCACATGTCCAATAGCTAACCAAACCACACCACATGGCATTTCACTAATTACATGAGTAAAGAAAGTGGATAAGATTACAAATTACTTTATTTGTTTGGTAATATCAACTTCATTTGACTGCAATGATGGCATTACATACATTATTTGTCTTATCCATGTAAAATTGTAAAGATGAAAATTTATAATGTAAATTTGTAATGACTACAAATTCCTTTACCTATTTCTTATTACATCTGCATCCACTCTTGGTGGCTTATTTATGTTAGGTTACCATGAAAACAGATGAAACAAACATGGCCTCAACTTCTTATTATTTGCAAAAATGCCATTAGCATAAATATTACCACAACCTCTCATTTCAAGGATACCTTAAAAAAAAAGGTCTTTAATTCTCTCCAAGGAGAGAGAGACTAAGGAAAGAAAAAGAGATCAAGAGAAAGAAATAGAAAGGGGGGGAGGGGGGATAAGTAAGGGTGTCTTCCTACCTAAGTCGTGCATTCCATCTCAACTTTCAAGCTTAGTCAATATCTCCGTTAAAGCCATGCAGCGATTCAACTTGTTTGGAATGGGGTCGGGATTTGAGATCCTTGATCATTTTTTCTAAAGAGAAATGTCGTAGTTCTCATTTCTCTTCTTAAATCTCCTACATGCGTAAGTGGTTTTCGTATCATCCATTTAACTGTTGGACAACTTCCTTCACATACATTTCTTGCTCATTAATGCATGATTTTTCGGGCGTATGCTCTGTGCTTTGCTGAGTTCTCAGATCCCGACTCATAAAAAACCCAAGATCGTTTAGCTTTGTGCATTTCTCTAAATAATAATTTCCTCGGATATGATTGATGCGAGCAAACTGGTTTCACAATCATAATTGTAGTTGAGTTTTTATTAGTGTATTTCTTTATTTCTTTTTCTTTTTTTATAATCACTGCCCCCCTTGATCATCATTGAAGTTGAGCCATTGCGGTCTCTTAGTTATGATCAAGGTTGAGTAACAAGCTTTTAGTCAACTTCGGATCTTGTCCGCAATCAATTAGACAATAAAACATCTAAAAACCTTAAATCCCCTGAAATAACACAAAGTAGAGACCGCATATGAGTACAGGCAGAGAAGGGTGCCTAACCCATTCCTTATCCATTATCGAGGTACTTACTTAGAACCCTCGGTCACAGGTGTTGGAGCCAGTATCATAGAAAACCAATGTGAGCTCTAATCAATTAATCTTGTGTATGTGATTAGGGCAATCTCAACTGTAGATCATGATGACCACGAGTCCTTGGTGGACATCTCATTGATCCTTAGTGTATAATGTTGCCTTGAATCTTCATTATGGGTTTGTTAAGGAGTGATTCTTCTGATTGTCCTTAGAAACTTGAGATTCGACATGATGGTCATTTACTTGGGAGAGTCACGGTCTATGGATCTCAGTACACCCTGTTAGACCATGACCATCACATGTGCATGAGACACACATGTGAACACCAGTCCATGAGATGTACGGTCATCTTGTGTGATAGGACTGACTTGGGTCAAGATGGACAGTCTTCACCATCGGGAACCGACTTGGTGTCGGTTTGTGCCTTACCCTTACCATGCACAAGAGTGTAAGTGTGTCATGAACAATGGATCCATGTTTAGATCTTTAGTCACTTGCATTAGCGGATCAAGATCAAGTCAGCAGTCCGGGGCCCTTAGCCTAGGCTATGATCATGAGATTAAGACTTGATGATGCATGAAGGATGATTAATCCTTAGACATGAGGAAATGTAAGGATCATGATCTTGATTGGTTGGCTTTGACTCTTCCTATGAGGTCCATGGAAGGTCCAATAAAGTGGATGTAGCTGTGTACTTCTATCAGAAGTTGTTGATTCTTGCACGGTCTAATAAGGGATCCACTGGTTTGCCTAAAAACATGTTTATGGCTTTGAATTGGATAAACTCATGAAGTGGTTTTTTCATTTGGCTCAACACTGTGGTTGTTTTAATAAGGTTTTCAAAGGTTTTTAATTGTTAAAGTTTTGTTTTAACCGTTAAAACTACTTTGATCGCATTTGATAGTAATTTGATGGTTTAGATCCGATGGTCCATTTCTGATTAGCATGTGATATGATCATCAGTGGATGGCCATAATAGTGGATGAATTAGACAATGAGTATATGCATAGAGGAGGGGGATCAACACACTTCCGTCGCAGTAGGTTACAAAGTTGTGCGTAGGGTGGCGGAGTACCATATTGGTATTCCCTTAAAATCCTAACATCCTCCTTATTTATTCGATTATGTTCTAGAGGAGTTGATAAGAGAAGCCCTAGACACATTTTTCTTTGGCTGTGTGAATAAAAGAAAAGAGAGAAAATGTGTAGAGAGAGCAAATGAGTTTTCCATCATCTTTTCCATCTCTATGTGGTTCATCCTTGTGGATGATGGTGAGATTCCTTGGCACCTACCAGAGAAAAATTCATTGGGCTATGTAGATCTCTTCAATACCAGGATAGATCAAGGAATGAGAGACCTCATAATTTGGAGGGCCATAATTGACATTGGTTCAACATATATCGTCATATTTTAGGTTTGCTTTAACTTTTTCAAGTTAATTATATGATTCTAAAAATTGTACATGATCGTATTCAGGAGATTTCGAGATTACGATTTCATTATTGGATTCGGAGAAAATCGAATTCTATTACGCAATTCGATGAAATCCTATTAGCGGGCCTACAACAGTGGTCATACAAGTCGAGGGGTCTCTAATTCCTTGACTCATTTGATTCCACCATGTCTAGCCCACCGTAGATTTTGATATTGAAGGCTAGTGGCGATTCTACTTGAAGTATTTTACCTCATGTGCCACTAGTCCACCATTGCAATGAAAAAGAGATATCCATGCCCACCAAAAGATAAGGGTGAGGCTATATCTTCCCATGCACACTTAACCATAGTGCGTGTGTTGGGGTGTGGATGATTTATAAATGCAAGGCCCATGGTTGCTCTATCCAAGTCATTGATATGACGGCCTCCGCCATAGATGGAGAATTCCCATAATATCCTCTTAATCAATTAACTCTAACCTTTCAATTTTTAGCATGCAAATACATGGTTAAAAAGAAATGCACAATCACACCACATTTAGTGGAGGAAAGGTAAAAAATTCGACAGCAACTACATTATGTGAAATTATATCTAATTTCATAGTTTATGTGAAAGTAGATCATATGAATTATCTCATATAGCAACATCAAATTCTTCCTATTTCAATCACTAATGACTTGTGTGGCTGCATTGATGGATCAACACCATGTCCAGAACAATACCTTCATGATTGTGATAACGAGATAGTAATTAAGATTAAACGCAGGCTAGCTTAAAGCCCACTTAGCAAATAAGCATTGTCCCAAGTCATGCAGTGCAAAAACTATAGGTCGGATATGGATCTCTTTCGAGATGCCGTTTACGACAGCTTCAAGACCTCACATCATGCAACTCGGCATTCAACTTCAAACAATCAAGAAAGGCTGGTCTTCAACAGATAATCTTCATAATGTGAAGACACTAGCTAAATAGTCTGGCTGTCATTTCCAATCCCATACTTGACTTTGATCTTTTTTAATATATTCTTGAAGGACTTTGATATGAATATACTCTGCATGTCGTGGCTGTAAACACAAGATTTACTCGATCTTAAGCTTTAAAATGCAACTTGAATCGATGGTGGTGGCGGTCAAAGTCATTTCTGTAATGACCCGAGATTTTGGGAGCGTGTATACATGCATGAGAGTACAAATGGCTACATTTACCTAGTACAAATGGGTAAACTTATTAATCTTGCCATTGCAATTGTCTATTTACACTAAGTGCTTAATTGCCGATCATAAACTTATATATTATAATGAATCAGGTCCTTGGAATAATTTGACTACTTGTTTAATGAATTACGTGACATATAGTATTGATAAATTCATAATAAATGCCCCGTAAATTTTTAGAATGAATTAAATAATAATTTATTTGATTATTTAGTGAATTACATAACCTAATATATCAATAAATTAATAATAAATCAACTGCAAGGAATTTATGTAGGATCCCTTTATTAAAGTTGCTCATAATAAACCCTATAACAGTGTAGAAGTGTCAGATTTCATAAAATACGCAAATTTATGATAATTATGAAAATGTCATTAGTTAAACTTAAGTTAAACTGACGATTTTAAGTTTGCCAATTTCTGACGATTAGTTTCATGCAAAACTTCATATAATAGTTTAGGGGTATATTTTAACCGTACACGTCAAATTTCAACCCTCCGATCATCCTACAAATACCCTAATCAGAAATCGGGCCATAAGTGGGCCATCTAACTTCGGAACTGCGTCATTTTTGTTCCATGCTTGATTTTTGTGTGGCCTACCTAACAGTCGGAGTAGATTTCTTACATACATCACGGTGGGACCCACGTGCACTACGTGCACGTTAGACCATCGGTCAACGCGTGTTGACCGTGTGTGTAGCTGAAGACGCTGCGTCTTCCTCGTCTGGCCGCTGCGACAGCAGCGTTCGCTGTTCGTGGGATGCTCCACACCATCCATCACGGTGGACCTCAGCTTAAAATCTATCCCGTCCATTATGTAGCCCCCTCTTGGTACTACGAGGGGACGAACTTTCTTTTGTAATTAGAAGCCCGAGTGGACCACACAATCCTTCTATTTCTGGAACTTAACGAAATAAAACGCTCAAGATCAGGACCGATCTTACGCATGGGTCCCTGAAATTTTAAGGGATTGTTTTAGTGGACCCCACCTTCTATTTTAACGGTTCACATGATGCCAAGTGCTGATGTAGAGGGAGATCTGAAATCTTGATCTTTTCCTTCTCCCACTCAAACTCAACCACGCTGGTCCGGTTCTCCCATCCACAAAACGCCACCTCCGGGATATCTATATGATATAAAGCCTCCCTGTGCATCTCTTCCCTTCCTAGAAAAACGTAGAGAGAGAGAGAGAGAGAGAGAGAGAGAGAGAGAGAGAGTTAACGTAGGGGGGGAGGTTCCCTGTTGCTGCTGTTGCTGCTGCTGTTGCTGGGGCAACATTCTAGGAGTAAGGAAAAGAAAGAAAAAGAAGAAGGAAAGAAAGAAAGAAGAAGAAAGAGAAAGAAAGAGAAGAAAGAGAGAAGAAGAAAGAGAAGAAGAGAAAGGAAGGAAAAGAAGGAAAGAAAGAAGAGGAGGCGGAGCCGAGTCAACCCAGTGAGTCGACCTACTGAGTTAGTGAGAATTTGGCTCAGACAGTAATCTTGTGTGAGTTGTTTCTCGTATTGCTTTCACCTGTAATTTTAGTTTTCAAATTTTCTTTAATTATGTTTTAATCTTCAGTTTTAATGGAAGTTTGATTTGGTTTTGCATTGATTTGATTTATGAATTATATCAGTGCTATTTAGAAGCTTCTATTTTGGTTACAAATTATGCTATTGAGATTTCATGTGAATTTCATAACCGAGTAGAGTTATGCATGTGTGAGTTGATTTTGAGTTTTTGGAAAAGGTTTAAGGTATTGATTTGGTTCATGCATGACATGGTTTTAGGTGAGCTCCCTAGTGTGTACGACAGGCCCTGTAGACTCTTGTAATTGAGCGCCCATGTGTGCGCGATGCATTGTATCCCCCGTTCGATTGTGACCGGTAGGGTGAGCACCCAGGTGTGTGCAAGAGACCGCTATGCAGACCGTTTGGGTGTTCCGTTGATTTTGCTTAGTTGGGTGAGTATCGTGCAACAGAATGCTATGCAGACCATTGGAATGGTTGTGGCCGGTTAGGTGAGCAGATACAAGAGACCGCTATGCAGATCATTGGAGTTGGTTGTGGCTGGTTGGGTGAGTGTTATGCAAGAGACCGCTAAGCAGACCACGGGGTTGGTTGTGGCCGGTTGGGTGAGCATGGTACAAAAGACCGCCATGCAGACCAAAGGATAATGGAGAGATTGGATGGAATTAGCCCTGGATGTTCTATTGAAGACTATAATGGAGTTGATTGAGACATACTTGCATATCATACGTCATATGCGTGTTTTAGAAATTTTAGTCTGGTGAAATTATCTTTGGATTGTTAGCGAATTGTATTTTAACTGTTATGCGACTTTATTTATTGAATTGCATGTGTTAAATTGTATGAGATTACTCACCGACTTTTATAGTTGACGCAGTGTTATGCGATTAACTGTAGTGACAGGTGATGATTTAGAAGACTTCGAGGAAGTGATTCCAGATAAAAAAAGACTTTAGAAAATCTTTTAGATTTCATTATTTTCAGTATTGAAAGCTTGATGTAATAAGGCCCATTAGATGGCCATTAGTTTAGACAGTTTGGAACAATTTAATGAACTCGTTGATTTGTGGTTTAATTTTCAAAGTTTGGTTTATTTTGATTCTATATATTTGGTATCATGTGGATGGGAAAGAAAAAAATATCACTTGTGATTGTGAATGATTCATTCATTATCTACATAACACCTTTGATTTCGGGATTTGAATTTATATATTCGAGTGTCGAATTTTGGGGGCATTACAATTTCCCACCAGTGTTTAACCCCAACGATAGCAATTATAGCTTGCCCACATGCCATATTCATAACAAAGCTGATCCCACTGCTTTGGATTGTTTTTATTGCGTGGATCTTAATTATAAAGGATGGCATCTCATACGGAAAAGATATAATCTATCTATACATGTTCCAAACACCATTCATACAAAATCCTAGCAAATGGGCCTGACCCATACACATCAACACATATGGAGCTTGCATTTATGGGTCTAAATTCATGATAAATGGGCCCACCAGACACATCAACACACGACTGAGCAACCCAGTGTTGCTTCTGTTTGGATTAGCGATTACAGTTGTAATGTGCTGTAAATGGGTAATCATTATCATTACCACCATAGCACACAATACCACTCTCACAACTCCACTTCCGACCATGGATATGCAGGTAAAGTAGTAGTGTGGTTAGATACACATGGATGTAAATTCTTCCCATCCATTTTGCGATATCATTTTAAGGCATGACCCCAAGAATGAAGCAAGATGGATAGATGATGTGGATATAAAATATATATCATGGTGAAGCCCATGGAACTATGCCACGTCAACACACCTCCGCCTATCCAAGACTTTACGTTGATTTCGAATGATTACCATGATTTGACGTCAGCTCTATCCAATCAATGGTAAAGTGTGATGACATGAGTTTTCCACCACATTACTATGGTAGTACTCAACCAGTCAAACAGGCTGTAAGTGGTAACCGATGAGTCTTACTTTATCAATGAATGCATAAAAACTTCTACAATCTTATTATCTAACTATTATCCATGCCAAATTTATATCTCATACAACTCACATAACAACAATTCTTTTTTGTAATTTACATAAAATAGATGGTCAGAAATTAGGCAAAATTCTCTCCTTCTGATTATGAAAATCTTTTTTGTAAATTAAGAAAATCCTCATGTAAATTTATAAATTTTAAAATACAATTCATTTTGCGGGGAAGTTTCAATATCTACATTAAGATAGTTTGTTGTCATTTCAATTTCAATTTTACTCTTATGTATCATATTCTATGGTGTGTGTGTGTGTGTGTGTGTGTGTGTAACACATTGTAATAACCCAAATTTTTTGTACACGTGTGACCATCTGACTGTTCGCTCGCTCATTTCTCCCACTTGATCATATGTCACACACATGATCAAGTATGTGATCATCCATTCATCCATCCATTTCATCTCTACCTAATCACTACAATTTTATCCGTCAATCCACTTGACCATCCATCCATGTATGATATAACTCATCATGCAGCACGTCTTAAACATGTGTTGTGTGACGATTTAAGTTCCAACATGTTAAAGAATTAATGACGTGTTTTAAATATTATTAATTAGTAAAATTAGTTTTACGTGGGTATGAGATTTTAGAAAACAAAAAGCACATGGTTATGATCAGAGGGTCAGTGATCTAGACCGTCTATTATACTTAACAACTCAAATACTACAAAATATCCAAATTACAAGATCAACCGACCACTAGTTTATTAACTTAGACCAACAACAGGAAACCGTTAGATTCATACAACAAGCTATCTCCAACTTGCATCAAAATCCAACTATCACTCAAATCCATCCGTCTATTTGATCAATCAATCCACTCACCGATCAACCGTTCATCGTCCTCCATGATCGCATGCACATCCATGTACACGTTGCCCCCATATGAGCACCATGCACCGCACCACCATGCACCACAACCTCACTATATACACGCACGTGAGGTTTTGACATCATAAATAAGACCCATATGTGTGTGTGTGTTGGTTACGAAAGAAGATGTGTTAACAGTGCATTAAAGAGGTGAATTTTATTTATTTAATTCTTTTTAGCATGCGGTGGGGCATCCCTATTATAAATAGGGCCCAGAGTGTGGGCATGAAGGAGAGAGCGTGAGAATAGAGGGAAAAAAAAAAGAAAAAAGAAAAAGAAAAAAAAGAATACTTATAAAAAAAAGAGTGAAAAAAAGAGAGGAAGAAGCTTCCTAAAGCTGTTGCAAGGTGGGTGATTTTATCCCTGCTGAAATTTTCAGATTATTGAAATTGTGTATTTTTTGCTTAACTATTTATTTATTATTTATGTTGATTTAATTATTGCTAAAATTCTTGTTTTGAATAAATTAAAATAATATTATTTATTTATTAACTAATTAAATTAATCTAAAGTCTAATATAAAATATTTAATATTTTAATTTTTTTTAAACACGATCTAGAAATATTCACTTTCTATGATTTTATTTATGAAATTAAATTAAAAATTAATTTTTAATTTAAAATTTTCATTTAATTGAATTGAAAATTTTTAATTCATCTTTTATTTAATTTTTAAATTTTTTTTAGAGTTATTACATGTTTATTTTATAAAATTTGTACAACCTAAACTATTTTGTAATTTTCTACAATTCCAGGGACTTCTATGTAATTTTCAGAAATTATAGGCACTATTTTGTACTTGTTTCAAAAACTCCTGGACTATAATGTAAAACTTGTAATTCTAGCATTATTTTATTTATTTATTCATTTCTAATCCCTAATTATCATAAAATTATATTTTCTTATTCTATTTTAAAATTTAGAAAATTAAATAATAATAATAATAATAATAAATTATATAAATTAATTATATATCTCGTTAACTTTAATAATATTTGTTAATTATGCAACATTGTATGAAAATTCAATTTATTATTTTATTATTGATTTTGAATCATTCATGATATGACATGCATCTCTATTAGTTATTGAATTGTAAAAAAAAAAAGAGGAAAGAGAAAAAGGTTTAAGCAAGTAGGGCGATTGTGTCCCTTGGGTTAGAAACCCTAAAGCCAGTAAGTAGAGCGCTTGTATCTCTTGGGTGGAAGACCCTAAAGCAAGCAAGTAGGGCGATTGTGACCTTTGAGTGAAAGACCCTAGAACCCATTGGATCATTTGGAGTCTCCTTTGTGTACGGCGTATGAGTACAATTATGTGCGCGGACATACGTCAGACGTACAACTGGAGCAGTAGTCTGACCAGCTAACGTATGAATGGGTCCCTCACCTCTAGGTACCAGTGCGCGGGCATTAATGCAACGTGACCATCCACTTGGGTACGGTGTTGTAAGAGATGATTTATATTTAATTGATTGTTTATAAAAATTCATAAAATGTATGACATTCATGGCATATTTACAATTTCAGTATTGCATATTTCTTTGTTCTGTATATTGTAATTCAATTATCTATTTTATTTATCAATTTATATATAATCTGCATATTTCAAATTTTGGATAAGAAATGATCCCACTGGGCTATTATGCTTATACAATTACAACCATCCACAGGTGCAGAGCTAGAATATTACGAGCAAGCGGGCCTCTACTTCTAATTTTTCATTTCCAGCAATTTAAGTTTAATTCGAATTTGAATTTAGATATAATTTAGTTTGTGTTTCAAATCCCGATGTAATAAAACTATTAAGAGAGTCAAGCAAACGAATATTACATTCCTAAATTTTTTTTAATAGTATTTTCATTTTAGATAGCTCTGAATATATAGTAAATCTTGATGAAATTATATTGATTGCAATTATTATCGATCTATTAAAACTCACGAGCTCGGGATTCGGGTCCTGAATAACCCTATTCGGGTACCTGGATTTTGGGGCGTGACACACACACAAGGACCAAACAATGGCCAACGGATCTATGGCCATTTTAGTAATCCAATTCTATTTATTTTTTATTTTATAATAAGCCATACAATTGGTTTTGGATGCCAAATAAATTCAAGATTGGAATATATAAACAAAAAATCCTAACCTCTAATTAGTGATATTTATTTGTTGTGTTATGCCATTCATAATCTCTCATTTTGACCAACTACTAAAATCCAACAAATGGGACATTTATGACCATCCATTAAGTGTGGTTTTTGAATCGTGACCCATCTATATATAGTGAATCCTAAAGCTCAACGGCTTAGATTTAGGTACTTGTACGCAATGGCTAACCTCATTTTAATAACAACCCAAACCAAGTTAAACGGCCATAATGCAAGCTTTTTGAATTCCACTTAAAAACCCATCATAATCATTCTAATGGTTTCAGGCCAACCATGGTCACCATAGGGTCATGTGACCATGGTCAGGACCATCATATTGAAATGACTTAAAGAGATTAGGACTCATATGATGACCATCCAAATCATTTATCAAACATTTAATTTCAATTATAATGAAGATGGACCATCCATTTTCCAAGCTATCGCTTTGCTAGTTATAGTCCATAGCATTATGTAAGAACTCCATAATCAACTTGAAAACTGTCCAGGGTCAGCCTTGAGACTGAAAATCAGTCAGATTCACAACTCAGGTGGGCCACACCACAGCCAACGATGGAATGGGACGCCAGCCATAGCTTTGTGTGTGAGGTCATCATATGGTGTGTATCTTTCATCAAACCCATTCCAGTTGTGATTCATAATGATCAAGGTCAGTTACAAAAGTGGGCCACACACTGTATGAACTTAGAGGTTTAGGCATAATTTTATGCTCTTCCCATTGGTGTGGCTCACACACTGTACAATGAAAATTATAAGGGTTCTCACGTATGAATAGAGTGGATATATAACATATAGAAGATGGTGGGCCCCACATAGAGCTTTGGTGGTTTATGGGTGAGTCGAATTTGTCCAATCCATGATTCCTACAATGTATTAGAGGTTTAAAAAAATGCCAATCGAGTTATTTAATCAATGGTGCTTAGATAGGTAGTTAAATAAAAGAAAATGCTAAGTATCCATGTTTGAAAAACAAAGAACAATCAGGTAGTTGAGATTGTCTCATCAATCTAATATTCGTGCAACCGCACATGAATGTTATAACCCACTAAATAGATGGTGTAGAAAATCTCCAAGGAAGAGACCTTTATTTAATGAATCTAAGCCATTAGATGAAGCCTTTATTATGCTCCTCCAATAAAATGATTTAGAATTAGATAATACCAAAATAAATAGTTGTAACTGGGCCCAAATGCACATGCGAAACATTTATCTAAAATGTGTACATTAATCTCTTGCATGATGGGCTCCACCGCCTTTTATCTCCAAGAAGCGAGTGTGGTAGTTTGTTCTCTCGGAGCTTATGATGCCGGTTTCTTGGAGAAGTGGGCCGGGCTTAAATCGAACAAGTTTTGTGTCAACAAAAAGAGGATTGTTGATGCTCGCAAATTTTCATCATGATGGTGCCATGGGCGGCAACAAGACAGTACTCCAAAATGACATTGATTCGTCGAAGATGGTTCTTTTAAATGATATCAATCGGTTGAATTATCCAATGATGTATGATCAGTTATTGAAATTGTGCATATAATATATTATTGAAAAGCTATTGACAAAGTGACTACGCATCATTGACAAAATAAGTTACTCTTTATGGATTTGTTTTAAAAAAGAGAGAGAGATCATTTTTAAGGTTGAGTTCCATTTTAATTCAAAATTTACCCTTTTTGAAGTTTTATATTTGCTGTTTTTAATTATTTTAGGGTCTTACGAAATAGTTATTTCAAAATTTGAATCATCAAAGCAATGGTTGCGATTGATCCCATCCTAATGGATGAAGGATTAACGGTGGAGATTGACTGGGCAAGAAGTTATGTAGTGCATGGGATCTCCAAACAAGGGTGCAAATGGGCCGGGTCCTGGGCAGTTAGGATCAGCCCAAGCCAAAAAATCAAGAGACCTAGACAATACAGCCTACTTGCTAATTAGGACCTTAGATTTCAGGTCCAGGCCCACCTAATTTAAAATCGTAAGCGGGTCTGCTTTCAACAAGCTGTCGGGCCTAGTAAAGCCCATGGCTTCGGCTGGTTTAAATTTTAATCGGGTCTTCAAGTCCAGGCACGTGCCCAACGCACGTGCCTCTTTTGCAAGCCCGAGCCGGACGTGGTTTGTGTAATGACGCTGCGAGTAGCAAGGTCGCTACTGGCAGGTGTTTTGTGGGCCCCACCATGATGTATGTGTTTTATCCACACCGTCTATTCATTTTTCCAGGTCATTTTAGGGCTTGATCCCGAAAACGAGACAGATCTAAATCTCAGGTGGAGCACACCACAAGAAAACAGTAGTGATTGAATGTCCACCATTAAAAACCTCCTAAGGCCTACTATAATGTTTATTTGACATCCAACCTGTTGATTAGGTGTAAATAACAAATATCATCTTGATCCAAAACTTTTGTGCCCCAAGAAGTTTTTAACGGTGGGCGTGAATCAAAACTGTTTCCTTGTAATGTGGTCGACTTGACATTCGGATCTATCTCATTTTTGGGCTCATATCATAAAATGATCTGGAAAAATGGATGGACGGCGTGGATGAAAGACAGTCGCCACCCAATCCGTGTCTGCCTGAGCCTTACTTGAACTGGTCTATTTGACCAATGACCAACATCCGCAGCCACAGGGACCAGCCTGGACTGATTGGCACGCGTTGCACCGTTGTTCGATACCAACATTGACTTTTGTATCCCATCGGATCCATCCAATAGATTCTTCTCAACATAATGGAATCTGACTCACTTCCTGCATTTCCATGCCTCTGGATCGTAGACCACACACGTACAACATGCGTGTGATGATCTAAAACCAGGAATCCTTCATTCTGAGCCATTGATTGGTCACTAACAAAAACGGATTCATTTGGACAAGTTCTAACCGTCTAATTGATGGACCTTTTATCTTTTACTGTCCATTTGTATTCAACTGGTTAATAGGTCAGTTATTCTTATAGACGTTATAATTATTGAAAGATGGTCCACCTATCAAATGAACGGTTCTGATCTTGTCCAGATATAACAAGTGTGCAGAAATGACATTGGAGCATGGTAGCTTCTGGTGCCTCCTTAGGCACTGAATCCGGTCAGATATATAAGTATGGGTAGACTTTCTGTTGTAGACTGCTATAATATATAAGAATGTGGTGAGTTCTGACTTATCATGTGGCACTCACGTATGGCTAATCGGGACCGTCCAAATGGTAGGTCACTGAATAGATGTAGCATTTCTCTAAAGTCAGCCTCTGAATGTATAAATCCTAGATATTGGATTGGTAGAAAATATTGAGCTGTCCAAATTCCAAGTGCCGGTTTTAGATTATGATTCGTAAGGGGGTCAGTGATTTGGACGGTTTGGATTGCCGTGCGACAACTCCGGGTGTACGGTTGAAGAGTCTAGCTGGTTTTCTTCCATACGAAAGCGCTTGCGTGATCGCGTGTAGTCACGTGGGTGCCTGACTATTCGCTGACGTGGATGGAGGACTTCATGTGGATGAGATCCACTCCGTCCATCAGGTGCGTCGCCCTATTTTTGACCAGGATTCCAAAATTCAGACCGATTCAAAACCTAGATGAGTCACGCCATGAGAAACAGTTTGCATAGGAAGTCACCCCATTAAAATCGTCCGATTTGTGTGTGGGGTCTACCCTTATGTGAATATACCATCCAGTCCGTTCATCTGGAAAATAGGACATTCCGATACTCATGTGGGCCAAACTAAGTGAATTTAGCGTTTTTAGTAATCGCTTTACAAAGTTATCAATGGTGTGGCCCATAAAAGTATCGAATTGGACTGATTTTTAGGATCCACGGTGAAAATGTGGCAGCACACGTGATGAACGGGGTGGATCTGAAGAAAAGTCTTCGTCGCATGGTGATCGTTAGTTGAATACCGTAGTGCCGGACGGATGGATGGACCCCACAATAGGAAGAATGAAGGGCTGAGATTTGGATTGATTTTGAGGGTAGCGTGGGCAATCCTCAAAACGGTCTGCAGGCCATGTACGCAGCATCTCGAAAACGTAGACGTCAGACGCAACGTGGCACGTGACGTGTCGGCGATCTAAAACTCCAAACCATGCGATCTTATCGTAAAGTGACTGCGCAGACCTTACTTACGTAAGCACGGAGAGGGCATGACTTATACTAACTGAGCGCCACGTGGGACAAACATGCATAAGATCCAACGCGTCCATCTGATGAATCATCATATCTTGACCATAGATAACAAAAATAAAATCTTGATCCAAGACTTATGTGGACCAAACTATAGGGAACATCTTAAAATCATGACAAAATTCTTTTATACCATTATTTAATTTATACCCGTTCATCCTATTGTGTTGGGTCATATGAGTGGATTGGATGGAATATAAATACAATGTGGAACCCACAAATTATCGAACGACTTTAATGGTGGGACATTAAATATCAACTGTTCCTAATATTGTATCCCATATGATGCTTTATTTAGCCTATTTTTTGGGACCCATTATAAAAAAATGGTGGGTAATCTGATGGACGGTGTGGATCTCAACTACGTGAAATCGTTATGTACAAATCAGCGAAAGTCACTCAAGCGTTATGTAGTCTGGTATTTTACGCCTCTTGGCGCGTAGATAGTCGAAAAACGATTTGGTAAATGAATACATCCGGGCGTATTGAGATACGTGGGGGACTCTGGCCGTTGAATTTGGGTCCGTTCCAACGACACTGTGAGGACTGCTCGTATAAACGGTGTAGATCATCGGATGATGATGGAGATTCAAGATGGACACGACTTTCTTTGTAACCCACGCCCATCCGGAGCCCTGCATGCGGAAGCTTTGAGGACATCTCGTCCGTTCATTAGCTGGCTCATGGTAGGACATTCGCACAGAAATTAAGCAGATCCAAAATTCAAGTGGGTCACACCGCATGAAACAGTGGGGATGGAAACGCTCATCGTTGAAACCTCTTCTGGGCCCACCGTGATGTATATATACCATCCAAACCGTTCATAAGGTCATATCCGTTAGGATGAACGGACAACACAAATGTCAGCCTGATCCATAACATCTGTAGCTTCCCCAAAGGTTTCAATGGTGGACGTTCAATACTCATGGGGTAGACCACCGGAGTTTTAGATCTGCCTCATTTTTCGGTTATAATGTTCTAACATTAACCGGATTGACGGAGTGGAAGTTGCATGGACATTTCGGTGGGCCCCACAGAGCTTCGGCCTACAGGTACTTCTGTTGACGCGGTTTACAGGAAATTCACCGCCGAGATTCAAAGGCCAAGTCTCGACGTATCTTTTACGGTTCGTCGGGATGTATTCGAATCAGGTGAGTCCATAGCTTTCTGGCTGAGTCTATGACACTGGAGCCTATCTGGGTCAATTTGTTGTGTATCCACTCCGTCCATCTGTTTTCGCAGCTCATTTTAGAGGTTTATTCCAAAAAAATAAGCAAATCCAAATCTCAGGTGGACCACACCATAAGAAACAGTGGATATTGACCATTAAAACTTTGGTGGGCCACAAAAGCTTTAGATCAAGATTATATTTGATTTTTCCCTTTATCCAGGTTTCTGTAAACTTATCAACAGGTTGGATGGAAAAACAAGTGGGCCCTAGGAAGGTTTCAACGGTGGGTGTAATTGTGCTCATTGTTTCCTGTGGTGATCCACAGTCAGGGACTTACGTAGTCAACTGTAAAACCTGTAATCCGCAGTCCGCACCCGGATTGGAGATTCCTTGATACTCTGGCACACCGTGATGGATGATACGCCGGCATTTAGGTATTACTTAGAAATTAGAAACTGCATACGTGGTTTATAATCAATTCACGTTAAACTGTCCAAATCATGGCCTCAGCTTAGATATATTATGAACCAAAAGCTAAGCTTGTTTGATGACCTGACTATCGGTTGGGTGGACATCAACTGGACGGCTGATAATGAAAAATACTCAATCGTCCTATTTCAACAAACTTGTGGCAAGAATCAGAGGTTCGGATTGCTTATTTAACTTAAATAAAGTGGTTTCTACAACTTAGACGGTTTGATTTGAGTTAGATTCTATCAAGTATACAATTTCTGAGTGCCTGCGTATCAAGATTCATACGCAGCCAGAGTATTAAAATAACCCCATTTTGGAAATTTTAGGCGGCTAACGGGACCGCGTGTTAAAAAAGAAAGTCCGCGGCGCGAAAAATCGAGCTACTTCCGCTGACGAGAATTCTACACCCAATCCATTGATAGTAACGTATTTTCTCCCATATTTTTGTATTAACAGCAGCATCTCTTGTAGTATTGTAGTATGTAAGATGAAGAGGAGGGTGAGAATATCAAAAGAGCGGGTGTAAATAGCAGCTCCGTTGCTAGCGGGAAAGAAAAGTACTTTGACTTAAGCTTTCGCGCGTCAGAATTCTCTGCGTTTCTATCAACACCCAAGCTCTGTGGGGCCCACCGCGTTGTATATGTAAAATCCACTCCGTCCATCAGCTCTTTACAAGCCGTGGAGCCAAAATTTAGCCAGATCCACAACTCAGGTGGGCCACACTATAGGGAACGGCAGGGATGGGATCCCAACCATAGGTTTTTGTGTGGGGCTACCATAGTATATATCTTTCATCTAACCCGTTGATCATGTGTAAATCACTAGGATGAAGTGAATATACAAAAATCAGCCTTATCCAAACTCAGTTGCGCCACACAGGTCGAATTTAGAGGTTTATAGTTTTTTTTTACATTGTTCTCATTTTTGTGGCCCATGTGAGCTTTTTTTTCTGCCTGATCTATGTTATGTACGGTTAAAATAAGTCCATTAAGCTGATGGACGGAGTAGATTTACATATAAAACATAGTGGCTTAACAGAGACTGAGAATGTTTGTGGCATGTTGTCCAATATTGGGTCCCAAATAAAGGAGGGAAAATCAGGCCTCGTGCATTCGTACAGTTGGGTTATTCATGCACGCAACTTGCGTAGAAAACAATGTAAAATATCAGGGCTGGGCACGCAAACTCCGTGGGGCCCATCATGATGTATGTACCTTATCTTGCGGTCCATTCATTTTTCCATACCGTTTTAGGAAAGGAGCCAAATTTGAGGCATGTGTAAAGCTCAAATAGACTCCACCACATGACAGAGTTTGAATTGAACGCCTATTGTCGAAAAGTTCTTGGAATGAATCTATAGAAGTTTTGAATGGAGCTGATATTTGTGTTCTTCCTTCATCCACATCTTTAGGACCTTATGAACGGGTCAGATTACAAATAAACATCACTGTGACACTAGGAAAGTGATGACAGTAGACGTCACTCACTATCCTCACATTTTTTATGGTGTAGTCCACTTGAGCTTTGGATCTGCTCCAATTTTAGGCTCATGCCGTAAAATGATCTTGAAAAATGAATGAACCACTTTGGTGGTACACATACATACACGATGGGCCTCACAGAGTTCACCACGCTTAAGCTCTCCTTCCCTAGATGAATGGATTGGGTGGCATACACGCGCTATGGTTGGCCCCACAGATATTTTGGAAGATTTTAATGCAAGCATCCCTGTTAATTTCAGTGACTGTTTGATTTTCCTGGAAATAAAAATACCTTAAAAACAAGTCATTATTACTTCTTAACCCTGTTTGAAATTTGGTGTAATTACTACCTCAAATTGGTCCAAAAGAAATAGTTTAAAATTATGGGCCCCACCATGATATATATGATATATCCACTTCGTCCATTAGTTTTATTGGAATATTTTAAGACATGAACAAAAAATTGAGGTTGATCCAACATTCAAGCGGCCCATACCATAGGAAACAGTGGCAATAAGAAGTTTTTAACGATAAGTGTTGGATTCCCTTTTTCCTGAGGTGTGGTCCACCCTAGCATTGGATTTGCTTCATTTTTTTGTCCATTTCCTGTGTTCATTTGCCAAAAAAGATGGATGGTGTGGATAAGCCACATACATAACGGTGGGCCCCACCTATATTTCACATTTTCCTCGATTTTAGCAGTACAAAAGTAGGCAGTCAAATCATACATGAGGAACAAGGTAAGAATTATCTAGGAAATAATCATTATACATTTACATTGGATTTACCTAAGAATTGGAAAAACAAATAGGCCCTCAATTCTTTCTTGTGGTGTGGCTAGTGGGCCCGCTGAGTTTTGATCCTAGAGCCAACGACAGTGAGGCACGTTTGATAGATGTACTAGGTTTCTTCTTCTTCCTCTTTTTTCTTTATATGTGATTTATGTGGAGTTACTATTACCTCCTTGGGTTTTGGAAGTAAATATATATAAAAGGGTAAAAGTAAAACTAAGAATAAATGTATAGGGTATGCTTAAATAACTCTCTTAGAAGTGTTTGTCCGGTGTGATAAAAGTTCTTTCTCTAATGTTTTATCCAACAACAGGTCTTCATAATTCATATACAACTTGTTGTAGGCACAGGACAAAAAAAATAAAAGCTTCTTGACCATGATTATGACCATTAATAGCTTTCCCATTCCTACACAAATGGGAGACAAGTTGGTCCTTGTTGTTGTACAAGGAGGATAGTACTCTTATGATACACGTGGTACATGTGCTAAGTCATGCAATTGATGCATGCATTGTATACATATTATACATTGCCAAGCGTAAAAGAAATGTCATATGTACTACTATACATCTTCAAGCTTGCATGCACTGTATATGTTATTGTACATTTTCTAAAAAATATAGTATTAAGTGAAACTTATGTTTGATGGACCATAAAATTGTAATCAACGGATCGGATTTCACGACTGATGCTAGTAACTCGTATGCATACGCAACTTAATTGTCACCTGTAAACGACTCATATAGATAGACTACATAGATAAAACACATGGACCAATGTGGGGCCCACAAATGCAATGGATTTTGAAATTCATTGGAATTCTTATGGTATCTACTACTAGGACGTGTAGACACCCCACCCAGGCTAGCAACTTGATTGGAACCTTAAACCATGCTTAAAACCTAACCCTAACCCTAAACCATACCTAAGCCCTTAAACCTATACCTAAGCCTTAACCAAACCTTAGCTAAACCCAAGCCTTAGCTAGACATTAGTCACCTCCAAGCCCAAGCCAAGTTTTAGCCATTTCCGAGCCTGAGCCAAGTCAAAGCCATTTTCAAGTCAGAGCCGTTTTCAAGCTGTTTTTCAAGCCAAAATATTAGATCTGAGCCTTTACCTATCATCTAAGCCATCTGGACAAAGTACGGGATGAAAGTGAGAAGCGGCGGTAATTGGATTACCGCTCCATCTCGGAATCTGTGCCCCAAGCCACAACTGTTGCTCCTCTGGAGAGACAGCTGCCCTACTATCTTCTTTACCTCTAGACTTGCATCTATTTACAGTTTTACCAAGTCCTATCAACCAATATTGGTGTGACATGTGTCACCCCCTTTCTCTCAACCAATCACAAGTCAATACCCAATTTTTTACCTTCCATAGCCCTTCTAATTAAAAGAAAACCAGGAAAGAGGCTATAAATACACCTCTCCTCTCTTCATTTCTAACAACACAAACCCATAATCAAGAGGAGAGCGAGAGTGAGAGAGAAAGTGAGAGAGTGGGAAAGAGTGAAAGGTGAGCTTGACTGTCCAAAGCCTTCATCATTTTCAGCCCCCTTAGCCTCCTCCTC
The DNA here is from genome assembly GCA_003013855.2 of Liriodendron chinense. NCBI lineage: Eukaryota > Viridiplantae > Streptophyta > Magnoliopsida > Magnoliales > Magnoliaceae > Liriodendron > Liriodendron chinense. The sequence goes on from ML058546.1 coordinate 1,275,055, forward strand.
CTTTCTTAGCCACCTAGCCCACTTAGGTCAACCCTCCCAAACCATGGTGAACCCAAAACTCTAAGTCATATCAAGTGCAAGTTAGAGATCGTGCTAGCATCAGTACCATTCATATTTCATCAATCGCATCATCACTTTACTTCTCAACTCCCCTGCTTCTCTAGATTACCATTGAATGCATGCTTTGTGACTTGCCGGAACTCCAGATCCTGTCACATCAGAAACTCATGGTAGCCTAGTCCCCTTACATATCATTTTGGCATCATCACATCTCCTCTTAACCTCCATTCTCTTCTAGACATTCTTTGGACGTATGCTTTGTGGCTTGCCGGAATTTCAGACCATGTCACATAAGAAATCCGAGTCTGTCTAGTCCTATTTTTCATACTTTGCATCCTATCATATTATCCCCCAAAATCAACTTACCACACAAAGTAGAGACCGTACATTTGTATGGGAAGAGAGGGTGCCTAACACCTTCCCTCTCTGTAACCGAGGTCCTTTACTCAGAATCTCAGGACGCAGATCAGGAGTCAACTTAAAGTAAGAGAGTCTTCAGATTCTCTGGCTTTCACAAATTTGCAGGTTCTAGCCGACTGTGAGATTTTAAGATAAGTGGCTAGTGGCAACTCCAAATCTACATTAATCAAATCAACCCTCCAACCATTCACCAAAACCAAAAAACGCATTTAGAGTGTGCGCGCCGATTTCCAGTGTTCACAGGATGAGATGATATGATACTTCAATTAATTCGATCCTTCTCATTGTTTCCAAACACCAAATAGAATTTTCATTGGATCAAATACAATTCCATACCACCTAATCCTACCTAATTCCACGTTCCAAATAGGCCCAGATATCATGTTTGGGACAAGTGTAAATTCCAATTCTATTAAATAACAATTTTCTCATGTTTTGCATGAGGTAATTTCCATTATAAATAAGGCTAATGATCACTCTATAGAATTTACAATTTTTTTACTATTCGAACTAGGAATGTTATCTTGTTATGATAATAGAATATCTTTCTCCTTCATAATTCTCGCACTAAACCATACTCATTTGTTAACGGGAAAATTTAATTTGAATAACTTGTTTTGGTTAAGTTCATCTATGTCTTGCCTGACATGATATATAATACTATCCTAGACTAGTGTTTCTCCTATTATTTTTCAAGCATATAAAACAACAAAGGATTAAAATTTAAAGTAAATAGAGAAATAATCAATGCATGATCATTACAATTTTTGTATCCACTTCTCGAGCTCTATGTGCATTTAAGAGTTACTAGGTTAGGGGATTTTAGGCAGGAATTCGTGAAATCTACAGATTTCAAATCTTCATTTTTTTTAAAAGTTTTATCAAATTTGTAGATTTTTCAAATCCATGCCCTCTTAAATTTAAGAATTAATTGTAGCAAATCTGAATCTCCAAAAAAACAATGACTTTGCAAATCCATAAAATGAGAGACTTGCTTAAAAGCAATAAAAGTTATACCATTATAATGAATGCTTTGACATTGTTATAAATGCTCCCAAATCCAAGGATATGTAAAGTTGATTCTCAAACAGTCGATTTTAGATTTTGTCAGATTTATATTCAATTACAAATCTATGAATTTGATAGATTTATGGCTTCATCAAATCCGTAATTTTCATTTCTGAGACTCCATGGCCTTATTGAAAGTTATAATTAACCATCCTTTAGTTGTAAACAAAGTTACGCATAAAAGACCTGTTTTGAATCCAACTTCCTAAGGCAATAAGAACTAAAGAAGATAACAATGTGGGAAGGGGATAGTGACGTTCGCCCGTCTCTAGCCACGAATGGGCAGATCTATATGGGGGCCACCATGATGTATCTGTTTATCCACGTCGTCCATCCCTTTTCTCAGATTAATTTGAGTTATAAGCCCCAAAAGGAGGCGGATCCAATGCTCAAGTAGACCACACTAAATAGTAAGCTTGAGTTGCATTAAATACAAGAGTAATCTATGATGTGGTCCACTTGAGCATTGGATCTACCTCATTTTTGGGCTCATACCTTAAATTGATACGAGAAAAGGGATGGAGGCAAGGATAAACAAATACGTCATGGTGGGCTCCACATAGATTTGCCCGTTCATGGCTAGAGATGGGCCAGGGTAGGACGTAATCCTCTTCCAACAACGTGTTACTCCCCAATCAACCAAGTTGAAGTGGTCTTAGGAGCCACCCTACTACTATTAGTGACAACAAGGTTGTCGGCAGTAGCATAGGTTTCACAACGATGGATGGGTAAACTCATTCCACAACAAATATTCAAATTACATGATCACATGACTAATGATTACAAGGAATAGTACCCAATGGGATGAACCCAAAGAGGTTTATCTCTTATTAGTGTATTTTAGATTGTCAAGGGTAAATAGAGGTTTCAGGTGGCTAAACATGAGCCGTTCATCTTGTATGGTACACTGAACATTACATAAAATGTATTATTTTCCCATGATCAAGCATGTCAAACTTGTACGAGAAAAATGCATTGTACATGTAAAATCCACTTCATCCATCAGCTCGTTACAAGTGGGCCATGCCACAGGGAATAGTAGGGATGGAATCCGAACCATAGGTCTTTGTGTGGGGCCACCATGATGTGTATCTTTCATCTAACCGGTTGATCAAATGCATGTAAATCACCAGGATGAAGTGAGTATACAAAAATCAGCCTTTTCAAAGCTCAGTTGCACCACAGCTAGACCTAAGATATTGTTCTCACTGGTGTGGTCCATGTATGGTTCAAATAAGGGCACACACCTGATGGACATAGTAGATTTACATATAGATATGTAGTGGCTTAATAGAGACTGAGTGTTTTAGGCATGTTGTTCACTATTGTGTCCCAAATGAAGGACTGAAAATCATGCCTGGTGAATGCGTGTAGGTTGGGCCATTCATTCACATAAATTGCTTAGAAAACATCGTATAAAATCAGGGCTGAGGTTGGCTTTAGCTTGCATTTTGAACCGTTTGGCCAAGATTATTCAAAATTTTAATATTGCGAGCTCATTAGCACCTTTACAAGAAAGAATGTAAAATCATACCTAAAATCCTTAGATTCATTTAGTCTGACTTAAATGAGCTCTTTAAGGGCCCATTTGGATACCACCAAATAAGCTATTTTTTCTACTTACAACAGTAGATGAGTAACTTATTTGAGATGAGTAAGTTTGGCTTATGATCACTTATAATTAAGTAACGTTTTTTATTTAAAGTTACTTAATCACTTTAGTTTAATAAATAGAAATCGAGATAAGCTACTTGAGGCATAAGTAGCTTATCTTAAGTAACTTACGTCCAAACGCGACCTAAGTGATTGATTTCGAGGATATCCATTCATCCTAGTGGGCTCCATACACATTTTGAAAATTTTTAATGCGGGCCATCCTTGTCCTGATTCTTTCTCATGGCGGCTAGCGGACCCATTGAGTTTTGGTCTTAGGGCTAATGACAGTGATTAATTAGGTATGTCTGATGGATGTATTAAGTCTCATTCACAAAATGTTTCCCCCACATTTAGGAAAGCGACGCATCGTGCGAGTTGTTTTTTTCCCCACATAAGATATACGTAAGTTATCGTTACCTCCTTAGGTTATAGAAGTAAATAAAGAAGGATAAAACTAAGAGAAAATACATAAGGTATGCTTAAATAGCCCTCTTAGAAGCATTTATCTAGTGCAATATAGTTTTTCTAACATATTATCTAATGATGATAAATCTCTGTACATTGTATCCAACTTGTCCGAGTGGGACAAAAAAATAAAAGCTCCTTGACCATTGATGGCTTCCTTGTTCCTACAAAAATTAGAGACAAGTTGGTCCTTGTTGTGGTACAAGGAGCATCGTAGTCTTATGATACACATGTGACACATGTGCTAAGTCATGCAATCCAGGCCTATACACACACCCACACAACATGGGCACTTGATCCCAAAATCTCAGTGTTGAAATAGAGTCTGTCTACCACTATGCCATGGAGCCAAACCTAAATGTTAGACTCTTTCTATATGTATTACATATTTCTAAGTGTAAAAGAAATGTCACATGCGCTACCATACATCCTTAAACTTGCATGCACCGTATATGTTATTGTACATTTTTAAGCATATGGTGTTAATTTTTCAATATGCACTGTATATGCACCAAGATGAGCCTAACTAAGATAAGCCATCTATGTGCTTGAAAATAAATAGTAGAAAAACTAGTGCTATCATATTAAGCAAGACCTAGATGAGCCTAACCTAGACAAGTTGTGTTGGAATTGGGTGACTCTAATCTATGTTGGACAGGGCCAACGGGTGATCGAGCAGATTGTTTGGCGACTGACCATGGAGGACTTTGCTTGGTAAAACTCTCTAGACGATTTTTTAGAGGGGTTTGGGTGACCAAACCATGGTCGTCAGGCGACTGACAGTGGGCTCGGGCACTTGATCGGGTGACCGACTATGATGGTTGCTGTTATAAAGTTTGCGTAATCTTACATAGTTCTGCATAAAATGTTTTCAATTATGGTTCTATTGCTATATAAGCGGGTGTAAATAGGAATTAGGGTATCCTAGATGCATAAGGAGGGATTGAGAACCTTTTAGGGTGAGAGAAAAAGCTTGGAGAGCTTGGATTTCTCTTATAGGCTTAGATTTGGGGTTTTGTTTCTTCATTCTATTATAATATGTTCGCTTTGTACTGTAATTCTTTACCCGTGAGGGGTTTTTTCACGTAAAATCGGATTGCCTTCTTATGTGTGTTAATTGTTGCTTGATCGTTGCCATTGTGTGTGTTGATTGTTGCTTAATCGTTGCCATTGTGTGATCATCTTTCTTGATTTCTTGCTTCTTCCGCCGCGGGTTGATTTTCCCAACAAGTGGTATTAGAGCGTATGTTGGGAGATAGATCGAAATCTGAGATGATGTATCAATTGCGTCTAGCGTGAGATTCGACATAGAGAAGTATTTCAACAAAAAAAAAACTTTGAACTGTGAAAGGTAAAGATGGAAGGCCTTCTAGTTCAACAAGGGCTCAAAGAACCACTCCTTGGGAAGCGACTGGAGACTATGAAAGAAGAAGAGTGGAAGAAGGTGAATAAAAAAACTAACTTTTGAATCCAGTTGTGCCTAATGGATGAGGTTCTGTATAACATCTTAAGGGAGAAGATTGCGGCTTATACGCGAGCGAAGTTGGAGAATATCTACGTAAAGAAATCTTTGGAGAATCGCCTGTATTTAATGATGTAGTTGTTCAATCTGAAGATGGTGGAACAGACTAATGTTGAGAGCCACATTAGCATGTTCAATAAGCTCGTTTGCAAGTTATTGGATCTAGATGAATCGATGGAAGACGAATATCGGGCATGCATCTCGTTGAATTTACTTTTTGAATCATATGAGTTGTTTAATGGCTCCTTGTGCGCGGGTAAAGAGACCATTAACGTTTAGACCGTTATCTCAGCCCTCCAGGTGAAGGCGATGAGAAGGAAGAGCGGTAACATGGGGTTGTCCTCTGAGGAGGCACCGATTGTGAGGGAAATGAATTCTAAGCGGGGTGAGGGATCTTCATTATTGAGATCTAAATCCAAGGGCAAGGGGAAAAGCAAAGTGAGGTGCTGAAATTGTAGGGAAGAAGAGCACATGAAGAGGGATTATCAGAATCCTAAACCAAGGCAAGAGAAGTCTGGAGATTCTTCTAAGGAGGGGGTTAATGCCGTGGAAGCCACAAAGGACGGTCGTGATATCTGCGATGGATTAATTGTATCCGATAAGGGGTATTTCAGTGGAGAGTGACTCTTGGATTCAGGTGCATCATGTCACGTATGTATTTACTAGAGTTCATTCGTGACATATAACAAGTATGATGGTGGATTGGTGTTTGTAAGCGATGGATACGCCTGCAAGGTGGTGGGTATTGGTTCGGTGCGCATTAGGATATTCAATGTGATCAAACGAGACTTGAAAGATGTGAGGCATATCCTTAGGCTAAAAAGGAATTTGATCTATGTTTGTGCACTCGAGGTGACAGGTGCAGGTTGCTATCGGTATTATAAAGTGAAAAGGGGGCACTTGTGATGACGAAGGCATGGAGGTGTGAAAATCTTTACAAGTTGATCGGGAGCACTTCTCATGGTGGAGCTACGGGATTGGCAGTAGAATCCACAATTATTCGTATGTGGAAAGTGCGCAAGGGCCACATGAGAAGAGCAAGCGGCGTGAAGGTGAGGGAATAAGTCAGTGGAGGGCACGAGAAGTAGTGGAGCTATGATGGAGACGAAGTAGAGATGAAGGATGAGGATGATTGAGTATGACGAGGTACATCATGAAGATTATCGTCACTGTGGAGATTATTGGAATTGGGTGACTCTAATCTATACTGGACAGGGCCATCGGGTGATTGAGTGGATGATCGGGCAACCAATAATGGAGGACTTTTCTTGGTAAAATCTTTGAACGATTTTTTTAGAGGGGTTCGAGCGATCGAACCACGGTTGTCGGGCAATTGACGGTGGGCTCTAGCACATGGTCGGGTGACGGACTGTGGCCGTTGCTATTATACAGTTTGCACGATCTTGCGCAATTCTGCGTAAGATGTTTCTAATTCCAGTTCTATTGTTATATAAGCGAGTGTAAACGAGAATTAGCTAGGGTATCCTAGATGCATAAGAAGGGATTGGGAGAGTTCTAGGGTGAGAGAAAGAGCTTGGAGAACTTAGATTTCTCTTATGGGCTTAGATTCAGGGTTTTGTTTCTTCATTCTCCTGTATCGGATGATGCGGTTGTTCATTTGAAAATAACGGAGGGGACAGAGCCACGTTAGCACGTTCAATAGGCTCGTTTAAGTTGTTGGATCTAGATGAATCAATGCAAGACGAATATTGGACATGCATCTTATTGAATTCTCTTCCTGAATCATATGAGTCATTCGATGACTCTTTGTGCGCGAGTAATGAGACCGTTAACGTTGAGACCGTTATCTCAACCCTTCAGGCGAAGGCGATGAGAAGGAAGAGCGGTAACATAGGGTCGTCCTCTGACGAGGCACCGATTGTGAGGGGAAGGAATTCTGAACGGGGTGGAGGATCTTCGTCATCTAGATCTAAATCCAAGGATAAAGGAAAGAGCAATGTGAGGTGATGAAATTTTATGGAAGAAGGGCACATGAAGAGGGATTGTCAGAATCCCAAACCAAGTTAAGAGAAGTCTGGAGATTCATTTAGGGAGAGGGCTAATACCGTAGAAGCCACAGAGGACGGTTGTGATGTTTGCAGTGTATTAACTGTATCGGTAAGGGCTCTCTCGATGGAGAGTGACTCTTGAATTCGGGTGCATCATATCACGTATGTCCTGATCGGAGTTCATTCATGACATACATAAAAGACCTCTTTTAAATCCAATCACCTAAGGCAATAAGAAGAAAGGAACGTGACAATGTGTTACTCTTTAATCAACCAACTCAAGGTGGTCTTAGGAGCCACCCTACTACTTCTAGTGATGACAAGGTCAACAGTAGCAACATAGGGCTCATGATGACAACTAGGACAAGATAATCAACAATAGCATAGGTCTCACCATGAATATAGGGTAAACTCATCTCGCAACCATCTGCACAACAAGGTAAATGAATGATGGGATGAACCCAATGAGGTTTATCTCTTAGTAGTGCATTTTAGGTGGTCACAGGTAAAGAGAGGCTTCAGGTGACTAAACATGTGTCAGGAATTCGAGCCATTTATTTTAGTATGGTACACTATGATGGACAAAAAGTAATATTTGTTGAAGGAGAGAGTTGGTTACTAAACCCCAACCTTTCTATTATTATTTATAATAAAACTTAATAAAATCCAGTCATTAATTTAAGGGCTACAATCATATAAATGAAAACTAACAATGAAGAAAAGATCAGAGTGGTCCACGAGATCAGGGCGGTGGACCGTGATAAGCGAATTTTTTCGCTTCTACTTTAACCCCCCCCCCCCCCCCCCCAAGCTTGAGCTAAAAATGTTAGAGAGGCCAAGCTTGGACGAAATAATCCGATGACGATCTTTTGCTAGTGCTTTGGTAAATACATCAGTAAGATGGTCAGATGTGCAAACATAAGGAGTAACAATTTCTTGAGACTTGATTTTTTTCGAATAAAGTGACAATCTACCTCGATGTGCTTTGTGCGCTCATGGATCATCGAATTACTTGAAATATGAATGGCAGCTTGGTTATCACACATCATCTGCATTGGAGTAAGAGGAGTGAAACCAAGCTCAGTTAAATTTTATTTAAGCCATAGTAATTCTCATGTGGTATGGGTCATAGCACGGTATTCGGCTTCGGCACTGGAACGAGCCACCACAGTTTACTTTTTGCTTTTCCATGTGACGAGATTGCCTCCAACAAAAGAACAATAGCTGGTTGTAGATTTTTTGTCATCTTTCGAGTCGGCCCAATCAGCATCAAAGAAGGCAGAAATATGCAAGTGTCCATGGTTAAAATAAAGATGACTTTTGCCAGGAGAGCCTTTCAGATAACGAAGAACCCGATATGTAGCATCCAGATGTGAAACTCAAGGTGAATGCATAAACTGACTGAGGACACTCACAACATGAGAAATATCCGACAAAGTTATTGTGAGATAAATGAGTCACCCTATCAAATGTTGATAAGGTCCAGGGTCAGAAAGGGCCTCACTATACTGTGAGGTGAGCTGTTGAGTAACCTCAAGTGGGGTGTCAAGAGGCTTACACCCAAGCATACTGGTCTTAGTGACTAAGTCCAGCGCATATTTTCGCTGACACAAGGAAATCCCATGATAAGAACGGGCAATCTCAATACCCAAAAAATAACGCAGAAAGCCCAAGTCTTTCACCTCAAAAGCACGGGAAAGGTGACATTTGATGTTGGATATGGCACTAGCGTCGTCACCTATAACAATAATATCATCAACATAAACAGAGATAATTGTAATCCCACTGTCTGTGCATTTCCAAAAAATGGAATGGTTAGAGCTACACTGATGGAAGCAAGCATCTTTCATTGCATGTGTAAATTTGTCAAACCATGCCCGTGGGGATTGTTTGAGGCCATAAATGGATTTGCGAAGGCGGCACACTTTCTTTTCCTCTCCCTGACGATGAAAACCAGGCGGTAGGCTCATATAAACTTTCTCATGAAGGTCACTATGTAATAATGCATTTTTTACTCAAGTTGATGAAGAGGCCATCCCAAATTAGCAGCAAGAGATAAAAGAACTCGAATGGAGTTCATCTTCGCTACTGGTGTAAAAGTTTCAGTATAGTTGATGCCATAGGTCTGAGTAAACCCTTTTGCAACAAGGCGAGCTTTATATCAATCAATAGAACCATCAGGCTTGTATTTAAGAGTATATACCCATTTACAGCCCACAGGATGCTTGCCCTTAGGAAGCTTGTTCGCTCGCCTTAAGTGTAAGGCTGCGATGTAGTAATAAAACTCGGTAAGACCGAGGTCGATCCACAGGGAAATAGTAAAAGCTACCAAATCACTCCAGCAACTCAGTTTTAAAAGAAATCAGATTTAATTGAATGTTCACTTCAAACAGGAACTTAATGGAAAATCAGAGATAATAAGTACTAAGGCTTTCAAGGATCCACTTGTAGCAATCCTATGTCAATTCAATCAATCCAAGTAGAAAACACAACTAGAATCGAAGTCCTATCTCTCATCTAGTTGGAAAATAAAGCATTCACACACATTCCATCACATTCAAGTTGAACTTCCAAGTTCTAGTTCCATTCAATCAATACAAAACTCAAAACTATAGCCTGCGGAGTAACAGCCATGCCTCTGGACTATGGCCTGCTCAAGGATTACTATAATCCGAATTTAGATAAACAAACATGATAATCTCAGAGATTTAAAAGGAATTCATGTCCGGAGCACATAAACTCAGATAAAACATCTCAAACTACCATTATTTGGAACCAAACCATGCAAAAATCCAAACTTGAATGTAAATTACTTGAATTAAACTTAAACCAACATAGAATTAGCTACAAGCTTCACCTCTCAGCCTTAGCTGAGAGGTTCTAGCCGAGCATTGTCATGCTACAACTAAAAACTCTGAAATAATGCATAAAAACAGAAAAACCCGAATAGAAGAGTTGCAGCTGCTCCACAATCGCCTTCACCCTCCAAACTCACGTTCCTTAGCCTCTCTGATATCCTAGGAAGAACCCCTAGGTGTCCTTTTATAGCAAGCAACCTCCCTTGCGTCGGATTCTGCGAAAGATTACGCATTGCGCAGCAATTTTCGGAGTCCTGATTTAGAAAGGAATCATGTTACGCAGAGCCTACCGGTCGTGACCGGTCGGACTAGCTTCTAAAACAGTCCAGGGAGTGCTGCCGACCGGTCGTGACCGGTCGGACAGACCTGTCCGCAGTCCAGCGTATATACTCGACCGGTCATGACTGGTCGGGCTGATCCTTTAGCCTTCCAGAGTGCGTGGCCAACTGGTCGGCCTGTCTTCTTTTTGTTCAGCTTTCATGACCGACCGGTCATGACCGGTCGGCCTCTCTTCTACTTGGTCCTTTGATGTGGCTGACCGGTCGGACGACCGGTCTGCCTTGTGTTTCTTCCACTTTTTCTTCTTTTCTTCATCCTCTTTTCTCCCTCTTTTTTCTTCTTTCTTTGGTCCATCTTAGGACTCCACGCAATAGCTCCAAATGCATCCTTTTGGCTTGTAATTGAATGAAGTCCGCTCTCATCCCTATAATCACAAAACATATGTTAGGTGGGCCTTTAAACCATGAAATCATGCAAACCTTGTCGTGTAATGGGCAATGCAATGTATAAATTGGAGGTTCAACACACCCCCCAACAAGCTTTTTGCTAGTCCCGAGCAAAACATGCGTAAAACAATGTCAAACCTCCAAACCCAACTCTCTTCCAGAATCCATGTTTCTATCCATTCCAAGATGCAGAAGTATAAAATTTTGGAGAAATTTAGGTGATAGAAGCTGAACCTTGGACTCTCAAAACATAAGAAGTGTTTACGTGAGGTTCCCGCTGACTGATTGATAAATAGAGGAACTCGAACAAATTCAACCTAGTGTGCATAGTGCAAGTTCATCTCATGAGTTCCTGGAATCATCTTCTTCATAGATTAAGTAAACCAAAGATTTTAAGGTGCACAGAGCAACAGCAAGCCTATGACAGGAATTTGCCTTACCGTCCTTCCGACGGCTTTCACACTACGTCCCATTTTCGGCTTTGGTTACGGTTCGATCATCCCCCGGCTGGTAATAAGTAGCCCTTTTCGAAATTTTCCACCATTTTTCTTTCCTTCCCGATTTCATCCTTTCTTTCCCTTTTCTTTTAAATTAGATAAGATTTTTAGAAATCCATATCTTCTGTTATTTTCCCATGGACAAGGATGGACAAAATACCCCGGCTTGGCTGCTCAACACCTTTAAATCAAAGTCTAACTAATCCACAAATCACATAAACCTGTCACTCATGAAAATCGTGTAATGTGAACTTGGTGTAAAGGTGTTCAAATTTTCTATCAATCATAACAATAGGGGAATTAGCATAAAAAACCATTATGTTGGAAGAAAATCAAGACTACAACATCACACACTTCGTATCTCCTCTTCTTATACTCATAGCATCTCAAATGTATAGAAACAAGATTTTCTAACAGAGTTTTGAGATGTTAGAAAATTCGAAAAGATTTTGTGCATATGAAGCTCGAAATGTTGCAATATGCTAGATGAAGAATCTCATCTCACCCCCCAACCAAATCTTGCATTCTCAATGTAAAAAGAGAGTCAATTAGCATGAACATGAGAGCAATGGTAAACAATGAGAGATTGAGAACAATAGTACCTGAAGGAGCGATCATGGAATTCTCCAACTCAACATTTAAAACCTATTAAAACAGAAGAACAAAACTAAACCTACCTATGCTATACCTCCATCAGACTATGAGATCAATCATCCTGATAGACAGGATCATTCAAGGAGATGGACATGTCCTCTGAATCAAATTTCTCAACGAATGGTTTAAGGCGTTGTCCATTAACTTTGAAACATTCACCATTCGCTGCATTCTCAATCTCAACAGCCCCATGAGGAAAAACTTCTTTGACAATATATGGGCCGGTCCATCGAGATCGTAATTTTCCCGGAAAAAGATGAAGTCGGGCATTATACAAGAGCACCTTCTGTCCTTCATGGAAAGATTTCCTTAAGATGTGCTTGTCATGAAAAGCCTTCATCTTGCTCTTGTAAATTCTCGAATTCTCGTATGCATCGTTCCGGATCTCCTCAAGCTCATTTAATTGAAGTTTGCAAAGCGAGCTAGCCTTGTCAATGTCAAAATTTAAAGCCCGAATTGCCCAATAGGCTTTGTGTTCTATCTCCACAGGCAAGTGGCAAGCTTTCCCATAAACAAGTCTGTAAGGGGACATTCCAATGGGTGTCTTGTAGGCAGTACGGTGAGCCCAAAGTGCATCATCTAATCTTAGGGACCAATCCTTACGATCCGGTCTCACCGTCTTTTCCAAAATCTGCTTGATTACCCTATTGGAGATTTCAGCTTGCCCACTTGTTTGTGGGTGGTATGGGGTACTCACTTTGTGCCTAATACCATATTTCTTCATCAAAGTTTCAAAAGGTCTATTGCAAAAGTGAGAACCACCATCACTAATAATGGCTCGAGGTGTCCCAAATCTAGAAAGTATATTTTCTTTGAGGAACTTGAGAACCGTATGATGATCATTGGTTCTACATGGGATAGCCTCTATCCATTTAGACACATAGTCTACGGCAAGCAGAATATAGGCATGCCCAAAAGATGAGGGGAATGGTCCCATGAAATCGATGCTCCAACAGTCAAAGACTTCAAGATGTTGAATTGGGGTGAGAGGCATCATATTTCGATGGGATAATCCACCTAGCTTCTGACAGCGCTCGCACGCTTTGCAAAACTCGTGGGTGTCCTTAAATAACGTGGGCCAATAAAAACCACACTGTAGAATTTTTGCAGTTGTTTTCTTGGCTGAAAAATGACCCCCACATGCTTGATCATGACAAAAGGAGATGACTGAATTGTGTTCATCATCGGGGACGCATCTCCTTATAATTTGGTCTGGGCAATATTTAAACAATAGAGGTTCATCCCAGAAAAATCTGCGCACTTCCCTTAGAAATTTACGTTTGTCTTGCGTAGTCCAATGAGTCGGCATCGCACCTGTGGAAAGATAATTGGCTATATCAGCGTACCATGGTGGATGCATAGTTGCTCATCAGGGAATGAGTCCTCAATAGGTGACTCGTCAATGGAATTTGGTAGGACTAGGCGGGATAGATGATCCACCACCACATTTTCTACCCCCTTCTTATCTTTGATCTCCAAGTCGAATTCTTGAAGGAGTAGGATCCATCTAAGCAAGCGGGGCTTAGCATCCTTCTTAGAAAGAAGGTATTTCAGCGCCGCATGATCCGTATACACAATAACTTTGGATCCTATTAAGTATGGCCTGAATTTGTCCAAGGCAAAAATGACAGCTAGGAGCTCTTTCTCCGTAGTCGAATAATTAACTTGGGCAGGATTCAAGGTCCTACTTGCGTAGTAAATGACATGGGGCTTTTTATCTTTCTTTTGTCCTAACACAGTCCCAATAGCAAAATCGCTCGCATCGCACATCAACTCAAAAGGCATGGACCAATCTGGTGGTTGCATGATAGGAGTGGTTGTCAACATGTCTTTTAGCTTTGAAAAAGCTAATTGACATTCGGCACTCCACTCAAATTGGTTCTCCTTTTGTAGAAGGTTGCATAAAGGCCTTGAGATGTGACTAAAGTCCTTTATAAACCTTCGATAGAAACCGGCGTGTCCAAGGAAGGACCGCACATCGCGTATGCTTTTGGGTGGTGGTAGATTGGAAATTATGTCAATTTTCGCTCGGTCTACCTCTATTCCATTGGACGAGATGATATGTCCAAGGCCTATTCCTCTTTGTACCATGAAATGGCACTTTTCCCAGTTTAATACAAGTTGTTTTTCCTCACACCTCATCAAGACCAACTTCAAGTGCTCGAGACACTCATTAAATGTACAACCAAAAACAGAAAAGTCATCCATGAACACCTCAAGAAACTCACCCACCATGTCCGAGAAAATACTCAACATGCATCGTTGGAATGTGGCGGGTGCATTGCATAACCCGAATGGCATCCTTCGGTAAGCGAAGGTACCAAACGGGCATGTAAATGTGCTTTTCTCTTGGTCTTCCGGAGCTATCTCAATTTGGTTGTATCCGGAATAGCCATCTAGGAAGCAATAATAGGGATGGCCTGCCAACCTCTCCAAAATTTGATCCATAAATGGGAGAGGGAAGTGGTCTTTCCTAGTAACCGTGTTGAGCTTCCTATAATCAATGCACATACGCCAACCGGTGGTCACCCTAGTCGGTATAAGCTCGTTGTTGGCGTTTTCAATGATGGTAATACCGGATTTCTTGGGGACAACTTGGGTAGGACTTACCCATTGGCTATCTGAGATGGGGTAGATGATACCCACATCCAATAGCTTTAACACCTCGGCTTTGACAACCTCCATCATGTTTGGATTTAGCCGTCTTTGAGGTTGTCTAGTCGTTTTTGCATTTTCTTCAAGGTGTATTCGGTGCGTGCAAACCGAAGGATCTATCCCTTTGAGATCCGCTATTGTCCAACCTATGGCTTCCCTATATTCTTTGAGTAACTCAATCAACTTGAGCTCTTGGTCCTTCTCAAGGTGGGAGGCAATGACAACTGGGAAAGTTTCCTCTTGACCCAAATATACGTATTTAAGCTCGGATGGCAATGGTTTAAGGTCAAGCTTTGGTGGTTTGATGTTAGATGGTAGAGGTCTTGATGTGGTTGGTGGTAATTTCTCAAAATGGGGCCTCCACCGGCTAATATCTACCACCGGTCTTTCTATATTTAATGCCTGCACGATCTCACTAATGATGGGATCTTCAGAATCCATAAAATGTGCTAAGCATGTCTCCAAGCTTTCTAGTGGTTCAAGTTGGAGGAGTTCTTCTTCTTCAAAAGTTTCGAGCATGTTCACATCGAAGAACTCATCATCATCGACATCCCTATGTCTTTTGCCCAAGTGAAACACATTCACCTCTAGTGTTATGTTTTCAAAAGATAGTTGCATCACCCCATTCCGACAATTGATGATTGCGTTTGATGTGGCAAGGAATGGGCGGCCTAATATTACCGGTATTTGGGTGCTAGCATCCAAAACCGGTTGTGTGTCCAAGACTATAAAATCTACTGGGTAGTAGAATTTGTCAACTTGGACTAGAACATCCTCAACTATCCCCCTCGGTACACGAATAGATCTATCAGCGAGTTGCAACGTGGTTTTGGTGGGTTTTAATTCACCAAGACCCAATTGCTCATATACCGAGTATGGGATCAAGTTCACACTTGCCCCCAAGTCTAACAAGGCACGTTCAATCCGGTAATCTCCAATGATACACGAGACGGTGGGACTACCGGGATCTTTGAATTTTGGGGGGGTCTTTTGAGTGAGGATGGCACTCACTTGCTCAGTTAAGAAGGCCTTTTACTGCACATTATATTTGCGTTTTGTTGTGCATAGGTCTTTTAGAAACTTGGCATAAGAGGGGATTTGTTTGATGGCGTCAAGCAAAGGGATATTGATCTTGACTTGTCTGAAAATCTCTAGAATATCTTGAGAATTTGGGAGAGATTTTGGGGCAACCAATCTCGAAGGGAATGGTGCTACGGGCTTGTAAATGCGTTCCGGTTGTTGTGAAGCTAAGTTAGATCCATTTTCATCCTCAGAATTTACCGGATCATTAGGCTCATCGGCCTTTACCGGAATAGTCTTGTCAATTTGTTTACCACTTCTAAGGGTGGTAATGGATTTAGCTTGCTCCATGTTTTGGTTGGAAGGATTAGGGATGCTCACTTCATGTACTTGCTTTGGATTGGGCTGAGGTTGGGCCGGAAAGGTCCCTTCCCTAGCATTCAAACGTCCCTTAATCTCATCAACTGAGACTTTCAGCTCTTGGAACATTTGCTGATTCGATTCATTTATTTGCGCTTGCCCTTGCATAAACATTTTCAAGGTATCCTCTAATGAGAATTGAGGTGGGGCCATATTTTGCATGGGTGGCCCTCTTTGGGAGTTGGTAGGATTGCCCGTAGGAGCATTCTTCCAACTGAAATTTGGGTGGTTCTTCCAACTCTCATTGTACGTATTACCTACCGGTCCATTGAAGGGCCGTTGATAACCATATGTGGCATTGGCTGTCTCTTGTAGCACTTCCTTAAATGCAGGAATTGTGGGACAATCTTGCGTAGCGTGCAAGTCGGTGAGGCAAATCCCACATGTGGTTTCAACAGCTTCCTTGGACTTGGGAACTCCACTTTTGCTAAGTTCCATGGCCTCAACCTTCCCTGTGAGGTTGGCTATCCTTGCATTCACATCATCTTCCTCTTTAAGGACATATATCCCTCCTTTCTCTTGAGTGGGCTTGGGGTTCTTGGGTTTATCCGAGGTATCCCAAGATTGGGCGTTTTCAGCCAACATGTCCAAGTAACTCCAAGCATCATCTGGATTTTTACTCATAAACTCGCCATTGCACATCATTTCCACAAATTGGCGCATATTGGAACTTAATCCATCATTAAAAAAATTTATAACTCGCCAACTCTCATAGCCATGATATGGGTAAGCAAGCAGGAGTTCCTTAAATCTTTCCCAACATTGAAATAATGATTCACCCTCTTTAGCTGAGAAATTCATTATGGCCCTTCGAAGAGTGTTTGTTTTATGAGCCGGGAAGAACTTTTTCAGGAATTCCCGGTTCATCTCAACCTATGACCCAATCGAATGTGGTCTAAGAGAGTGAAGCCAATCTTTGGCTCTTTCTTTCAAAGTGAAGGGAAAAAGTTTAAGTCTGATTGTATCCTCAGAAACATTGGGATAATGCAAGGTGGCCAACACTTCTTCGAATTCTTGCAAGTGTAAGTATGGGCGGTCAGAGTCTAGCCCATGGAATTTAGGTAAAAGTTGAATTACACCCGGTTTTATGTCAAGGGTCCCACCGTTTGCTGGTAGAACTATGCAAGAAGGTGTAATTGCACGGGCAGGTTGTAGGTAATCCCGTAGTGATCTCATTGGAGGAACATTATGTACCTCATTCTCTCCTACTCCTTCCTGATTTGCATTTGTAGTTGGAGTAGGGGGGGGGAGGATTCCTTGAAGGTGTTTGATCCATACTCCCCAAACTTTCACAATGCTCTTGATAATTCCGGACTCGTCTATGAACTGACAATGGTCCAACTAAACCACCTTCAGATTGGAGACGATTTGAGTGATTACGTTCCCAACGGGACATAAACCACTCAACCAGAAACTGAAACTAATCCTATCCTAAAAATCTGAAATCTGAGAGTAATCTAAAAAACTAAAAAGACTAAGTTAGAAAAATATCACCTGATGCGCTTGAACTAAAGAAGAATTCCTACAAAACAGAAAGAATTAGTTAGTTCTAAGACAATCAGGAAGCCTATCTATTTCTACTTCTACAGCCACTGAATTATTTGAAAACCGTTATCTAATTTCCCCGGCAGCGGCGCCAAAAACTTGTTCGCTCGCCTCAAGTGTAAGGCTGCGATGTAGTAATAAAACTCGGTAAGACCGAGGTCGATCCACAGGGAAATAGTAAAAGCTACCAAATCACTCCAGCAACTCAGTTTTAAAGGAAATCAGATTTAATTGAATGTTCACTTCAAACACGAACTTAATGGAAAATCAGAGATAATAGGTACTAAGGCTTTCAAGGATCCACTTGTAGCAATCCTATGTCAATTCAATCAATCCAAGTAGAAAACACAACTAGAATCGAAGTCCTATCTCTCATCTAGTTGGAAAATAAAGCATTCACACACATTCCATCACATTCAAGTTGAACTTCCAAGTTCTAGTTCCATTCAATCAATACAAAACTCAAAACTATAGCCTGCGGAGTAACAGCCATGCCTCTGGACTATGGCCTGCTCAAGGATTACTATAATCCGAATTTAGATAAACAAACATGATAATCTCAGAGAATTAAAAGGAATTCATGTTCGGAGCACATAAACTCAGATAAAACATCTCAAACTACCATTATTTGGAACCAAACCATGCAAAAATCCAAACTTGAATGTAAATTACTTGAATTAAACTTAAACCAACATAGAATTAGCTACAAGCTTCACCTCTCAGCCTTAGCTGAGAGGTTCTAGCCGAGCATTGTCATGCTACAACTAAAAACTCTGAAATAATGCATAAAAACAGAAAAACCCGAATAGAAGAGTTGCAGCCGCTCCACAATCGCCTTCACCCTCCAAACTCACGTTCCTTAGCCTCTCTGATATCCTAGGAAGAACCCCTAGGTGTCCTTTTATAGCAAGCAACCTCCCTTGCGTTGGATTCTGTGAAAGATTACGCATTGCGCAGCAATTTTCGGAGTCCTGATTTAGAAAGGAATCATGTTACGCAGAGCCGACCGGTCGTGACCGGTCGGACTAGCTTCTAAAACAGTCCAGGGAGTGCTGCCGACCGGTTGTGACCGGTCGGACAGACTTGTCCGCAGTCCAGCGTATATACCCGACCGGTCATAACCGGTTGGGCTGATCCTTTAGCCTTCCAGAGTGCGTGGCCGACCGGTCGTGACCGGTTGGCCTATCTTCTTTTTGTTCAGCTTTCATGACCGACCGGTCATGACCTGTCGGCCTCTCTTCTACTTGGTCCTTTGATGTGGCTGACCGGTCGGACGACCGGTCTGCCTTGTGTTTCTTCCACTTTTTCTTCTTTTCTTCATCCTCTTTTCTCCCTCTTTTTTCTTCTTTCTTTGGTCCATCTTAGGACTCCACGCAATAGCTCCAAATGCATCCTTTTGGCTTGTAATTGAATGAAGTCCTCTCTCATCCCTATAATCACAAAACATATGTTAGGTGGGCCTTTAAACCATGAAATCATGCAAACCTTGTCGTGTAATGGGCAATGCAATGTATAAATTGGAGGTTCAACAAAGGTTAACGAGTTCCCATGTATGATTTTTTTCTAAGGTATCCATTTCTTTCATCATGGCACATTTCCAGTTAAGTTGAGCTAAAGGCAACATCCACCCGGGTTGGAATGGAGGTAGAGTCCACACTGACAAGAAATGACTTGTATGTTGAGGAAAGAGAATGATAAGAAACTAAGTGGTGGATAGGATAAGAAGTGGAGAAGAAATTACCATTACTCGTTGTAGATGTAGGTCCCACGGCTTCTGATGATGGTGATGGTAGTGAAGATGTACTCTTCATCGATTGTGGCGTAGATGCATGAGAACACAAATAATCCTGCAGATGAGAGGGTCTATTGATACGACGAGTAGAATAGCGCATGACAGATGGAGGAGGCGGTGGTGATGGTGGAGAGAGAGTGGTGACAAGGAGAGGATCCATTGTAGGATGAGGGATAGATGGTGGGGAATTTAAGAAAGGTGTAGGGGTGACAGTAGAAGAAGAACTTGAGGACTTTGGAGAAGAAAATTTGAGGGACTCAAAAAATGTGGCATTAAGGGTGACAAAATGTCTGCCAATGTCAGGATGGACAAATTTATAGCCCTTTTGGGTAAGAGAATATCCAACAAACATGCATGGAATGGATCGAGGGGACAATTTGTGCGGGAGGGAGAGAAGTCATGCACATAAGCAGTGCACAAAAAAACGCGAAGGAGAATAGTAGTAACATGATGTACCTTCTTGAAAAGAGAGATTGGAGTCTGAAAATTGAGGGCCGAATGAGGCAATCGATTGGCCAGGTAGCAAGCAGTGAGAACTACATCTCCCCAATATTGTTTGGGAACATGCATCTCAGTAAGAAGACACTAAGTAATATTGAGAAGTTATTGATTTTTTCGCTCGGCTGACCCATTCCACTGAGGTGTCAAGGCTCAAGTAGTAGTGGATTCAATGCCATGATGGCGAAGATAATCAAGAAAAAAAGTTGAGAGGTATTCACCACCATTATCACAATGAGGCATTTTGATTTTGGCACTAAATTGATTTATTAACCAAATATGAAAAGATTTAAAGATATCAAATACTTCGCTTTATGTTTTAGGAGAGAAATCCACGTCATCTTGGTGGTAGCATCCACAAAAGAAACAAAGTAACGAAATCCCATAGAAGAGGGATTAAGGGAAAGGTCCCGACATATCAGATTGAATATAAGAAAACATGGGAACAGATTCTTTATTTAAAACCAGAGGAAAAGAAACACGCCTTTATTTGGACAGAGCACATGTACTACACTGAAATTTTTTATTGGTTTGCTTGGAACATAAAGAGGAAAATAAGCTACGTAAAACTAGAAAAGAAGTATGGCCATAACGATAATGCCATTGATAGATATCCTCATGAACAATAGAAATACGATGAGCAGAAGCCCGGAGGTGCACACTTGCATCAAAACGGTAGAGACCACCGTCTTCACGACCACCACCAGTCATCTTCCGCGTTTGGAGATCCTGAAATAAACAATGAGATGGAAGAAAGATGGCAGCACGATTAAGTTGCTTAGTTAGTTGGCTACAGAAAATAAATTTGATGCTAGCCCAGGAACAAGAAGAGTTTTGTCAAGGGTGACATTAGAGGAAAGAGGAATGGAACCCATCCCAATAATGGGGGTAAGATTTCCATCCGCTAATTTGACAGATCCTAAGGAAGAACTGGAGGTAAATTTAGAGAAAAGATGAGACATACTAGTAATATGGTCAGTGTCCCCGGTATCAATGACCCAAGGCTGAGATAAAGAAATAGTGGTGGATGTACCTTGCACGGTTGGACTGGAAACAATCGAAGATTTAGAAACAGATAGGACGGCTTTCTGAGCCGTGAGGCGTTCATATTCCTCTTGTGGGACTTGAACTATAGTGGGAGAGGAGTCAGAAGGGGCTTCCTCATATTCAGTAGTAGAGATATAGGTACCATGTCCAGTAATCGAGCGACCGTGACTACGAGAAAGACCCCCACGCATGGGAGGTCGTCCATGAAGTATCCAACAAGTATCGACTATATGATTTATGTTCTTGTGATGAGTTTAAAAAAGATGATTTCGGCCACGATCAGTACAAAATGAAGTAGAGGTATTAGCCTGTAAGGCAGACTGAGTGAGAGAGACAGGTGAAATCATTAACTGTTTTCATTTTTTTTCGTGGGCTAGTGTGGTGTAGACCTGATTCAGCGTCATATTCTTTGCATCACGAATAATCTGCTGTCGAAGTCCATCATACTCGTCTTTAAGGCCATCCAAAAATTTGAAAATACGTCGTCGCTCTTGACGTTTCTTGATTATAACCGCATCCTTAGCACAGTAAGTGTCTTCTTCATCATGATAGGCTAGTTCTTCCCATAAACTTTGCAGTTTAGCATAATACTCAGTGAGACTCTTGTCATCCTGTTGAGGAGAGGCGGTCTCTTTTTCTAATTGAAATATGCGTGCCATGTTATGTGCATCACTGTATAGCTCTTCGACGGTATCCCATATCTCTTTCGATGTCTTGAGGAAGAGAAGACCACTGCGAATATTATCATCCATAGAGTTCCACAACCATGACATGACAATCATGTCATCCGATTCCCATTCTGCCTTTTTTGGATCATCCTTGGGACAAGGAAGAGATCCAATAATGTGGCCAAGTTTCCGTTTGCCGCGAATAAAAATTCGGACAGCCTGTTGCTATTGGAGAAAATTGGGCCTTGTGAGAGAAGAAGAGGTGATCTGCAACCCAGGATTATCTGAATGGCGAAGTTCTACCTCAGTAGAGACCGATGATTCGGTAGCCATGAGGAAAAGGAAAAAAAAAAAAGGTAGAGGAAGACCGTCGAGAATAATAAGAGTTAGGGCATTGACAAAGAGAGATGGATGACGTGTGGAGGAGCAAGAGTTAGGGTATTGTTAAGGAGAGGCGCTAGGCAAGGGATAGATGACGCCTGAGGCAAGGAAGGGGAGTTAGTATTTAGGATCAAGGTCGTGGGAAGGACCGAGAGGGTGGACTGTGGGCTGGTAAAGACCTGTCATTGGTTGGTGAGAGGACTACAAGTGGGTGAGGAGAAGTCCGGGCTACTAGTGGTGACCAACGGTAAGGAGGGGTTACCAGCGGGGTGGGGAGGGCCTGATATGTTAGGGCCGGTGGGTGTGGTTGAGGGTGGGTGGGGGCGAGTGTAAGGGGATGGGATATTGGGATGGGTTCAGTGGGCGGCAAGTGGGTGTGGTTAAGGGTGGCTGGGGTGACCAACGAGTGTTTAGGGGGGGGGGGGGGGGGGGGGGGGAGTGGTGCTGACAGCTTGTGAGGATGGTGGACGGGGATGGGACTTTGTGATGGTTTCAGTGGGCGGTGGATGGGGTAGAGTGCTTGGATGGGGGTGAGTGGACAATGGCGTCCAGCGTGTGGGGGGCGGTGGACGGGGACGGGTTCAGTGGTGGACGACGGTTGGAATCTTGGATGGGGGCGAGCGAACAGGGGCGTCCAACGTGTGCGGGCGGTGGACGGCAGCGGCGGACGGAGATGGGTGTAGCGGTGGATGGAGATGGGTGCAGGATGGGTGGAGATTGGTGTTTGGAGATTGGTGATGAGGTGTGAGATGGAGATGGGGTTTGGAGATGGGGCTAGGGATTGGAGATGGGGGCTAGGGTTTTGAGAAGGGGGCTAGGGTTTCTCTCTGATACTATGTTGAAGGAGAGCGTTGGTTACTAAACCCTAACCTCTCTATTATTATTTATAATAAAACTCAATAAAATTCAGCCATTGATTTAGGGCTACAATCATATAAATGAAAACTAATGATGAAGAAAAGATTAGAGTGGTCCACGAGATCATGGTGGTGGACCGTGATAAGCGGATTTTTCCACTTCTCCTTTAACAATATTTGCCCATAGGGCTGTAAATGGGTTAGCGGACCCGATGGGGTACCCGGACCCGACCCATTTGTTAAATGGTACGGGTCTGGGTCCAAGAACAGACCTAGTTGCTAAACGGGTCTGGGTCTGGTGATCTTAATATTAGGCTCGACCCAACCCGACCCGAACCCATTTAGTAAGTGGGCGGGTTTGGTCTATGTTTCAACGGACCCATCCAGCCCAAACCTGTCCAAACTTGATTTTAAGCCTTGTAAAATGCTTGCATACTTGATCCAGACCTGGACCCATTAGACCCAACCCATTTATAAATGGGTCTGGGTGGATCTCCCTCTACCAGACCCGGACCCATTTATAAATGGGTCTGATGGGTTGACTCGGACCCGCCCATTTAGTAAAAGGGGTTGGGTCTAAAATTTGGACTCATACCCGTTTAGTAAATGGGCGGGTTTGGTTTTGGCTAAACACGCTCCGAACTTGACCATTACAGCCCTATTTGTCCATGATCAAGCATGTAAAAGTTGTACGAGAAAAATGGGTAATTGAGAAAAAAAAAAAGAGTTCAAAAGTTCAATATTCATGTGTGGCCCACTTGACTTGTGCACTACCTTGATTTTTATAAGATATGGTAGGCAAACAGTGCGCGCGATCCAATGAATAACTTAGATCTAACAACACGTGTTTTATCCGCTTAGATCTCAAACAAGTGTTCCATTGTAAGAGGGGCCTGTGATTAAATCAAAACCCTAAAAATAAATAGATTACCACAAGAGGGACAAACAAATGACAAGAGTCGTGATATTCAAACAATTAAAAGAAAATAATAAAAAAGAAAAAGAAAACAAAGGAGCATGGCATGTGCATGTGACGTTGGAGGAAATGTTAGAAGAAAGGGAGAGAATCATAGGAGAGGTGGGGATAAGAGTCTGGCTACACATGTAGGTATGTGTTACACATAGAAAGAAAGAACGAAAAGGTAGATAGCTAATCCTCATCATTGGTCCACTTAGTCCCCAATCCACCTAATTTTTTATTGACACCGTGATGTGAACAGTACCAACAAATGAACAAGATGTCTTACACCGATCACGGTCAGCTCATAAAACCTTTCCCTCACTGCCTCATCTTATTAGGAAATGGAGAGAAGCCAACTCTTTTTTTTTTTTTTTTTTTTTTGTTAGTCATGCAACACACCAACCTTGTAATTAGCTGGCAATGCACCTACACAGTTAGGCACACGATGCACCCCGACCTACCAAGAGGGGAGAGCCAGCTCATAAAGCCTTTGTCTCATTAATCTATCCCAAACAAAAATAATAAAAATTAAATTAAATTAAATTAAATTGGTGAATACTACACGTATTAAAAGAAATAAAAGAAAGTAAATCTTTCTAAGTCAGTAAGTAGGACAAAAGATTAATTGAGAAAGCTGGAATGTCAAAACTATTGACTTTATATTCATAGAGATGATGTGGACCGTCAACTAATAACCAAAAAACACACGGCCAATTACAGCAACCCTATCACATAGCCATTTAAATTTGACCGCTCACTATTTTACTTTCAACCGTCCATTTAATAGTCATCAATTGAATGGCTGGGATTGATTGATTGTTGTGATTTTAGAGATATGCTCCTTCCATAATATGCCGGCAGTTTGATGGGGAACGATCACAGTATTCTAACCCTTAGATCAGTGGCCTAAAATTAAACGGTTAGGAAAAGACACAACAGTGCTACAGCATAACAGCCGTAGATCAGATGGGACACTCCATATAGTGAGACACGATGTCAGCAGTTTGATCACTAAATCATGGCCCCACTTGGACAAAATGGACGGCTGAGGACACTAAGGATTTCATTGCCTCTTCTTTAACATCAGTGATGATCCAGACCGTTCATCCATACTCACCGATCAGTGATTCTGCACACATACATGAGTAGGGTGTGTTGTACAGCTTTTTGGACCACTGTTTCCAACTAATTTGAACAGACGGTTAGATCAACGGCTTAGACAATGTGGCCTCATAGATCAACGGCTTAGACCTTAGATCTTCAATTGTCAGGCTCACGTTATTGCACGCTATCTGTGGGTTTTCAATTATGGCTAGTGGAGTCGTTGATTTGAAAATCCAGACCATTGGTTTGTCTCGTCCCACGATGGACGATCTACTATTAAAAAATCTCCTCTACAATCCTGACCTTTTGAGTTCTAGCCTATTGATAGACAATTG
The DNA here is from genome assembly GCA_003013855.2 of Liriodendron chinense. Classification (NCBI taxonomy): domain Eukaryota; kingdom Viridiplantae; phylum Streptophyta; class Magnoliopsida; order Magnoliales; family Magnoliaceae; genus Liriodendron; species Liriodendron chinense. The sequence goes on from ML058546.1 coordinate 1,300,272, forward strand.
ATAAATACGATCAACGATCCACATCAATGAAAAGTGGGTTATGGCCCATCCAATGTGGGACTAAACAGCACAATGGTCTGGATTGCTAAAAGATGGGCCCCACTTGTTAGAATTCAAATGCCGCGTATGATGCTGTCATGCACACGTCGTCTGTCGTACATCATCTCGTGAGCAACGTGAGCAGCGGCGTGAAGCTGTTTCATTTCCATTCTATAGTGGTTTACTTGAATACATCCCCACGCATTAAAACACGATACGTCGATACATTTTATCCTTTGATTCTGGTCATCTTGAAATGATCTAAACCGTTTATATGGTGAGTCTCAATTTTATAGTATACATAAAATAATAAAAATATTTATTTGGATTTTTAAATTGTTTACAAATGGAAGGTTTCCATAACCTTTGTATGATCAAAGTTTTGAATATTCAATTCAGAGATATTTTGACCATACAAATCGAGAAAATTCCTGTCATACAAACGGTTTGGATTATTTAAAACATATCAAATCCAACGGCTAGAGTTCCAATGCATCGTACGGCAGCGCACAGGGATGTATTCGAATTCGCAAATCTTTCTTAATAAATTCAAAAAACGCGCTCGAGTGGCTAACCTTGCCGCCGATCTTTTGCCGATTCCCGCCTAAAACTTCGCCAACACGCCGATGTGTTCGAGTCGAGTAATTTGGACACGTGAAAATCGGCCCCTCAGGAAACTGCTTTCGTGGAATGGGAGTTATTATATATACTCCGAAATCGTACGAAACTTGATATACGGGCAATCTGAAATCTACACATGGAAGGTATTAACTAACATTTAAACCGATTAAGTTGCACATCTCACTGTCTCACTCGAAATTCCAAAAATAGATTGGTTGAATAATCCTAACCCTTGATTTATGTACACTTGTTTGACGAAGTAGATAGCATTGGATCGATTTCATTTCTAACCATCCAGTAAATGTCCACCAATCCGATGGTCAGATAATCAAATCAAAATAGGTTTTGGTACATCATACATCTAGACTGAAACCCATTTTTTGGACCTGTTTAATTTAAATAAATTTATGGTAATTTCGAAGAAACTGTGTATCATCCATCACACTCGCCAGAGTATCAAAGTTTCTTTCCTTGGAGAGAGGTTCACAAATCTCAAAGATGGCTTATCCACAAATAAAGTGCCTCGCGAGACCATCTTAATCAGTGTCTCTCAAAAAACCTCAATAGTCAATCCTACAAGGAGGCCTATGGACCGTCCATCAGGACGTTCTAAGTAACACGGCAAGTATTGCCACGTGTAAAGGTCCTGTGCACACAAGTTCTATCCAGTTCCCTCTTCAGGCGATCATGACTGTTGATCTGGTGGGCCACACCATGTTAGTGGGGGGATAGGACGAAATCACGGCTATTGGAGAATGCTGGCCATCAATTTGTTGTGATTTCCATTGAGTGGCCCTCCACACTTGAATATTACATTTTTGGGTCACTGGTCGTATGGGTCCCACAATGGAGTGTCCAATCTCTTTCATTTTCAGGTAATGGCCTGTCCAGGTGGAGGGCCACCGGAACAGTGGTCCCAATTGCCTGTCTTGACACGTGAAATGCAAGGAAGGAATTGAAAGGGACTTTCACGGCCCTGTTTTACTAACACCGTGTAACTCGTGCACGGCATCTAAACCGTGGAAACGATGGGCCCTTCTATGAGGATCATCTGTCTCAAAAATCAGGCCGATCCACTGATCATATGGGCCGTAACTGGCCGTCCATTTTATTTCATCAGTATTCCTCGCCTGATGAGCGGATCTCAGCCTCTCTCTTTTCATCCGTATGATGTCTTCGGTGGGTCCCACTATTTATTTCATGGCTCGGATGTCCCACATAAGCGACACGTTAGCGGAAAAGATGGACAATGAATTTGGGCATTAAATGTCAGCCGTTGGTTTTTTTTTTTTTAACTATATTTATTTCAAGCCACCAATCAAGCGCGGATTAGGTGAGTCCGGGATAACATTGGCCAGTGGGTGATTCCGTCTCCGTGGGGCCACCTTGATATATGTGCTGTATATCTACTCCGTCCATCAGCTTTTCCAGACCATTTTAAGGCATGGTAAAAAAAAAAAAAAATAGCATATCTAAATCTCAAGTGGACCGCACCACAGGAAAGAGTGGTCATTAAACACCCACCATTAAAACAATTCCTAGGGCCCACTGTAATGTTCATTTTCCATCCAACCCGTTGATAAGGCAATACAAACCTGGATGAACGAAAACTGCAAATATCAGTTGATCCAAGACTTTTGTGGCCCATAAAAAGTTTTTAATTGTCAGTCACCACTTTTTCCTGTAGTGTGGTCCACTTGAGTTATAGGTATACTTCATTTTTTTACCATGCGTTAAAATGATCTGAGAAAAATGATGAGCGGAGTGGATATACAACACATACTTCAATGTCGGCCCGTGGCCAGAGACTCACCAAATCCACACACTTGATGTATGTATTATTTATCCACGCCGTACATTCGTTTTTCCATATTATTTTATTGCATGAGCCCAAACTTAGAGCAGATCCAAATCTTACGTGGACCACACCGGCGATTGACCATCATTGAAAACTTTCTAGGGCCCACCGTAATGTTTATGTGTCATCCAACCTGTTTGATAAGGTAAAACAGACCTGAACGAAGGGAAAACACAAGCTTGATGCAAAAAAAAATTGTGGTCCATAGGAAGTGGCAAGCATTCAATCAACACTGTTTACTGTGGTGTGGTCCACCTGACATTTTTATCTGCTTCGTGTTTTGGCCCATTCTCTAAAATGAGCTGGGAAAACGGATGGACGGCATGGATATTAAACACATACATCAAGGTGGGCCCCACGAACACTGCCTTACCTAACTAGGTGTTACCCATGCCTGACCGAATCTCCTCCCGGTGCGAATGGTGCAATTATCAGTGGTCCCTCAGTAGGCCCACTTCTTGAACGGTTAGATTCTCTGTACGTAATTTTTTTTTTTTTTAATTTCTGAGAAATACGGATTTAAGCATCTCCACCAACACAAGACGTCCCCCCCCCCCAAAAAAAACATCGATACTCTTGCAGACTGTGATGGATGATACACAGCCCTTCGAAATTGCATACATGGAAAATAACTGACTCAAATCAAACCGTCCAGATTATGATTCCAAGTTTAGATGCGTCGTTAACTAAAAATTACATTTCAATTGATAATCCGACTCTCGGATTGATAGACATTTGTCGGACGGTTAAAAATGAGAAATATCAAATAAAAGAAGTGGCCACTTTAAGCGGAGTTAATGAGGTTACGTGTACAATTTCTCTGACTGCTGCGTATTAAGTGTCACAGGCTGTCTGTGTATCATATAACTCCCCAAAAAGTGCCATACATGCAGGCCAATTCAGACCGTCCAAATCGTGCGCCCCAACAAGGGGGGATCAAAATGAAAAGTACGCTGATGGGATGGCCTTAATTTCAGATTGCTAGCTATCAAATGATTCAAACCAAAATGGACGGTTAAAAAAGAATACTGACCACAAACAAAAATGGAATTTCAGGCCCACTATTTTCACGGTCAGGATAAAGTGGATGCGTTGTCCCGCATTAAAGTCTTGTCCCAAAATCTCGCTCTCATGAAAAGACGGACAATAAATAAATATAAATAAAAGAGTTATATAAAAAAGTCAGGTAGTCCTCGAGCTATTGAAAGAAATCGGATTGCGTACTGGGTAAACTCTGTGGGGCCCACCATGAGCCATGTGTCTTATCCACACCGTCCATCCGTTTGACGAGATTATTTTAGTATTTAAACCAAAAATCGAAGCATATCCAAAGCTCAAGTTGACCACAGCACAGGAGACGGTGTGAATTGAACACCTGCCATTGATATTTATGTTTTCCCTTCATCCATTTCAGTGCGAACTTATAAATAGGTTGGATGACAAATAAACATCACTGTGGGCCCTAGGAAGGTTTCGACGGTGGACATCATTATCCCCACTTTTTCCTGTGGTGGGGTCCACTTGAGCTTTAGATATGCTTCGATTTTGGGATCAACCCTTAAAATTAGCTTAAAAAACGGATGGACGGCGTGGATAAGATATACAATCATGGTGGGCCCCACAGAGTTTACCCAGTACGATAAAGCCAACCGGGTTACCCAGTACGCAATCTGATTTCTATTCTATTGAAAGGCCCACGTCAGAAACTCGGCCCCACTACTGATAGTCCATGGGACAATCCTCTATCTGCAGAGATAATCCTAACCGCTCGAAGAAAAAATAGAACGAAAATCTTGACCGTTATCATCGAAAACCATTATCCTTCCCATGGGCTAATCATAGTGGGATCTACCTCATCAACGGTTCCGATCATTGACATGAATGGCCTAACTATCTATCTAGAAATTCACTTCAGTAGTCCGCAGACTCCAAACTAAGCCTAAAGTACAAGTGCCATTATTTGATACTCTGGCGGCATATGACTCTTGATACTCAGGCACTCAGAAACGAGACACGTGGCACATATAGACTCAAACAAATACAAATGTCCTCTGGAATCCACTGCCTCTGAGCTACGACCTAAGAATTAGACTGTTTGATCAATCCTAACCACTCATTTGTGGACACTTGCTCCTTGAAATTAGGCCTTCGGATATCTTTCAATTCTAACCGTTCAGAAAATGCCTAGAAATCTAATAATTAGGCAACAACATAATTAACTTAATTTAACTTAATCGTATTCAACGTATGCAATTTGTCAACGTTCTGTAAGTGCCTGCGTATCATCCATCGTACTCTGCCAGAGTATCAAATTCTCTTCTGCGAAAACTTTGCTACTCAGGCAGGGTGTGATAGTTCATACACACGCCCTCACAGTAGGCACACATGGCACTTTGATAACTCAATTAGAGAGTACCAGTTGTGGGTCCCACTTTAAATCCATCTAGAGCTAATTTTTGGGAGCCTGTATTTGGAATGCATTGGATTCCGCACTACAAATCAAGGTGGCTCATAATCCTCTTTGCAGTTTGTAATTGTAATGCATTTAAATTCTATAAAATTTATAGAAATTTGAATTTAAATACTAATTCAATTTTCTATCCCTACTTAGGTTACATATCTTATGTTTGACAAAACGATACTAATAAGCCTATTGCAATATACACTTCAAGACAAAGATGATGAAATTTAAGAGATTTGGGTGGGCCACAAATGAGTGAATCTCTTACCTTTTCTATTTTTAGATTCATATGTGTCTTGTATGGATAGTTTAAATTATTCTATTAATATAACTTTAATGATATAGTTGTTTTGGAGTATTATCATTGTGCCACGCCTATAATAAATTAGTAGCCTGAGACACTTTGATTACACTTGTAACTCTCCCTTTTAAAAAAAAGAAAGAAAAGATATTTGATTTCCAATCACAACAAAATGATAGGGATTTGAAAAGCACTAATACTCTACTACTTCGAAGAAAGTTTAAAAGTGTATTTGATTCTCATTAAGGATAAAAGGAAAATATTTAAAAAACACAATAAAATTATGTATTCCAAGTACTTCTAAATTTAAATTGCAAACGGCTATAAATGGTTAGGCTTAGGGTGAATTTAGTTAAAATTAGACCTGCCCATATACCAAATGAGTTTAGGTCCAAATTTTAGACCCATACTATCTTACTAAATGGGCAAGTTTGGACCGAGTCTGAGTCAACCTTGTTAGACCCATTTATAAATGGGTTTAGGCCTGATAGATCCACCCATACTCATTTATAAATGCATCGAGTCTAATGGGGTCTATGTCTGGATTTGGTATGCAAGCATTCTTACTAGGTTTAAACTTGGCTATGGATAGGTTCATGCCTAGATGGGTCCCTTGCGACATAGGCCAAACCTACCCATTTACTAAATGGGTTCAAATTGTGGTGGATTGGGCCTAATATAAATAAATCAAATTTAGACCTATTTAGCAACTAGGTATGTTTTTAGACCCAGACCTGCACCATTTAACAAATGGGTTGGGTTAGGGTCGGGTCAAGTTACCCCAATGGGTCCATTGACCCATTTACAACCCCCTGCGAACCATTATTGAATTTCATATGCACTCAAATATTCTCAAATCCAAACTTCCATACAACCCTCAAGGCTTGTATGATGTTTATATTTTATGTGAAATGCGAAGTAAACGAGTCATCATTATTGTCTTTAGCTGTTTGTTTAAACATTAATTGTAACTAGTAAATCAAGAGTCAAATACACTTATAAAGAAATGAGGAAAAGTAAAATGTAATAATTATATCTTTACATTATAAAATTAATACTTTTTACATGATTTCAGATAAAGCAAACAATGTAGCAAAAACAGCAGCACAGTCAAATGCAAGTAGTGTGACCATATAATTACAAGAGTAAATAATCACAACCTGGGGCCTATTTGGATTGCCACTTACCGTGGTATTGGTATTGTATATTACAAATACGCAATCTAGACTTACCCATTACATTGACAGCCTATTTTGACTAATCTACACAACCTAATGCATGTGTTTGGATTAAGATGTAAATTGTTGGACTATCTATTGATTTGATTAATTATATGCTTGAAAGGGAGTTAATTAGATACGTGGGGTCTACATTAAAGGATATACAACTTAAATATTCAATGCATACATCAAGGTGGACCCACAAGTGTAGTATTGAGGTCCAAAAATTGTACCTTCTACTTGTACATGTCCTGATTGCATGCATATGAAGTATTATAATCTTTTAGAGTATAAAATAACTCCCACCTTCCTTGCATCTTCTCTTGCAAAAAAACCTCACCCAATTCCCTCGAGCAAGTCAACAAAATCGCTGGTCAGAGAAAAAAAAAAATTAAAGAGAGAGAGAAAACCGCTTCTGTCAAAAACCGGGTTTGCAAAACGGTTCAGAGGCCAATACCCGGTTTTCGGCCAAACCGGTCTTCGATTCTCTACAGCATCTTGTCTTTTTCAGTCCCTTGTATTCATCTCCTTTACCTGAATTAGAATAGAGAGAGAGTAGATTTTCTCTCTACCTCATTTTTCCCCAAAATAGTTTTTTTTTCCCGCATTTTTCCTCAAAAAATCCCAAATTTCTCGGCGATTTTCGCTTTTCCCATCGAAATCTCAGAAACCCAACTCGGGTCCGGCAAGAAGTCGGATACCCATCACGATTTTTCGATCGAAATCGTGGAAAGAATCGATTTCTCTTGGCTGAAATTCGATCGGAATTGATTTTTCTGGAGCTTTTTGTTTGGAGCATTTTTTTTAAAGATTTATATTCGATTCGATTCGGCCCACCTGTTTGGATTTCCGATCAAAATCGAGAAAATATTCGATTTTTCGGCTTCTGGGTTATCGACTGAGAGACATTTCTGCTGTAATCCGATCGGAAATTGTTTCATTTTTGGTGGAGTTTTGGGATTTCCTGATTATTTTCAATTGAGCTTCTGGGTTGGATTTTCCCCTCGAATTCACCACAAGAAAATCGATTTTCTTCTTCTCCTTCTGTAATCGGATATTTCTTCCCCATTTTCAGATTAGAATCTCGTTTGATCAGTGAAAATTCAAATACCCATTTGGATTTTTAGATCAAAAGCGCGGAACTTCAATCCAGAGAGACCTGTTGCTATTATTGGATCAGAAATCTTTTTTCTTCTCCCAATTATTGTCACCGATCGATCGGTCGGAATACGAATACCCATTTGGATTTTGATTGGAATGATGAAAAGATCAATATCTTCACTTCTGTATTGCTGACTGAGGAAGCGATCCTTGCGTAGTAGCCGGAATCCGATCCGTAGCTCCGGTTCTTTTCAACATGGCTACGAAATCGGCCACGTTGGATCACTGGCGGGACTACTTCCGCGGTGCCGATTCGGATATCTTCGAAGTGATCGAGTATGCGATCGTAGTCGCGGCGTCGGATTGCCCAAAGGAGTTCCGGTTGCGGCGCGACAGGATTGCCGAGAAGCTGTTCTCGTGTCGGCTGACCCGGTGTTTTGGGTGCGACCGGGTCGAGCTGGCGGTTCCACAGGAGGACGAAGAGGAGGATGATGACCCATTCGTGGGTGGCGGTAAGGATAGCAAGGTGAATAGCAGCACGAATGATCATGTGGAGCCGACGACACATAGGGCGAGCAATTACAGTTACGATGAGGCTGAGGCGTTGACGGAGGAGATTGAAGAGGAGAGTCAGATTGTTGGGGAAGTTTTGAGGATTAAAGAGATCCTTGGCAACCATCTAGATGAGGTATATCTCAATCTCTTACTAATTCAAATTTCCTAATTTGGGTTTTGGATTTTGCTTTTTTGTGGTATGTATGTGTATGTGTGTGTGTTTGTACTACTTGTGATGTTTGATTTAGTGGGTGTTTGGTCGCAGTGAATTTCATGAAATATCGTGAAATCTTGCATTGAATTAGACTGACTAATCCTGAAATTTCATGATATTTGACGCAACCAAACACGCCCTTACTGTTCTTCCTTAATGTGGAAGGTCTGAATTTGAATTTTATCATGTTGTTTACATGATGGGCGTTTTTTGAATGTTGTGAGAATTGTAATTTGGGGATCTTGAGGTGGGTTTGATGGATTAGTTAGTCTTGACTGCTGTTCTTTGCGGTGGTCATGGTGTTTTAGAATCAGTTGCAATTTTTTGGAATCTTGCCCAATCCAAACGATTCGATATTATGGAAAAATGAGTGGAAAATATGTGCCTGTATTTTGTAAATTTGAGGAAAACTCAATGAGATGTCAGATATGTTCTCCATGGTTGGGAATGCTTTCCTTTACTGGGTGTTTGGACTTGGAGGTTTTCTTTATGGTGGTTTTGATGGGGAATTTGTGTAAATACTTCGAATGTGGGTTTCCTTTCATTCAAGTGACAGTCTGAGATCGAACGGAGAGTTTGCCCACTATTTGGATTTTCGAGTTTTTGTTGTTGTGGTTTTGATGTGAAAATGTTTGGGTGTAGTTGATTACAGTTGTGAATGTGGAAGATTAGATTTTTCTTCTTCTTCTTTTAATGGGGTTTTGGTGTTGATTGGAGTTTCTTTGATTGCTGTGGTTTGCAGCCGGATGGTGTATTATTTGAATCGTTGAGGAGGCTTCAATTGATGGCGTTGTCTGTGGAAACTTTGAAGGTGAGGATTGTATTTTTGCTTTTGATCTTGTTTGCTATTTAAATTTAAGGAGGTTTTTATGCTGATTGACTCATACTGACTTTTCCAATTGAATTGTAATGTTTTGTTCACTCAGGCGACTGAAATTGGAAAGGCTGTTAATGGACTGCGGAAGCATGGATCAAAGCAAATACGCCACCTTGCTCGGACTCTCATCGAGTAAGATCTCTCATGCATTGTTGAAGATTAATAGGGAAATTGGGTAGCATTGACCTGCGGATTCACTTTGATTGCTGTTTTGTTGGTTTATAGATTCGATTAACAGACCCATTCTAGCTTAAAACACGTTTGAGTGTCTACATTTATTCAGCTTGTTTGGTATTTTCGAATGGATTAGCCAACCCATTTTGATTTTTGGATATGTAGATGATCCTTTTTGATTTCTTCTCTCTTCATCTGTAGATTATCAAAGCCTTTCCATTTCCCCTAATCCATTTCTGAATGGTTTAATAAGATTTGTTGAAAGTTCTAACACACTTCATGATGGATGGGATTCTTTTCAAGTATAGTTGGGATATCGAAGTTTTAAGTTCAATCTGTGTTTCTTGAAAAGTTAACCCACGCATCTCAACTACTGCAATACCCTATAGAGGAGTACACTGAAATGTTTCTCTGAGAATTCAAAGTTCATAAACTACAACTACGGACCTGACCCATTAGAACACTTTTACTTCTTCTGGATTCATTGAGATTTACAGGCCTGTCTGATTGTCTTCTTCTTCTTACTCCATTTTTATCCATGGATAGATAAGCAAAACCATGGCCTTTTTTAAACTGTTGAGTACATATGTTCTAAGGAAATCTCAGACTAATCCGTACAACTTGACTGTTTTTGTGACTTGCAGTGGATGGAAAGTTATGGTTGATGAGTGGGTTAATGCCGCCGCCGCTATTGCAGGTATGGATTTTTTCTTCCTTGCTAGTAGTTTGTGGGCATGTTGTCTTTTTGCATTTGTTGCCTCTGAAGTCACACACCAGTAACTTAAGAGTGTGCTTTGACATGCTCTGATACACTCGCAGAAGCACTTGATTTCCACCCGAATCATTACTGAGTTCAAAACTCAAAGGCGCTAATGCTATGGAATGCATGCTTGCTTTTGTTCTGTTCCTTGTCCCAAATGCACCATAACTCATTGATTTTGTGATGACAGGAGGAACACCAGAATCCGTGAATCCTTCTGTCGTGGATGAAGAAGAAGGCCTCCCCTCTCCTCCTCTAGATGAAGGGGCTTTCTTGGCTACTCAAACTACTTCAATAGAGCTATCTCAGGTAGAACCTTGCACTCAATTTTCTATCATTCACATTTCTTGACACCATTTATCATGAACTGACTGGGGTTTGCTTTTCTTTTGTTTTGCCAATGCGAAGTTCTTTGATGGCATGGATGATGATGGAAGTAAGTAAATTTTTTTTTGAGATCATTTATGCAGCCCATTTACACTTTTGATGGTTTTCTCTTTCTTGTGGAATTCCCCAATGCATTATTTTCTCAATTTGGCAGTGATTTTGTTTCAGATCCTAGAAACAGCAGGGAATCTGACAAGAATCATGGAAATGGAAGGAAGCCCACGTCAGAAAATAGCAATCCTAGGAGGAAGCAAAAGCCTCCAGAGGTGGCCAATGTGCCCATGGAGGATAAGATCCAAGTAAGGAAACAAGAAGCTGTTATCCGGCAAAACAAGCCCATGAATGCTGATGTGGGACCTGGGAGACCTCCTAAGATGAGCTTGGAACATAAATCTAATGGAGATGCGAAGCTACAACAGCGACGGGATCTAGTTGTGGTGCAAAGGAAGCCCCTCACCAGTCTACAAGATGTAAGTATTCCAAGATGCTGTAGCACCAGCTAGGATCGCACTCTGAAAATGTTGACTGTTTGTCTGATCAAGTAGTCTGCATTTTTTTTTTTCGATTCGAGCTTCCGTGCATCTGAACTGTACATCTTGGTTTTCTAGAAATCCAAGCATTCAGATGACCTATTGGTTCGAGCAAAGCTTGAAGCTTCGAAAAGGAGGCTTCATGAAGGGTATCAACAAGCCGAGAACGGTATGTTTCGTCTCCCATGCTATGATTTTTATTTGTATATGATCCTTGAGTCTGGTCGCACAGGTGGTGCCCATGGCTTAGTGATCCCGTCCATTGATCTGATGGCCCCACCATGGATCCACATGCCCCAGAAATATCCCAGACTGGATCTTAACCAACACACATTTGGTCTTTATTCTATTGAATGCTGACACTGCTGCCTAATTGTCCTTGAAGACCTATTTGTTGGCTACCAGTCAAAGGGCTCTGCCAGTCCCATTGGGGTGTCTTTGGGGTCTGGCTCATCACTTCAAAGCCCTGGATCACCCACCCATTGACCAGTCTGAGGCTAAGACATGTACATGGATTGATGACTCAGATGAGTAGGCTGCGACAAGTTGACTCGGAGTCGAAAATGATATGGTTCAACGCCAATAGTCACCCCTGGCTTGGACCTGAACAAGTTGAGATGAGTCTGAAAACCCATGTACATGTATTCTCAGTTTGAGTTCCTTTCTGTCCAAGTTCTTGAATTTGATCTGAAAGACGCGATTATCTCTTGCTGTACAGCTAAGAAGCAACGAACGATACAGGTCATGGAGTTGCATGATCTCCCAAAGCAGGGTCTTAGTCATAGAAATCCCTACTTGAAACCAGGGAACCACAACCAAAGCCGGCACTGGTCACACGGGCGTCGCTAGTTTTGGTTTTCCAAACTCTCCTTTTAACTGGTAGTTTCCTTCCCGTTTTAAGTGGATAATGGGAGGAAACTATCTTGAAGCCCACTGATGTTGGTAACGGCATTCGTCTACCCAATCGAGCTGGACACTGAAATTCCTCTAACATGCGGCCTGCCACTGGAGGGAGGAGAGATGACTGATATTTTTCAACCAAATCGGATTGAAGGACCGGAGGCCTCAATTCTCACAATGCCCAGAAAGGATGACATTCAGTTGCTAGTAAAAAAAAAAAATTGTATGGTTTATAGTCGAACTGATCAGCATTCGTGATTGGTTATTCAGACAAATCCATCAGAAACCTTGATTTACACAAACCCATTTGATCTTTTCTTAATGGCCCACCAAACTCTATTTACATGATCACATATAATAGCACTGATCAGGTGCATTTACATTTATCATTATGTATAGTTTGCTGTTAATATGGGTAGAGAAATGGTTCTTCAGGTGTCTTTCATTGTTTCATGTATACCCAAAAAGTAAAAAAATGAACATATCAATCCTAACCATCTCATTTTGAATGATAGACTGGTTTTCCTTTTAACCACTGGTTTTGGTGGGACCCCAACAGATTTAAGAATGACCTTTCATTGTGATTTCTGGTTTATGCCCCATTCACAGTGGGCCCCACAATTTGCAGTAATAGTTCCCATATTGTCTCAAGCTAATTGATTTCAATGACTGAAACTAATTTGAGTTCTGAAGCGGGTTTGTCGATTTATGATCAAGTGATGTTTGGCAGAATAGAAGGGTGCTCTTTTTATGTACTAAACCATTCCTACAATAATAGAAAAGAGGAATGTTATGTCCATCTGGTTGGATGATTAGTTATCAGTCCATTGAATGGTTTAGAGGGGGAATGTAGGGAATGGGGAGAGGATTCACTTTTGGGAAGAAGTATCAGAATTCGTGAAGTTAGCTTGCCTTTTTCTAGAGGCAAATGTCCTGATGGCTTGGTACTTGCTCCTTTTGTTGGATGGGGTGGTTTGGTTGCCTCATCAGATTTCATTTGTAGGATGAGGAAGTGGAGGAATTTGTTTGGCTTTTGTACAAGCTTCAAGGATCCTCTTTAGTTTTGGGGGAAGGGATTCGATGGTATGGAAATTTGACAAATTGGGCTAGATTTCTGTTCACTTCTTTTATAAGGCGCTTCGAAAGACCTTAGTGGAAGAGTGCTGTTATCACACGGCGGCGCTCTATTTGGCTAGTCGAGGAAAAATGTGTTATTTAAAAATAAAAATAAAAATTGTTGGTGCTTCATAATACTTAGTGTCAGGTTAATCATCTCTTCATCCATTGTTCCTTTGCTTGAAATGTGTGAAGATGATTAATCATCTTTTCATCCATTGTCCCTTTTTGCTTGAAATGTGTGAAGAGGATGAAAAACGCAGAATCCATTAATCATCTCTTTATCCATTGTCCAAATGTACGGAGAGGGTTTTCTCGAATTTGCTAGAAATCTACGAAGAGGGTTTTTCAATATTAGAGGATCTTCTCTTGGCTTAGAACAAAGGCGGGTTGGAAAACAAGATCAAAATGACTTGCAAGCTGGTATTTATGGCTGTCTTTTAGGCAATATGGAGGAAAAGGAATAGCCAATGCTTTTGCAAGCTGGTATTTATGGCAGTTATTTGGGCAATCGTCGATGTTTTTGAAATATGAGCGATCGGTAAGGATATAATTTGGAAAATTAAATTTGTGGCAGTGGGGTGGGCCTCTGCTTAAAGAACTATGTTTTATGAGTGGTGTGAATTCATTGGGATGTAATTCAGATAATTAAAATTGAGGCAGTGGGGTGGGCCTTTACTTGAAGGATTATGATTTATGAGTGTTGTATTGTATATTTGGTGTGTAGCCTTGCGTCGGCTTTGGCGCATTTTTTTTTAATAAAATCTTTATTAATTCTAAAAAAAACATGTGATGTGATGTGTATTGGATTATGAATTTATGAAGTGTGGAGTTGAAGAGGAGGAAACAGAAGTGGTGGTTGAAAACTTATAAAATATTGTGGGCCAGATTGATTCTATAGATTATCAACTCACTTCACCGTCTGCGACCAACCGTCGATTAGTGTCAATTCACCTCTACATGGAGCTGAATTATTTATAAAAGACGGTCGATTATCTCCATCCATTTCTCCTCAAAATTAAGTGGGCCATGTTAGATGTGGAGGCATGAAAAATTCATGACCAGTTATTTCTCTATGGTCAATGATTGTAGTGCACTCAAAATTGGAAATTTGGGTCCTTGAGAAATGATGCCGTTTCTCTAAAAGAAAGAAATTTGTATATGTGGGAACCATGGTTAGTTTATCTAAGCCGTTAATTTTAGTGTCCCATCGTCTATGGACCATGCCCAAAAAATCTCTCAAATGTGCATTTTTTTTCTTAACCATGTATTTACAAGCTCACCAAGGGTAGGGATTTATCTGGTGTGGTTTATCCGTGATGGTAGATCTTCTTCTCAACTGTTGCTTTATGGGGCCACTGATTGAATGTCCAGGATCTAATAATTTGCAAGATTTTAGAGTAGGCAACTTGATATGTGTGTCTGGTCAGATCAACGGTTTGGATCATAGAATTTGACCCTAGATCAACGGCCTGATTTTTGGACTGGGACACCTTCATGGAAGATCGGATTTGATGGACGGCTTGGATCATACACACGCACACATCTATCACTTTGTAAAGATGGGGTAGCGTGTAGACGCTTTTGGACTTGGCAAAAGCTCGTTAATATAATATATACGCCAGGTTTAGTAGTCCGCAATGCCCTTGAATTGATGCTCCTCAATCTACATTATAGTGTAAGAAACGGGACTCATCCATCAGGTGTTTCTTATGATTCAAATCTTCATCATAGCCGTTGGTGGCCCACTGCATAAAAATTGCTCTAATGTAATGATCCTAACCATTCAATCTGTGTCCTGTCTAATCGATGGAAGGGATTGTCCGATCCATTTCATATCTGCTTGATGGACTACTAATGGAGTGGGCCCACTGAGGGGATGGGTGGACGATCAGTTCAAATGGTACGAAGGTGCACCTCTCTTTTCCCACTTGTATGTGTATTGTTATGGTTGCATGGTTTCCTGCTCTTGGGCGGTGAAATCAACGGCCAGGATTGTTTTGGCAGTGGCACGTTGGCTGCCCGGGCTGCCCACGGGAAGGCGTTCTACCAACGCAGTTTTTTAATTCGGGGTGGGCCCCACAACACTCTTTCTATCTGCATCCATTGATTCTTTCTCTTGTCTTCTCCCCACTTTTGTGGCCACTTTTATTGACCACAAGCATGTAGAGTGTAGCAATGCTTTCTGCAACCGCGCACTACAAGCGAAAAACATAAGGGCTGCACACGTGTAAAAGTAAAACGCGTGTGAGAGATCACCAGCCTTTCATCATGTGTGGGCCATATAAGGACAGTAAACTCATTTTAGTGGCTAAAAATGCATGAAGAAATGGATGGTTATAAGATGTTAATCGATGGCCTATATCCAAAGTAGATATATAGGGTCTTCATGATCAGTATCTTGGTCTGGATTGTGGTATATCCAATAGTTTATGTGGGACCCATCTGATGAACGGACTGGATCTTGTACACTGTACACCAATTTTGCACGTGTGGGGCTGTGGTTTTGTTTCTTGCTCTGCGCCGCTGGAAGTAATATCGCATTCTCCTTTGCGCGGACGGAGGGAGAGTTTCGGGGACGTGGATTGCTTGGTGAATCCAGCACCACGTAGCTACGTAGTGTCGGGAGACTCGGGACTCTGTGGGGCCCACAGTGATGTATGTGTTTAATCCACGCCGTCCATTCGTTTTTCCAGCTCGATTTAGGGAATCAAATCAAAATTAAAGCATATCCAATACTCAAGTGAACCACACCAGAGGAAACAGTGGGGATTGAATGCCTCCCGTTGAAAACTTTGTAGGCTGTTCATCCAGGTCTGTGTGACCTTATGAACGGGTTGGATGGCAAGTAAAAATCATGGTGGGCTCTAGGAAGGTCTCAACGGTAGACGTCATTATCCCCACTGTTTCCTGGGTTGTGGTCCACTGGAACTTTGGATATGAGCTGGCAAAACAAATGGACGGCATAGATAAAGTACATACATCACGGTGGGCCCACATGGTCTTTACACCACGTAGCTACGTGGTGCTGGACGCGGATTAGCTACTGACAGATTGAGTAGCCATCTCGCTACTGAAGTAACGTCACCAACTTATGTGGGCCCCACCGTGATGTATGTGATGTATCTATACCGTCCATCCATTTGGAGAGATCATTTTAGGGCATGAGAAAAAAGATCGAGGCAGATCCAATGCTCAAGTGGACCCCGCCAAAGAAAACAGTGGGGACAGTGACACGACTGTTGAAACCTTTCTAAGGCCCACCGTAGTGTTTATTTGAGATCCAACCTGTTCATAAGTTCACACAGAGATATAAGAAGGGAAAACACAAATATCAGCTTAATCGAAAACTTCTGTGGCTCCAAGAAGTTTTTAATGGTGGGAGATCAATCCCCACTGTTTTCTTTGGTGAGATCCACTTGAGATTTGGATCTGCCTCATTCTTTGGATCATGACCCTAAAATGATCTCTCCAACTGGATGGACGGAGTGGATACAACACATACATTACAGTGGGTCCCACAGAAGTTGGTGACGTCACTTCAGTAGCGAGAGGGCTACTCAACCCGTGAGTAGCTAACCCGCATCCCGTGGTGCTGGGTTCACCACGCAATCCGCGTCCGAGAGTTTCCCGAACACGTGCAACTGCCAGCACAGCACACACCTGACAGACCCGGGACACGTGTGTAACCCTGGCCGTTCATCGAGTAGACCACAAATGTACGTCGAATAGTCGTACACGTGTGGCACGTGGGTCATAGCCATACACATCCACGCGCGTGTGACATATGAGCTTTCTGTCAGGTCAGCTGCACTGTCTACATCTTTAAGCCTTAAAAAATTAGGCCCTTTAACAAATTTGGTGGGCCACAGCATATCAAAACAAATGAAAGGCTACAAAAGAAATTTCTAACTGCTAATTTATTTTTGTACATTGTGGCCCAGCTTGTGATTGACATCATCTGATTTTTTTAAGCAAGAGATCTGACCGTCAATTCCAACCTAAAGAAAAGATCAAATCTCATACACGTGTGACACCATGTATGGATATGGACGGTTCTACACGCCTCTAAAATCATCAAACTTCCTAATGAGAATACCATCTTACTTTTGGGCCAAGGGATCTTGGACCCCACCTGATGAGCGGATTGGATGGCTTGGATCCCACTCAAATGTCCCATTTTACCATGTTGCCGTATATTTTGTTTGAGAAATGATCAAGTGGGCCACATGCATGGACTCCTTGTTCCGTTTGGACACGTTAGCATCAAAATCACTCATCTAGACCGTCCATTAGGTCCACTCCACTCTTATCATGCTACTCTGTGAAAATCACATCAATGGATGGTTTGAAAGATCCTTTACTAGACTATCTTCTAAAATCGATCTTGTCCATCCGTTTTTTTTCATGCAACTGATCATATGGTTTGGGCCAAACCAACGGTCCAGATTGATTGATGATATGAATTTGTACGAGAAGGTTCCCATACACCTTTCCATACAGCCCAATCGACAATTTCTCTATTTGGAATTACAAGGCGAGTTTGGAATGAGATCGGTGGGATGGTAGGCATGGCTCACCTTCCCAAACTCTCCTTCAATTGATTTAGTTCATTTTCAAAGAGAAATGCTCATTGGACTTGGACAGTCCAATCGATTGATCTGAACCGTCTATCATGTCCAGAGCACATTTTATGGATTACACTGCAAAAATCATACTGATCAAATAAGCCAATCCATCCTTGATTTGTCCATTTTTTGTACCCATCTCTTTATGGAGCCATGTATGGGATGGTTAGGATTGTTTAACAATAGTGACTCTTTAGAATCATAAGCAATCTATGACGGTCTGCAACAAATAGATTGATCAAATTGTTGATTGGACCTATTTTGTGTAAGTGATCTTGACCGTCCATATCAAAAGTCAGTGATCAGATTGTTACAATATCAGATGTGATATCAATGGTATCCTGTGAAATCTGTGTTGGACCCAATGGATGGTCTAGATCGACTGATCGGATTGTCTAAGTGGGCCAATCAAGTAAGAGCACTATAACTTTCAGTGCTTTAATAGAGCACTAGTTCAAACCTCATTTTTAAACAATAACAAGGTCTAAAGTATCATTCGCATTTTAATAGTATTATTATTTGAAGCATTCGTTGCAAAGCGAGGGCGACGGCAAGGGGCAAAAATGAAAAGGGTGTAAGAGAAATTTCTACTTTAAAATGTCACATAAACATCAACATGGCACGTTACATGTGGAGATGTTACCACATGATCCACCAAAACATGCACAAATGCATATACATGTAACCAGCAAAAAAAGTAATCCTAGCCGTTAAAAAGTATTAAAACCCATTTGGTTGCACGTTTTGAGTCAAATCCTAGAAAAAGTAATCCTAGCCGTTAAAAAAAGTATTAAAACCCATTTGGTTGCACATTTTGAGTCAAATCCTAATTTATTTTTTATTTTTTATTTTTTTGCGTATGAATGCAAATTTTTGAGCGATCATCATCGAAAACCCCACTTGACAAAATGGGTATTAAAAGTCTACTCACCAAATTGAGTTTTGAAGAATCCACAGTTAAAATGGTAGAATACCCTTCTGGCATTTAATGCCAAATGTGGTTTTGGACCAAACCCTAGCAATTGTTATTTTTTATTTACTTTTGCATTTGAATGTAGTTTTTGAAACCATCATCCAAAGTTTTATTTGACGAGATTAGTGTTAAAAAGCCCACTCACCAAAAATCAATTGAATTGATTTATGATGAATCTGCTTGCTAAAAAAATTAGAGAAAATTCATTTGCCATTTTAATGCCAAATATTGTTTTAAGCCAATCCCTAGCTTGTTGGTTCACTCATTGGGCTTGGCTAGTTGATGGTTTTTATTTGGTCAAAGTCAAACCTTTTAAACAAGGTTTAGAAAATGATTAAGTTGAACCAGGAGATGAATCAAGGGAGCATGGCTCTATTTGACCGAAGATGAATTGGCCACTATGGAAGTTTTAGATTTGTTAATTTCTATTTCAAGACTTTTATTGCTTAAAGATTTCAATAATGACTGTTTTAGATTTGAGTTAAGTATTAAATTAATATATAGTGATGAAGAATGGTTTAGTAAGGTTCCAAATGAGATAACTGTAATTGAATAAGAAAATAACTTTTTTATTTTGTTTTTATGAATGAGAATGATTGTAATGATCTATATGTGATATGAAAGTTTGAAAGTGTATGTGCACTAAGAATACACAGAATAATAGGCTTCGAAAAACTGTATGATATATGTCTTAGTACACTGGTGTGTACAAGTCATACTCTGTAACTTGGACATGAGGGTGCACACTTGGTGTCTGAATCACAGGGCGTGACAGTTTGGATGTTCACAAAGTCTTTCATTTGATAAATGTGGTTTACATAGTCAAACATTATTAATGAACAATTTTTAAAATTTTTAAAAGATTTCAACACTAATTCTTTTCCTTAGTCTTCAACTAGGGCTCTCAATGGAGTGGGTCAGATCTGAGATCTGATTCACTCCGAATTCGTATATTGTGGATTTGGATCTTAAAATAGGTCTGATTATTTAAATGGATCGGATTTGGATATTAAAATAGGTCCAATTACTTAAATGGACTGGATTTAGATTCACAAAAACATATCCAAGTTCGATCCGAATCCGATCCAAATTCGACTCATTGTCACCTTACTATATATGTTATATTCATGCTGGACATTTGTTTTCCAAATTATTTTAGGCCATGTCTCAAAATTGAGACATGCCACTCTCAAGTCGACCATATCATAGTAAATAGTGGGATTTGCATAATTTTACTACTAAATTAAATATATTATATTATATATATTTTTTTACATTTGTAATGGGGTGGATTTGGACCTAGATCCGACCCGAATCCGATGGTTATATGAATTTTGGATCGGAAATGGATTTAACTATTTATAAATGGATGGATATGGATATCACCTTCTGATCCGAGTTGGATCCGAATCCGTCTACAGATATTCAGACTTGGAGTCGGATCCAATCTGGATCCGATCCAGATCCAGCCCATTGAGAGCCCTATCTTCAACTGAAATATATACTCGTGATTTTGTGGAACATGATAAAGAAAATAAGTACCTATGAATGTACTTTTAAGAAAAAAAGTTTTTTTTTTTTGTTTTGGAAGTTGCTTCATCCAAACAACCTCAATAGAGTAGTCTTCTTCAGTGCAAGAGCCTTTTATAGGCTTGCCTTAGAGCCATGATGAAATATACTATCATTATGTTTCCAAGATCGTGGACAACAATTCATAGTAGAAAACAATAAATGTATATTAGATGGACTCAAGGTGCGTTTGGGAAATTATTAAAATTTCTATTGCATAAAATGTTCTCTTACAATGTTGTCATTTGCTCATATTTAGACCCATAAGGATCAAACTCGAGCTCATTCGACATGCAAAGCCTGTGCCATTACTGTAAAAATGTTACCTAAATATAATTGCTCATTTTCTAAAAGACTTGTAAGTTTATCAAAGAGGAGCCAGGATAAATGCATGCAATATTGGCAAGTGTGCCATTTTAGTCTACTAGATTATATCTTTTATTCATTAATATTGTATTTATTTTTACTGTCATTTCAAATATATGGAATAAATGTACAGACAATCTTGTTGAAAGACTTTTTCAAGGTCCTTGTACCCTGGAGAATGAATTATGATAGGGTTGACAAATATACATTGTGAACCCTAATTTGTCAAATTCTTTATCCACCCATAACATCAGCATAGTTGGCGGATAAGTTGGGGTTAGTTCAGGTGGGCCCCACCATAATGTGTATGGGTTAGTTTAGGTGGCCGCCACCATGATGTGTATGTCGAATTCACTTTGGTCATCAGATGTGTCAGCGCACATTAAGCTCAAATCACAAAAATCAAGCTGATCCATCATTTAGGTGGGCTACACCAAGAGAAATAGCAGGGAGAGGGAAACCCACTCTTGATTTTTACAAGGCCCACCAGTGGTATTTATGTTAAATTCACTTTGATTTCATTAAATGAGTCATCACACTTTTGGCCCAAAAATTAGGCTAGTCCATGATTCAAGTGAGTCGCACCAATGGGAGTGCATAGGAGAGGGACGCCCATCTTGATGTGTATGTGAAATTCAATTTAGCCATCCTGATGTGTACATCATCAAAGATTAGGCCCTAGGCCAAGAAATAAGGATGGTCTGTAATTCAGGTGGGCAGCACCAAGGGAAAAACTTGGTTAGCATCTTCTTGTACATTGTTCTAATCACGTGGTCCACTTGAATCATGAACTAGTTTGATATTTGGTCTTGAGGCCTTAAAATGCAATGCTGCATCTGTCGGTCGGAGTGTACTTTACACTAAAGCTAGGATCTTTTCAAAAATGAATTCTTATTGAAAGAGTGCATGACTGTATGGATAAAATCACACCAACTTATCCATTTGAGATCCAATTGGTAATTTTATTTTCTGCGGGGTTGATAAAAAGCTTAACACCACTAATTCTTATTACTTATTTAAACAATGACAAAAATGAAAATGTCATCTTATTTACCCCCAAATTTGGCTCATTATTACATTTATCCTTGGACTTGACAACACCTAAATTCCTAGTGAAGATGTGATTGATTACTTTGATTTATTGGTATGTGAACTTTTAGGTGGATTATAGTTAGTTAGATGGTCAATTAAGTATCCTGATAAGACTAAGACTCTCAATAAAGAATTTATTTTCCTAATAGGTTTAGCCTTATATTAAGAATCAGATTGATTAGTTCATATGGTGGTTCAAACTTACTTTTAAACATCATTTTAATTAGAAAATTTAATTTCAAAATCATGATATACATTATTTTGTAAAACTAACAGTTTTGATTTATTTAGTTGATTAATCATAACCAATAGATATAATGGGCCTGATCAGGAATAACATACAAAAAAGCTAATGTACAGATGATGCATAGGAGGAAACATCCATAGGTATAGTTGGACTTGTATGAGGTTTGATTTCGTCAAGAGGCTATTACTTAATTAACAAGGACTCTACATAGTGCCCTTGAATATCTTTCCAGTAAAAAAATTGCACCTTCTTTTAAAACTTTCCATGCACCCATCTTCTTTTAGACTCATTTTCATCAACATCATCTATCTTGGACGACCCAGCAGTTGGTCTTAAATTTCCATGACTAGGCCTATCTTGTCCATCCAATTTTTCATGAGACCAACTAGATGGTTCAGACCATCTGTTAGTATGATCAAGCCAAATGGACGGTCTTGATGATACCCACGTGGCCAAATGCAACTAGGTGCATGGAAACTACCCATTGGATGATTTCTCTATCACAAAAATAATCTTTTTGGCTCTTTGGCACACTTTTCCTTTCTCTACGTGTGACAAGAAAGAAAGTGCATGATGGACACGTGTGAAATCAATGGTGTAGGTGTACGTGTGATATTCCATTGCAACTAGAATTCAAACGATGGGACCAAACTTTTAGATGGATTGACTAAAAGGCGTTGGACTATAAAGGGCTGACGTTATTCGGTACCGCGAGAGTATTTTAAAGGTACACACGCTAGCAATTTTCCCTAATGCAGCGATGGATCAGTGATCCAGACCGTTGATATTATGGGTCCCACTATGAAAGACTGACCCTTAAATTATCCAAGATTGGCAGCCATTAATCTTTAGCCCCTTTTCCACGGAATGTGGATTGTTGCTCTATTTTCTTTCTTTAAGTATACACGTGATGGTCACGTGAAGGGTGGCATAAGCATGGTGGGTGGGGTGGGGGTTAGATGCAAGGAATTACAGGATCCATGATCAGATGCTCTACCTTCTGATAAGTGGGGCCCATTCGCCTTTTTTCTGCCACCATGCATTGATGGGAAGATCCTGACCTTTTGGCATCATATAAAGAAAATCCAGTGACTAGTGGCTAGGATTCTCCAATCTGAAAGAATTTGGGGATATAATCTATCCAGGGCGGGGAGGAACAGATCAACGGTTTAGATTCAGAACCAAGGAAACCCATTTACCAGAAATTCAAACACCAGAATGCCTTTGATCTTTGATATCCATACAAAGTTGGCTCAACACTTGTACGGTTCAGATTGACTTACTTGTACAAAGCCTATACAATATGTCAGTGCCTGTGTATCAACCATATCACTTAAAAGAGTACCAGAGTTTTTGGACTATGCAAAAGACACGTGTCACGGCAGGAGCGAATCGCCTCGTGCCAATGGTCATATCACTTCCCGATTCTAAAAGCTTCAACCTTACCTGCATCCATTGTGGGTGGGCCATTACCTGACATTGATAGTTCACCATCACTCGAAAATAGTAATGACTCACCTACCAAAAGTTTTGTCATAGTTTTATGATGATCCAGACCGTCCGAATTTTGGACCACTTGCTATTTTACCTTTTCAACTACATTTCATAGCCGCCAATTGAACGGCTGAGATGTAAAACTGATATTTGCCGAATAAAGGTTCATTCGAAGCACATACCTTACGGCTTACACCCTTTCCTTCGCAACACGTGTAGAACTTCCTGCGACAGGAAGCTAGGACCCACCAAGATGTTTGTGAGAAATCTACTCCGTCCATCCGTTTTGCCAGATCATGTTAGGACATGGGCCCATAAATGTGGCAGATCCAAAACTCAAGTGGGCAGAATGATAGGAAAAAGTGATGATTGAATTTTCACCGTTGAAACATTCTTGGCCACAAAAGCTTTGAATCGAGATAATATTTTTGTTTTTTCAGTTCATCCTGGTAGGAATGACCTTATGAACGGTATGGATGGGATGTAAACATTACAGTGGACTCGGGAAGGTTTCTAACGGCAGGCATTTCCCTACCCACTTTTTCCTGTCGTGCACCCACTTGAGTTTTGGATCTGCCTTATTTTTGGGACCATGACCTAAGCATGATCTGAAAAAACGGATGGACGGAGTGGATTTCTAACAAACATCGCCGTGGACCCCACCTAGCTTCCTGTCGTAGGAGGTTACTGCCAAAGGCTCTGGCAGTCGGTACGCGTTCGGTCTGAATATTTGCGAATGCCCCCTCCAAGGGACGCGCGTTGCGTACTGAGTAACTCAGGTGGACCCCACCTAGCATTCTGAGTAAACTCCCTGCGGCCCACCATCATGTATGTATCTTATCCTCACCATCCATCCGTTTTTTCAGATTATTATAGAGTTGAATACCAAAATTTAGGCGTATCCAAACCTCAAGTGGACTACACAAGAAGAAACAAGGGGAATCGAACGCCTACCGTTTTGAAAGCTTCTTGGAGGCCACAGAAGTTTTGGATCAAGCTGATGTTTGTGTTTTCCCTTCATTCATGTCTCTGTGACCTTATAAACAGGTTGGATGACAAGTAAACATTACTGTGGACCTTAGAAAGGTGGTGTGGTCCACTTGAGCTTTGGATATGCTTTGATTTTGGGCTCATGAATTAAAATAATCTTATAAAACGGATGGACGGCGTGGATAAGATACATAAATCACTTGTGGGCCCCACGGAGTTTACTCAGTACCCAATGGGCTCTGCCTTTCCAAGAGGACAAGCCACCATTTTTAAGGGAGCGGATCAGGTGCGGCCCCGGCCTCACCCAATACGGTGTGGCACTTACTGTGGGCCCCGCCTTGATGTATATATTGTATATCCACCCGGTCCATCTGTTTTGCCAGGTCATTTTAGAGCATCAGCCAAAAATATGAAGAAGATCAAAATCTCAAGTAGACTATACTATAGGAAATAGTTTTTCTTTATTGAATGTCCTACCGTTAAAACATCCAAAGCCCGACGGTAATATTTATTTTCCATCCAACCTCTTGATAAGGTGAACAAATCCTAGATGAAGGTGTTAAAAAAATATATATCGGCTTGATCGAAAACTTTTGTGGCTCATTATTGGTCAATCACCACTGTTTCTCATGGTATGGTTCACCTGAGAATTGGATCTGCTTCATTTTTGTGTTCATGTCCTAAAATGATCTAGAAAGATGCATGGACGGCTTGGATATAGAATACATACATCAAGGTGGGCCCGGTAAGGGCTGCACCATATTAGGTGAGGTTGGGGCGCACGTACTTCGTTACCCGTTTACAGATGGTGGTAGTTTGGACGAATGAAGTATTTTACTTGTGAACCGTTGATATTGTACTTTTATTGTGGACTGTCGATTCGTGGTCCACCAAATCGAAAGGTCAATATTGCCCTATGAATAAGATTTTTGGGGAAAAATGTATTGATGATGAGACCCAACAGATTACGTGGCCCTGCTTATTAGAACTGACAATGCACGTGATGTGCATGTACAGGGACGTGTATTGTAAATAAGCGCGTGTTGCTGTACAATGATGCTATGGCCGGTGGCCGTGTTGTATTAATTAAAGGGGTGGCTCCCATTTTGTCTGGTAGTGGGTTATTGTGGGGTCCACCCCAGTGTGTGCATCTGATCTGCTCCGTCTATCCTTCCCGTTCATCGTAGAGCCAAAGATTTAGTTGGATCCAAGACTCAAGATGGGGCCCACCATATGACTAAAACCTCTAAATTCACGTGGTGTGGCCCATCTGTGCCTTGGAATGGATTGACTTTTTGTATGACATTTCATCCAACTGGGGTCTGTCTGATTAGTGAATTTAATGACATATGCACAACACAGTGGGCCCCACAGATCTCTCGGGAAGTTTTATTGGTTGACCGTCCCCTCCCAGCTCTCACCGTTGGGGAGGCCCACATGACTTTCCATCGCGGGTGATTTTTAGCTTATTATCTAAAAATCAAAGGGCAAACAAAGTGGACGGCACGGATCCGATGAAAAAATCACGTGGGCCACGTAATAGCCCGGTACGACCACTAATAGTGGGGGACCGGTATCATGTGGGCGTTTTCCATTATACATTTCCTCCCATCAGAATTCTAAAATCTGCAACCTGATCCAGTGCATGGTCATAGATGTCCGTTTTGTACAACACAAATGGGTTTTGATTCCGACAAATGGCCACATGATCTCGTAGTCAAGCCCATTGGTCCTGGGGCTTGGTCATCGTTGCGTCCAGTAACACTAACTAGTTTTTATCACAAATGACCACATACAAATTATATATTATATTATAACAGTTGATTTAATGCATGAATGTTATGATTTTGTATATAATGCATGTTTCGAATATCACATGAGAAACACGAGGTGGCACTGGTGCCACATCAAGCAACCAGGCACCTCCATAACCTCCAAATGCAAATGAATTGGATTATCTTTCGGTATCCTGGACTTTAATAGTCTGACAAATGCCTAAGGGATCCATGACATGTATAAATGATTAGGTTGGGTTTTATTAAATTCATTCTCAACCAGCATATTGGTGAAGCCAGAATACCGTCATTGTATTACAAAGTTTAACTGGGACCATCTGACTCCCTGCGATGCGTCGCCAATCATTGTCAGTAACCTTTCGATCCAAGGTTTGAGTTATAAACCTATGAAAGCATAGTCTGGTCGTAACTCGTCAGTCACGCCCAAACCAAGCGCAAATGACTCATCATCCCCAGTATCAAATACGATTAATTTATTTAGATATGTGAGCATTTCATTCGAAATTAACCCAATGCACGCCCAGTTCGTTTAAGGACGCAAACATCGGCCAGGGTCACATTTGTCACAGGAGCTATTCGAACAACAATCTGTCACTCTTGTCAAATGCTTACTGGTTACTGCAGAGAGGCATTACCCCAGCGTACGCCGACAACTCAAACATGGTGTCCATACCACCATGCCTGACTCATGAGACTTGGTGGATCAAGTCGCAATATGGTTTTCAGTGAACTATTCACAATGTGAACGATGATATTTCAGAATCCATAGAGAGCGATTCAACAGTCAAACACAAGAACGATTAACTCTGTATGAGACTTATTCGGTGGGCCCAAGTGGACAACGACAAACTAACAGTGGCCACTGTTGGTCGACCGTGTCCCGCTTGGTCAATCAAATAAGTCCGTGATGGCCAACCAGGGGTAGGCCTTACACTACTAAAACAATTGTCAAAGCTTAATCCAAAGCAACATTTAATTCAATACTAAAATAATTTAGATTATCAATTTCATAATTATAAACATACTCGAGCACTGGCATGACCGATCTAAAGGACCTAGATGACATAGGGCATCACATACATCCACAAGCATAGATACATTATAAAATTATAAATTCATATCATTCAGGCATTTCATCGAGCATGCTATCAACCAAACAACAACATAATCAAGCAATCACTAATTAAAACTTGTCGAGAAAAGCTTGAGGGTAGATCTTCACCTTAGAGTCGAAGTTCCTCGATTCGGAGGTGGCCCTATCGATTTGGATGTGGCCCTATGTAACGCCCTAGATTTTCGAGATTTATTTGAAAATTTTTGAAAATTCATTTTTAATTTATTTTTTTATTAATTATCGTACATTTACTGTTGATTTGCGAATAGCGGGACATCCGTAGGAGATCCGATAGGGGACCATTTACAAAAGTTGCTTAGAATGATCCCATAAACTTCGTAGAAAGATCAGATTTAAAAAATCACGCACTTTTCAGATAATTACGAAAATGCCATTAGTTAAGCTTAAGTTAAGATGCCATTTTTAAGTATTATAGTTTCTGACGATCACTTTCACGCAAAACTCTGGATTTAAGCTTTTGGGCACATATTAACCATACACGTTAATTTTCAGCCCTTAAATCATAGCAGAAGTGGTCCAATTGTCAAATCAGCCCCTTAATCTTTGATTTTCATGTCCATCAAGTGAGGAAAGTGGATGGTTAATCGTAGTCGAATATTTTTCTTCATATGAATGACTTGGATCGTCTTTATCATGGACCAATAGTGTGATTTGAGTGCCCCACCTTGATAAGCCTCTTTCTTATGAGCGAAGTTATCCCGTTCTAAAAATCAACGAGTTACCAACTCTTTTTAAATCTGAACCTTTCAATTTACCAACTTCTCACCATCAATCGCTTCTCAAATTTGGACCACTTATTATACTCATATGACTATGAGTTTATACAAAATTTAGACCCCGATTTATAATCCTACACTATTGAACCACAAAGCTATCCCCTTCATTTTCTGCCAAAAGTTGAAATTTCAGATCTAGGCATTTCTTACCATCAATCAATCACTAAACTTTGTATAATTATTTGACTATCATGACCATATACTTTTTCAAAATTTGGGCCCTGATCATCAAGCGCAGACCGTTAATTGAGATCAAGCCCATTTTAGCACCCGTTAGGCCATTTTCAAGGATCGGCTAATCTAGAATGTGGATCATCAAGAAATTTACGTATTCTGACTCTACTCTTCGAGCTTGATAAGATGAACGTATTGGAATTGATCAAAGATCATCCGAATATTGAGATTTGAGAAACCCACCTCAAGAGGTTGTTACACAAGACCTCGCGTGCACATCCCTCTCCATATTTCTACGACGCACCTTCAAATCCTTCTCCTTACCCTAGCCTCCATGCCCTAGAGAAAGAGAGGAGAGAGAGAGAGAGAGAGAGAGAGAGAGAGAAGAGAAGAGAGTTCTTTCTCATATTTTTCTAGTGGCTAGGATCTTCTACAACCCTCTTCTAAGTCCATCCTAAGGTGAGGATTTTCTTTCAAGCCTTTCATTGATAATATCACGATTATCATAAGTTTCTTTTGTGACATGTGAAGTTATTTTGTTTTGAATTGCTGATCCATATAACATGAAGTTTAATGTAGGATTTGTAATGAATATCATTATATGGTGATGTGATTCCTTTTTTTAAATTTTTGACTAAGAAGCATGTGTATTTGTGTTATTTATTTTTGTGAAATCTATGCCCCTATTTTCTTAGTCCATGTATTACAAGTAACATTGGTTTTTATATTGTGATATGAAATATGTGTATAAGATCATCATATGGACATCTCATTATTGTATACTCTTTATCCCTAAGTTGGTAAAATTATTCGATGTAGAGAGATGGAACCCGTGAGAGGTGTCCATGATGGAAAAATATATCTTGACTTAACTAAGAGAATGAAGTGATTTTTTGTTAATGGATCATTACATGTACATGATGCTTGATTTGATCCATTTACAGTACATGGGTATTTTAATGAATTTGGTCATGATGTACAACATTGGCTTTTTGGGACATGATGAAATCTTAAAACGGGACAATGAGTGGACACTAATGGTATACAAATTCTCATGAGCCGGGGTTGGTGCTATGGACGCTAATCCCGTGCTGTCGGCCTATGCTGGGTTGCTTACGACTCCCCATAGTGACCATTGAGTTTTATTTAAATCGATTGTATACGAAAACACTTAAATAAAGGTGAAACTAAAGTCATGCATTCACTTGGCTCCATGTGGGTGTACGGAATTGAGAATAGGCTAGAGCGTCCTACTTCTCCCGTACACTGTCACGTGTAGATTTGGGCTATGAGCATCCCGCTTCTCACATGGTCGGGCAAAACTATGGGCTTGTGAGTCCCAGGAACCTCTGGTGACTAGTGGCTAATGTGAAGTCGTAATAGGGAGTCTCCCACTTCATGTATTGTGATTCTAGCCAGGGTGCCTTAGCCAGAGCATGCATTCTATGCATCGCATTAACAAAGATTTTTTAGTTGGTTGTTTTGATTTGAATAAATGATAATATCCTGCTTGCGTTTACTCTGTACTGTTATTATTATTCTTGATTGTCTTAGAAGAAATATTCCCCACTATGATAGCGTTTAACGCTATTCCAAACACAATTTAGATGATGCAGGTGAAGATCCAGGTATTGAACCCGATTTTTAAGGAGAAGAGTTTGATGGTTCGTACGATCACATGGCGGATGACGATGTTGGAGAAACTTAGTTGATGTTTTCATTTATTAAATGTTTCTTTTGAATAGTTGATACATTTATGAAATTGTAACAAGTCTTCAAGAAAAGACATAGATTGGTATTTTAGTTAATTAGTGAAGCTATTGGTTGGTTTCCTTATTTAAACATTGATGATGATATAGTGAGTTTGATAGAATAAGATGACAATTGTTTCCTCCATTATGCTTGAATGCTATATTTCATTATTTGACAAATTAGTTATTTCATAAGTTACTTGGGAATTCGACTGTTGTGTTATACACGAGAGTCGAAAATCTCGGGTCGTTACACCCTAATGCCAAAAATTTGGAAAAAACCTCGAATACCTACAATTAAACACAAATCTAGCATTAATAACTTAGGATTCTATGCTAATCAACTTCTAATTAGGGTTTAAATACCTTTGATTTGGGAAAACCCCAAATTAATTCAATGAATCGAGGCCCAAAATCGACACACCACTGGAATCCTAACGGAGCTGAGCTTGGTTACGGCTCCCGCAATAGCATGCGCCGCCCCCAACGAACAATAAAGGTCTAAGACCTAGCATAGACAAACCCTAGGGTTAGGGTTTGCTGGAAACGATGGAAGCAAAAGGGGATTCCCAACTTTAATGGCCCCAAGACACAAGAAAGTTGGGAAAAATCCACCAAATAAGGTTAGAGACTTCATACCTAGCAAAGGGAAATCGATGGATCTTGGCCGTGGATGATGTGAAACCGAGCGTAGAGGTCGATGGAAATCTGGAAATCCAAGGGCCTTGTGGAGGATTTGAAGGAGAATAGAGGTTTTTGAAGATAGGAGGAGGGTTAGAAGGGTTTTGAGGGTTTATGGTTGCCTAGGGTAGAAAAGAGGAGGAAAGAAATGAAAGAGAGAGAGGTTCAAATGGGGTTTTAAAACCCTTTTTAAAAGCAAATCACGTCCGGTTCGGTCCGCCGAAGCCTAAAACTTCAAAAAATTGCATTCGGATAGAGTATTTCAGCACTGGCCAAAGCTCGCTAGACAAACGTTCGGTGTGCCGAAGACCTAAAATCAAAACTCCCTTTGGTACGATCTCGTTTGGTTGGCTTAACCCAAAGGCCTCCTTCAGTGCGTCGAAGCCTTCTTCAGTGCACCGAAGCTGGCTGTTCAAAATTTTTTTGTTTGCCATATTTTCTGAAAGGCTATAGTTCCACTGGCTTCCTAGACAGTGTCTCCTTACTTACATGTAATAACATTTAAGTTAATGCCATGTTCATTTTTATATTTTCATTTACTTTAAGTTATTTCATGTAAATAAAAAAGTTCCCCCCATTTGGATTCAATAAAAAATACTAAAAAACTAAATTTTCAATAATAAAGATTTTGATTTTCTACTCCAAGTATAAATCGCAACTTTTTGGCATTTTAAAAAAGTAGCGTCTTTTAAAAAAGAAGGTTTTTTGCCAAATATAAACCGTTCAAAAATTCTGAAATATCAACATTAAAGACCGATAAAATATTCATGATGATTATGTCAATTTATAAGTAGATTAGTAATTCAGGCTTTTACATAAACTCTACAGACATAGCAATATACTCGAGTCGAACCGGTCGTTGAAAACTCTTTGATTCACTAACTTATTGGGCTAGAAACACTCAAAATCATGATTCCCCGAACCTCTATACCAAAACATTCAATTCCTAAGTTTGCGAAAATTTAGAATGTTACATTCATACACATCTATGAATACAGATTCTTAGACAACATTGTTGCCTTTGTGTAAGCATAGCATTGTGTTAGAGTTTCTTCAGGTATGGGTTCATCCTCGAGCGATATTTTCTAAAGGTCTTGGGCGGGAGTTGGTGCATAGACCCATCCTTGAGTCTACTGTCGAGGCAGATGACCTCATGGTTTCTTCTATAATGGAGATTGCATCTGTTTGAGCTTTGGATGTTACGCTTATTGGGGAGGTCATTGATAAGGTGACTGAGGTTGTTGATACTGTGGAGGCAACCTTTGATATGGTTGATGCTAGGCTCTTGAGTATGACTATTGAGGCACCGAGTATTAGGGTGAAGGCCTCAATCGTAGCAGCATCTGTGCAAGCTTAGGACAAAATCGTGAGGAGTGCCCTAGTCCTCCATAATTAAAGCATCGACCTCGAAAATTCTGCTTAGGTGTTCAAGTTGGCTCTGATATAATCGGTACCATTATGTCTTTTATCCGAATTTTGTTGAGAGGCAATCAATGCAGTTTTATTTTTCATCCCTGTATTTGTCTTCCTCTACTCTCGGCCCTTACAAAAATCGCCATAGTATTGTTTTGCGATCAAGGCCTTGTTCAGGACTTCAACAAAGGTTAGGAGTTCAAAGGTCACCACTCTTCTACAAATCGGTCACTTGAGACCCCTTTCAAAATTTCTAGTTTTTACCTCTTCATCCTATACAATATAAGGGGTGAATTTCAATAGTTTGGTGAACTTAGCTTTGTGCAATTTGACTTAAAGCCCCCCTTTTCTAAGTTTTAGTACTCCACAACCTTCTTATAAAAAACTCTCTTCAAAAATTTATTGTTTATTAATTTTTTCAAAAAATAAGTCCCATGTCCATATGGTCCCTAGTGTGACAGATCTAACTATGGATTTTTCACCAGTAGTGATCTTCACCTTTAAGCACAAAGGCGGCTAGCGTGACCTTCTCTGTATCACTGCACCCCATTCCATAAAAAAACTTCTCCATTTCATCATGCCATTTCTCAGCTTTCATTGTGTCAGGCAACCCTTTAAACGTGGAAGGTCGCAACCACTTAAATTTCTAGAGTAAGCTTCTAGTGTTCCCCTGGGCTACAGGAGTAAGTCTAGTATCACCCCTTGTAGACTGATGTTTTATGGTTGAAACCATGTTACCAAGTACTTTCATCATCCGTTCTATATGTTGCCCTTGTTTAGCTAATATTGGGGGTTGTGCCATAAAGTCCTTGGTGGTCAGTGGAGCAGAGGGTGCCCCATTCCTAACATCGCGTTCCGTCATGTTTTATCTACAAGTCAAGAGCAATGCATATTAATACTTCGGAAAGCTATTCTAATAAGACAAATGCCCTAAAGCTTAGACTTCCTCATCACTTGAAATGGAGAACATTTTATTTTCATCTTCCCTAGGTGTAGACCTTAACCTTAGGCCCTAGACGACGCTAAAATTGGTTTTAATACTAATCTGTCACGCCTCGAGATTCGAAACCCGAGAACGGTGAATCTGATCCTAAGTTGTAATACTCTAAAAAAATTTCCTGCTCGTATATGTATACAACTACTTATCCTCGTGTATATCTCAAGTTGAACCTGTGCTCTTAGGAGAATAACACTTAAAGTTACGCTCATGTACACACACTTAGACCTTCATATACTTTGTAACAGCTTTCAAAATCTAATAACACCTTTTTCTACTTAACTAATTAGAAAACTAATCGTTGAAATAGTTACACATCATTAAATGTAACGCCCTAGATTTTTGCCAACTTGGGAATTGGAAGTCCTCGGGCGTTACCATAAGATTTTCGATCAAATCACGCGATCGCACATGCGTATACATGTTTAAACCCAAATAATCAGTATTAAAAAATCAAAAGTATTCAAACTAACCATAATCAACAATAAACCTAACGATTAATCTAAAACAATCACTTTTATTCAAACTAATTAACAAAAATTCATCGTTTAATCCAAAAATCCTTGAATCAGATAGACCTAAACATCATGGAAGGATTGCAAGATTCTCCTCTTAGTCCTGGCTAAGAGGTTTAGCCAACCATAAGCATGATTGAACTAATCTCTCAAATAAAGGCAAAAAAATAACTAGAAAGCAAAGAAAAGTCGGAGAATCTGGTGTAGAAACGCTCCATTCTTGAGTCTCTCTCTCTTCTTCACGTTCCAGATATCTTGGGGCATGATTAGAGACTCTTCTTGAGTAGGTTTTGCTCCCACGGACCTCAGAAAACTTGAGTCTTAAGAACCACAAAATCAGAAGAAAACAACCCAAACAGGGCCAGTCCAGTAACAACCAGTCGGCCGGATTTAGAACCGGTCTGGACCCGGTCGATCAGATTTTACATTTTTTGCCTTGTATTTTTGGCAACTTAAAAAACTCATATCTCCTTCGTTATAACTCCGATTGAGGTGATCTAAAAGCTAGATTGAAGCTTGAAGAGTCTAATTTCGTATAAAAAAATTATAGTGAGGTTTAATTTAGAAAGTTTTGGAATATGTCCAGAAACATTCGAATTTTCTGAACAAGCTCTCAACTGCTCGTTGGCGGGCCACTAAACCCGAAACTAAGAAATATCATCCATCTTAGCGGGCTTGACGATCCTCATGGGACGTTGAGCCAAGACTATGCACCGAGTCACTCATCTTGGAGCTGAGAGGGTGAAACATGTGATGTGTTAACTTACCTTAAATTTTATAGAACTTAAGTGAATCCTGCCCACCTGAACTTACGCGAAGTTGTGGCTTTTGAGCTGTTATATTTCGATGAAACTTAAGATCTTAGTCTCAAACATTTCTCCTAAGCTATCCCTAAAGCCGCAACCCCGATCGATGATTGGTGACCATTAAACAAACATCGTGTCGTAACCGTCGATTGCCGCATTCGAAAGGGATATAATCGTATTCTTAGGTAAATCACCACTAGGTTCACCTATTCCATAGCCTAGATCGACCTATACACCTTTTTGGTGGGCTCCAACAGTGGGAAACGACATCCCATAAGGTCATAATACTAAACACTTGGACTTTAGGGCCGTTTGCAACATTTTTTGTGCTATAAAAGGAGACCCTTTGGGGCTCTCTCCCTAAATCTGAATTTGCCTTAAGGAAGAGAGAAGAGAAATAGAGGAAGAGAGGGAGAGAATTAGGAGAGAGAGAGAGAGAGAGAGAGAGAGAGAGAGTTGGGGCTAGGTGCTTGATTGCGTCGTTTGTCCCCGTGCTTGTTGGTATGCTTCCCGTGTCGCCGTTTCGAGCTCTTCTACGTCTTCCCTGAACTAAATCCATCGACCTTGAGCCGGATCTTTCCTCTTTAGCTAGTTAAGTGGTTCCTTGGCTATTCTTTCTACATCCCTTTTTTATTTCTCGTATTTGAGACATTAGGGTTGGGAATCCCCTTTTGTTTCCGCCTTTTCTAGTAAACCCTAACTAAGGGGTTTGTTCATGCTAGGTATTGCACCTCTATTGGTCGTTGGGAGCGGCACACGCTATTGTGGGAGCCGTAACCGAGTTCGACTTCATTGGGTTTTCGTTGTACGTCGAATTCGGGCACCGATTCGTTGAATCGATTTGGGATTTTTCCAAATCCAAGGTATCTAAACCCTAAAACTTTGATTAGAATAAATCACAAGTCATTAACAATAGAATTGTGATGTATTGTAGGTATTTGAGGTTTTTCTCAAATCTCTGATATTAGGCCGTATTTGGATCGCTCAGGCCTCATTCGAATCGAGCAATTTCGACTCTAAGGTGAATATCTACCCTCAAGCTTCTTCTCGACAAATCTTAGTTAATGATTGCTTGAGTTTATATTTTAATTGTTGATGTGTGTATAACATGTTCAATGAAATGTCTTTGTTGTTGTTTGATTAATAACATGCTCGATGAAATGCCTGAAAGATATGTATTTATAATATTTGAATGCGTTTATGCTTGTGAATATATGTGACGTGTTGTGTCATTCGGGTCCTTTGGATCGGTCGGGCCTATTGGTCGGGTTAGGTGTTTGGGTATGTTTATAATTATGTAATTGATAATCTAAATTATTTTTGTAATGAATTAAGTGTTGCTTTGGATTAAGCTCTGACAACCGTTTGACTAGTGTACTGCCTACCTCTAGGTTGGCTGTCACGGACTTATTCGATCAACCAAGCGGGACACGGTCGACCGATAGTGGCCATTGTTGGTTTATCGTCGTCCACTTCGGTTCACAGAATAAGCCCCATTTAGAGTTAATCATTCTTGTATTTTATTATTGAATCACAATATATGGAATCTAGATTACCTTCGTTTTCATTGTGAATAGTCCACTTAAAACTGTACTGTGACTCGATCCACTAAGTCTCATGAGCCAGGCATGGTAGTATGGGACACCGTGTTTGAGTTGTCGGCCTACGTTGGGGTGGTGCCTTCCTGTAGTGACCAGTGAGCATTGACATGTGTGACATATTGTTGTTCGAAAGACCCTTGTAACAAATGTGATCCCGACCGATGTTAGCATGCCTGTGCACCGTTCGAATGACCTGGGCGTGCATTTGTTTAACCTTGAGTGACACGCCCGCACCTCTGAATTAATTAATTATATTTGATATTTTGATGATGAAACCTTCCGCTTGGTTTGGGCGTGACTGATTAGTTACGACCAAACTATGCTTTCATGAGTGTATAACTCAAACCATGGATCGAGGGGTTACTGGCGATGATTGGTGACGCACAGTAAGGAGCTAGATGTTCCCTATTAGACTTTATGATACAACGACGGTATTCTGACTTCACCAATTTGCTGAATGAATTAAACTAATAAATATTTTAATTAATCATGCATACATGACATTGCATTTGAGGGGGACTCACGTGGCCTGGTTGCTTGATATGGTGCCAGCGTTACCTTAAGCACTTCATGTCATTTCTCTGTGTCATCCAGACTGGTGTACTCGGTTACAACCTGCTTTCATAGGTGGACTCTCGATACACAGTTGGTAGAGCCAGAGCTTGCTCGGGACATGCATTGTACGCGGAATCATGACTTCTATTCAATAAATCAACTAGCCTAGGACGATGTATGATTTGTATGTGGTCATTAACTAAACTTGATTGATTTGATAACATGCTTGGGATTAATACACTTATATAAACCTATTTATAATTTAAATATCCCGAGTATAATCTTAGGGTTACTTCTTCACTATGTTGGCGTTTTGATGCCTTCTATTTGACACATGCAGATGCCCCAGGGATATGACCAGTTGGTAGTGCGCATGGGCCCCTTGTAGTCTTTTAACTTCGTCACTTTTGGTAGTTGCATTTTTCCTTCCCATTACATCTATTATGATTTGTATAATTCTCATATGGGCTGGCACTGTATTTGAATTGTACATCTAGGGTGTTAGCCCTATATTTTTTTATTTAATTACCCCCACTTTGCTTATGATCCGCTAATTAAAATGCATTACTCTGATTATTTGTGAATGGAATGAAGGTGAATCTGATTGAGGACACACATGAGAGCATTTTCCACGTGTGGCATTCCTAGATAAGCATTTTATTAAGTTAATCCCCGAGAACTTGGGATTAGAGTCACCATACTCGGTTGCTGATTTTTCGGGGGGTTATATTAAAAGAAGCCATCCAACCGTCCACTTCATGTTCGAACCACCCAATCATGGTAAATCAACTCTAAGACCATCAAATCCATTCATTTACCTATTCATTCACAAATTTGACCCGTTCATCTTCACCTTATCTATCAGCCATATATAAACCTATTTAATCATCGCGATCACAATCTAATGACCCCACTCCTAAGTATACATACATATACAACCTTTCTATACATCTTAAGCTTGCTTATCATTAACAACTCAACCTATCATCGATCCAAACCATTGGTAGTTTTCCTCGTTAACCAAATAGCCTTGCAACCATTTGATCTAAACACCCATCTGCAGATTTGATCGTTCATCCTACTCCTTTATGCTTTAAAGAAACTTTAGATCGCTATTCTTGCAATTCTAAGACCATTTGACTATCGGTTTAAATATTCAACACTGTATGACCATCCATTCAAGAAGACCCATTTAGAATCATCCTTTTGACTATCCAAACCA
Organism: Liriodendron chinense; assembly: GCA_003013855.2. Classification (NCBI taxonomy): domain Eukaryota; kingdom Viridiplantae; phylum Streptophyta; class Magnoliopsida; order Magnoliales; family Magnoliaceae; genus Liriodendron; species Liriodendron chinense. The sequence goes on from ML058546.1 coordinate 1,338,167, forward strand.
CTCAGTTGGTGGGCCATTAGACCTTAGCCCTTCTGAGACCAACAATGCAAACCTTGACCCTTGCGAGACCAACTATCCAACTTTGACCATGTTCGCTTAAGAAACAAAACCCAAAATAAAGAAAGAAACAACGCATGTGAGTCCCAAATCTCATGAGGATTCTCTAGCGCCAAACATTTTGTTCAAACTCGTATTTCTCTCCCCCCTTACGTTTCTTCATGCTATATTTTAAAACCTTATGACAAAAGTGGATCATTTGATCTACACCGTTCATATAATAAATCCAAATCCATGCAAACCCAACCATCTCAATTTGATCTTCTTCTTTAAATTTGGATTACGCTAGGACTCCAGATGATCAATGAATGAGAGCTATCTGAACCTAACATTCTAAACCTATAACAATAAGCTGTCGAGAATCATCACATTTTTGGCCCAACCGAGTCTTTGATCCGGCTCATTTTTTGTTGTATGTCCTAAAATGAGCTCACAAAAAGGATGGACGGGTTATATTTATCACAAACATCACGGTGGGCCCCACCTAGGTTTCCAACACAGGAACTTTTTGCGAAAGGCTTTGGTAAGAAATCCGCGTCTGATTTGAATGGATGTAAATTATTCAATTGCATGCAGAACTTTCCTTTCCCTAGCATGCCCATAATTCATATAGGTGGGACGCATCATTTGGTGATCAAAACCATTAAGATTATGGTTCCGATCATTGATAGACCATGCCCAAAGAATCTCCTTGACCCAACAACCGTAACCTTTCGATTCTTCACATGCAAATGAATGGTCCGCTTTCAATGAAGAGTACAAGAAGGCCTAAGTCAAGGGCTTACAATCTTCCAATTTTAGACATTTTTTGGAGGGATGGTATACTTATGATGGGGTATCAGATCAATGGCTTGGATAACCCAACCATGGGCCCCACATAAATGAATTGGAGTTCCCTACTGAGCCTCATGAAAAAATACCCCTCCAATAAGGGCAGAAACAATAGGTGTGTTTACCATCTTACCATCCAAAGTTCCAATTTCCAAACATGCCGAAGGAAGGCATCCTCAAAGGTTTTTTTTAGAGTACTTTGACAAAACTCAAGGTGGGTCGGGCGAAATGGTTCAGGTATACACAGGTTGAGGTACGATCCGGCCGCATTCACCTGGGACCGGACCCTTTTCTATGTCGAGTCGGGGCGGTTCGGGTTTTTACCGGATCAGATCGGACAGGTCGATCGGGTTAAACAGATGGATGTGCAGCCCTACTTGTATATATTGTGGGAGCGGATTAGCTAGGTGAGACCCTGCATCCACCGAGGTGTGTGGGACCCCTGATTGTAGGGCCCACTGTGATGCATGTGACTACATCCATGCCTCTTAGGGGCACGATCCCAAAAATGAAGAACTTCGAAATCCAAATAGAGCATAGTACAAGAAACAGTGGTGATTGACCATTAAAAACTTGTGGGCCACAAAAGCCTTGGATTAAGATGATATTTGTGTGGTCTCCTCATCTACGTATTTGTGACCTTGTCGACGGGTTGGGTGGAAAATATGCATTCTAGTGGAATCCATAAACCAAACAACTTCTCACATCATTACAGCGGCAGATACATCCATCGGTGTAACCAAATTTAATGACGGATTTATATATATAGTGGGTTTATCCATAACTAATATATACGTTATTTTGTGACCTTATCCGGCGGATATATCTATAGCTAATATACCATTTAGTGGTGCAAACATCTGTCTCTAAATATACACATAGTGGTGGTTTATTTTATCTGTCGGAACATTCCTCCCAGATAAATCCACCGATATATTGTGTTATAGCGGCAGAAGATTTTATCCACCGCTCTATAGCGGCAGTCCATATATCTGCCGTTGGATCTATACCGATGGTACACTTGGCGGCGGATATCGAATCCGCCGCTGAACTGCCACTATTTCTTATAGCGCCGGATATAGGACCTATAGCGGCGGATTTAGGTGTAAATTGTTGTAGTGACTGTTTCATGTGGTGTGGTCCACCTAAGATTTCATTCACCTTCGTTTCAGGGATCATTGCCTAAAATGAGCTTTCAAAATGGTTGGACGGTGTGGATTCAAGGCACATACATCACTGTGAGCCCCACAGTCAGGGGTCCCACCCACCTTGGTGGATCCGGGGTCTCACATATATTGTTATGGTTGCAAGGTTTTGGTGAAATCAACGGCCAGGATGGTTTTGGCAGCGGCACGTTGGCTGCCTGGGCTGCCCACGGGAAGGCGTTCTGCCAACGCAGTTTTTTTAACTCGGGGTAGGCCCCACAACACTCTTTCTATCTGCATCCATTGATTCCTTCTCTTGTCTTCTCCAACTTTTGTGGCCACTTTTATTGACCACAAGCATGTAGACTGTAGCAATGCCTTGTGCGCCCGTGCACTCCAAGCAAAAAAAACAAGTGCTCCACCTTGTAAGGACAGTAAAAGTAGAAAACGTGTGAGAGATTACCACCTTTCATCATGTGTGGGCCATGTAAGGACAGTAAACTCATTGTAGTGGCTAAAAATGCATGAAGAAATGGATGGTTATAAAATTATAATCGATGGCCTATATCCAAAGTAGATATAGGGTCTTCATGATCAGTATCTTGGTCTGGATTGTGGTATATCCCATATTTTCTGTGGGGTCCAGCTGATGAACGGACTGGATCTCACTCAAATGTCCCATTTTGCCATGTTGCCCTATTAATTAGGAATTTATATTTTTGTTTGATAAATGATCAAGTGGGCCACATGAATGGACCCCTTGTTTCTTTTGGACACGTTAGCATCAACATCACTCATCTAGACCGTCCATTAGGTCCACTCCACTCTTATCATGCTACTCTCCGAAAATCACATCAATTGGATGGTTTGGATATCTGATTATTACAGTTGGGGTTGGGCCAAACCAACGGTCCAGATTGATTGGTAATGTGAATTTGTATGGGAAGGTTCCCATACACCTTTCCATTTCTCTATTTGGAATTGTAAGGCAAGTTATGAATGAGATGGGTGGGATGGTCGGCATGGCTGACCTTCCCAAACTCCCCTTCAATAGATTTAAGTATATTTTCAAAGAGAAATGCTCCTAGTTGCATATGGCTACTTGGACAGTACAATTGATTGATCTGAACCGTCTATTTTGTCCAGAGTACATTGTATGGATTACAATGCTAAAATTACATGGATCAGATTAGCCAATCCATAATTGATTTGCCCTTTATTTTTTAGCCATCTCTTTTTAGACCCATGTATGGGATGGTTAGGGTTGCCTGAGAATAGTGACTCTTTAGAATCATAAGCAATCTATGAGGGTTCGCAACAAATAGATTGATCGAATTGTTGATTGGGCCCATTTTTGTGTAAATGATCTTGACCATCCATATTAAAGGTTAGTGATCAGATTGTTACAATAGTTAGATGTGATATCAATGGTATTCTGTGAAATCTGTGGTGGACACAATGGATGGTCTAGATCGATTGATTGGATTATCTAAGTGGGCCAATCAACTACGAGTACTATAACTTATAGTGCTTGGAGAGCACTGGTTCAAATCTCATTTTTAAATAATAACAATTAACAGGGTCTAAAGTATGATTAGCATTTTAATGATATTATTATTTGACTAGATTCGTTGTAAAGTCACGGCCTCGGCAAGGGGCAAAAATGTAAAGAGTGTTGGAGAAATTTCTTATTTGCAATGTCACATAAACATGAGCATGGCATATCACAATTAACCTGTAAGCAAAAAAAAAAAAAAAACTAGCTACAAAAGAAGTATTAAGACCCATTTTGTTACATTAAAAAAAAAAAAAAAAACCCGTTTAATGCCAAAAATGTTGTTTTGAGCCAAACTCCTGTAGTGTGTGTGAATGCACTTTGCCAAACCATCGTACAAAACCCCATTTGACGAAATTGGTATAAAAAAAACTCACTCTCCAAAAATCAACTAAATTAATTTTGATGCATCCACGAGCAAAATTGCATAAAAAAAAAAAAAAAAAAAATTCCATTCTAGCATTTTCTACCAAATGTTGTTTTGAGCTAAATCCTAATTTCTTTTAATATATATATGTTAGAATGCAATTTTTGGAACCATCGTCCAAAACTCCACTGGACGAAACAAGTATTAAAAAGCCCTCTCACCAAAAACTAATTGAATTGATTTTCGATGAATCCCCATTGACAAAATTGTAGAAAACCCTACTAGCATTTTACACCAAATATTGTTTTGAGCCAATCCCTAGGTTTTTTTTTTTTCCCACTTAATGAAATTAGTATTAAAAATTTGGTCACCAAAAACCAATTAAATTGATAGTTGCAAAAAATCCTTAACGGCATTTTACGCCAAATGCTATTTTAAGCCAAACCCTAACTTATTTTAGCAATTGGATGCAATTTCACATACCATCGTGTGAAACACACTTAACAAAATAGGTACTAAGAAGCCTACTCATCGAAAACCAATTGAATTGATTTTCAATGAATCCATCGATAAAATTATGAGAAACCCTCTATTTTGGGCATCGAAAACCAATTGGATTGATTTTAAATGAATCCATCGGTAAAATTATGAGAAACCTTTTATTTTGGGAGTTACGTCCAAACAGGCTCTTAAGGTAGCATTTGGATGTTAACAATCTATTTCATTCTACAAATGTGGTTTGCACAGTTAAACATTATTAATGAACAATTTCTTAAAATTTAAAAAGATTTCACCACTAATTCTTTTCCTCAGCCTTCAACTGAAATATATGTTCTTGATTTTGTGGAATTATAATCCCATCATCCTAACATGATAAAGAAAATAAATGCTCATAAATCTTTTTCTAAAAAAAAGTTTTCTTTCTAACCTTTCATGGGTTGCTTCATCCAAACAACCTCTAGAGAGTACTCTTCTTTGATGCAAGGACCTTTTACAAGCTTGCTTTGAGCCATGATCAAATACACTACTATTACATTTCAAAGATTGTCGTAACTATTCATAGTAGAAATTAAACAATAATTATATACAAGATGGATGCAAGGTGTGTTTGGGAAATGATTAGATTTCTAGTGCACAAAATGTTCTCTTACAATGTTGTCATTGGACCCATAAGGATCTAATTCAAGCTAATTTGACATAAAAAGCCGGTGCCATTATTGTAAAAAAACATTACCTAAAAATAATTTCACTTTTTCCAAAAGCATTCTAAGTCTATCAAAGAGAGGATGGAGTGGGCTAATGCTTGTGATGTTGGAAAGTGTACCATTTTAGTCTACTAGATTTTATCTTTTATTCATTCATGTTTTATTTATTATTTATGGTCATTTCAAATATATGGAAAAAATGTGCCGACAGTCTTGTTGAAAGGCTTCCAAGGTCTTTGTATCTTTGGAAATAAATTATGATAAGTTTGACATAAATACATTATGAAGCTTAATTTATCAAAATCTTTATTTACTTAGCATGGTTGGCGGATAAGTTGGGATAAGTTGTGGGGGGTTAGTCAAGGTGGGCCCACTATGTCAATCCATCATCTGATGTGTCGACCCATATTAAGCTCAAATCACAAAAAAATCAAGTTGGTCCATCATTCAGGTAGGCTACACTAGGGGAAATAGTTGGGAGAGGGAAACCCAACCTTGATTTTCAAAAAGCACATCGGGATGTGTATGTTAAATCCACTTTGATCTCATTAGATGAGTCGTCACGCTTTAGGCCTTTGGCCCAAAAATTAGGCTGGTCTGTGATTCAGATGGGTCACACCATGGAGAATGGTTGGGAGGGACGCCTACGTTTGGGTTTTTACAAGGCCCATCCTGATGTGTATGCGAAATTCACTTTGGCCATTAGGTACATCATCTAGGCCCCAGGTTAAAAAATAAGTCTGGTCTTTAATTCAGGTGGGCAACACCAAGGGAAAAACTTGGTGGGCATCTTTCTATACAATTTTTCTAATTATGTGGCCCACCTGAATCACGAACCAGCCCGATCGTTGGTCATTAAGCCTAAAATGCAATGGCACATCTACTGGTCGGAGTGGATTTTACAAACACGAAAGTTAGGATTTTCCAAAAATCATTTCTCATTCAAAGAGTGCATAATCACATGAATAAAGTCACACCAACCTGTCAATCTGGGATCCGAATCAAAATTTTATTTTTCAGAATGATAAAAAGCTTAACACCTCTCAAGCTAATAATAGCATCTATGTCTTGTGCTTATTATACTTATCCTCAAACTTGACAAGACCTAAATTCCTAGTGGGGATGTGATTGATTACTTTAATCTATTGACATGTGAACTTCTAAGTGGATCATAGTTAGGTGGTCAATTAAGTTTCCTAATAGGACTAAGACCCTCAACAAAAATATTATAATCCTAACAAGTTTAGCCTTATTTTAAGAACCATAATGATTAGTTCATATGGTGGTTCAAACTGACTTTTAAACATCATTTTAATTAGAAAAATTAATTTCAAAATCATCATATACATTATTTTGTAAAACTAATAGTTTTGATTTATTTAGTTGATTAATCATAACCGATAGATATAATGGGCCTCAGGAATAACATAAAAAAAAGCTAATGTATGGATACATGTATTGTGCATAAGAGGAAACATCCATATGTATAGTTGGACTTCTATGAGGTTTGATTTAGTCAAAAGGCCATTACTTAATTAACGAGGACTCCACAAAGTGCCCTTGAGTTATCTTTCCACTAAAAAAATGCACCCTCTTTTAAAACTTTCCATGCAGCTATCTTCTTTTGGACTCATTTTCATCAATATCACCTATCTTAGACCACCCAACAAGTGGAACCCCTATTGGATATATGGTCTGAAATTTCCATGACTAGGCCAATCTTGTTCATCCAATTTTTCATGAGACCAACTAGATGGTTCAGACCATCTGTTAGTATGATCAAGCCAAATGGACGGTCTTGATGATACCCACGTGTCCAAATGCAACTAGGTGCATGGAAACTACCCATTGGATAATTTCTCTATCACAAAAATAATCTTTTTGGCTCTTTGGCACACTTTTCCTTTTTGTACGTGTGACAAGAAAGAAAGTGAAGATGAACACGTGTGAAATCAATGGTGTACGTGTGACATTCCATTGGAACTAGAATTCAAACGTTGGGACCAAACTTTTAGATGGATTGACTAAAAGGTGGTGGACTATAAAAGGCATTCATTCCCCGTGGAGGTGTTCGGTACCGCGAGAGCATGTTGATAGGTACACACGCATTATCATATTTCCGTAATGCAGCGATAAATAAGCGATCCAGACCGTTGATATTATGGGTCCCACTATGAAAACCAGATCCTTAAAATATGAAGGGAGGAAAAAGCATGGGTCCCATCATATGAACCGATTGGATCACTGAATCATGAGCCCCACTGTGTGATGTTCCTGGAATATATTTTCGGGTGGGGATTAGATGCGAGGAATTACAGGATATTTGACTAGATGCTCTAGCTTCTGACAAGTGGGGCCCATGCTTCTTTATCCAAGAGCATTTGCCTCTGTCCTGCCACCCTCCATCAATGAGAAGATCCTGACCTTTTGGCATCAGATAAAGAAAATCCAGTGACTAGTGGCTGGGATTCTCCAATCTGGAAGAATTTGGGGATATAATCTATGCAGGGCGTGGAGGAACAGATCAACGGTCTAGATTCAGAACCAAGGGGGCCCATTGATCAGAAATTCGAACACAAGAATTCTTTTCCACCCTCGAACTCTTTAATGGTGCTGATCTCCAACACAAGTGGCATGCTGGCAAGAAACATGGTATGGTACAGCTAGTTGTTTGCTAAATCGAGACCGTCTATTTGCTTCCGATGACTTTCCACCAATCAAATAATTGATTTATGAAATTAGTGCCTTTGATCAATGATCCATACAAAATGGGCTCAACACTTGTACGGTTCAGATTGACTTACTTGTATAATGCCTATACAAAATGTCAGTGCCTGTGTATCAACCATATTGCATAGATAGAGTACCAATGTTTTTGGACTCTGCGAACGACACATGTCACGGCATGAGCGAACCGCCTCGGGCCAATGGTCATATCACTGCCCGACTCTAAAAGCTTCAACCTTATCTGCACCCATTGTGGGTGGGCCATGACCTGACATTGGTAGTTCACCGTCACTTGAAAATAGTGATGACTCATCCACCAAAAGTTTTGTCATAGTTTTATCATGATCCGGACCGTCCAAATTGCTCATCCTGTTGTGGACTGAGCATAGTTGTTAGCAACCATCTGATTCCATCCGTTGAATTTTGGACCACTTGCTATTTTACTTTTTAAAAGTACATTTGATAGCCTCCAATTGGACGGCTGAGATGTAAAACTGATATTTGCATAATAAAGGCTCATTGAAAGCTAAATCGAGCCGAGCCCAATCTAGCTTTCCACGGTTTGGTTTGGTTTGGTCAGCGGGCGACCTGGGCTCGGGCTATGCTCGGCTTGATCTTCGAGCCCAATTGGCAGGCTTGGCTTGGTTTGGTTGAGCTGCTGAGTTTGTTCGAGCGAATTTGAGATTCAAGATTTCGAGTCTAAATTCGAGCCGAGCTTTTGAGCCACTATCGAGCTTGGGCATTTGAGTCGAATAGAGCTTGGGCTTTTGAGGTTGGGGTGGTCAGACATGGGAGGTCGTTGGCTGTCAGACAAGTGCGGTCGTCGGCTAGAGGGAGGTCGATTATCGGACAAAGTTGGAAACTGTCGAAATGGGTGTTGCCCGGGACTCGAGTGGAGGTCGACTTTCGAACAAGGTTGGGGACTATCAAAATGGCCGGCGATGAGCGAAGAGAGAAGAGATGAGAGAGAGAGAGAGAGAGATCTAGAGAGAGAGAGAGAGAGAGATCAAAGGGTCGTGGTCCTCGTGGAGGTCGGATGGCGGTTAAGTAGCCGCAAGTAAGGGTGACTTTTAGGGTTTTTTTTTTTTTTTAATATATTATATAATAATATTAATATATTTTAAATACCGACCTTGTACACTAGCCAAGCGGAATTGAGCCTGGTTTAAGCTGAGCCAAATCAAGATCTGGTCGGGCTTGAGCTTGGTTTGAATTTTCAACAAGCCCATAAAATAGGCTTGACTTGATTTATTTAACCCTACGAGCCAAACTAAATCGAGCTTTTTCGAGCTGAGTCGAGCGAGCTTTTCAAGCGAGCTTGGTTCGTGTAAATCTCTGTTGAAATCACATATCTTACACCATTTCCTTCCCAACGCTTGGGTAAGGGATCGAACTTCTTGGGACAAGAAGCTAGGTGAAGCTTCTGGTGGGGCCCACCGTGGTGTTTGTGAGAAATCTATCCGGTCCATCCATTTTGCCAGATCATGTTGGGACATGAGCCAAAAATGTAGCAGATCCAAAACTAAAGTGGGCAGCACGACAAGTAAAAGTGAGGATTGAAATTCCACCGTTGAAGCATTGGGGGGCCACAGAAGCTTTGGATCGGGAGAATATTTTTGGTTTTTTCAGTTCATCCTAGTAGGAATGACCTTATGAACAGTATGGATGGCATGTAAACATTACAATGGACCACAGAGAAGTTTCAATGGTAGGAATTTTCCTACCCACTTTTTCCTGTCGGACGCCCACTTGAGATTTGGATCCAACTGAGTCATCACTATCTCTAGCAAAAATACGGATGTACGGAGTAGATTTTTCACAAACATCACGGTGGACCCCACCTAGCTTCCTGTCGCAGGAAGTTACTGCTAAAAGCTTTGGCAGTCAATCCCCGTCCGGTCTTAAGGGACGCGCTTTGCGCACCGAGTAACTGGGGACACTCTAGCATGTTGAGTAAACTCTGTAGGGTCCACCATCATGTATATATCTTATCCCCGCCGTCCATCCATTTTTAAAGATTATTATAGAGTAGAATACGAAAATTTAAGCATATCCAAAGCTCAAGTGGACCACACAAGAAGAAACAGTGGGAATTGAACACCTACGGTTGAAAACTTCTGGAGAGGCCACAGAAGTTTTGGATCAAGCTGATATTTCTTTTTTCTCTTCATCTATGTCTCCGGGACCTTATGAACAGTTTGGATGACCAATAAACATCATTGTGGGCCTTACGAAGTTTTCAGCGGTGGATATGTTTCAATTTTGGTATTATGACTTAAAATAATATGGTAAAAACGGATGGACGGTGTGGATAAGAGAAATACATCACGTGTGCGTTAACGGTAGGACATTCAATCAAAACTATTTCCTACAGTATGGTCCACCTGATATTTGGATCTTTTTAATGTTTTGTCTCGTGGCTTAAAATAATATGAAAAAGCAGATGGACAACGTAGATATAAAATACACACATCAAAGTGGGCCCTATGGTAAGTGCCACACCTTATTGGGTTAGGCCAAGCCGCACCTAGGGCTGCACATCTGCCCAGTTAACCCGCCCAACCAACCCAACCTAACCCAGTAGAAAACCCGATCTGTCCCAACCCGGTTGAGAAAATGGTCTGGTCTTGATGCGGTTAGACTGTTTTTTATTTAGGTATGGTTTAGGGTACATGCCAAACCCGCTCGACCCGACTCGTGTATACCCGATTTGTTCCGCCCGACTTGAACCGTCCCGTTTATACTAATTTATTACTTTTAGAAATATCTATACGACATTATCAATAGGTTGAATGGTCAATAAACATTAGGGTGGACTCTAGAATCTTTTAATGGTGGGAGTTCAATGACCACTGATTTTTGTGGTGTGGTCTACCTAAAGCTTTTATCTGCTTCCTTTTTGGGACCATGTCCTATAATAATATGGAAACATAGATGGACGGCATGGATTTACAATATATACATCGAGCTGAGCCTCATGGTAAGGGTCTCACCCACGTGGCTGGTTCGGGGGTCTAACCGACTCTCACCCAAGCTGCCCTCATCTCACATTCACAAGGAGCAGATTAGGTGACATCCGGGATCCACCAAGGTGGGTAGCCCCTGACTATGTGTCTTAAATCCGCACTATCCAACTATTTTGACATATCATTTTAGGATATGATACTAAAAATGAAGCTTACTCAAATCTTAGGTGGACCACACCATAGAAACATAGTCCTAACTTGACCTAACTCGACCCGGTTTAGCATATAGCGTAGGGTAGGATTAGGGTTGACCCTTTTACAAGTAGGGTAGGGTTAGGGTTGGGTTAGCCCAACCCGGTCATGACTCGGACCGAAACCCGGACCTTTAAAATATATTTATGTTCGGTTTAGGGTTGGGCCCAACCCGACCCGTATGCAGGCCTAGGCCCGCACCTAATCCACTCCCCATTTTCAAACGGTGGTAAGTTGGACAGATGAAGTATTTTTCATGTGAACTGTTGATGTTGTACTTTTATTGTGGACTGTCTATTCGTGGTCCACCAAATCGAAAGGTCAAATTGTCTTATGAATATGATCTTTGGAGGAAAATGTATTGATGATGAGACCCAACAAACCAATAATATGGATTGTGAGGCCCTTTAGAGGTGACCATGCACATGATGGGATGCACAGGGACGTGTATTGTACAAAAGCACGTGTTACTGTACAAAGATGCATGGCTGGTGGCCGTGTTATATTAATTGAGGAGGCGGCTCACCATCACATATATATCTTATCCCCGCCATCCATTCATTTTTTAAGATTATTATAGAGTAAAATACGAAAATTTAAGCATATCCAAAGCTCAAGTGGACCACACAAGAAGAAACAGTGGGAATTGAACACCTACGGTTGAAAACTTCTCGGGGGGCCATAGAAGTTTTGGATCAAGCTGATATTTCTTTTTTCTCTTCATCTATGTCTCTGTGACCTTATGAACAGTTTGAATGACCAATAAACATCATTGTGGGCCTTACGAAGTTTTCAACCGTGGAGATGTTTCAATTTGGTATTATGACTTAAATTAATCTGGTAAAATAGATGGACGGAGTGGATAAGAGAAATACATCACGTCTGCACCTCACAGAGCTTACTTAGCACGCAATGCTTTCTCCCTTCCCAGGAGGACAAGTCACCACCATTTTCAAGGGATCGGATCAGGTGTGCGGCCCTGCCCTGACCCAAAATGATTCGGCCCTTACCGTGGGGCCCACCATGATGTATCCATTCTATATCCATGCCTTCCATCTGCCTTTTCAGATCATTTTATGGCATGAGCCCCAAAAAATGAAGCAGATCCAAATACCATGGGAAACAATGGTGATTGACCAATACTAAGCCACAAAAGTTTTCCATCAAGCTGATATTTGTTTTTTCCCTTCATCCAGAATTTTCTTTTACCTTAACAACATTTCAAATATCAAATAAAAATTACATAAATACTACAGTGGGTCATGGGATGTTTTTAACGGTAGGTCATTCAATCAAAACTGTCCTATAGTATGTTCCACCTGATATTTGGATCTTTTTAATGTTTTGTCTCATGACTTAAAATAATATGAAAAAGCAGATGGACTGCGTAGATATAGAATACACACTTCAAAGTGAGCCCTACGGTAAGGGCCACACCGTATTGGGTGACGCCAGGCCGCACCTAATCCGATCCCCATTTTCAAATGGTGTTAATTTGGAAAGATGAAGTATTTTTCTTGTGAACAGTTGGTGTTGTATTTTTATTGTGGACGGTCTATTTGTGGTCCACCAAATCGAAAGGTCAATATTGTCTTATGAATATGATTTTTGGGGGAAAATTTATTGATGATGGGACCCAACAAACCAATAATCTGGATTAAGTGGCCCTGCTTATTAGAACTAACAATGCACGTGATGTGGATGTACAGGGACATGTATTGTACAAAAGCACGTGTTACTGTACAAAGATGCGTGGCCGGTGGCCGTGTTATATTAATTAAGGAGGTGGCTCACCATCATGTATATATCTTATCCCCGCCATCCATCTATTTTTTAAGATTATTATAGATTAGAATACGAAAATTTAAGCATATCCAAAGCTCAAGTGGACCACACAAGAAGAAACAGTGGGAATTGAACACCTACGGCTGAAAACTTCTTGGGGGGCCACAGAAGTTTTGGATCAAGCTGATATTTCTTTTTTCTCTTCATCTATGTCTCCATGACCTCATGAACAGTTTGGATGACCAATAAACATCATTGTGGGCCTTATGAAGTTTTCAACTGTGGATATGTTTCAATTTTGGTATTACGACATAAAATAATATGGTAAAACGGATGGACGGAGTGGACAAGAGAAATACATCACGTGTGCACCTCACAGAGCTTACTCAGCACGCAATGCCTTCTCCCTTCCCAGGAGGACAAGTCACCACCATTTTCAAGGGATCGGATCAAGTGTGCGGCCCTGCCCTGACCCAAAATGGTTCGGCCTTTACCGTGGGGCCCACCATGATGTATCCATTCTATATCCATGCCGTCTATCCGCCTTTTCAGATCATTTTATGGCATGAGCCCCAAAAAATGAAGCAGATCCAAATACCATGGGAAACAATGGTGATTGACCAATACTAAGCCATAAAAGTTTTCCATCAAGCTGATATTTGTTTTTTATCTTCATCCGGATTTTTTTTTTTACCTTAACAACATTTCGAATATCAAATAAAAATTACTTAAATACTACAATGGGCCATGGGATGTTTTTAACGGTAGATCATTCAATCAAAACTGTCCTGTAGTATGTTCCACCTGATATTTGGATCTTTTTAATGTTTTGTCTCATGACTTAAAATAATATGAAAAAGTAGATGGACTGCGTAGATATAGAATACACACTTCAAAGTGAGCCCTACGTAAGGGCCACACCGTATTGGGTGATGCCAGGCCACACATAATCCGATCCCCATTTTCAAATGGTGTTAATTTAGATGGATGAAGTATTTTTCTTGTGAACGGTTGGTGTTGTACTTTTATTATGGACTGTCTATTGGTGGTCCACCAAATCGAAAGGTCAATATTGTCTTATGAATATGGTTTTGGGGGGAAAATATATTGATGATGGGACCCAACAAACCAATAATCTGGATTACGTGCCCCCGGCTTATTAGAACCGACAATGCACGTGATGTGCATTTACAGGGACGTGTATTGTATAAAAGCACGTGTTACTGTACAAAGATGCGTTGCCGGTGGCCGTGTTATATTAATTAAAGAGGGTGACTCACATTTTGTCTGGTAGTAGGTTATTTTGGGGTCCTCGTGGTCTGTGTACCTGATCTGATCCGTCTATCCCTCATCTTCATCATCGTAGAGCTAAAGATTAGCGGATCCAAGACTCAAGATGGGGCCTACCATATGACTAAAACCTATAAATTCACGTGGTGTGGCCCATCTGTGTCTTGGAATGAATTGACTTTTTTTTATGACATGTCATTCTAGTAGGGTCTGTCTGATTAGTGAATTTAATGACATATACACAACTCAGTGGACCCCACAAATCTCTTGGGAGGTTTTATTGATTGACCGTCCCCTTCCAGCTCTGAACTTTGTGATGGCCCATTCGAGTTTACATTCGGGGTGATTTTTATTTTGTCAATTTAAAATCAAAGGACAAACAAAATGGACGGATCGGATCGGATCGGATTAAAACATCACGAGGGCCATACGTACGACCATAATAGTGGGGGACCGGGATCATGTTGGCGTTTTCCGTTATATAATCCCTCCAATCAAAATTCTAAAATCTGCAACCTTATCCAGAGTAACAGGTCGCCGTTTCGTAGAACACAAATTGGGGACGCGGATTAGCTACTGACAGGTTGAGTAGCTATCTCGCTACTGAAGTGACGTCACCAACTTCTGTGGGTCCCACCGGGTTGTATGTGTTGTATCCACACTGTCCATCTAATTTTAGAGATAATTTTATGGCATTATCCAAAGAACGAGACAGATACCAAGCTCAAGTGGACCTCACCAAAAAAAAGGTGGCGCCAAGAAGATTTTAAGTTCACACAGACTTAGAAGAAGGGAAAACACAAATAACAGCTTGATCGAAAACTTTTGTACGGCCAAGAGGTTTTTAATGCGGGCTACGTATCATACGATTCCTCCTGCAAAAAAGAAAAAAAAAAAAAAGACTTGCGTATGTCGCGTACGTACTTTCACTAACACGGGAAAAAAAAACTAACATGCATGAAATCCAGTCCGTCAATCACAAACATCAAATCTTTGGGAGTTGATCCCAAAATTCTTGATGATTCAATACCAATTTTCAAACGAATTTATACGTAACATTCAATCTGGATAGCCTACATGAGAGTTTTAAATACCAATTTTTTTGGTAATTATTTCATCCCAATGAATTACATCAAATGGATGGATTGGATGGAATATCAACACCATGTTGGGTCCTATAAAATACGAATGATTTCGTTCCATTCCAACTGTTTCCTGTATTGTAGCCTATATGAGTTTTTAATGTTCACAAATTCTTGATTGAATGGTTAAAATGAGGTGAAAAATATGATGGACCGTGTGGATCTTATAAAATGGTTACATACACGTGGCTCTCGATTTGTGACAGCAACTCCAGTCGGTTCATTGCGCGAGTTACCCTAGCGCGCCTCTTATCTTATTACAATACAATGTACTCGGTCGCTGGATCAGGATGGTGTTCTTGCCACACGCTCCAACATGTCACACGTGAGATCGACCTGAATAACTCATTGGGTAGGGCCCACTGTAATAATTCCAAACCATAAAATGGTCCACTGCCTCTATGAGTTAGATCACACGTGTATAATGCATAAGAGCCTCTTCTCTTTCTTCTAACCGTCCATTTTTGTTATACAATTTTAGCCCGCCTGATTAATGGATCAGTCTCATTTTTTGAAAAATTCATGATCATCATTCTAGAAACATGATGAATGGCCTGAATTTTGTACATGTGTTTCTAATTAGGGCATGAGGCGAAATATCAACCGTACATCTCAAGGGAGCGGGTACGTTACATCAAATTAAGGAGGCGAGAAAAACTGCACAGATGTAGGCCATTTGCCTCATTATCCTGGCAACACGTGCAGAATACCATGTCCCACGTGTTTGCCACTCAGATAGAAGTAGTCCGCGGACACAGCCAATCAGTAGTCCTTGGGTGGAATGCGTGATCATAACCGTTCAAAAGTACCACAACAATCCTAGCCATTCGATCTAGTGAAGAATCCACAAGCTTATAAGGGCCAGCTTTTTCAATGTTTAGGATCATTTTGACTGAAACGAAGACCATTGACGGCCCTTCCTTGGTGGGGCCCACCTTCCTGATGGGTTCCCACTTTGACACACGTGGCCCACCCGCCGCGCCATGTTTTATTTCGGTGGTCCGCCGACTGCGAGCCTTTTCGCAGTTGGAAAAGGCAACATCAGAGCGGATTGTGGGGCCATGCGCACGTGATGTGAAAAGCTAACTTGTCAAAACTCGACCGGATGCTGACTCGGTTTGGGAGCGGTTCGGTCCGGTCTTAGACAGGTTTTGGCCGGAAAATGACGGACCGGAATCACCGACTACACGTTTTACACAGCGCGTAAAACATCGTAAGCTCTCTGGTGGGACCCACCATGTTGTATGTATAAGATCCACTCCGTCCATCAGGTAAGAACCATTATTTTGACCGTAGGTTTACATTATAATCCGGATTAAAAACTCACATGGGCCATCTCAATACGAGCAATGAAAAATTGCTATGGAAAACGCTAATTTAATACGGTGTGGATCGCACGAGTTTTGTATCTTCTCTTTGTCCCAGTGAGTTACACCTGATTAACGGGTTTGATGAAAGATGCATGCCACGGTGGCCCCATACCTATGTAGCGTGGTCCATCTGAGTTGTAGATCTGGTCGAGTTTTGACTGGCCACAGGGAAGCTACATGGGGTCCACCGAAATGTTCATGAAAAATCCACCCCGTCTATCAGTTTTTCCGCTCATATTAGGACGTGATACCAAAAAGGGGTAGATCCAAAGCTCAAGTGGACCATACTATAGGAAACAGTGGGAATGAAATGCCCACCGTCAGATGTTTTGGATCAACTCATAGAGGGAACTTTGAACTCCAAAGTTAAAAGTAATATTACGAAAAAGCTCAAGTGGCTAATATTTGTGTTTTCGGTTCAACCCAGTTAGAATGACCTTATGAACGGTTTGGATGGCATACAAACATGTAGTGTGGTCCACTTAAGTTTTAGATCGGTGAGATTTCTCACCGAAATCTCGGTGGGCCCCACATAGCTCCCGACGGAAGGAACTTCTTGTGAGCGAGGGAGTCCCTGGGATTGTACCTGATAGATGGACTGGATTTTACATACACAACACATGGGAAACTTTTGTACGGCCATCCACACTATTGAAAATTATATATTGTGGACGGATCATGTCTCTAAATCAATCCTAACCATCCAATATTTAGCTATGTAATGGATGGTTAAGAGCAAAACAGTGAGTGGCCCAAATTGGGACTGGGTAGTGGCAATGGGCCTAGCCCGGCCCATGGACCGGGCCCAAAAAAGGTTTGGTGCAGGCCTGGCGCGGGTGGGCATGAAGATTGATCACATCCCCATTTTGAAGGGGAATGATCCTAATTCATCGGTTGATCAAGTGGGACACATGCATAGAGAAATGGACATTTTCACAACCTAAGATTGGAATAGGCATGTGTAGGACAGGATGCATGCACACATTAAGTTGAGATGCTACTTGTTAGATAGAGGTTGTACCGTTAGAGCTGCGCCGCTTTTTTATCCAATCGCTACTACACTTAGCGAGAATTCATCCTGATCGTGGATGGAAAAGGATAAGAGGAAGAAACCCAAAAGAAACAGTAAATTTCAAATAGAAGGTAGCAAACTAAGTACCATCGGGCACCTAATCGCCCTTCGTCGGTCGCCTGAGCATCGATAAAAATAGTCCAATAAGCTTTCTGAACAGGAAAGACAATTTCAGTCGCCCAACCAAATCACTATCGGGTGCCTGACCATCATTAGTCGCTTGACAACCCATTATTGGGCGCTCGAAATTCATCTGAATTTTAGGTTTTCTTGCTGGACTGTTTTAGGGAGGTGTCCGGCGCCCGACCACCATTCATCAAGCAACCAACAGCGCGCAATTTGTTGCGCAGATTTGCACAAATTTTCTTATTTGTTTTCTATTTTCAGATTTCTTCCCTAGTTTGCTTAGAACTTTCTCTTTCCATTTTAAGGTTTCCTGGGGTTAGCTTCCTCTTTAAATAGTTGATTAAACTCGTTTTATTGATTCATCCTTTGATTAATAGAAATATTTTGAGTTTTTACTCTATTTTGCTTATGGATTCAAGTTTTTCTTCGTGGATTCGAAGAAGACTGGTTGAGGAATCCCAGTAACTCCTCGGATTCGGAGTAGGTATCTTGTGAGAGAGACAGTGATCCATCTCACTCTGTCTATGCTGCGCCAAGTTGTTATTAGAGCGAGGAACAACCTCGGGAAGACAGCTTCTAGCGACGATAACGACAAAATCCCCGCTGACATTGATCATGGGATTAACTATCTCATGGAGAGGATGAAAGCTCTCCACCGGGAGAGTCGGATGGCTATGCAAGGGCTACAATCCACCCTTGACCGAATTGTGGACACGCTTACCCTGTCCCAAGCACCATGTGAAGTTTAGCCTCCTGTAGTTGTTATAAAGAACAATTCGATTATTCGTAGGGCACTTCCAGCAGCAAATCGCAGAGCTACTCCAAATGGTTCGAGCTCCGATGACGAGGAAGTTGGCGGCATCATGGTCCGACGTCCTAGGTATAAAGACGAACGTACAAATCGTGCTGAAAGAAACTATTGAGGTAAGGCCGAACTTTTCAGTTTTAATAACCTATTATGTATCGATGAGTTACTCGATTGGTTAGCCGAGGTAGAGCGATATATTGAATACATGGATGTGCCAGGAGAAAAACAATTCAAGTTGGTCGCCTATAAGTTGAAATCTGGTGCATTAGCATGGTGAGAACAACTTCAGATGACCTGCACTTAACAGAACAAGACACACATCCGATCATGGCCTTAGATGAAACAACTTCTATGGGCCCGATTCCTCCCCAATGACTACGAAAAAGTTTTATTTCAGCAATACGAAAACTGTCGGCAAGGGATTCGATCCGTAGCTAAGTATCTTGTGACAGAGATGGTGATCGATCTCACCCTGTTTACGTTGCACCAAGACTTCTCTCTTGCATACAATCACTATCTGGAAGACTTTCTTTTCTCTGTAAATCCATTGTTGTCAAACGCATATGCATTATCGCTTGCATATTGTCATCTCCCTCTGTTGGTAGTCTTCTCCCTGTAGGTACCCCAATACCCTTTTAAGTTTTCTCTCTTTCATGCCATCTTCCTTTGTTGACGGTCTTCTCTTTGTAGGTACCCCACCCTTTCATACTGTAATGCCATGAAAATTCAGCACTCGAGTACAAAGGCTCTGATCCTGAGTTCCCGGGGGTTAACTTCATAAAATGCTTGTCTAGGAATGTCGCACGTGAAAAATACTCCCACGTGTGTCCTCAATCAGATCCACCTTCATTCCATTCACAAATAATCAGAGTAATGCATTTCAATTAGCGAATCATAAGCAAAAGCGGATGTAACTAAATCAAAAAATATAGGGCTAACACCTTAAAGGTACAATTCAAATGTAGTGCTAGCTCATACGAGAATTATATAGATTATAACAGATGCAATAGGAAGGGAAAATACAACTACCAAAAGGGATGAAGCTAAAAGACTACAAAACTCTCATGCGCACCACCAACTGGTCATATTCCTAAGGCATTTGCATATGTCAAATAAAAGGCATCAAAACGCCAACATAGTGAAGAAGTAACCCCAAGATTATACTTGGGATATTTAAATTATAAACAGGTTCATATAAGTGTATTAATCCTTAAGCATGTTGTCAAATTAATCAAATTTAGGTAATGACCACACACAAATCATACATCATCTTAAGTTAGTTGATTTAATGCATGTATGTCATGATTCCACACACAATGCATGTCACGCCCTGAAATTCGGGACTCGAGTACAACAACTCAAAGCCCGAGTTCCAGGGTATGAATTGAAAATTCGAGCATAATTCCTTGTGATTCAATTCTACATATCACATAACTAAAATAAATTCCAAATATAAATTTTTTCACTAATGTATTATTACATTGAATTTTACAAAACTAAAACAAATTGATTACATTCGACGCTCGTGTGATATGTGACCCTCTGAATACTCTCATTTGCCTATGTCTTGTTCTTCCTGAAAACCTGTAAGAACTGTGGTGATTTGGGTGAGCTAAAGCCCAGTGAGGTCATTTACATCACAGGTAATATTCCAGTTAATAAGAGATATGATGCGAATCATCAACGGATAGAATTTTATGAAATATACGATGATAAAATTATGATTGATACACTTTATGATTTATTATAAATGGAACATAATTATCATGATGTCATGTATGTTATAATACGTGTGAGAGCAATAAACGTCTAGGAACTCGCTGCCACTGAACATTAGGAACCTGTCGCAAATCAACCATGCTCACTTAATCGGTACAGCGAGGCGGCAAATCAACCATGCACGCCAGTGGGCAAATCAATCATGCACTACTGATCCAACCGAGCAAATCAACCATACTCAATAAGTGAAACGATCAGAACTCACTGCCATTGAACATTAGGAACCTGTCACAAATCAACCATGCTCACCTAACTGGTACAACGAAGCGGTAAATCAACCATGCACGCCAGGAGTCAAATCAACCATGCTCATGTTCTGTCGCAGTGTATAAATGTATGTATATGTCATGAGTTATGGAAGTACTATTCAAGCATGCAATGCATATCGAATTAAAATCCAATCACACCGTGCATGATTAATCTTTATTAGAGTATTTCTTTATTTAAATCCTAAGTTATCATCAAGTAGGAAGTTTAAGAACAATATCACGTTGAATTTTGATAATACTACAACTATCTAGGGTGTACCTCGTTGGCCTCATAAGTATGTAACCTAAGTCAAGTATGTTCTAAAATTTTGATTTGCGCAACAAGAAAGAAAAATTAAGATAAGAAATCAACAAGAAAGGAAATATTGAAAGAAGAACCTTAAGAATGGAAACGAAAGATAGATCTCTTACCTAGGATCCATACTAGGCATAAAGGCAAATTGGAATTAGGAAATAACAAAACATGCCTAACTCATTTAAAGAAGACTATGGAGTAACTCACTACATGGATTTGAGAAGGACAAATCTAGGTTTAAAAGGTAAACAAAAGGGAAATTAAAGGAAATTATCAACGAACGGTACATGTAACGCCTCAGATTTTCATTAACTTGGGAATTAGAAGTCCTTGGGCGGCACCTTCGGGTTATTGGTTATAGGGCGTACCCACACGTGTGTTCACATTTATTAGAGACTAAAATGGATGTTTTTACCAGAGAAATGATGGAATTAGTTTAGGAGTTGGAAGATCACATGGTTGGAAAGAGTTTTCCAACGATTGGGTTGACTCGGGTATGTCGCTGTCCGTAGAGACTAAGTAAAGAACCCTGAATTATCAATCTACTTGTAGATCGACTCAACCATCATGAATATTTTACCGGACCTTGATATTTTAGCCTATTTTTCGTATTTCTGTTTTTTAAACGGTTTAGATTTGGCAAAAACCCTCTCTTTCAAAAGGCATTATGTTTTGAAAATGTCAAAAAGTTGCGATTTGTACTTGGAGTGAAAAATTAAAATATTTATTATTGGAAATTTGATTTTGTAGTATTTTTTATTGAATCCAAATGGGGGTACTTCCTTATTTACATAAAATAGCTTAAAGTAAATGGAACATTAACTTAAATGTTATTATATGTAAATAAGCAGACACTGTCCAGGAAGTCAGTGAAACTTTGTGCTTGCAGAAAACTGGGTAAGCAGAAGAAATTCTGAACAGCAGGCTTCGGTGCACCGAAGAAGCCTTCGACGCACCGAAGGAGGCCTCGGTTTGAGCCGACCAAACGAGATTGTACCGAAGCGGGGTTTAAAACAGTGGCTTCGGCGAACCAAAGGTCTGTTCAGCGAGCTTCGGCCCGAGCCGAAGTACTCTGTCCAATACACGATTTTTCGAAGTTTTGGGGCTTCGGCGCACCGAAGGGGACCTTCGGCGCACAGAACCCGTCGAGTATTATTTTTAAAAACGGGGTTATAAACCCCATTCTCTCTCTTTCTCATTTCTTTCTCTCTTTCTCTCATTTCTCTCCTTCATCTTCTTCTTCCCTAAGCTCCTAAGCTCCCCTAGCTTCCCTCTTCTCTTCTCAAACCCCATTCCTTCCTCAAATCCTCCACCATGCTCATGAGAATCTTGGATTTTCGAGCTCTCTCCGGCCTCCACCTCCGTTCTCGCGTCTTCTCCGGCCAAAATCCGGTGGCTTTGGGTCGGATTCTCCTCCCCATGGTAAGTAAGGTGTTCATCTACCTCTTCTTTTCCTCTTCCTTCCATTTCCTTCATTTTTGGACCATCAGGGTTAGAAACCCCTATTTGTTTCTGACGAAACCCTAACCCTAGGGTTCCTCTTGCTAGGGTTTGGGATCCCGGTCATCGATTGGGTGTGGCCCACGCTTTGTAGAAGCCCTATCTGAGATCAACTCCTTCGGGATTCTGACGGTCCGCCGAATTTGGGCCCCGATTCATTGAATCGATTTGGGGTTTTCCCAAATTTGAGGTACCACAACTCTAAACCCTAATTAGACATTTGATTAGATTAAACCCTAATTGATTAACACTAGATTTGCAATTCATTGTAGGTAATTGAGGTATTTCTCAATTTTCGACGTTTTGGCCACCTCCGAATCGCTGAATTTCAACCCTAAGGTGAAGATCTACCCTCAAGATTATTCTCGACAAATTCTAATTAATGATTGCTTGAGTTTATATGTTAATTGTTGATGTGTGCATAACATGTTCAATGAAATGCCTCAATGGTTGTTTGATTGATAACATGCTCGATGAAATGCCTGAATGATATAAATTTACAATATTGTAATATATCTATGCTTGTGGATGTATGTGGCGCCCTGTGTCATCCGGGTCCTTTGGATCGGTCAGGCTAGTCGGTCGGGTCAGGTGCTTGGATATGTTTATGATTAGGTATTTAATAACCTAAATTGTTATTATAATAAGTTAAGTGTTTCTTTGGATTAAGCTCTGACAACCGTTTGATCTACTGCCTACCACTGGGTTGGCCGTCACGGACTTATTCGATTGACCATGTGGGGCACGGTCGACCGATAGTGGCCATTGTTGGGTTGTCGTCGTCCACTTGGGTCCATCGAATAAGCCTCATTCAGAGTAAATCATTCTTGTATTTCATTATTGAATCACACTATATAGAATCTAGAATACCATCGTTCCCATTGTGAATAGTCCACTTAAAACTATACTGCAACTCGATCCACCAAGTCTCATGAGCCAGGCATGGTGGTATGGGACACCGTGTCTGAGTTGTCGGCCTACGTCGGGGTGGTGCCTCCCCGTAGTGACTAGTGAGCATTGACAGGGGTGACCGATTGTTGTTCGAATGACCCTTGTAATAAATGTGACCCTGGCTAATGTTTGCGTGCCTGTGCACCGTTCGAACGACCCGGGCGTGCATTTGGTTAATTCCGAGTGAAACGCCTGCACCTTTGAATAAATTAACCGTATTTGATATTGGGGTGATGAGCCTTTCCACTTAGTTTGGGCGTGACTGACGAGTTACGGCCAGACTATGCTTTCATGGGTGTATAACCCAAACCATTGATCGAGGGGTTACTGCCGATGATTGGTGACGCATCACAGGGAGCCAGATAATCCTGGTTAGACTTTATGATACGATGTGGTATTCTGGCTTCACCAATTTACTGAATGAATTGGACTAATAAATACTTTAATTAATCATGCATACATGACATTGCATTTGAGGGGGACTCGTGTAACCTGGTTGCTTGATGTGGCGCCAGCTCTACCTTGAGCACCTCATGTCATTTCTCTATGTCATCCGGGTTGTGTACTCAGTCACGACTTACGATCTGCTAGACAGGTGGACTGTGGATTCTAATACCAGTTGGTTGGGCCAGGGCTTGCCCGGGACATGCCTTGTGTGCGGAATCATGACATCCATGCATTTAATCAACTAGCCTAGGATGATGTATGATTTGTATGTGGACATTACCTAAACTTGATTGATTTGACAACATGCTTAAGAATAATACACTTATATGAACATGTTTATAATTTAAATATCCCGAGTCTAACCTTGGGGTTATTTCTTCACTATGTCGGCATTTTGACGCCTTCCATTTGACATATGCAGATGCCCCAGGAATAGGATCAGTTGGTGGCGCGCACGGGTGCCTTATAGCCTTTTAGCTTTGTCCCTTTTGGTAGTTCTATTTTTCCTTCCTATTACATCTATTGTGATTCGTATAGTTCCAATATGGGCTTACACTGCGATTGAATTGTACATCTAGGGTGTTAGTCCTATATTTTTTTGATTTAGTTACCTTCGCTTTGCTTATGATCTGCTAATTAAAATGCGTTACTTTGATTATTTGTGAATGGAATGAATGTAAATTTGATTGGGGACACATGTGGATGCATTTTCACGTGTGGCATTCCTAAAATAGCATTTTATTAAGTTAACACTCGGAAACTCGGGATCAGAGTTTTCATACTCGGGTGCCGAAATTTCGGGGTGTTACATTACGAGAGATGAATCACTCACCTGTGGTGTTCCCTAGACTCCAAACAAGCTTATTTTGAAATCTAAGTCGACTCAGAGAGTTGACTCGCTGGGTTAACTCAAAACAAAGTTTCTTCTTCTCCTTCTCTTTCTTCTTCTTCTCTTTCTTCTTCTTCTTCTTCTTCTTCTTCTTCTTCTTCTTTCTTTCTTAGCCCTGCGACGAGGCCTCAACAGCAGCAGCAAGGGGGTGAACACATCAGCACGCCACTCTCTCTCTCTCTCTCTCTCTCTCTCTCTCTCTCTCTCTCTCTCTCCTCCCCATGATTTCTCTTTCTCTCTGAGCTTTCTGAAGAGGCAGGGATGAACATCTAGGGCCTAATATAAAGGGCCAAGGTCGGTGTATAGGCGGTGGTGTGGCGAGAGAAGGTTTCGGTTGGGTCCGAGTTTAAGTAGGATAGGGAAAAGACTAAGAATTCGGTTCTCCCTCTACATTAGCACTTAACAGCTTTTGAACCGTTCAAATAGTAGGTGAGTTCCACGAAAACAATTCCCTAAATTTTCAAGGGCCCAAGCCTAGGATCGGTCCCGATCTTGAGCGTTTTATTTCGTTAAGCTCCGGAGATAAACGAACTATGCGGTCCACTTTAGCTTCTACTTACAAAAAGAGATTCGCCCCTTTGTAGTCTTAGGAGGGGGCTACATAATGAACGGGGTGGATTTCCAGATGGGGTCCACCATGATGGACAGTGTGGGCCGACTAGGTCGGGTCGCGCGGACGCTGCCCGATGTGACAGCGGCAGCGTCCGAAGAAGACGCTCTCTTTCTTTTTCTTTTTCTTTTTCTTTTTAAACTAACGTGCGTCACAAGCACCGGCACAAGTGGGGTCCACTGATGAACGGTGTGGATCAATCACTGGGGCCCACTTTGCTGGTCGTTCGGACGGCCCAGCGTCGGTAGCGACAGACGCCGTAACAGCATTCGCTGAGGAATCGGCGAAGAAGAAAAAAAAATATAATGTTCCACTTGTACGTGGGGTCCACATGTAGTGGACTGATATAGTCTCCTCCGACCAACAGGTGACCAACAATAGTTAGCCGTCGACAAGAAAAATGAGGCAGATCCGAGCTACGGTGGCTCACTTATGAAATAATTTCTAATTAGGGTATTTATAGGATGATCGGAGGGCTGAAATTCGACGTGTATAGTTAAATTATGTCCTAGAACTAGTGTATATAGTTTTGTGTGAAAGTGATCGCTAAAAATCATAAAACTTAAAAGTGGCCATTTATTTTAAGTTTAACTAATGACATCTTCGTAATTATTATAAATTTATAAGTTTTGTGAAATCTAATACTTCTAAACTGTTCTAGGGTTTATTCTAAGCAACTTTAATAAAGGAACCATACTAAAATTCCCTACTGATTATTTAATATTAATTTATCAATATTAAATCTATTTAATTTATTAAATAATTAACTAAATTATAATTTAAATTATTCTAAAATCCTAGAGTGTTATAAACACACCTGAGCAGATTCATTGGGTTGGAAAATCAATGATCTAAGCATATGTCTGGTGATAGACGAAATGTACGGATCAAATTTATGGACAGACATGTGTACAGGACGATGTGAAGATCGTATGACGTGTTTGTGTTTATCGTGGAATTCGAAATCGAAGCAGACGGCTAAATATTTCAATCTAGCAATAACAGATCATTCTAATGGTTAGTTTATTGACTTAACTAAGTACATTAAGTTTTTTCAGAGGTCTAAAAGTGTCGGAATATGTATAAAAGTGTACACATGTGTACGCGTGTGAACAACACGGCCTATAATTTAATTTCTCACGTGTGAACACGCACTCGTGTACTTATTCGTGTGTCCAAATTTTTGAGATATTACAATGCATGTCCCGGGCAAGCCCTGGCTCGACCAACTGTGTATCGAGAGTCCATCTATCAAGCAAGTCGTAACTAAGTACGACAGTCCGGATGACACAGAGAAATGACATGAAGTGTTAAAGGTAGCAGTGGCGCCACATCAAGCAACTAGGCCACACAAATCCCCCTCAAGTGCAATGTCATGTATGCATAATTAATTAAAGTATTTATTAGTCCAATTCATTTAGCAAATTGGTGAAGCCAGAATACCGTCGTTGTATCACAAAGTCTAACTGGGACCATCTGGCTCCCTACAGTGCGTCGCCAATCATCGCCAGTAACCCCTCGATCCAAGGATGAATTATCCTACCATGAAAGCCTGATTTGATCATGGCTCGTTAGTCAATCCCAAATCAAACCGAAAGGCCTCATCACCCAAATATCAAATACAATTAATTAATTCAGAGGTTCGGGCACGTCACCTGATTATCAGAGTAATATTGTCTGCTTTAAACCCTGACCGACTGGAGCGCTATTTTCAAAGAAGGTCCGGATCAGACGGATCACCCCAACCCACGTTCGGACCACAGCCTGGATGAACCCTCACAGATTTGTTTTTGTACAGCGAAACAGAACCCGTCACTCAGAATTAACCCAATGCACGCCCAGGTCGTTCAAACCACAATCTGTCACCCCTGTCAATGCTCATTGGTACTACGGGGAGGCACCACCCCAATGTAGGCTGACAACTCAGACACAGTGTCTCATACCACCATGTCAGGCTCATGAGACTTGGTGAATCGAGTCGCAATATGGTTCTAAGTGGACTATTCACAATGGGAACGATGGTATTCCAGAATCCATATAGTGTGATTCAACAATTAAATACAAGAATGATTAACTCTGAATGAGACTTATTCGGTTGCCTCAAGTGGATGACGACAAACCAACAATGGCGACCATCGGTTGACCATGTCCCGCTTGGTCGATCAAATAAGTCCGTGACTGCCAATCTAGTGGCAGTCAGTACACTTAGATCGAATGGTTGTCAGAGCTTAATCCAAAGCAGCACTTAATTTATTATAATAACAATTTAGGTTATCAAATACCTAATCATAAATATACTCAAGCACCTGGCCCGACCGATTCAAACGACCCGAATGACACAGGGCGTCACATACATCAATAAGCATAGATTCATTACAATATTGTAAATTTATATCATTCAGGCATTTCATCGAGCATGTTATGAACTAAACAGCAATAGAGGCATTTCATCGAACATGTTATCAACCAAACAGCAACGTATTTAAGCAATCACTAACTAAAACTTGTTGAGAAAAGCTTGAGGGTAGATCTTCACCTATGTTCAATTCGGATGTAGCCCAAGCATAAAAAATTTGGGGAAATGCTCTAAACCTAAATTATAGACAAATCTATTGTTAATGGCTTGAATTTAATCCTAATTAAATACTAGAAAATGAATTGGGGCTTACTTAATTTGATTAGAACGATATTTCAACATATTCAACAAAATGGGGCTTGGAACTGACGAAGAACGGCTTTGAGCGACGCTTCATACCCGAGCCCGAGCCCGAGCCCCCACACAAGCTAGCACACCCCCTCTCTCACCATTTCTCTTCTTCTCCCTCTCTTCCCCTCTTTCTCTCCTTCTCTTGCTCTCCCTAGGACAAATTTTGGATTTGGGATGAGAATGCCCAAATGATCTCTATTTATAGTCCCAAATGTGGCCTAAATGACCCTAAGAGCTTGGCCTTTGGTAATATAGCCATATGGGAGGTCATTTCCCACTGTTGGGGCCCACCAGAAGGTACACAGGATGATCTAAGCCAAGGAATAGGTAAACTTAGTGGTGATCTCCATAAGGATACGATCATCCGCATTTCGAATGTGGCGATCGATGGATATGGAGCAACGTTAGTTTAACGGTAACCGATCATCGATCGGGCCCGCGGCTTTAGGGATAGTTGAGGAAAAAATTTTGAGACTAGGATCCTCAGTTTCGTTAGAATCTAATGGCTCGAAGTCCACAACTTCTCATAAGTACAAGTGGACAAAATTTACTTAAGTTCTAGAAAATCCAGGGTATGTTCACACATCACATGTGCCAACCTCTCAGCTCAAAGTTGAGCGATTCGATGCATAGTCCTAGCTTAACATCCTACGAGGGTCATCAAGCCCGTTAAGACGGATGATATTCCTTAGTTTCAAGTTCAGTGGCCCAACAACGAGCAGTTGGGAGCTTGTTCGGAAAATTCAGATATTTCTGGATAGTTTTCAATGCTTTATAAATTAAACCTCACTATAATATTTATTTTATTTTTTATATATTTTTATACAAAACTAGACTCTTCAAGCTCTAGAAGGGTATGGCTCAGTGGTAGACACACTCTGTTTCAACACTGGGATCTTTGGTTGGAGTGCCTAGGAGGCACCAGGCGTTTTCCTTATCAAGAAATCATATTAGGTATGAGTAATTCAATATATTGGGTATGAGTAATTCAATATGCTCTCATCATACTGAGTAAACTGTGTTGGGCACACCATGAATGTACGTGGTTTACTCACGTTGTTTATCTGATTTTTCAACTCATTTTAGGAATTGATCCCAAAATTGAAGCATATCCAAATCTAAAGTAGACCACAGCACAGGAAATAGTGGAATAATGATTTCCACAATTGAAACCTTCCTAGCGTTTAAAGAGATGTTTGTTTGTCATCCAACCTGTTTAGAAGTTCACATACATGGATAAAGGGAAAACACAAATATCAGCTTGATCCAAAACTTCTGCAGCCCCCAATAATTTTTCAACGGTAGACTATCAATGCACACTCTTTCATGTGGTGTAGTGCACTTGAGCTTTGGATATGCTTATTTTTGGACTCCAGCCCTAAAAATTATCTGTTAAAAGGGACGGAAGGAGTGCATAAAATACCTTAAATCATGGTGGGCCCCACGGAGTTACTCAATAGGCAATCCGCTTCCCCTTTTCAAACTGCTACTTTGTGGACCACCAATTGAAAGTTCGGGATCTTCCAATCTCAAATAATTCAGAGGCAGCCACTCCATGAAGCGAAATACGTGTGCCAGGGGCGCACGTGGGCTTATCAAACCCTTTTGTTTTTGTTTTGGCCCGTAATCTCTCTGGCTGCTGAAATTCGCCTCTTCTCCACCGTCCAAAACAACATGAATAAAGTCACACCAGCCTGTCAATCTGGGATCCAAATCAAAATTTTATTTACCAGAATGATAAAAAGCTTAACGCCTCTCAAGCTAATAATAGCGTTTATGTCTTGTGCTTATTATACTTATCTTCAGACTTGACAAGACCTAAATTCCTAGTGGGGATGTGATTGATTACTTTAATCCATTGACATATGAACTTCTAGGTCGATCATAGTTAGGTGGTCAATTAAGTTTCCTAATAGGACTAAGACCCTCAACAGAAAAAAATTATAATCCTAACAAGTTTAGCCTTATTTTAAGAACCATAATGATTAGTTCATATGGTGGTTCAAATTGACTTTCAAACATCATTTTAATTAGAAAAATTAATTTCAAAATCATCATATACATTATCTTGTAAAATTAATAGTTTTGATTTATTTAGTTGATTAATCATAACCGATAGATATAATGGGCCTCAGGAATAACATAAAAAAAAAAAAAAAAAAAAAAAAAGCTAATGTATAGATACATATATTGTGCATAGGAGGAAACATCCATATGTATAGTTGGACTTCTATGAGGTTTGATTTGGTCAAAAGGCCATTACTTAATTAACAAGGACTCTACAAAGTGCCCTAGAGTTATCTTTCCACTAAAAAAATGCACCCTCTTTTAAAACTTTCCATGCAGCTATCTTCTTTTGGACTCATTTTCATCAACATTACCTATCTTGGACCACCCAACAAGTGGAACCCCTATTGGATATATGGTCTGAAATTTCCATGACTAGGCCTATCTTGTTCATCCAATTTTTCATGAGACCAACTAGATGGTTCAGACCATCTGTTAGTATGATCAAGCCAAATGGACGGTCTTGATGATACCTACGTGTCCAAATGCAACTAGGTGCATGGAAACTACCCATTGGATGATTTCTCTATCACAAAAATAGTCTTTTTGGCTCTTTGGCACACTTTTCCTTTTTGTACGTGTGACAAGAAAGAAAGTGAAGATGGACACGTGTGAAATCAATGGTGTACGTGTGATATTCCATTGGAACTAGAATTCAAACGTTGGGACCAAACTTTTAGATGGATTGACTAAAAGGTGGTGGACTATAAAAGGCATTCATTCCCCGTGGAGGTGTTCCGTACCGCGAGAGCATGTTAATGGGTACACATGCATTGTCATATTTCCCTAATGCAGCGATAAATAAGCGATCCAGACCGTTGATATTATGGGTCCCACTATGAAAACCAGATCCTTAAAATATGAAGGGAGGAAAGAGCATGGGTCCCATCATATGAACCGATTGGATCACTGAATCATGGCCCCAATGTGTGATGTTCCTGGAATATATTTTCGGGTGGGGATTAGATGCGAGGAATTACAGGATATTTGACTAGATGCTCTAGCTTCTGACAAGTGGGGCCCATGCTTCTTTATCCAAGAGCATTCGCCAGTCCTGCCACCCTCCATCAGTGAGAAGATCCTGACCTTTTGGCATCAGATAAAGAAAATCCAGTGACTAGTGGCTAGGATTCTCCAATCTAGAAGAATTTTGGGATATAATCTATGCAGGGCTGGGAGGAACAGATCAACGGTCTAGATTCAGAACCAAGGGGGCCCATTGATCAGAAATTCGAACAAAAGAATTCTTTTCCACCCTCCAACTCTTTAATGGTGCTGATCTCCAACACAAGTGGCATGCTGGCAAGAAACATGGTATGGTACAACTAGTTGTTTGCTAAATCAAGACCGTCTATATCCGATGACTTTCCACCAATCAAATAATTGATTTATGAAATTAGTGCCTTTGATCAATGATCCACACAGAATGGGCTCAACACTTGTACGGTTCAGATTGACTTACTTGTATAATGCCTATACAAAATGGCAGTGCCTGTGTATCAACCATATTACATAGATAGAGTACCAATGTTTTTGGACTCTGCGAACGACAAGTGTCACGGCATGAGCGAACCGCCTCGGGCCAATGGTCATATCACTGCCCGACCCTAAAAGCTTCAACCTTATCTGGACCCATTGTGGTGGGCCATGACCTGACATTGGTAGTTCACCGTCACTTGAAAGTAGTGATGACTCATCCACCAAAAGTTTTGTCATAGTTTTATCATGATCCGGACCGTCCAAATTGCTCTGCTGTGGACTGAGCATAGTTGTTAGCAACCATCTGATTCCATCCGTTGAATTTTAGACCACTTGCTATTTTACTTTTTAAAAGTACATTTGATAGCCTCCAATTGGACGGCTGAGATGTTAAACTGATATTTGCATAATAAAGGCTCATTGAGAGCTAAATCGAGCCGAGCCCAATCTAGCTTTTCACGATTTGGTTTGGTTTGGTCAGCGGGTGACCTAGGCTTGGGCTACGCTCGGCTTGATCCTCGAGCCCAATTGGCAGGCTTAGCTTGGTTTGGTCGAGCTGCTAAGTTTGTTCGAGCTTATTTGAGCTTCAAGCTTTCGAGTCTAAATTTGAGCCGAGCTTTTAAGCCACTATCGAGCTTGGGCATTTGAGTCGAATAGAGCTTGGGCTTTTGAAGTTGGGGTGGTCGGACATGAGAGGTCCTTGGCTGTCAAACAGGCGCGGTCATTGGCTAGAGGAAGGTTGGTTGTCAGACAAAGTTTGAAACTGTTGAAATGGGTGTTGCCCGGGACTGGAGGGGAGGTCGGCTTTCGAACAAGGTTGGGGACTATCAAAATGGCCGGTGATGAGTGAAGAGAGGAGATGAGAGAGAGAGAGAGATCTAGAGAGAGAGAAATCAAAGGGTCGTGGTCCTCGTGGAGGTTGGATGGCGGTTAAGTAGTCACAAGCATGGGTGACTTTTAGCGTTTTGTTTTTTTATTTTTATTTTTTATATATTGTATAATAATATTAATATATTTTAAATACCGACCTTGTACACGAGCCAAGCCGAATTGAGCTTGGTTTAAGCTGAGCCAAATCAAGATCTGGTCAGGCTTGAGCTTGGTTTGAATTTTCAACAAGCCTATAAAATAGGCTTGACTTGGTTTGTTTAACCCTATGAGTCAAACTAAATCGAGCTTTTTCGAGCTGAGTCGAGCGAGCTTTTCAAGCGGGCTTGGTTCGTGTACATCTCTGTTGAAATCACATATCTTACACCATTTCCTTCCCAACACTTGGGTAAGGGATAAAACTTCTTGGGACAAGAAGCTAGGTGAAGCTTCTGGTGGGACCCACTGTGGTGTTTGTGAGAAATCTATCCGGTCCATCCATTTTGCCAGATCATGTTGGGACATGAGCCAAGAATGTAGCAGATCCAAAACTGAAGTGGGCAGCACGACAAGTAAAAGTGAGGATTGAAATTCCACCGTTGAAACATTGGGGGGCCATAGAAGCTTTGGATCGGGAGGAGAATATTTTGTGTTTTTTCAGTTCATCCTGGTAGGAATGACCTTATGAACGGTATGGATGGCATGTAAACATTACAATGGACCACAGGGAAGTTTCAACGGTAGGAATTTTCCTACCCACTTTTTCCTGTCGTGCGCCCACTTGAGATTTGGAACCAACTGAGTCATCACTATCTCTAGCATGATCTAAAAATACGGATGTACGGAGTGGATTTATCACAAACATCACGGTGGACCCCACCTAGCTTCCTGTCGCAGGAAGTTACTGCCAAAAGCTTTGGCAGTCAATCCCCGTCTGGTCTTAAGGGACGCGCGTTGCGCACCGAGTAACTGGGGACACTCTAGCATGTTGAGTAAACTCTGTAGGGTCCACCATCATGTATATATCTTATCCCCGCCGTCCAACCATTTTTTAAGATTATTATAGAGTAGAATACGAAAATTTAAGCATATCCAAAGCTCAAGTGGACCACACAAGAAGAAACAGTGGGAATTGAACACCTACGGTTGAAAACTTCTGGAGGGGCCATAGAAGTTTTGGATCAAGCTGATATTTCTTTTTCTCTTCATCTATGTCTCCGGGACCTTATGAACAGTTTGGATGACCAATAAACATCATTGTGGGCCTTACGAAGTTTTCAACGGTGGATATGTTTCAATTTTGGTATTATGACTTAAAATAATATGGTAAAACGGATGGACGGAGTGGATAAGAGAAATACATCACGTGTGCGTTAACGGTAGGACATTCAATCAAAACTATTTCCTATAGTATGGTCCACCTGATATTTGGATCTTTTTAATGTTTTGTCTGGTGACTTAAAATAATCTGAAAAAGAAGATGGACAGCGTAGATATAAAATACACACATCAAAGTGGGCCCTATGGTAAGTGCCACACCTTATTGGGTGAGGCCAAGCCGCACCTAGGGCTGCACATCTGCCCAGTTAACCCGTCCGACCCACCCAACCTGACCCGGTAGAAACTCGATCCGTCCCAACCCAGTTGAGAAAATGGTCTGGTCTTGGGTGGATGCGGTTGGACTGTTGTTTATTTAGGTATGGTTTAGGGTACATGCCAAACCCGCTCGACCCGACTCGTGTACACCCAACTTGTTCTGCCCGACCTGAACCGTCCCGTTTATACTAATTTATTGCTTTTAGAAATATCTATATGACATTATCAATAGGTTGAATGGTCAATAAACATTAGGGTGGACTCTAGAATCTTTTAATGGTGGGAGTTCAATGACCATTGATTTTTGTGGTGTGGTCTACCTAAAGCTTTTTTCTGCTTCCTTTTTGGGACCATGTCCTATAATAATATGGAAACATAGATGGACGGCATGGATTTACAATATATACATCGAGCTGAGCCTCATGGTAAGGGTCTCAACCACATGGCTGGTTCTGGGGTCTAGCCGACTCTCACCCAAGCTGCCCTCATCTCACATTCACAAGGAGCAGATTAGGTGACATCCGGGATCCACCAAGGTGGGTGGCCCCTGACTATGTGTCTTAAATCCTGTAACGCCCCAGATTTTTGCCAATTTGAATTTTCAAATCATCGAGAAAACTTTCTCTACAATTAATTTATTTTATAATTTAACGACGTTTAATGCTCGATGCTAAGAAACATGCTAGTGTTACCAACAAAGAATCGTATAAATCGGATTAGGCATCCTTAAGTAACTAACGCCTACGCCCAATCATCGAAAGCTTGAGCCTAATCATGCGATCCATAAATCTAAGGCGAAGATCTAGTGGACCCCACCATCGATAAATTGACCTAACTGATGCATAATGAATATCTAACCGAGAACAATACTAATCACCGCTTAGATTACGCTTATAACCCAACTTAATCAATTTTTCGTCTAACTTACAAATCAACGAATGAGAGCGAGTTAGCCCAAAACACTATTTCTGTTAACTTTAAATCAGCCAAACTTTAGACGTAGGTAGATCGGACCACATTTAACATACCCTAGAAATCTCATCCTCAACCCTATTTTTAAAAACCCCGAAAAATACTAAATAGAGTCTAGACCGATCGTTAGTGGGCCATTAAACCCGAAACTAAGGAACGTTGTCTGTTTTACTGGGCTTGACGTACATCGCGGACGCTGAGCCAGATCAAAGTGCCGGATCACTCAACTTGGACATAGAGTGGGGGCACATGAGATGTGCGATTTGCCCAACAATAGTGGCTTATGTATGTACTTTTGAACATTCCTTAAGTGATTGAATCTGAACCGTTGAAATGTCATGGGATTTGGGGCCCCTGCCCCAAATAAATCCATACATGGTTCCCTAAAGTCGCTGCCCTGATCTAGGATCGATGACCGTCGATCGTGTATCATGTGTTGGCGATCGATCGCCATGCCTGATGTGCAAAAGGGTCGGGCCCATGGTGGATCTCACTTTGGCAAGGCAGATGCCTGGTCAAGATGGGGCCGTATGGGACCCGATGGGCCCCTACTGACCGAATTGGTCTTCCTTAGGGCTAGATTCATAACAAATCGAATATTAGGGTCATCCAGGTAAATCTGGGCCTATAAATAGAATTGTGTTGGGGCATTTCTCCCCAACACAATTCTCACCCCTTTTGCAATTGAGAGAGTGGAATTTGTGAGAGCTTGAGAGAGGCGTGGATCAGAGCGTTCGTGTTGAGGTAAGAGTTCAAGCTTGGAAGTCGATCTCCTTCCTTGGTCTTCAACATCTTCTCACGGTATCAACTATCGTCTCAACCTATCGTTGAGATTGTAGGTAAGTCAAGATCATCGAATCCCTTAATCCAAATTGTTGCGATTAACACCCTGAACCGTAACCTTACGTTGTTACACTTACAGGAGCTTGAATCCCATCAATCCTAAACCTAAGCGTGCGTTG
The DNA here is from genome assembly GCA_003013855.2 of Liriodendron chinense. Classification (NCBI taxonomy): domain Eukaryota; kingdom Viridiplantae; phylum Streptophyta; class Magnoliopsida; order Magnoliales; family Magnoliaceae; genus Liriodendron; species Liriodendron chinense. The sequence goes on from ML058546.1 coordinate 1,374,255, forward strand.
ATCGTGCTAAACCCCAACTCTAAGGTGCGGAATTATACCTCTAGGTTTTCTTTTATCAATCTTAGATGGATTTGGAATTGATTGAACCTTTAAGGTATTGTTATCTTCGTTAATTGTATTATTCCCGTATTATTGCAATATATGTGCTATTTTGGATTTCTGTAGCTAAGGTGTTTGATGAAATGCTTGTGTGAGATAAACTGCTGGAATGATGCGTGTTAAGATTATATTAAACATAGAATTGCTTATATGCATATAAGTTGGAATTATCATGCATGGCGTTGAGTTAGAATTTTTCCTAAGTTACAAGCATGCTACAAGATAAATTTAGGCTTTGTGAAACAGAATATCTGTCCCAAATATTTCGAGGCGGGTAGCCCAGATGTGTTGGCTACCTGAGATGTATTCGGTTGGTTCAAGGGAAACACAGATGGTCGGTAGTAGTTGGACTACGCGGACGGCTTACGCCCATGCCGATCCAGACGGACGCCCCTGGACTTAATCGAATCTATCAAAATATAGCAGAAAGAGTGTTTGATGATGATAACAATACAGTCCCCTGAATACGGAATAACGGATCCTAAGAAAGTGTCAGGTCCACTAATAACTGCATGTGCAATGCGTTCCCGATAAGCCTCTTGGGCCGGGCATGGTGGTATGGGACACCGTGTTCGAGTCGTCGGCCTACGCTTGGGTGAGTCACCTCCCCGTAGTGTCTTTGGAGCAATTGCTGGGGCGACGAACCCTATCGGTGTTCCCGAGAAGGTTGGTCAGCTCCCGTTTATAACAGGATGTTGGGAACCGTATTTTGATGTGTGGAAGTGACAGGGAAGCGTGGGCTACTAGCGATAATTAGCATTGCACGGTTGGGAGCCAGATAGTCCCGTTCAGGACCAATGATTGGACAATGGTATTCCGGCTTCGCCAATATGCTGAGTGAGAAATGACCTAATGAAACTCAAACAAATCATGCATACACGTCATGGATCCCCTAGGCAACTGTCTGACTGTTAAAGGCCAGGATGCCAAAGGATGATCCAACCCATTTGCATTTGGAGGTTCTGTGAGTGCCTGGTTGCTTGATGTGGCGCCAGTGCCACTCTGTGTTCCTCATGTTACATCCGGAACATGCATGGTGTGCGATCTCATGTCATTCATGCACTAATAAAACTAGAATAGGAATTTGGATGTTTTGTATGGAATCAATGTCTAACCCTCTTTGTTTGATAACATGTTAAACTTAAAGTTATAATTCTCACTGAGTTGATCACTCACTCCCACTCCTGGGACGGTGTTTCAAAACACCACCAGGCTCTGTTATGATAGATGCAGGTATCTCAGAGGAGGATGCCTTACAGGATGAGGTCGATGACTTTACGGGAGAGTTGTCTTACTTCCACTTTTTATATTGGTCAGGTTTAAATTTAATTTTTGTCTTTACTTTACTGCTTAAATTGATTCTGAATTGGTGCTTTGATGCCCTATGAATCGTAAACAAGAAATCACGCTTCCGCAAAGCATAACTGACACTCGGAATCTCAGGGATCGAGGTTGTACTCGACCCCTGAAAATTCGGGGTGTCACAAATCCGCACTATCCAACTATTTGACAGATCATTTTAGGATATGATACCAAAAATGAAGCTGACTCAAATCTTAGGTGGACCACACCATAGAAACATAGTCCTAACCTGACCCAACTCGACCCGGTTTAGCATATAGGGTAGGGTAGGGTTAAGGTTGACCCTTTTACAAGTAGGGTAGGGTTAGGGTTAGGTCAGCCCAACCCGGTCATGACTCGGACCGAAACCCGGACCTTTAAAATATATTTATGTTCGGTTTAGGATTGGGCCCAACCCAACCCGTGTGCAGGCCTAGGCCTGCACCTAATCCGCTCCCCATTTTCAAACGGTGGTAAGTTGGACAGATGAAGTATTTTTCATGTGAACCGTTGATGTTGTACTTTTATTGTGGACTGTCTATTCGTGGTCCACCAAATTGAAAGGTCAAATTGTCTTATGAATATGATTTTGGGGGGAAAATGTATTGATGATGAGACCCAACAAACCAATAATCTGGAATGTGAGGCCCTTTAGAGGTGACAATGCACATGATGGGGATGTACAGGGACGTGTATTGTACAAAAGCACTTGTTAGTGTACAAAGATGCGTGGCTGGTGGCCGTGTTATATTAATTAAGGAGGTGGCTCACCATCACACATATATCTTATCCCCACCATCCATCCATTTTTTAAGATTATTATAGAGTAGAATACGAAAATTTAAGCATATCCAAAGCTCAAATGGACCACACAAGAAGAAACAGTGGGAATTGAACACCTACGGTTGAAAACTTCTCGGGGGGCCATAGAAGTTTTGGATCAAGTTGATATTTCTTTTTTCTCTTCATCTATGTCCCCGTGACCTTATGAACAGTTTGAATAACCAATAAACATCATTGTGGGCCTTACGAAGTTTTCAACGGTGGATATGTTTCACTTTTGGTATTATGACTTAAAATAATATGGTGAAATAGATGGACGAAGTGGATAAGAGAAATACATCACGTGTGCACCTCACAGAGCTTACTCAGCACGCAATGCCTTCTCCCTTCGCAGGAGGACAAGTCACCACCATTTTCAAGGGATCGGATCAGGTGTGCGGCCCTGCCCTCACCCAAAACGATTCGGCCCTTACCGTGGGGCCCACCATGATGTATCCATTCTATATCCATGCTGTCCATCTGCCTTTTCAGATCATTTTATGAAATGAGCCCCAAAAAATGAAGCAGATCCAATTCTCAGGTGGGTCATACCATGGGAAACAATGGTGATTGACCAATACTGAGCCATAAAAGTTTTCCATCAAGCTGATATTTGTTTTTTCCCTTCATCCCAAATTTTCTTTTACATTAACAACATTTCAAATATCAAATAAAAATTACATAAATACTACAGTGGGCCATGGGATGTTTTTAACGGTAGGTCATTCAATCAAAACTATGTCCTATAGTATGTTCCACCTGATATTTGGATCTTTTTAATGTTTTGTCTCGTGACTTAAAATAATCTGAAAAAGCAGATGGACTGCGTAGATATAGAATACACACTTCAAAGTGAGCCCTACGGTAAGGGCCACACCGTATTGGGTGACGCCAGGCCGAACCTAATCCGATCCCCATTTTCAAATGGTGTTAATTTGGATGGATGAAGTATTTTTCTTGTGAACAGTTGGTGTTGTACTTTTATTGTGGACTGTCTATTTGTGGTCCACCAAATCAAAAGGTCAATATTGTCTTATGAATATGATTTTTGGGGGAAAATGTATTGATGATGGGACCCAACAAACCAATAGTCTGGATTATGTGGCCCTACTTATTAGAACTAGCAATGCACGTGATGTGGATGTACAGGGACGTGTATTGTACAAAAGCACGTGTTACTGTACAAAGATACTTGGCCGGTGGTCGTGTTATATTAATTAAGGAGGTGGCTCACCATCATGTATATATCTTATCCCCGCCATCCATCTATTTTTTAAGATTATTATAGAGTAGAATACGAAAATTTAAGCATATCCAAAGCTCAAGTGGACCACACAAGAAGAAACAGTGGGAATTGAACACCTACGGTTGAAAACTTCTCGGGGGGCCACAGAAGTTTTGGATCAAGCTGATATTTCTTTTTTCTCTTCATCTATGTCTCCATGACCTTATGAACAGTTTGGATGACCAATAAACATCATTGTGGGCCTTATGAAGTTTTCAACGGTGGATATGTTTCAATTTTGGTATTATGACTTAAAATAATATGGTAAAACGGATGGACGGAGTGGACAAGAGACATGTGCACCTCACAGAGCTTACTCAGCACGCAATGCCTTCTCCTTTCCCAGGAGGACAAGTCACCACCATTTTCAAGGGATCGGATCAGGTGTGCGGCCCTGCCCTGACCCAAAATGGTTCGGCCCCTACCGTGGGGCCCACCATGATGTATCCATTCTATATCCATGCCGTCCATCTGCCTTTTCAGATCATTTTATGGCATGAGCCCCAAAAAATGAAGCAGACCCAAATACCATGGGAAACAAAGGTGCTTGACCAATACTAAGCTATAAAAGTTTTCCCTCAAGCTGATATTTGTTTTTTCCCTTCATCCCGAATTTTCTTTTACCTTAAGAACATTTCGAATATCAAATAAAAATTACATAAATACTACAGTGGGCCATGGGATGTTTTTAACGGTTGATCATTTAATCAAAACTATGTCCTATAGTATGTTCCACCTGATGTTTGGATCTTTTTAATGTTTTGTCTCATGACTTAAAATAATATGAAAAAGCAGATGGACTGCATAGATATAGAATACACACTTCAAAGTGAGCCCTACCGTAATGGCCACATTGTATTGGGTGACGCTAGGCCACACATAATCCGATCCCCATTTTCAAATGGTGTTAATTTGGATGGATGAAGTATTTTTCTTGTGAACAGTTGGTGTTGTACTTTTATTGTGGACTGTTTATTCGTGGTCCACCAAATCGAAAGGTCAATATTGTCTTACGGATATGATTTTTGGGGGAAAATGTATTGATGATGGGACCCAACAAACCAATAATCTGGATTACGTGGCCTCTTATTAGAACTGACAATGCACGTTATGTGGGACGTACAAGGACATGTATGGTACAAAAGCACGTGTTACTGTACAAAGATGCGTGGCCGTGGCCATGTTATATTAATTAAGGAGGTGGCTCACCATCACGTATATATCTTATCCCCGCCATCCAACCATTTTTTAAGATTATTATAGAGTAGAATACGAAAATTTAAGCATATCCAAAGCTCAAGTGGACCACACAAGAAGAAACAGTGGGAATTGAACACCTACGATTGAAAACTTCTCAGGGGTCCACAGATGTTTTTGATCAAGCTGATATTTCTTTTTTCTCTTCATTTATGTCTCCGTGACCTTATGAACAGCTTGGATGACCAATAAACATCATTGTGGGCCTTAGGAAGTTTTCAACGGTGGATATGTTTCAATTTTGGTATTATGACTTAAAATAATATGGTAAAACGAATAGACGGAGTGGATAAGAGAAATACATCACGTGTGCACCTCACCGAGCTGACTCAGCACGCAATGCCTTCTCCCTTCCCATGGGGACAAGTCACCACCATTTTCAAGGGATCGGATCAGGTGTGCGGCCTTGCCCTCACCCAAAACATTACGGCCCTTAATTTTGGGCCCAACTTGATGTATCCATTCTATATCCATGCCGTCCATCTGCCTTTTCAAATCATTTTATTCCATGAGCCCCAAAAAATGAAGCAGATCCAATTCTAAGGTGGGTCATACCATGGGAAACAGTGGTGATTGACCAATACTGAGCCATAAAAGTTTTCGATCATGCTGATGTTTGTTTTTTCCGTTCATCCTGAGCTTTTTTTTACCTCAACAACATTTCGGATATCAAATAAAAATTACATAAATACTACAGTGAGCCATGGGATGTTTTTAACGGTAGGTCATTCAATCAAAACTATTTCCTATTGTATGGTCCACTTGATGTTGTATGGTCCACTTGATGATAATCTGAAAAAGCAGATGGACGGCATAGATATAAAATACACACATCAAAGTGGGCCCTACAGTAAGGGCCACACCGTATTGGGTGAGGCCAGGGCCGCAACTAATCCGCTTCCCATTTTCAAATGGTGGTAATTTGGACGGATAAAGTATTTTCTTGTGAACCATTAATGTTGTACTTTTATTGTGGACTGTCTGTTCGTGTTCGACCAAATCGAAAGGTCAATATTGTCTTATGAATATGATTTTGAGAGGAAAATGAGCTGATGATGAGACCCAACAAACCAATAATCTGGATTGTGAGGCCCTTTAGAGGTGACAATGCACATGATGGGGATGTACAGGGACGTGTATTGTACAAAAGCACTTGTTAGTGTACAAAGATGCGTGGCTGGTGGCCGTGTTATATTAATTAAGGAGGTGGCTCACCATCAGGTATATATCTTATCCCCACCATCCATCCATTTTTTAAGATTATTATAGAGCAGAATATGAAAATTTAAGCATATCCAAAGCTCAAGTGGACCACACAAGAAGAAACAGTGGGAATTGAACACCTATGATTGAAAACTTCTCAGGGGTCCACAGATGTTTTTGATCAAGCTGATATTTCTTTTTTCTCTTCATTTATGTCTCCGTGACCTTATGAACAGCTTGGATGACCAATAAACATCATTGTGGGCCTTAGGAAGTTTTCAACTGTGGATATGTTTCAATTTTGGTATTATGACTTAAAAAAATATGGTAAAACGGATAGAAGGAGTGGATAAGAGAAATACATCACGTGTGCACCTCACCGAGCTTATTCAGCACGCAATGCCTTCTCCCCTCCCATGGGGACAAGTCACCACCATTTTCAAGGGATCGGATCAGGTGTGCGGCCCTGCCCTCACCCAAAACATTACGGCCCTTATCGTGGGGCCCAACTTGATGCATCCATTCTATATCCATGCCGTCCATCTGCCTTTTCAAATCATTTTATTCCATGAGCCCCAAAAAATGAAGCAGATCCAATTCTAAGGTGGGTCATACCATGGGAAACAGTAGTGATTGACCAATACTGAGCCATAAAAGTTTTCGATCATGCTGATGTTTGTTTTTTCCGCTCATCCTGAGCTTGTTTTTACCTCAACAACATTTCGGATATTAAATAAAAATTACATAAATACTGCAGTGGGCCATGGGATGTTTTTAACGGTAGTTCATTTAATCAAAACTATTTCCTATTGTATGGTCCACTTGATGTTTGGATCTTCTTAATGTTTTGTCTCGTGACTTAAAATAATCTGAAAAAGCATATGGACGGCGTAGATATAAAATACACACATCAAAGTGGGCCCTACAGTAAGGGCCACACCGTATTGGGTGAGGCCAGGGCCGCAACTAATCCGCTTCCCATTTTCAAACGGTGGTAATTTGGACGGATAAAGTATTTTCTTGTGAACCGTTGATGTTGTACTTTTATTGTGGACTGTCTGTTTGTGTTCGACCAAATTGAAAGGCCAATATTATCTTCTGAATATGATTTTGAGGGGAAAGTGTGCTGATGATGAGACCCAACAAACCAATAATACGGATTACGTGGCCCTGCTTATTAGAACCGACAATGCACGTGATTGTACAAAGAAGCGTGGCGGTGGCCGTGTTATCTTAATTAAGGGGAGACTCACGTTTTGTCTGGTAGTAGGTTATTTTGGGGTCCTCGTGGTCTGTGTATGTGATCTGATCCGTCTATCCCTCATCTTCATCATCGTAGAGCCAAATATTTAGTCGGATCCAAGACTCAAGATGGGGCCTACCATATGACTAAAACCTATAAATTCACGTGGTATGGCCCATCTGTGTCTTGGAATGAATTGACTTTTTTTTTATGACATTTCATTCCAGTGGGGTCTGTCTGATTAGTGAATTTAATGACATATACACAACTCAGTGGACCCCACAAATCTCTCGGGAGGTTTTATTCCCCTTCCAGCTCTGAACTTTGTGATGGCCCATTCGGGTTTACTTTCGGGGTGATTTTTATTTTGTAAATTTAAAATCAAAGGACAAACAAAATGGACGGATCGGATCGGATTAAAACATCACGAGGGCCATACAATAGCCCGGTACGACCATCTAAGTGGGGGACCGGTATCATGTTGGCGTTTTCCGTTATATAATCCCTCCAATCAAAATTCTAAAATCTGCAACCTTATCCAGAGTAACAGGTGGCCGTTTTGTAGAACACAAATGGGTTTCAAATCTGACAAATGGCCACATGATCTCGTAATCAAAGCCATTGGTCCTTTGATGCCCACCGTTGATTAAGAATTCCTCAATGATGTCCCAGAAGGGGGATCTGAGCAACCATTATTAGTATTTTTTTTTCATTCGTCTATCTTTAGGCAACAAATTCTAACGGTTAGTGTTTTTTATCAATGAAATTTTAAGATGTAGCCCTTTAGAACAAGTTCCCAAAACATCAATGGTCTGGATTATCGAAATATGGTCCTCAATTGTCAAAAATGGAAACGCGTGTACACTGTGTAACGACGCGGGCTACGTATCATATGATTATAATAGGGATAGCCTACATGAGAGTTTTAAATACCAATATTTTTTTATAATTATTTCATCCCAATGAATTACATCAAATGGATGGATTGGATGGAATATCAACACCATGTTGGGTCCTATAAAATACGAATGATTTCGTTCCATTCCAACTGTTTCCTGTATTTTAGACTATATGAGTTTTTAATGTTCATAAATTCTTGGTTGAATGGTTAAAATGAGGTGAAAAATATTATGGACCGTGTGGATCTTATAAAATGGTTACATACACGTGGCTCTCGATTTGTGACAGCAACTCCAGTCGGTTCATTGCGCGAGTTACCCTAGCGCGCCTCGTATCTTATTACAATACAATGTACTCGGTCGCGAGATCAGGATGGTGTTCTTGCCACACGCTCCAACATGTCACACGTGAGATCGACCTGAATAACTTATTGGGTATGGTCCACTGTAATAATTGCAAACCATAAAATGGTCCACTGCCTCTATGAGTTAGATCACACGTGTATAATGCACAAGGGCCTCTTCTCTTTCTTCTAACCGTCCATTTTTGTTATACAATTTTAGCCCGCCTGATTAATGGACCAGTCTCATTTTTTGAAAAATTCATGATCATCATTCTAGAAACATGACGAATGGTCTGAATTTTGTACATGTGTTTCTTATTAGGGCATGAGGCGAAATATCAACCGTACATCTCAAGCGAGCGGGTACGTTACATCAAATTAAGGAGGCGAGAAAAACTGCACAGATGTAGGCCATTTGCCTCATTATCCTGGCAACACGTGCAGAATACCATGTCCCACGTGTTTGCCACTCAGATAGAAGTAGTCCGCGGACACAGCGAATCAGTAGTCCTTAGGTGGAATGCGTGATCATAACCGTTCAAAAGTACCACAACAATCCTAGCCATTCGATCTAGTGAAAAATCCACAAGCTTATAACGGCCAGCTTTTTCAATGTTTAGGATCATTTTGACTGAAACGAAGACCATTGACGGCCCTTCCTTGGTGGGGCCCACCTTCCTGATGGGTTCCCACTTTGACACACGTGGCCCACCCGCCGCACCATGTTTTATTTCGGTGGTCCGCCGACTGCGAGCCTTTTCGCAGTTGGAAAAGGCAACATCAGAGCGGATTGTTGGGCCATGCGCACGTGATGTGAAAAGCTAACTTGTCAAAACTCGACCGGATGCTGACTCGGTTTGGGAGCGGTTCGGTCCGGTCTTAGACAGGTTTTGGCCGGAAAATGACGGACCGGAATCACCGACTACACGTTTTACACAGCGCGTAAAACATCGTAAGCTCTCTGGTGGGACCCACCATGTTGTATGTATAAGATCCACTCCGTCCATCAGGTGAGAACCATTATTTTGACCGTAGGTATAGATTATAATCCGGATTAAAAACTCACATGGGCCATCTCAATACGAGCAATGAAAAATTGCTATGGAAAACGCTAATTTAATACGGTCTGGACCGCACGAGTTTTGTATCTTCTCTTTCTCCCGGTGAGTTACACCTGATTAACGGGTTTGATGAAAGATGCATGCCACGGTGGCCCCACACGCATACCTATGTAGCGTGGTCCATCTGAGTTCTAGATCTGGTCGAGTTTTGACTGGCCACAGGGAAGCTACATGGGGCCCACCGAAATGTTCATGAAAAATCCACCCCGTCTGTCAGTTTTTCCAGCTCATATTAGGACGTGATACCAAAAAGGGGTAGATCCAAAGCTCAAGTGGATCATACTATAGGAAACAGTGGGAATGGAATGCCCACCGTCAGATGTTTTGGATCAGGCTAATATTTGTGTTTTCGGTTCAACCCAGATAGAATGACCTTATGAACGGTTTGGATGGCATATAAACATGCAGCGTGGTCCACTTAAGTTTTGGATCGGTAAGATTTCTCACCGAAATCTCGGTGGGCCCCACATAGCTCCCGACGGAAGGAACTTCTTGTGAGCGAGGGAGTCCCTGGGATTGTACCTGATAGATGGACTGGATTTTACATACACAACACATGGGAAACTTTTGTACGGCCATCCACACTATTGAAAATTATATATTGTGGACGGATCATGTCTCTAAATCAATCCTAACCATCCAATATTTAGCTATGTAATGGATGGTTAAGAGCAAAACAGTGACTGGCCCAAATTGGGACTGGGTAGTGGCAATGGGCCTAGCCCGGCCCATGGACCTGGCCCAAAAAAGGTTTGATGCAGGCCTGGCGCAGGTGGGCATGAAGATTGATCACATCCCCATTTTGAAAGGGAATGATCCTAATTCATCGGTTGATCAAGTGGGACACATGCATAGAGAAATGGACATTTTCCTCAACCTAAGATTGGAATAGGCATGTGTAGGACAGGATGCATGCACACATTAAGTTGAGATGCTACTTGTTATATAGAGGTTGTACCGTTAGAGATGCGCCGCTTTTTTATCCAATCGCTACTACACTTAGCGAGAATTCAACCTGATCGTGGATGGAAAAGGATAAGAGGAAGAAGCCCAAAAGAAACAGTAAATTTCAAATAGAAGGTAGCAAACTAAGCACCATCGGGCACCTAATCACCCTTCGTCGGTCGCCCGAGCATCGACCAAAATAGTCCAATGAGCTTTCTGAACAGGCAAGACAATTTCAGTCGCCCAACCAAATACCTTTTTTTTTATCTTTACTTTGTGAGAATTTACCTTTCTGCTGCATACTCTTCAGCTACATGCAAATCATCTTCCTTCCTAAAGATGAACTCCTGCTTGTGTGTTGCCTAAAGAAGCAAGGTTTATGGAGGGGGATCTTTTGCATGTGGAGCAAAATTGTTCTCAAAGAACATATATCCAATTCTGTGGCCATTTGTTTAAGACAACTCTGTTAACTCACCTGTAAAATATCTCATACATTGTAGGGTTGATTTCATACGCTGCTGTGTTGTGCTCCTCTCGTTTAGTTCCCTACTCGCACCATCTCAGGTGATCAGATCTGCCAACTCCAGTACTGATATCCTGGTTAAAGATGGTACCCAGCTAGGGGAGCTACCCTTCATGTATTTTTGCCAAGATCAATAGGACTAGTTTGAGTTGGGTTGGTGTCCTTGATTGCCTGTTTGTGAGTGGTTTTGTATAGTTTTTGTCCAGTTTGTTTTTCCTTTACCTTTTCTTTAATAAAATTTAATTTCCCATTCATTAAAAAAAAAAAAAAAAAAAAAAACACATACTATATTTATACCCCATACCAGTGTTTTAAATATCGACGATATTGGCCGATATATCCCACGACATATCTTGTTTCCCACTTGTGCGATACGAAACACACTAGTAGTGGGATATTTCCCACATGTTCAATCTGGTGAGTATTTTCGATTTTTTTTTTTTTTTTCCCTGTAAATCATGTTAAATCAATATCAAATTGTTACATTTGCATGAAAAATCATGGATTGAGAGTTTCGATTTTGAGATTTGGAGAAGATGGGCCAAGTCGTGGAAAATTGAAAAAAATAAAAATTTCCCAATTTCTCACAATTCGGTTACAATCTATGTCCACACATAAAATTAAATATGTATGTAACCTGCTACAGTGATTCTTCTTTTGCTTTTGATTGTGTTGCTTATGTTTCCACATGTCTTCTTACATTTGTAAATTATATGAATATACTTTGAATTTGCATCAATTCAATTAGACAACGCGTAGATTAGGACCCAATACAAAGAAAGCCTATTATGTGCACTTGTTTTTTTTAATGTTTTGATTTGTAAGTGTATTGATGTCTTTTTTAATAATCACTAAAGTTTCATTGAAATTTTTTCCCAATGTTTCTCCATGTTTCCAACAACAACGATACATTACGCGATAAAATTGATATATCCCATGCGATAAACGATACGTATCTGTATCCAAAGGGTGCGATACGTAATGGGATACCGATATTTCGAACACTGCCCCATACTAGTGTTCCCACAAACTTAAGACCACAAAAAAGAAAGAAAAGAAAGAAAAGAAAGGAAAGTAAGGAGGGAAGAACAGGAGAAAAGAATGAATGAAAAAGGATGATACATAGAATGGCTATTAACAAGAAAACGAATAACAAATGGAAAAAAAAAAAAGGATCTGTTTTGATTCAATCTTTTATCTATGGGAATCTACTAAAAGGAAAAAGGAAAAAGGAAAAGAAGAAGAAGCATGCTTTCCATCAAATATTAAGCAACTGTCTCTCAGAAAGAATTTGTATTATAATCTGGAGCAACCACTAGAGTTGGACCTCGTGTATGACCAGGGGTCTCCATCACAACCACTTCCTGACCCGCAAACATCCACTTTTCTCCATCACGGAGAGCTATATCAATGCCACGAATTCGGTCCTTGTCGGTGATTGAGCCAATTACCTACACACAACACAAGTTAAAATCACTAAATGCCTTAAAAATGCTGAAACTTCACTAAATAATACCACCATGCAGCAAACTGCCTTCCAAAAGAAGGTTAGAACAGATTTTGGGTTTGAGCATGAAACCCCAGACCCTATAAATTCATTTGGGCAGTATTAGAAGAAGCATTTGGTCCTACATATCCTCGATGCAACTAGGACATGAACACAAGTAACGGTGTCGAGCATGCATACGAGGTCTTGGACATGGTTCGCTTTTGAAAATTGGACTCACTAACAAGTCAATACGAGTGCGTGAACTAATAAAATATTATTTTATTAGTATATTGTATTTAGTCCAGGGTCCATAACGCAGTCTTGCATTTACCTTTGCAGCCTGACTAAGCATAATAATGGTTGTTTTTTTAACAATAAAGTGGAAGTGTCAGAGGCAGTTTTAAGTGGGACTAAGAGATGGGGTCTTTGGAGGGAAAGGTTCTTAATGTTTGTTACGAGTTTGAGGACATTGTGAGGCATTGGGTTTTTTCGCATTTTGTTTTGGATGAATTCTCATCATCCATTGTTCTGCTCTCTCTTTGTTTTTAGTCTCTTTGTTCTTCATATGAGTTAGCATTTTCAAAAAGGAGACATTAGAGAGTAGGTAAGCTGAAGTCGAGAGCATCCTAGAGGAGATTCACTCAACGGACTGAAAGGAGGAGGAGGTGACCTATCAGAATCAGATAGAGAAAGGCGAGCTAAGCTATCTCTAGATTACTCGAATCGAATTAAACAGGAGGAAATCAAGTGGTGGCAGCATTTGCATGCGGTGTGATTAAAAGAAGGGGACAAAAACACATGTTTCTTCCACTCTGTTGCTGGTGCTAGGGCCAGGAATAACAGAAAAGTGGGTATTGAAGGGGATGGGATAAGAGTTGAAGACAAGGCTCAAGTCTGTGAAGCCATTGTGCATTTCTACAAGAACTTGCTGAATAGCGACGAGAGGAGTACGCCAAGATTGGACAATTTGCAGTTCAATCAATTATCCTCAATGAATGTGGAGGCTCCTTGTGGATTCTCTTGGGAGGGACAAGGCCCTGGGGCCAAATGGATTTCCGATTGCTTTTCTCGAAGTCTTTCGGAGTGTGTTGAAAAAAGATCTGGCAAGCTGTCTTGGAATTGTTTGAGAAGGGGCGATTGTCAAAGGAACTTGGAGCTTTCTTAATTGCTATTATTCCAAAGGTTAAAGGCACAACTAAGTTAAAGGACTTTAGGCTTATCAGTCTCATCCGCAGGGGGGGATTTCAGGTGGTAATTGCTAAAATTATATCAGTTAGCCAAGGTGTGTTTGCAGTGATAGGAAAATCATACATAGCACTCTCATTGCTCATAAGTGCATTAATTCTAAAGGCTCGCCGGGAGTTGTGTGCAAGCTGAATATGAAGAAGGCCTACTATCATGTCAACTAGTGTTTGTTAGACTAAATGCTTCAGAGGTCAGGATGTGATCCCAAGTGGAGGGCTTGGATGCTCAAGTGTGTCAAATCGGCTTCCTTTTTGGTGCTGGTAATGGGGCTCCACAAGGATTCTTTGGGGCTAGGAGCCTCCGGCAGGGGGATCCGTTGTCCCCATTTTTGTTTGTAGAGGCACCTGAAGCTTTTGAGGAAAATGTTGATCAAAGGGTAGGAGGCCTTATTCGCAGATTCAAAGTTTTGAGCTCAAGCCAAGCCCTTTGGTCTCCCATCTTAATTTGTAAACAATGCCATCATTTTCTGCGAGGCAGATGATGGGTTGGTGGAAAACTAGAGGAAAATTGTGTGGTGCTTCGAGGCAATCTCAAGTTTGAAGATTAATTGTTCAAAAAGCGAGTTGTTAGGAATAGGTCTTCCTTTTGAGGAAGTTGAGAGGTTGGCTTCAGTTTCTGGGTATGGTGCTGGTAGATTCCCCTCTACTTATCTCAGACTTCCATTGTGCTTTGGAAAATCGGCTAAACATTTTTGGGACAAGGTCATCAAAAGAGTGGAAAGGAAACTTGCGACATGGAAGCCTCGTTACCTTTCATTGAGAGGTTGCCTTTTGCTTATAAAGGCGACCCTCACAAACTTGCCCATTTATTTCATGTCCCTCTTCAAATGGCAAGGATGATTTTGGAGAGGTTGGGGAAGCTTCGGCAAGACTTCTTGTGGAGAGGGGCAAAGGCAAAGTAGAAATTCCATCTCCTTAAATGGCCCGAGATTTGTTAGCCTTTGTAGGACGGGGTGTGGGAATCAAACTCTTGGGGTGTGTTAATCAGGCCTTGTTTCGAAAATGGTGGTGGAGATTCGGTATAGAGGAAGGGAGGCTTCTTTTTTTTTTTTTGGTGTGTGTGTGTGTGTGTGTAAAGGATTCCTCTTTATATAGTGCATCAGGGTTGTGTAAAGTGATCCAAAGTTTTCGTCCAAAATTCAGGGAGGGGTGTCTTTCGCCTTAGGTGAGGGGCCGCGAATCTTCTTTTAGGAGGCCTCGTAGTGTGGAGGAAGGCCACTAATGCTGGAGTTTCTTAGATTAGCTAGCTCGCCCCCGTTGAAAAACATTATAGTCGATCAGTGCTATTTTATGTAGGGATCAGGTGGTTTGGGCTCCTGTATGTAGGACCGTACAAGGGATCTTCAGGAAGAGGGAGTGGATAATGTGTTGCGGCTTCTTGACTTATTGAAAGGCCATCATCCTATTGTAGTGAGTTGGGACGAGATGGTCTAGCTTAGTCACAAGTCTAGTTGCTTTTCAGTTCGGTACTCCTACGATCTGATTTGGAACATGCAATTAGGGTGAAGGCCAAAACTTGCCACTCATGGAGATATGGTGCAAACCCTAGAGTTGCAGCTTTTGTGTGGTTGGTCGGAAGGAAGTGGGTCCTCATGATTGATAATCTGCAAAAGCAATCTTTGGTCATCCCCAATGCCTTTTTGATGTGGATGAGAGATGTAAAGTCAGTGGACCACCTTTTCATTAATTGTCCCTACGCCCGATTGGTTTGGGATTCAGCCCTTACCCTCTTTAATACAATGTCGGTGATGCCGAAATCCATGGAAGAGTTCATCATGGCCTGGCATGGAGGTAACGTGAAGGCTGGAAAAGCGCTTTGGCACTTAGTCCTTATGATGAGTGTTTGGGTGATTTAGGGAGAGTGGAACAGCCGGTGTTTCTACAACAAGTGAGCTTTAATAGAGTGTGGTAAGGAAGGTCAAATCTCGTCTTTGAGTGGGCTTCTAGTTTGGAAACTCTTAAGGATTATAATTTTGAGTCCCATTTTCCTACGTATTCAAAAAGCAGAATACTATCTTTCAATAACGCATTACAAGAAGCCCACTCGACAAGAAAGGATTTCACTCTAGGGATGACAAAATCATCATCCTTTTCCAAAATTATTAAAGCATCGCCCATTCCTCTCCCCCAAATAGACCAAAAGGCCGCTAAGATCACCAACCACCACTCCGCCCGAACTTGTTTTAGAAGACAAACCCATGACCCACCTTTAACAAACTATCCACCACAACGGGCGTGCACCATTGCACCTTTAACGAATAGAGGATAGAATCCCAAACCCTCCAAGTAAAAGGGCAATGGGTGAATAGGTGATCAATTGTCTCCTCGCTACCCTTACATAAAGCACGCATGTTCGGAATCACCATTCCTCACTTCCCAAGATTGTCGATTGTCAAGACCCTCTTTCTACCAACAAGCCACCCAAAGGCCGCCATTTCAGGGGAGCACCATACCACCATTGCATGGTCATTGGAGCACGACCCTCAAGCGGGAGAGAACACAACAAATCAAAGAAAGATGAAACCGAAGAATATTGAACTTTCAAATCGCCACACAAACATATCTTGCTCTTCAAGAATCGTACAAACCAAATGGATTTGTTGAAGGAGCACAAAGTCTTCAAATTCTTCATTAGAAAGATTTTGACAACGAGGGGGCGACCAAACCCTTGAGGAGCCACTAGCCGACCAGTGTTTTAAGTATTGGCAATATTGGCTGATATATCCCACGATATATCTTGTATCCCACCCATGCGATATGAAAGGCACAAGTAGTGGGATATATCCCACTTGTTCGTTCCGGTGAGCATTTTCGATTTTCGATTTTCGATCCTTTTTTTTTTTTTTGTAAATCATGTTAAATCATTACAAATCCATGATTTTTCACGTTTTGAATGAAAAATCATGGATTGAGAGCTTCGATTTCAGGATTTGGAGGAGATGGGCCGAGTTGCAGAAAATTGAAAAAAAAAATAATAATTTCCAATTTCTTGCAAATCGGTTGCAATCTATGTCTAGACTCCAAACATAAAATCAAACATGTATGTAACCTGATCTAGTGATTCTTCTTTTGATTTTGAATGCATTTCTTGTGTTTCCACACGTCTTCTTACATTTATAAATCATATGAATAGACTTTGAATATACTTGCATCAATTCAATTAGACAACGCATAGATTAGGACCCCATACAAAGAAAACCTATTATGTGCACTTGTTTTTTGTAATATTTTGATTTATAAGTGTATTGATGTCTTTTTTAACAATCACTGAAGTTCATTGAAAAATTCGACCAATTTCCCAATGTTTCCAACAACAGCGATACATTACGCGATACAACCAATATATCCTATGCAATAACCGATAAGTATCCGTATCCTAAGGGTGCGATACATAACACGATACTTATATTTCGGCGAACACTGTAGCTGACCAACAAGTCACAACCAAAATGTCAACATTCGTCGATAGTCTAGCCAAACCTGAAAACTTGGTTCATTAAGGAGGAACCATCGCCCAAACATCCTTCCAAAATTTAATCGTTTTGCCATATTTCTAAAATAAATAAATAACACCAATCTCCTCCTTGAATTTAGCTTTCATGCTTATGATACCCCATCCACAACCCAAATGCTCTACACAAGGAATCCCTTGTCCACCATCCCCCATCCTCAACACCCAGTGCTTGCAATATCAATAATATTGGCCGACATATTGATATCGCACCTTAGCAAATATGAAACCTACTTGGAATCAAACATAAAAACATAGATTCCTATGTGTCGAGCGATATATCGCAATGTATCAAGTGTTATCATGCGATATCGGCAATATATTGCTGATATCGCAATTTATCGCGGTTTTTTTTGTTTTATTTTTATATTGGATATCATCGATATACCCAGCAAGAAGCTTATTCTTTTGTTAAAAAAAAAATCCCCAATGCCAATTTTTTTCCCTTTTTTGTCAAATTTCTTCTTTCTAACTAGAGTTTTGAATAGCACCCGTAGCGTAGCTATGACGCTACGTAGCATTAGCAAATAGCATAAATCCCCTATAGCATAGCGTATATGTAGCGTATGTAGCTCGTAGCGTACATAGCATATGTAGCATGCATGTAGAGTATGTAGCGTCGTGAGTGAATTTCGGTCTATCTTGTGCAAGGATTTGGAAGAGACCCAAATTTTCAAACTAGAATCATCGTCTTCTCGGATTTGGGGCCATTTCTCAATTGGCGAGGTATTTTCTGTTTCGATCCATTTATTTTTGTTTAGATCATATAAAATGAGTGTGAAATTATAAGAAATCTTCTTCATGTTTTGCATTAAAAAAAAAAAAAAACAAGGATTTAACCTTTGATTTCGAGATTTGAGTGTAGGTGGCCTGATTTGGGGAAAATTCGAAAATTTCCCAATTTCTCCCAAATTGCTTGGAATGTTGCACTCCAAACATGAAATCAAGCATGTATGAGGCATGATCTACTAATTTGTTAACTTTTTCTTTCAAATTTTGGAGAAAAATATTTTTTGAATTAAATAATAATAAAAAATTTATTCAAATATTTTTTTTTTCAAAATTTCCCTTCAGCCAGCCACTAATCAAACCATTTAGGAATCTTTGATGAATTCATCATCATAGAAACTCTAATCCAAATTTGTGTAGGTTGCCCGATTTGGGGGGGAAATTAGGAAAATTCAAAATTTCCCCAATTTCTTCCAAATGGCTTGCAATGTTGCACTTCAAACATGAAATAAAGCATGTATGAGCACGAATCTACTGGTTTGTTAAGTCTTTGTCAATTTTCGAAAAATAAAATTTATTTTTTTAATTAAAAAATTATTAAAATATTTTTTTTGAAATTTCCCTTCAACCCGTTGTCAATTGAGACTAATTTCAAAATATTTAGAAGTCTTTGATGAAATGATCATCACATACACTCTAATTTCAAAATTCGAGTGTAGGTGGCCTGATTTGGGAAAATTGGAGAAAATTCGAAATTTCCCCAATTTCTTATAAATTGCTTGCAATATTGTTACTCCAAACATGAAACCGAAACATTTATCAGGGCTGATCTACCAATTTAATAAGTTTTTATCAATTTTCGGAATAAAAATTATTTTTCATTAAAAAATAATAAAATTTTATTAAAATATTAATTTTTTTAAAATTTATTTTGGATGTAGAACCTTGCCTTTATTAACATAATGTTTTTTTGTAAGTAAAACATGTCGAGAGGAAGAGGAGGGAGACAACCCAATATAGGATGGGAATACGGCCTGGCCACTCCCGATAATTGATTCAAGAGTATATGTAATTTATATGGCCATATGTCGAAGAGTAGAAGGGTAACCCGCTTGAAGGAGCATTTGGCGAGAAGTATCGCAATGTTGTCTACCCTAAGTGCACATAGGATGTGAGAGCAAAAATGAAGGCTGTGTTGAAAAAAAATGTGAAGATAAGATATGAACAAGCTGCGAGAGAGGGAGATTAGGGAGTTAGGGCAGCCACCATATGTAGGTGATGAGGATCTAGTGGATCTCGATGGCAATGATGATTCTGAATACAGATGCACGATTCAGGAATCCCTACAGAATCAATGGGAAATGGACCAAGAAAGGCAGTGGGAAGTGAGTAGGCCTAGATTTGAGGAGTCTACCCATGAGCATGGTGGGGAGAGTGGAGCAAGGCCAAGTGGGGTAGGGGGTAATGGAGCGAGGGAGAGTTATGGGGGTGGTGGAGGGGAGAGTAGTAAGTGGGGAGGACTATGGGGTATGGGGAGGAGCAGTAGCATACGGGTGCCGGATCTACCTTCAGATTCAAGGATGTACAAAGAGACCAAGGGGGGCACAAAAGAAACTAAAGAACATGTTTAGTAGAGGGGATGTGAGGAAGAAGGTGAGAAAGTTAATAGCTAAGTTTTTTCATCTACGATCAAATCCCCACAGATGCCGCAGCGAGCTTGCGCTTTCAAAATACGATAAGTGCAGCATGGGGGTAAGGGTGTGCAACCGCCCACGCCCCGTGAGATAATGGAGAAGTATTTGGTTGAAGAGTACGTGGAGATGAAGACTTACGTGAATTCATATAGGCAGTCATGGGAGATGTAAGGCTACACTGTCATGTGTGACGGTTGGACCGAGCAGATGAGGATGTCAGTCATAAATTTTATGATCTACTGCAAGGGACGGGCGGTGTTCCTAAAGTTTGTAGATGCCAATGATAAAATAAAAAACGCAAACTACATTTACAAACTAATGCACACTGTCATGCAAAATGTTGGGAGGAAGAACATTATGCAGTTTGTTACAGACAATAGAAGCTCGAGACGAGGAAGGATATAATGGACAGGTATCATATGTACTAGACCCCCTACGCAGCCCATTGCATCGATCTCACGCTGGAGGCGATCGCAAATAGGTCGTTAGTGAAGACCATTATTTCTGACGCACGGGGTCATCACGACCTTCATATACAACCCCACATGGTTATTAGCCGCGATGCGCAAGAAATGTAGTAGGGATATAGTGCGCAAGGAGGCGATGCGGTTCGCCGCAAATTATATCGCCTTAAATAGCCTACTCAGACATATGCAGAGGCTACGAGAGTAGCTTGGAGAATAAAGGAGCTGGTGTTGAGCAATATGCTCTGGAAGCGCGTGCGTAATGTAGTCGCTATTTTGGAGCCCATTTATGTGGTGTTGAGGATGGTTGACAACAAGACAGATCCGTTGATAAGATCGTTGTATGAGTCCATACAACTGATGAAAGAGGCCATCAATCTAAAGCCCCCAAGTCATATACGTGTTTGCATGCAATAATCGACGACCGTTGGAAAATGATACTTTCTCGCCCACTTTATTAGGCTGGTATGGTAAGTAGTTATGATTTATTTTTTCGTCTATATGCTTCAGTACTTTACTATTTCTTCGCATATCATGTATCCATATTTTATTGTCCTGATGTATAAATATTTGAATCATGTTGGATTTCAATGTATTTCCTGAATCGCAAATACCACACCAGCCAGAGACTACGAAGACCATTCATTGAAGAGGGTTGTATGTGAGGTGTACGATCACTTATTCCCCAACTGTCCAAGGCAAGGTACCTTCGGTAGTGAGGTAAATATATTCCGCACTTACATTCCCCTATCTTCATCTCAATCATTCCATACTTACCCTTACTGCTATATGCCATCAACAGATTGTTAGATTCCATGACATGGTTGGAATGTTTAGGTGCAAGATCGCGGGAGGTCGAGGAGCACCATAATGGCATGTGAGTTGTCGCAGTAAAGTTAGTTTTCATATTATTTTAGCAAATTTGAAACTAATGAAAAAAATTATAATTCATAGGCGAATGGTGGGCCATGTACAAGACTGATGCGAGGTTTTAAGGCAGTTGGTTGTCCGTGTGCTCGCGCAAACTGTGTCCGTCCTCCTTACCCTATAAAAGGAATTGGAGCACATTCTCCCTCATTCATAGAAATAAGTGCAATAGATTGGGGCACAAGAGGCTTTAGAAGCTAGTGTATTGCCAATACAACATGAAGCTACGAGAGAGGTTGCTCTGTGCCGAAGGAAGAAGAAAAGTGCAGGAGGATCCATTGGACCTGATTGTGGTTGAACAACATGCATATGTTAAGGACGATCAGGACCCACTTTGCTAATGGGTTAGGTCAGATGACTTGGATACTTTGGATGGCCGACCAGAGCCGCATGTGGCGGTGGAGGCAGTAGAACAAGGGATTGATGTTAACGCTCATGTGGAGCAGCAAAGATCTCCTAATGAGGCTTTCGACCCATTGACAAGGAGTTCGGAGGGCAGTCCTCGACAATCACTATCACGCAGGACATTGTGGGGAGACATTATCCGACACCAAAACCGAGATAGAGACTGATACAGAGGGTGGGTCCAGTGATGGTGATGACAATGATGATGGTGTAGATGATGGTGACTTTGGTGATAGTGGTGGTAATGGCGATGAGGATGGTAGTGGCGAGAGCGAGTCTCAAAGGCCTCTTAGCCCATTCACCGGGGACAAGAATTTTGATCATACCACCCAGGACATTGACCATGGTTCTCATCCAAATGAACCACAACCTCGTCTTATCATCAACAAGAAATACACTTGTAAGAAGCCACTAGGGAAGAAGAAGACCGAACAGCTGACAAAATTAGAGTGGTTACTGGCGATATCCATGAGGGACACACGGTGGTAGGAGTATCAGAGGCTCTAGGCGCGGCTCACAGACGAGGGAGTGGAGCTCAAGTTCCAGGCCATAGCATGGATATGGATCACAGACACAGGAGAGTAACTCGAGTCCTGTGCCACTGTATGGGTATGGATGTGGAGCCAATGGATATGCGAGGAGCGACTCTAGCAGTTAAGACTTGTCATTTTTCAACTACAATCAAGAATTCACTTTCGCATACAGGCAAAGAAATGGGCAACAGTACGGACACCCAAGAGCTCCATCTATGCCCATCCCAGATTCATATCAGCCACAAATTGTGACGATTACACAGTACCCACGGATGGGCGTATTGGTTCAATTAAGAGAGGATGAGTACAAGTGTTATGTCATGAAGTATCTTAACTAGTACCATTCTACTATAACCTAGGCACAATACTATTGATTTGTGGAGTAGCAATACTATTCCCAACCCCGTCAAGATGGAGGCGATGGTTACTAGCCACCGCGCAACTCTATGTGGGTCTAGGCCACAGCCAATCACATCATTCATAGGTATATTTCTCAATTTCTACTTCTTTTGCTTTTGAATAAATTGGTTGTGTTTTCATACATTTATAAATGTTTTGCATTCAATTCGAATATAGTTGCATTAGTTCAATCAGACATCGCATAGCTTAGGACCTTATACAAAGGAAACCTATTGTGTGCACCTTTTTTTTTTTGAGATGTTATTATTTAAAAGTATGTATTAAGGTCTTTTTTAACAATCCCTGAATTTCATTGAAAAAATCAACCATTTTCCCAATGTTTCCCCATGTTTTCCAAAAAGTGTAATAAATTACCAAATACAAACGATATATCCCATGCGATAACTGATACTTATCTGTATCCCAAGGGTGCGATACGTAACACAATACCGATATTGCAAACATTGTTCACACCAACTCTTGGCGACAACTTTTTTTTCTCCAACAAGAGTTTTCCTCCAACCCAAACCTCCACCACTTCCCAAGAAGCGAAATATTCATAGCTTCCAAAACTCTTAATAAAATTTTGCTATCCTTAAAAAAAGTATGTTGCATCAATTTATATGTAAAGGAATTCGAAAAATAAATTGATAAGGATAAAAAAAAAAAATCAATTCATCAGCATCATCTTCATTGCCATTGGATCCTTATCCCAACAATGTGAGGTCAGTTTTACAAATCTTGTTTTGCCAAAAGATTCAAAACAAGAACTCTCAATCATTATACGCGAATAAAGCACCTTAAAAGCAAACGATAGTAGACAACTGAAAAGTCATTTCCATAAGAGTCATATCTACGGAGTTAGACAAGCAAGCATAGACATCTACCGACATTGCACAATTTCGAGAGTAGTGTCATTATTATATAGCATGCCCTCTTTCTTGCTTGGAGTGAGCAATGGAAGGGAATACCATGTTATATAGTATGCCCTCTTTCTTGTTGAAGTGAGTAATCAGAGGGAATAGCACAGTAAGGAAAAAGATGATTGTCCTCGAAAGGCATAGATGAGACAACGCTTTAACGGATGCAGTAAGGACAACATTGGGTAATTGGAGGATGTATACCTTATTTGTGGTTCATTAGAATTTGGGACTCAACATAGCAAGGTACAAGATCTCCCCATCATGTCCAACAATAAGACCACATTCCCTCCCTCTCTCACACCTTAGCAATGCCATCTCTAGTCTGTGTTGCACATCATCGAACCATCTCAACCTGATTTCCATCATTATCTCTTATTGATACCGTTCCTTCTGATGACCTCCTTGATTTTATCCTTGTCTTGCCACGACGATCTTAACATCCTTTTCTCTGCAACACTAAAATCTCCACCCATGCCGCCTTTTTAACTGCCCAAACTGTCCCTTATAGGAAAGCCGAGCAAATAGTTTATAAAGTTTCGTTAGAATAAGGGGATCACATAACACTCCACAAGTACATCTTCACTTCACCTACCCAGCTCTCATTATATTGGAAATATCCTCACCAATCTTCCCATTCTTTTGAATAATAGAGCCAAGGTAATGAAACACATGGCTTTAAGGAATCTCTTGCTCTTAACCTTTTAACTAAAGCCTCGCCTCTATAATTATTATTAATTGTAGAGTACGCTGAAGTTGCAATCCAAATGCTCCGTCTTGGTTTTGTTAATTTTAATTCCTCCATATACTAGAGCCTTCCTCCAAAACCTCCAATTTAGAATTTGCCCCCTCTTTAGTCTCATAGACAAAGCTACATCCTCCACAAAAAAGGGACCTTGTCCAGAACACAAGCAATTAATTCATCTATCACAAGGGCAAAACAGTGTTTCAAATAGCGTCCGTAGAGTAGCGGTAGCGTACGCTATGTAGCATAGCATAGCCGTAGCGCCACGTAGCGTAGCTAAATAGCGTAAATCCCCTATAGCGTACGCTACAGGGGTCGTAGCGTGTAGCATTTGTAGCATAAGCTACAATGTATTTTTTTATTATCTCTCAAAAAATTTATTTTTTTAATTTTTTTTTAATTATTGTTTTTTAAAAATGGTGTAAAAGTCACAACATAAAAATAAAAAATAAAAATTGAAAATGTGAAGTCAAAACCAAACCTTTCTATGTTTACTTTCACTTAAAATGGTGGTGATCCTTTGTTAAAGTTGGTGTGAAATTCACACACTAAAAAACCTTTAAAACTAAAAACAAAAAGGGTTTTTGGAAACCCCTCTTAACCTCTCTAGGATTTTTATTTCTTTTCATACTTGTGAGTTGTGACTTGTGGTTTCAATTAAACATTATTAATTGAAGTAGTTTGCTTAAAAAGTTGTTGATGCAATAATTATTTGATTATTGATTTTTTTATAATTTTATATATGTGGATTAGCTTTATAAATGATAATTAATAACTTGCTTGAACATGCTTCTACTAGAAAAAATGAATCATTTGTCAGAAATTTTTATATTTTTTGCTTTTTTTTCTTACTAATTATCATATTTTTCTTATTTTTAAATTAAAAAAATAGAAGTATCATATAGCTTTCGCTACACGCTACAGAGGGTTGAACGCTATGCAACATGCTACCGCTATTTAAAACACTGGTGCAGAAAGGTGAGGGGGTTAATGCCAACCTCTGATAGAGATGCACGCACAGACGCAGGCATACACGCACGCACACCCATGGATAGCACAACACTTTGTGCCCCCAGATTGTGTATCATCCCATTGCACGTGTATGATGATTTGTACTGGACCTCCTACGGGATCCACCATTGATTGTTGACTGAGCAAAAAAAAAAATTTTGCTTTGATTGGACCATCTTTATTATCTATTATAATAAATGGATCCCCTTCCACAGAATGGAGCCATTGCTGATTTTTGTTGTTAAGTGTTCATTTGGGCTAAGATCATCCAAACACACTAAGTTTTGGACCTTGTCGCATTCACTTTGGAAATACCAAATGAACTGTCTAGATCTCGTCCATGTATGCAATTTTTGCAGAAATGACATGAAGGCATGATAATATTGTGCCTCAAGAGGCACTAGATGCGTGCTTGGCACACTACATGTATCCAACATTGCTTTGAGGGGAAAAATAGTGAAGCAATTCATGATCTTGCTACAGTTGACCATTGGCAATTGGAGATAATTGCAAAAGAAACTAATATTTGAGGTTCCTGAGAGGACTTGAAAGCTAGGAGGGCACCAAAAGTTATATTAAAAAAAAAAAAAATTTGTTTAGCCTACGGTGGACTCATTATCATACCATTATAAGGGGAAATTATCATACCTTTGCACCATACCTTGCTTTTAACTCCATATTCCCACCAGTGTGATCATAATGATGATGGGTGTTGAGTATGTATGTTAGGTTTTGATTTTTCCAACTCAGTGCATCTATCACAGGTACAGCTTCGGAAGGGTCTACAACTCCAACTGTACCCGTACCCACATCATGTAGAAGATATGCATAATTATCTTTGAGGCATGGTACCTGAATACAAGAGTGTTGAACAATAATGTTAGCAATGGAAGCATTTATAACTACAACATGATCGGCTTATAAAATTAGATGATAGAATTGAGAAGCTTCCATGGCTTCACATAACCTAAATAGGATATATATTCAAAATTTTGTCAAAGAAAGATATTGGAAAGAGAAGAAGAATCGAGTTGTGCATCACAAATGAACAATCACAACTATCCATAAATGATTTAGGTTATATATTCAAATTTTTGTCAAAGAAAGATATTGGAAAGAGAAGAAGAATGAGTTGTATCGTATCATGATGTATGATGTATCACACACGAACAACCACAACTATCCATAAATACAAGCCTTGGCAAGCTTATAATCATTTCACATTGGAAAATTAAAAGGACCTGTCTGCTTATGGAAAGGAATGTACTGTTAGCAGATGGAATAAGAAATGCCAGTGGTAAATAGGAAACTTCTATGCTAGTATTTCATGCAGTGAGCAAGGGCTGATATCACAAGAAATCGAAGGGATAAATTGCATTCTTAGCTTAAATCAGGAAGTAGAGGGGAAGATGAATGAGATAAACCAAACTCCAAAAAGCATCCACTAAATATGATGATAGATTTCTTTCAAGAATCCCATTTCTCAGTTCATTAAGTAAAACTATTTTCCATGAAATTAACCTCTTTTAAGGTTTAAGTGATCTGTTCGTTAGTCTCAGCTTTATTAAAATCAAAGAGAGTAGAGACAAGCAAGGGAATAAAAACAAGAGAGACCAGGATGCTACTTACAAAGGAAAATGGGATTCCATAATTAAACCCCCCTCTCCCCACTCTTCTAGCTAAAACAACGGGCTTGGAGTTCACATGTACTTTATATGGGTCTGAGGCACAGCCGCATAGGTGTATTGACGGCACATGCATGTTTTTACTTATTTTTTGGTTTTGAAGGTATTGATTATTTTGTTTCATACGTCTTCTATGACTTATAAATAATATGAACTGATTATGAATACAATCGCATCACATTCTGTTAGACAACGCATAGTTTAGGACCCTATACAAGGGAAACTTATTATGTGTACTTGTTTTATATGATCTTTTGAGTTTTAAGTGAGTAATAATGTCTTTGTTAACATCCCCTTAAGTTTTAATAAAAAATTCGACAAATTTCCCAATGTTCCCCCAAAACAACGATACATTCTGCAATACATGCCATATTTCCCATGTGATACTGATGTTTCCAAAACCCAAGGGTGTGATACATGCATCGATACCGATACTTAAATCACTAGTCATATCATGCACAGTGAATTATCTAATAAATGAATGGTCTATGGCTGAGGAAGAACATATACTACAATGCCAGCTCTGGAAGTAGGAGCTACTATAATCTGTGAAGTAAATGGTGCTAATAAAGATGTCGTCATTGATTAGAACAAGATCTTTAATGTACATATGGCATAGGATGTTGATTCTTCTAACATGTTCTGTATGTATTACGTGAAGAGGGTTATCAAGCATGATTGACAAACATGCCCCAAGTAGAAATATTTGTGAAAGATTACACACTTGGAGAAGATGGGTATTTCAATTATGTTGTATGTTATGTTTTCATCCTACTCTCAAAAAAATGTTTTTATCCTACTTTCATTAAATCATTTCTAAAATGAAATATTTTTCCTTCCTACAACATCTACATTGGTGTTGAAAGAGGAAACGATAAATGGGAAGCAAGATTGAAATTTGGGTGCCATGCAACGCATTGTTCACCACCCATACCGTCAAATATCACTCGATACAGGGCGATACGGACCTGATATACCCGTATCATTCATGGGCAATACCAATACGTATCTATACGTACCAGTTTTGGACAACACTTTAAAACTTGGTGGGAAGACTAAAAGGAAAGTATAAAGACATAGGAATTTGCAATAAAAAGAAAACTAAATGTTTTCATGATAGCATTTAAATTTTGTAGTGGTTATTCTGAATGGATGAATACTGTTCAGAAAAAAAATTATGAATGCATGAGTAATAAATTGTATTTTCACTGTGGTTGTCCTTTCTGCAGGAGGCTTAGCCTAACATCATCCAGCAACAGTTACGGACTTACGGTAGATGATGGGGCAAGTATCTACGCATAAATGCAAGTGGTTAGCAAACTTCCATATTTTTGAAGAAAAACTCATATAATTGCTTTGACATTTAAAAACTCCGTATATTTCAGAAGATAGCAAAGCACTCTTTTTCTGGGCAGAACAAAATTAAACACATTTATTTTATTAAAAAAACCTTTTGTGGGCAACTTAAAAAATAGAGACTAGGGGTTGTAATCCATTGATAAAATTACGAAAGCGGAAAATTTTAGAAGAGACAGATCAATTTATATAGGGATTACTTCAAAAGAAAGGATTTGAAAGATGAACAAATGATGTTAACCCACTATTTGATTACCTATATAAATACCACTGCTCATGCATAGAGAAATTCTAATAATTTTAATTAACATTTTTATTTTTATCTTTTTTGGTATATAATATATACACATATACAGCCATTTCTTTTTTTGCTCCATTTTTCAGTCAAAACTGTGTTAAACCAAACTTTTTTGTATTTTTCTATTAGTAACTTTTTTAGAGTTGAGGCGTCTCCAACCCCTAGCCTCCACCACCATTGTTTACTTTGGCCCATTATCGACTTATATTTTGTAATTAAGCCATTTATTTTCCTCTAAATTCAGGTAATGAGAGTAGAAAAGTTTTTTGCTGCAGCAACTACAGGACCGGTGTTGTGAAAATCCTACGATTTACGATTTACGATTTGAGTCGAATATTAAGCACAACGATTTGAATCCCTTTTTATATGAATCCTACAATTCTATGATTTGATTCCTATGATTTACAATTCAAATCCCGATTTATGATTT
This sequence comes from Liriodendron chinense, assembly GCA_003013855.2. Classification (NCBI taxonomy): domain Eukaryota; kingdom Viridiplantae; phylum Streptophyta; class Magnoliopsida; order Magnoliales; family Magnoliaceae; genus Liriodendron; species Liriodendron chinense. The sequence continues at coordinate 1,403,177 of ML058546.1, forward strand.
CAATTAAACTTGTTCTCTACTATTTTAAGATTCACTTGATTTTCAATTTGGTGGAGGCTTTAAGAATAGTTTAGAAATGGTAAATTATTTTATTTTGCTCTTTATAAGAGATTAAATGATATATATATATTCTCTTCAAGTTAAATCATGGAGCTTTTTTTTTTTATGATTTCTTACTTCTTAATTGGTTGAAACACCAAATTGATGCATGACTTATCTGGAATCTTTTTATGAATGGTTACAATCATGTTGACTTATATGTATTGTGGAATGATGGTTAAAAATCAAAATATCTTTTTTCGTCGGTCTACAGAATCAAATGCCACTTTTCCAACGTGATTCTCTATTCAAGAAAGGTAGCAAGAACATAAATTATAAAAGGATCCTTGTATTTTTTTAAGGAAATTTCTTGAAAGACAAAAAAAAAGAAAAGAAAAGAAGGAAATATAAGAATCCTTTAAAACTATCATGACATGGTACTTGGTGCATATTGATGGAAAAAATGAGGATTTATGAGTTTTTAATTTTTTCAGATTTATTTAACATTTTCATATTTTTTTTAAAAATATTTTAAGAAAATCATTAAAAAAATCTTCCAATTTACGATACGATTTGCGATTCAAATACGATTCAACCCCCATTACGATTTGCGATACGATAACGATTTTGACAACATTGTATGGGACTAGCATTATAACGTATGAGTAATGCATAGCTAGATGAAAGACTTTGTGGCCTTGTGATGTTAATTGTGTAAGGCTTGGGAATATTTTTTGTAGTTTGAGGAAATTTATCCTTCTATATATGCTGCATACTTTAATAGAGGGCTTGAGAATTTTTTTGGTTCTTTTTGGATTCATTCAAGGAGCGGGTGCAGATTTTGTGCTGAAGGAGAAGGCATACAAACAGGCACGTGCGCGAGCTCACACATGTAGGTATATGTGTATATGCAAGGAAATAAGTAGGGACTAGAGATGTGTTATTTTTTATTGAATATTCAACCTTTTCTTCCAATAATTGGATTCTTTGAGAAGAGTGATTCTTCAATCTTCTTTTTTCTAGCGGTGAGATAACCTAAAGCTGTTGAAGTCTTTCAACAGTGTCCTTTCTTGCAAAACAGTCCAGTTTTTTTAAACTACATCAAAGTTTGTGTTTGTGTGTGTTTGTGTGTGTGTGTGTGTGTGTGTGTGTGTGTGTAAACAAATTGAATGCTTAGGTTTAACTTTTCTAAGGGAGACAATTTAGGCAGGCATAGCCTAAGCAACCTCAAACAAGCTTGAGACAGCTCAACACTTCCCATGTGGATGGACAATGAGAAGATGATTGATCACCCATCCACTTTGAGCAAACCAGATGAATGGTTTGGATCAACAAAACATGGCCCCACCTTTACAGAAACTCGCACATCAGAAAACTGTACATTTGCTCGCAGCAGGACCCTATAATTCCTCTTTAACTGGTAATGTAAGCAACATGTAGACATAAATCCAGCAGGTAAGAAAAGTTGTAGTGAATCACGTTATAAGCATTTTAGTAAATAGAAATAAGAGAAGATCCTTGGAAATTTAGCTCTACCTATATATACACGTGTGTGTGTGTGTGTGTGTGTTCATGCACATGCGTGTATTATCCCTAGTATGAAAATGATTTCACAAAAAAATGAACTTTAAAATGCCAATTAACATACTTTGGCCATTCCCATCATGCATTCTTCCCGAAAGTAACAAGAATAAGAAGCTTAACAGGAGCAAGGATGGAGTCCCCAGCACTTCAAGAAAGGAAGAAACACGGAGGAAACATAGATTGCACTATAAGAAACTATGGCTGTATACAATACTGGATATTAGGGGAACTAATCTGTTTTTTTTTTCTTTCCGAAAGGTAACACTACCAGGGTATGAACCCACACACTACAGTCTCCACCAGCTCATCTAACAAGCGGGAGGATTAGGGGAACTAATCCACAAATACAATAATGGAATCTTGATTAAACCCTTTCCCAGCAAGGTCATCAGCGCTGCATCACAATGTCCATTGGACAACATGACATCCAGACAACTACGAGAACAATGAAGTCCTCCAAACACTACAAACCTTTACAGAATTCTCCACCAGAAACCCATTGAATAACATTTGAAGAATCCCCTTCAACCACAAGCAGGGTAGATTAAAGGTTATAATTGATTCTGACTGCCTTAAGCAAAGACTACAGTCGCATCAGCCTGGTCCTATCTTTCAAAAAAAGAAAAGAAAAGACAAGAAAACAATCAGCTTTGTCCTTAAGAGTCCTCCAATCCCTGCTAGGCCAGGATTTCCCCTTTTCTTGTTGACTGAAATGATTTTAATACCAACAAGCCACTGAAACAATGACCGCAAGACAAAGCAGCAGCACAGCAGCCACAGAAAGAACTTAAAAAACAAAAGAACAATGGGGACAGATCTGAAATGGGCCCCAAGCCTGACCGAAGCTATGCAACCATCAACCTTTACAGAGAACTCGCTCTTATTAAGACGAACTCAGAGATTGAAAGGTCGCTATGATTGCCTCCTCCTTTGCCCAATCCATGGACTCAATAATTGGCATAACAGCAAAAGTGAACAAAAGTCCCACTTAAGGAGGCCTTCTCATCTTTGACTTCTTCAAGCATGTGAGCTAGCATCCACAGAAAACAGCCCTGGTTAAACCATTTGATGAAATTCTTTGAATCTCCCTAAAAAAATGATAGGTTGAGCTTATATCTAACGGCTAACTGCAAACTTTGGAAGATGACTACCACTTTAGCCGTACTTGAGTCTCCCCACCCCAACGGGCCCGAAAATTCCAGAATTATCTTGCCGGTATTATTTCTAACCACTCCCCAATCCTCAGTGGCACTGGACTCCCTATGGAACAACCAACAAACTTGAATGTGAAGAAGTTCTCTGAGGGGTATCTTCATCTATCAAAGAATACCCTCATAATGTACGGGAGTTTCTGTACACAACATGTATAAAACACTATGTTACCCCGACACTTTGAAACAGGCATCATACCCAAATGTCATGACTGAATTTCTGCCTAAGTAAATTATATTAAAAGTCTAATAAAAATAATGGGAAATGAAGAACACAAAGTTTAAATAAAGCTCACAATTTCAATTTGCAAAGTGGAGGACATGCTAGAAATGTTGCAAAAGTATTGAGCAACTCCAAAAGACTGACTTCCTCCAGTCAAGGTTTTAAAAGGCTTCATAAAGAATCTCCTAAAACCATACAACAAACTTTTCTGAAACCGATACTGCCTCATGTTTGGCCACGTACAGAGTTGGCCCCTCACCTGAAAAAGAAAAGAAAATAAGGTCAAATTCCAAACACCATTAAATAATGTAGATGTAGAATGAACAACCAGGAGTTTTTTTGAAACTGTTACTTCCCAAAATATGCTAAAATAATACAAGAGCAGAACTTCAATACACAAAAAGAATACGCTTGTGTAGGTCACTAAATAGGTACAGATCAAGTTAGAACTGGAAAATTCGGTGCACACATCTCTCGCTACTTAAAGATGGTTGATAGGATTCTTGGAGGCATTTCAAAATGCTAGTTTTCAAAAGAAAAAGAAAAAAATTGAAATTTGTGTTAACTTAAGATGCATCAAGAGTGAGTATCGGAGGGACTTGATGAAAGATGGAGAGATTAGGGATAAATGGAGAGGCTATTTTCAAAGGTGGTTGAATGAAGATGCAGGAGCAAGGATAAAACTAGAAGGATCTTGGGCCCTTGGGGGTCAGGGCACGAGTGTTATCGCAGAATTCGTGTTGGGGAGTAAATGTAGCTCTAACAAGGATGTGGAAAGAATAGGTTGCAAGGTCTAGAAAATATACCAATAAAGTGCAGAAGATACTGAGCAAAATCAGAATTTTTTGCTTAAATATTCTTTCGATAAAATTTTGCAGTCAAAGTAAATATTAGATGAGTGAAGCTAAAGCAGTTCCCAAGAACAAAGGAGACACAAAGGTGAATGAAATCTGGGGTCAAACTTACGTGTCACACTAAGAAGCTCTGGGAGAGGGCAATGGAATGAAGATTAAGACAAGAAAGAAGGGCATAAAAATTTAAAATAAAAATAAAAATAAACCAGTGTGGCTTCATGCCCTAGAACGGCCTGTGGTGAGACTCGTGAGTTCCCTGTATAGTAGGTCTTCATCAGGGTCGACATTGACCCCTCACCTTTTGCACTTATTATAAATGAACTAAGCGTTAGTGTTGAGGACTGTAATCAACCTATGTCATAGACTATTAGCTGGTGCTTGATTGTAATCAACCTATGTAATAATCTATTACATTGTGCCATGGGGGGTTTTGCTCTCTTTGCCGGTCCCCAGCCCAGATAAAGGAGGGGGGTTGCATCAAGTTAGCAGCCGGCATCAAATTTATGCCATAATAACTTCCAACATTATTGTCAACAATATGACATTCCAAACTCATACTAGGGTGTTATGAAGTTATGGCCCTTGATAGAGTGGCATGCCAAAGAAGGATTCATGTAGCCGACCCCAAATAAAGGAGGGGGATGCATCAAGTTAGCAGACGGCATCAAATTTATTGCAGTTACTTCCAACATTATTGTGAACAATATGACATTCCAAACTCATGCTAGGGTGTTATGAAGTTATGTCCTTTGATAGAGTGGAATGCCAAAGAAGGATTCATGCAGCCGACCCCAATTAATTGGGGATAAGGCCTTAGATGGCAACAGCGATGATGATGTCAAGGTTAGGTCCCTTGACGTATGTTGTTTACATATGAAGTGGTGTGGGTCAACGAGAGTTTAGAGGGGCAACTGCTAAATTGAAGATTTTGAGAAAGGCCCTTGACTCCAAAAGCTTAAAATTAACAGAACCAAGATGGAGCACTGGTATGAACAATAAGTAAAAACAGTTATAGAGTAAAGCTTTAGTTAAAATTGATGGTTAAGATATCCCTCAAAAGTGATATTTTTATTACCTTTGCTCCCTATTCAAAAGGATGGGGACATTGATGAGGAAGCTTCCAATAGAATTAGAGCGAGTGGATGATGTGGAGATGTGCCCCTAAGACTTATGTGAGCGCCGCATACACATGAACCTAAAAAGAAACTCTCATTAGATAATAAAGTGTTGGGCAATTAATAACATGCGCGGGAGTTCCAATTGCTGGTCCCAAGCCCAGATAGAGGGTTGCATTAGGTTGCAGCCAGTGTGAAACTTTCGCCGCAACTTTTATCATGAAGAGCAAAGTGTTGCACAATTAGAAAGCAGCATGAGCACAGATTTCAATGTCACAGAGACGAGATTGTTGAGATGGATGAGTGGAAAGACTAGGAAGGATAGAATTAAGAACGATGTCATCTAAAGCAATCTAGGAGTTGTCCCAAGAGGAGATAAAATGATGGTTCAGTCATGTGCAACGAAGGCTGAAGTTGAAGGGCTTGAAAAAGAGGAGAGGAAGGCCTATAAGCTTGGATCAAGGTCATGAGAATGGATAATGAAGACTCGTTCAGTTGGCGATGATAAGACATTAGATTAAGACAGGCTAGCGAAACAGGATTCATGAAGCTAAGCCGACACTGCTTTGATGATGATGCTAAGGGCCTGTTTGTTTCGATGTAATTACCTGTATTTGAATGTAATTTGACATTTATTAATTACAAAGTTAGATGTCAAATCATCACGTTGACATCTTTACATTTTGACAGGTCTTGGCTCAAAATCGAAGCAGACCATATGGGCCCCGAGCACTGTATCGATGCCGTCCATTCATTTTTTAGAGTCATTTTAAGGCCTGAGCCAAAAAAATGGGGCAGATCCAAAGATCAAGTGGACCACATCATAGGAAACAGTGGAAATAATGATGCCACCATAGAAACCAATGTTTTCTTTGGTGTGGTCCACTTGAGCTTTGACTTTGCCCCATTTTTAGGCTCATGTACTAAAATGATCTGAAAAAATAAATGGACGGAGTGGATACAACGCATACATCATTGTAGGGCCCACACAGTTCCCAAGACAAAATAATATTGAGATTACTTGAAGCAACTCCAACTTTTTCAAACACAGTACTTACCTAATAATAACGCTTTTATAATGCAAATACAGGTAATTACGTCAAAACAAACAAGCCCTGAGATTTCAACCTACCAGTCCACCATCATAGGATGGTGGGACCATTGCAAACCTTGGTGCATAATTTGCACCCACAAACTTTTCCCATAGTAGAACACATTTGATATTCAACAGAGAATGGGAAAAATGGTATCAGCTATCAAATAGCGTTGGTCCAGCAAGACCTACCAAGCTTGGCCAATGTTTGGACTGGGCTTGGGCTGCACATTAGGCCCATTGGGCTGGGTTCTAAATTCAAGGCATGATATGCAGCAGATTGGGCTTGGCCACAAGTTTAACAGCTTTTCTATTTAGGTCTATCCATGGATTTAAGTAGCAGTTTCAGTGACTCGCTGGAGGATTGAAACTAGTATGACTCGCCCCAACTCGGTCTAACTTAGTCCCATATCAGTGTGGCGACTCGTTGTATCAATGTGGTAACTCATTTCATTTAGGACCGAAACCGATACAACTTCAACAATACCAAGTCATATAGGATGATTTTTCAAATAATGGTCCAGCCCAAGCCATCCAAGAGTGGCTTAGGCCTGAAATATAGGGTCTGTATGTTGGGCCAGTGCCTGAATTTTACAATAAAAAACTAAATGAGCCAGGTGCAAAGGCCAGTCCCAGCCTGTTGACAGCTTAAATATTAAAGAATTTTACAAAATCATCATCTAAGCCTTAGACCAACAAACTGGGTCAGCTACATGAATCCCAGACCATTCTACCCTATCAAGGACCATATCCTACCCTATCAAGGACCATATCCATAGTTAAACCATAGGTCACCTTATCTTTTCTTACTATCTCCACCCACGTCCTTTTGGGCCTTCCTCTTGCCTTTTTATAGCCTTCAACTTGAACCAACTCAATCCTAACCAGATCAATTTTTGGTCCAGCCCATTAGCAATATCAAAATTTTTTGTAAAATAAATTAAATAATATTAAAATTTGCAGGAATATCTATATTGTGGAAATGGAAAGTGCGACGGTGCAGAAACATAATGTAGTTCAGTCCCATTACACGTGTGACCCAATGTAGCTCTATCTTTGACCACAAGAGTGGAATCAGTCCCCAAAAGATGTGGGCTAAGAACAATATGCATATGGTGAATATGCTAATATGCATATGATGAATAAGCAAAAATTACCCAAAAGATACACTATATGACGGTTGCTCGACTGTCCATACAGCCTGTACATCATGCCAAACTATTTTAGTAATTGGATATTTCTAGGAGTATTTTCTTAATTGTGTTTCATTAGTTTACGGAAGTTCAGATTTTTATCTAGGGAGAGAGGTTTGCTAATTTCACAAACATGTAAAGTTGTCCACATCTACACACAGGCACACATGCAAATATGAAACATGTGTGAGAACTAAGCTTCCACAAGCCTAGAAAATAATGCTTAGATCTTCTCCCTAAAAAAATCAGACAATTTCACTCTGCAGGTGGCCACGACATCCAAAGTAGATTAGCGGCTAAAATGTTATTTTCTAGCCATTCATTTGTTTTAATATGCTTTGGCTCACTGGAGGTGTGAAATTCACTTCCTTTATGCCAGAAGACCTAAACTTTGCATCACACCTGAGGGAAGCTCAAATCTCAGTTAGCAACGTCACATTGTCACTCATGCACCCACATGTGGATGCGTATGGCTCCCACATACATGTGGCATTCGCAAACCTCCTAGTGGGAGTATTTGAAATAAAATTGGAAGCTTTTGCTGATGTCTATAAGCGTGGAGCACATGCTATGCTATGATTTTTTTTTCTCAATAGGTACACTGGGCTTAAACCAAAGACCTCAATGTTGAAACACGCCCTGTCTACCATTGAACTCCGGGCTCAAATTGTTGGAATGTATGGCCATTGATGGCTGTGTAAAGGCTGGAATGTTTTCTTGTAACGCCCCGTAAAACCGCCTGCCCTTGAACCCGAACATGCCCTCGGGCCAAGTCACGCTTACGTCATTCCAAGACGGTTAATCGGCCACTAGTAGCTTATCCAAACCAAGGCATCATGAATTCAGGCTCCATGCGTGCACCTGGCGAGCCGTTGCGCTACCCAATCCGAGTCAGGTGAGCCTGAGACCCGAATAAGTCGACCTCCAAGTCGGGCCTGGTGACCTTGGATGGTCTGCACGCTGAAATTGGTATCTGAAACCTTAGTACTACGAAGCACTGCAGATACACCTCTAGGCGCGAGTACACTCTCACCAACACTAAGTAGTGTAATCATTACAAGAAACACTTTTCTTATGTGGGCCACTTACACCCTTGCATGGCCTTGAGATAAGGAACCCAAAACCTAAATATACATTGACCATGATCCCAAACTTGCAACCCCGATCGGCGGGCGGTAACCGTCAAACAGATCCATCGCCGTATCCGGCGAATGTTACATCAGATTTTTGTGAGATCGTGCATGTAGCCAGATCTCGGGCCAGGAGAACTATTCCTCGGTCCAGATCGAGTTAGATGGGCCTGCTAGGCCCCACATAACCAAAAGTAGGCCCAAAAGGCTACTTGTAGCAACTTAAATCCTAGAAGGCTATACTTCCTAATTGCCTAAAGTTATAAAGGCCCATTTTTTCTCAGCCATTCTCATTTCATTCCACACCTAGCTGAGAAAAGAGACAGAAGTGAGGGAGAGAAATCGGGGAAGAAGAAAATCAGCCCAAGGGGGGGGGCTTGTGCATGTTATCCCGGAACATTTCTCTTGCCATCTTCGTTAACATAGGAAGGAAGTATGCCCAAATTCAACTTGATTCAATCTCCCAGGTAGCTGAAATAGAACTCACACCTAAAATTGTTTGATTTCTTGCTGAATTCATGCATTTTCCTGACATGCAACCCCTGTTGCAGGAATTGCAAGAGATCTCAGGAAAATGAGGTGTGTATCATTTCCTTATAAGTTGCCTTGCATCAAATGCAAGCATACATAGATAATGCCTTCATTTCTAGGTAAATATGCTAAGTAGAGGTAGAAATTCTTAGGAGTTATCTCTTTGACTGTCTCTAAGGATAGAAACTTCCATATATATACTGTTTGACTATCATGCATGCTTGTTACTACATTTGTATTTTTCAGCATTCATATATATGTTATAAATTGGAAAGGATTGCCTAATTAGTTGCATAATGTTGTTGTTTCCTGAGATGCATGAGTATGTTGTTGTTGCATCCTTAGGAAAATTTGTGATTTCTTGTGACTTATTTGAAAATTCTGGAATATTACCACCTGCATGCACAATATATAATAGAGTAAGTTAAGATTCTATTACTAGCATAGTCCTATGGTTCTCTCCTATGTTACCGAATTGGGAAATTTACAAGATTGGGGCGGCCGCACCCCTAAAGTCGGAGTCCTCAGGTGTGATGGAATTCAGGTGTTGTCCGTGGTTCTTGAACCACGCGAGACATAGTTTCCCAAGGTTGGCTTCCCATTATCCCCTTGCCTAAGGACCGCTGGCCTAGCAAACCCAGTTCAAGCATAATGTGTGTTTTAGATGCTTAGACTCGAATCCACGTACCAGCACGACCATTGGACAGGCCCATTAATAATTATATGCTAATCGATCCTTAAAGACTCATGAACCGGGCATGGTGGTATGGGACCTATGCCAGTGCTGTCGGCCTACGCCGGGGTGGTGCCCCTCCGCAGTGTCCATTGAGCACCCATGGAGGCGACAAGCCATCCACTTGTTTAACTATGGGGAGACGGCATGACCAAGCCTTCCTCGCCTGAGTCGGACATGGCTGACGAGTCATGCCCAAATCGGGCGCTCGAGTTATCTACCCGAGCTAAGATCCATGGGGTTTACTGATGATGGTATATACTCGCCCACAGGGAGCCAGATGGTCCCAGATTGGTCGAGTAACACAATGATGGTACGGTGGCTTCGCCAACCGGCTGGATGTAAATGACATAATTAAGGGCTTGGCTAATCATTCATGGCTCAGCATGGCATTCATTACGGGCAAGTGACTGGGGCAGTGCCCCTGCCATGGTAGCCTAGTCTGTGCGAGTGATGTGGTGGTGCCACTCACCATTCGCTGTGACAAACCGGTGTTTGGGGCATACATGAGCATTCCATGCATTCATGCATCTAAATAACTATGCTTTGTTGATGTGAATGTCCTAGTTAAGAATCATGTGCAGTAAATTCATTATCTGAGTATGCTTCCATTTGTGCATTAGTAACTCATATGAAATGTTACCACTGAGTTGGCCACTCACTCCTATTTCTGGGACAATGTTCTAAAACACCACCCAAACGCCGCGTGTGACCCAGGTTTACAGGAGGAGAGCGAAACGGCAGAGTACGAGGAGTTAGCCTCTGGCGAGGACTCATACATTCAGTATGCAAATTATCAGTATAGAGGGTGATGGATGTTCATGTAATTTGAAGCACCAATCTCGGGTGTGTTCGGCCCGATTGCAGAAGGTGCACATAAACCTACCACGACCACGGCCTTGTCCTCTGATAAAACCTCCTCAAGAATTTGAACTACCACTACAGTCCCCAGGTGGGACGGTGGTGGAGGCAAATGCAATCCTCTCCTGAGTAACAACGGGTGTTGACATCACCCGCCTGTGAGCCTCCTCAATATGGACAATGGAGTATGCGGCTTAAAGTGAGGGAAATGGAGTTAACAACAAGTTAGGTCCGGAGGGCCTCATATTCACTGTTCAAATCAGTAAAAAATTTATATGTTTTCGCTTCATCTTCCCGTAACTTCACATCTCTGCACTACGTCTATCTGGAAGCTCACTTAAGGGTTGCAAATGGCTTAATTCTTCCCTACTCTTTAAAACACCAAAATATTCAGTCACTAATAAATTCTCTTGGGTGAGAGAATAGAGTTTAGTAATCAACAAAAAGACACGGGGCTTGTTAGATATGGTCTCATATGTCTCATTGAGGGACTTCCACAAATCGACAGCAAAATCATAGAAGAAATACGAAAATGCAATACTCAGTTCCATAGAATTGAGGATCCAGCCCAAATAACAATAGCAATGGAAGACTCCCGTACGTCAATCCTGGATGGATCACCAGATTGAGAAGTAGACGGCCTCTTCGATGTGCCCCGTAAGGAATCCAAGTTTCACATTGCCAGCAACATACATGTGGACAGCCCAGGACCACAAAAGAAAATTATTCTCATTAAATTTAGTGGACGTAATGGAAAGGGGCCCCTCTAAGCTATATCCAGATGAGTTGGAATCCATAGATGTATGAAGGAGAAGTGGAGAAACAATACAAACTGATGTAAACAACACAAACTGAAGAGAAAACAGCAGCAGAGATATATACCAAAGTCTGGTGTATAAGTTGGACCCCCAAAACACCGGAAAGAGGCAGTCGGCCCCCCTTTTGCTCAAAAATTGCAACAACAAAAAAAAAAAAGTTTCGAAACGGCACAAAAGTAGCATCACATGATAGATTAAAAAAAAACAACCCATAATAAGTGGATTGCAAGGATTAAAAACCACTGATTCAAAAGAAATTTGAGAAATTGAGGATTTGGAGCCGTTTTCCAAAACAATTGGTAAAATCTATAAAATAAAAATAAAAAAAACATCAAACAATTCCGGAAAATTATGAAAAAATCTTCATAATTCATGTATAGTCACACTTGGGGGTGTAGGTTTCGAACCGAACTGATCTGTAGAGGGTCATACGGCTGCGTCAGTGTTCGTACGGCTGACATCAACAAGCCCCTCTGTCAGAAACTGTTTGGGCTTCGATCCTCCTTCTGTATAAGTCTTCAATCTCCCTTTGATCTGATCGAACAAGGCTTTGATACCATGTAGAGTTGTTGATTTTGTAGAGAGAGAGAGAGAGAGATGAAAAATGAGACAGTTCTCAAAATCGTGAGCTCCCCTCTTTTCCTTATTCTTTTTATATATAGGATTTCCCCTATTTACAAATAACACCTTAATAAATGTGGAAAATACACATAAGCCCCTACTTGCATATTTACAAATAAACCCTTATTTAATGAATAAATGTTCCAACACTGACCATGATTTCCTTGTGAAGTTTCCGGCACCAACGAGTTTAGCGACAACGTTTGGTGCTACTAGAATGCGATGAAGTCATTGGTGGTGATTGAGAAGGGTGAGAGTGGAGTTGTACCAACAGGATGCCCGACTGTTGTGAGCATGAGGTCGAGCAGTAGTGGAGCGTTGATCTTGCTATGCTTTGATACCAATGAAGTTCGTGGAGGAGCGATTTGAATAGCCATTTAGCAACAGATCACCAGTAGAATGTTTTCGTACAAAAATGGGTGAAGGTCAATTCTTCTTCTCACCACTATGCTATTAACTACGAATTGAATAAATAAAAAAATGTTGTAAACTTATTCTACTTATTTGCAGCGGCAGAATTGGTGGCAAAAATGTTTATGTGAGTAAAACACTACTGAATCGAACAGATCAATACCCAACTTCTTGATAGAACAAGAAGTTGGGTATTGATCTGATCCTTCAACGACTCATATACACTAAGACTGAAGTATTATCCATTTGTAGATGGAGCTTCAACAGCAGCTAGGTCTAGAGGGAAGTTGTGAGCATTACGTTCATGCATAACTTCCATACCAAGGTTAGCACGATTGATGATATCAGTTTTGTGTTTTCAAATAGTGTATACTATTTTTATGGTGCAGCTCATCTTATGTTAGATTGACAAAAAATTTAGTCCTTTTGGACATCATGGTGAATTAAATCTATTGATCATCGGACATCATAAAAACATCACGTGGGCCCCACAACTCACAATTTTATCAGTTGATGTAGAAAAGAGCATAATGTGCACCATGATAATTTCGCCAATCAAAATGTGCTTGAAGAATTTTGCCATAAAAAATCATTAAGGCTCTTTCCCCAGGTGAGTCTAGGGTAAGCTCAAAGAGCCAAATAACATTTCTTTTTAGGGGCGCTTGGATGGGAGTAAATAGAGTTTAATAGATGGAATTGGGATTAAATGTAGGTAAATGGTATTTGGGGTGTGTTTGGATAAAAGTAAATGCATGTTAATGAAATGAAATGAGAGTAAACGTGCATATACACGTGTCACGCTAATGGTACTCCCCAACAATCCAAATATCAGCTATACCACTAAAATCACGCCAAAATAATATTCCAATACATCTAAAGGATGGTCATCTAAATGGACAGTTAAAAAATGTCAGTAATTGCTTGTTTGTGATCCTTACATTTATGGCCTACCCAAGGCTCAAAATTTCCTCATTTTTTTTAAATATATATTTCAGTGGGCTTGCCATAATCATTTTATTAAATATCGCATATGCACGCTAAGTTGGGATATTAAAGTTGATGTGGGGTATCACATATATTCATATGAATACATTGAAAAATTCAAATGCATTCCAATACCTACTATTTACTACCATCCATATAGAATAATTTGATTTCAAATACATTTCATTTACTGCCATTCAAAGATAACCGTGTCAAACCATTTACACCTAATTCATTTACCTCTAAATCCATTTTCCACTTACTTCCATTTACAAGCTTCCAAACGAGCCCTTAAAAACTTATTTTTATCCTTGTTTTTTTATTTTTTTCTGAGAGGAAAATATCCATTAACTTTCTTATTCATATCTTCTTCTTTCATCACTACTCTCCAGCTACCTCTTCTTTTAGCACTGTACTTCGGTGATCTTTCATCTTTTCGACTACTCTTCGGTAATATTTTGTGCTTTCTGAAACAAAAATTCCCACCTCAAACAAATAGGTTATGAGCTCGTTTGAAAAGAAGATGAGAGAGAAATGAGATAAAAAAAAAAAATTAAATTCGCTTTTAAAAAGATGGGTTCTTCTTTCTTCAAAAGATTCAGCTTAGATGGGTCTTTGACAAGAAACAAATATAAGGGAAAAAAATATAGCAAAAACTCCACTTATAAAAATGAAAGCGAATGCAAGATGGACTTTGAGTTAACTTTTGAAAGGTCACATGATGTCTAAATGAAATAATTTCAATCCTATTTAAAAGGTTGTCGAATTATTTTTCAATAAGCCCAAAATTGCCCCGATCTGACTTGTAATGATGGAGTTATGAGCATTTTCATTAGATCACACTATGCTGGAAATGAACACAAATGTCATAATGGACATTAGGCCCACTTTTAAAAGGTTAAACGGTGTACATATGAGAAGATCCTAGCCCGATTTGAAATCTTGTCAAATTACCTTTCCAACGAGCCCAATATCACCCCAATTATCTAACCTATAATGAGGGGGTTATGACTGCTTTGTATGATTGCTCGATACTAGAATAACCACTATCAAGGAAGTGTTAGAACCACCATCCATGCAGTGTTAGAACCACTATCCATCTAGTGTTACAACTATTATTCATGTAGTGTTAAAACCACTATCCATGCAATGTTAGAACCACGACCCATGCAATGTTACAACCACTATCTATGTAGTGTTATAACCACCATCTATTGAGTGTTAAAACCCCAATCCATGTAGTGTTAAAACCACTGTCCATGCAGTGTTACAACCCCGATCCATGTAGTGTTAGAACTACGATCCAGCAGTGTTTGAACCTCGATCTATGTATGATGACAACCAACATTAAATGTGGGGTCCACATGATGGATAGTCCACATCAAAGGTGGGCTTCACATGATGTGCGGTGGGTACTGAAGGTGGGATCCACATGACAGGCGGTGAATATTATTGAAGGTGGACCCTAAGAACACGTATTAGGTACTAACCTTGTCTGTCCCTAACTAGGAATGAGGAGGGGCTCTGAGGAGCCATCATGATGCATGACTTTTATCCACACTGTGCATCCATTTTGCCGTATCATTTTATGGTACAAAAAAAAATCACGCAGATCCAAGGCTCAAGTGGACCACACCATAGGAAGCATTGGTGTTAATGACACCCACCATTGAAACCCTTATAGGGCCCACTATGACGGTTAATTGCCATCCAACATATTGATAAGGTCAAATAGACCTAGATGAAGGAAAAACACTCATATAAGCTTGATCCAAAGCTCTTATGGCCCTTAAGAAGTTCCCGATGGTAGGTGTTTAGTCCTCATTGTGTGATCCACCTAGGGCTTGTATCTACCTGAATTTTGGGCTTATACCCTAAAATTACATGGGAAAATGGATGGACAATGTGGATAAAACCCATATGTCACAATGACCCCTCAGAGCTCTCACTCGTTCCTAGCCAGGGATGGGTGAGGGTAGTACCCAATCCGCGTTCGAGCCCTGCATGATGGACAATATCATTGATGGTGGGTCCCACATAATGGATGGTCCATGTTAAAGGTTGGCCCCTAATGATTAATGGCCCACATCCAAGGTGGGCCCCACATGATTGATGGCTCACATCAGACGGGGCCCACACGATAGATAGCTCACGTCAAAAGTGTACTCCACGTGATGGGCAGTGGATATTGAAGGTGGGCCCTACGCAATAGACAATAACACAGATGGTGGCCCCCACATGATGGATGACCCACATCAAGGTGGGCCCTAAATAATGGATCATGGTTTTAACACTACATGAACCATGATTTTAACACTACGTGGATCAGTGTTCTAATACTGCTTGGATTATGATTCTAACACTACCTAGAGTCTGGTTCTAACATTGCATGGATTCTGATTCTAACACTGTATGGACTAGGGTTATCACACTGCATGGATTGTGGTTGTGACACTACATAGATAGTGGTTTTAAGTCTGCATAGATCATGGTTGTAACATTACATGGATTGTGGTTTTAACACTGCATGGATCATGATTTTAATGTTGCATGGATAGTAGTTGTAATACTACATTGTTGGGGTCCCAAAAGTCAACGTCTTCGAAACAATGATTACGAGTGCCCAAATCATCACCTGATTAGATTTAGGGCCAGTGTATCGGAAATCGCAGCAAAAATCACAACACACATCACATTAGACCAAAAATGAAAAATTGAGCCAGTGGTGGACCCCACTAGTCATCATGATCAGAACCCTACAAATTTGGGAGGGTTACCTCAATTATGAAGAAATAGGGCCAGTGCAACGACTTTCATCGTAAAGCGGGCCCCGCAAGCCCTCCATTTCGCAAAACCCAATTTTGTGAAACACGAGTACGTCAGCGCGTCCAGAAATTCATTGTCTAGTGCATCATGAAATTCAGCAGTTTTACAAAGTGAATTTCAGGACGCGCTGCCCCCAGCGCGTCTAGAAATTCACCCAGCGCATCATGAAATTCAGCAGTTTTACAAAGTGAATTTCAGCAATTTTACAAAGTGAATTTCAACAATTTTACAAAGTGAATTTTACAAAGTGAAATTCAGCAGTTTTACAAAGTGAAATTCAGCAGTTTTACAAAGTGAAATTTAGCAATTTTACAAAGTGAAATTCAGCAATTTTACAAAGTGAATTTCAGGACGCACTGCCCCCAGCGCGTCTAGAAATTCACCCAGCGCATCATGAAATTCAGCAGTTTTACAAAGTGAATTTCAGGACGCACTGCCCCCAGCGCGTCCAGAAATTCGTCTAGCGCATCCAATAATTCAGGAATTTCAGGACGCGCTGACCCTCAGCGCGTCCAATAAATCAGGCATTTTCAGGAATTTCAAGACGCACTGACAGCCAGTGCGCCCTAAAAATCAGCATTTCAACAGAGTCATTTTTAGACGCGCCGAGTGATTTTCTCGACGCGCCAACCCATTTTCTCGACGCGCTACACGTGGCGGTCTCCTATTGGCCGACTTTGGGTATAAATACCCCCCCCCCCTCGCCTCATTTGAACGGATCAAGAGAAGAAGAGAGTTTTAGGTTTTTGAGCTTGCCGGAATCCCTCGTCGGAATCTCTTTTCCGACCGCTGGAAACCTTTTCCGATCTCCGAAAATCCTACTTCCGACCGTAGCAGGTCTGGTGGAGAACCTAAAAATATACAAGTGTAGTAGCGCATCGCGAAATACGTTGAACCAAAGTTTATTTTATCAACGTGTCGGCCCCAGGGCATTGTAAAATAGGCCAGCGGATCAGAAATATAAACATTCCAAAGCAAAGTTATTTTGGACGTACTGGCCCCAGTGCATCGTAAAATAAGCCAGCGGATCAGAAATATAAACATTCCAAAGCAAAGTCATTTTAGACGCACTGGCCCCAGCGCATCGTAAAATAGGCCAGCGAATCAGAAATATAAACATTCCAAAGCAAAGTCATTTTGGACGCACTGGCCCCAGCGCATCACTAAAATACCTCAGCCGATCAGAAAAATACACATTCCAAAATAAGTTATTTTTTGACGCACTGGCCCCAGCGCATCACAAAAATCGACCAGCGGATCAGTAAAATATAACTTTTTTAACAATAATTTTTGGACGCACTGGCCCGAGCGCATCAGTAAAATCAGGCCAGCGGATCATAAAAATCAGCATTTTGAGCGTTCATTTCCGCACCTTTAAATCTTCATTTTATAATGTTTTCAAGCCTCGTTTGGGCCTATTTTGGATTTTTCGAGTGTTCCGGACGCAACGGAGCGATCAAATAACTCATCCGGGCCACCCAATGAGCAGAATGCAAGCCTTCGGAGTCCAATCCGATCCGACGAGACGAATGGAGCAATTCTCCCGAAAAAAGGCCGCCAGTGCCCAGAACCATACTGATGTATCATCATTACATGTACTATCATAATATGACCCAGATTCAGGTCCGGACTAAGCAAAGGGGACTATGGTTAACATGATAAACCATACCAAGAGAGTTCCGAACCATTACATGAAATTTGTTAAAGACTGACACTTCAAGAACAATCGATGCCCTACCCATCCAAACGGCATCCGCTGGTTGAGCTGCTCAGGCACATACAACTGCAGATCGGTCTTCCCGCGGTCACCCGTCACAAATGACGGGCGCAGGCCTACAGTCGCACCCCTCGGTTAAAAACCCTGACAATCTCAGCCCGGATCTCCGGTCAAAACATGGGACATAGACATCTGACTCGTACAAAGATGGGTCAGTCCATAACAAAACCAACAAATACAGGTCTCCGCGACCATACGAATACAGGTCTTCATGATCATACAAACATAGGTCTCTATGACCACACAAACACAGGTCTCCATGACCATAAACTCTGAGACCATAGTCCCCGCTGACTAGTCTTTTGCCTTTTAATCAAGGGTCATCGATCACTCGATGTAATTAAGGGCTCGTGCCAGATCACGGCCTGGAATGTACAAGATCTCAGGATCTCTGGAATAAAATTCGCCTTGCGATATCTTTTCTCTTGTATACTTTTGTGAATGCTTGTGATTGTCTATGAATGTTTCCATTATTCAAAACCCCGGAACAACAATACACAAGAAAACTGCGCCCGAGCATTTTTCTAGTTCTAACAAACTGGCGACTCTGCTGGGGATCGAACTATACCAGAATCTCTGGTTATATCTGAATATAGGAACACTCTAAGATCAATTACTTGCAAACACGAATCTACGCGTAAGAAAGTTACTGCGAGCGTAATGTTTCGGCGCCCCTCGGGCGTCAAACTGACGACTCTCAAAATGAATGTTCTTCCCTTCATCTCTAAGGCAGTGGGCATTTAAAAGGTTTTCGAACCCACAAACTTCCACAACTACACGTATTTTGTCTCCTTCTTGCTTATTTTGTCGGTTTATGCACTGCGATCGATGGGCTCATACTCCCGACCGCACTTGTGAACTGTTCTAATGATTTTTATGACGTAGCAGAATTAGCAAGATACTAGGAAAGACAGAAGAAATGGCATGCTCAATGAATAGTTTGTGCACATTCCTTGCCACCGGAGGCTTCAGCTTCCCTCGCTTCACCCCAACCACAACAAGTATTGGCAACTCAGGATGGCAGTTGGTCGAAACACGCCGACAGAAGAAAGAGCAGAAGAAAGCAGCCATCTTAGCCACACATAAGAAGACGAACGCTGCGAGACCTTGCCCCATGATCAAAAGACAATGGCAGCCAAAACAAGGGTAGAAGATCTCTATCAGCAATCAGGTCGCATCAGCCACGTCCTCGATGCCTGTGATGATGGTCGAACAGTTTCCACCATTGTCCAAGACCACCTGTGTCACACGTAAGTCGACCGAGACCACAATCGTGAAGAGCTCCAAGCCCATGATAGTTCTCATGCCAGGACAGGGGCAGATTCAGAAGGCCCGACCAGTGCTGATCGCAATGGTTCAAGTAGCAGAGGCAGAAGAGGGATCGTATGAAGCGGAAGAATTGCCTACAGTCCAAGATCAGATTGACAGATTAGTTCAGGCTAATCGGGAAATGAATGAACGAATGAGGATAATTCAGGAAGCATTGACCACTTTGATAGCTCAGAATGCTACCAGAAGTCTCGTACCACCTACGCGCCCATTAGCCGAAGAATCTCAAGGGACAGCGGAAGGGCCAACTGACGTCGAACAACTTACCCAGGCCAGAAGAGTTCCAGCGGAGCGAGTACCAGTCCCGACTGTGCAAATGTCGAGAGAGGAACTGTCACAAACAATCACAAGTCTCATGCAACAAGAGAAAGAGAAGGAAAGAGGAACCGGGTATAAATATCAAGTTCCATACCCAATGGAGATAGAAGAGATACCGTTTCTGGTCAACTTCAGATGTCCGAATTTTGAAAAATTCGACGGTAGAGGATCGCCGCCGGAGGAGCATATTACTCACTTCCTCGCAGCGCTGGGGAATTGGTCGGCCGTCCCACAGTATTGTATACGTCTATTCGGGTCGACGCTGACAGGGAAAGCTTTCCAGTGGT
The DNA here is from genome assembly GCA_003013855.2 of Liriodendron chinense. Lineage (NCBI taxonomy): Eukaryota > Viridiplantae > Streptophyta > Magnoliopsida > Magnoliales > Magnoliaceae > Liriodendron > Liriodendron chinense. Next base: position 1,423,115 of record ML058546.1, read on the forward strand.
ACATGTCGCTACCAGTCGGATCAGTGAGATCGTGGGAGCAGATGCGAGACAGTTTTATCTCAAAATTCTTCTCCAAAGAAAGAGAAACGTCAGTCACAGATCTGGCCTTGATCAGACAGAGACAGGGCGAACCCGTGGAAAAGTTCATGGACCAATGGGGGACGATAGCTGCTCAATGCCAAGAGTTGCCTAGTGAGAAAGAATAGATGAAGATGTATATGCGAGCCCTGGACCCAATGATATCACACGGATTATCGGGGAATAGTTTTCACTCTTTTCGAGAACTGGCCACCAAAGCGCATCTGGTAGAAGAAGCTGTAGCACGGGTGAACTTCAGGCCCGAAAGGTAAAGAAGAGAAGGAGTAAGGATTAAAAAAACGCACAATATAAATAAAGGCAACGGTATGATAGATCGTAAGCGACCCGCCGTAGATCCCAAGATAGACATGAAAGCAAGGCCTACCCTAGACAGAGGCAAGAGGCCTTACGTTTCTCAAAGAATAACAATAGCCGAGAGAGAAAGAGCTAACAGCCCGTACACCTTCGACATGGCCGATCTAATCCCCATCATGGAACAACTAGTGGAAGAGAATGTGATCCGCTTACCAGAACCGATTCGGCCACACGAAGTTGGGAAGGTGAATGACCCCCGGTATCGTAAATACCATCGGTGTCTGAGCCACAAAACAGAAGACTGTTTTAGTCTAAAGGGAAGAATACAAGGGTTGATCAATCAAGGGGTGATCAGTATGAAGTCACTAGAAACAATAACGAAGGAAACATCTGGGGTAGTTTCAGCCTTCCCCTCAGAAGAAAGCATCCAATTGCACATCCCGTTCCCTGAACCTGAAGAACCCTGGACTTTGGTTAGCAGCCGAAAGAGGCTCGAGAATCGAAGAAGACTCCTCAACCGCAAGAAGAAAGGGACAAGAAAGAAGGATAGCCAAGAGAAGAGCCGACTTATAGAGGCCCAGCTACATTGTGCGATGGTATCATTCACAGAACAACCATCAGCGGGAGAAACATTATGGGCAGGTAAAGAAGAAGTCAATGCAGTCATCCTCCGATCCGGGAGGCAAATGCCGGAACGCGTTCGGCCAGAACCGGTCGACCCAATGCAAGAAGACGGAAACCCGAATATACCATCAACGAGGCCCCAGGGGCAGAAGTTAAAAGAGAAAGTTGTTGAGGCCACGACCAGTCGGCCAGAGCCAAGGCAAGGGACAGCACCAGTAGCATATGATGTCGTGTCACACCTGCGAAAGGTCCCGGCTCGCTTGAGCATATACGACGCCTTGTGTCTCTCAAAAGTATATAGGGAGATGTTGATTAACGCGCTGCTAGACAGTGAAGTCAGAGAAGTGATGATGGCAGAAATTGAAACAAAAATGAACGATCCAGATAAGTTTTGGGAAGGAAATGCACCGATTCAGTAAGCAATGCAGATAGATCACCCCTCTATAATTACATTCTCCGAAGAGGACCGCATGATTGAAGCAACAGACCACAATCGCCCTTTGATGGTTATGGGGACGATTAGAGACACGGAAGTTAAGCGATGTATGCTTGACATGGGTCCGCAGTAAACATCATGTGGTTGAAAACACTGCAGCGGTTGGGCCACAGACCATCAGCCCTGCGTCCCAGCACCATGGTTATTCAAGGGTTTAATCAAGATAGCTAGTGCACTCTGGGGTCAATCACCGTGATGCTAGAAATTGAAGAGCTAAAGACGAAAGTAACGTGCCAAGTAATCGACACAGTAACAACATATAATCTTTTGTTAGGGAGGCTGTGGCTTCATCAGAACCGTGTTATTCCCTCAACCTACCATCAGTGCTTCAAATACAACAGAGAGGGAGTTCAGTACAGAGTGGCAGCAGACCCAAAGCCGTATACGATCGCGGAATCATTCTTGGCCGATGCCCGGTACTATGACTTGGTCGACGAAAGAGAGGTCAAGAAGAAGCCCGACGTAACACAGAAAGGGCAAGGAGCGAAAGCTAGAGTCAACAAGTTGGAACAGAGAAGCAAGCCTCGGTTTATTACTCAGAAAGAAACCGCAAGTCAGTCAGCTGAAGAGCCTCAAGGGAATACTAAGAAATTTTATATAATCCCGAAGCACTTGCGACAGCCAGGGCGATCCATCCTAGAGATGATATCGAATCAGCACATGAGTGTGCTCAAATCTAGCTTCAACATGCCAGTACCGAAAATAGGAAGAGTTAAGCCTTTCCCAAGAGCTCCTAGCCAATTTGTGGTACCATCAAGTGCCAATACGAAGAAAGAAATCAAATTTTATTCAATGTCGAATGAACCTGTGCAGTCTAAGGACGAGGCCGAGGAATCACCCCGCTTACCCCAACCGATAGAAGAGGGAAGATACAGTGAAGCTAGCCGTAACATCATGAAGAATATGGGCTTCTGTTACTCGGAATCAGCCTTGAATGGGAGGATGTTAGCACCGTTCGAAGAAAACGCTGAAGCCTACTAAGGAAGAGAAGGGTTAGGGGCAAAGATGAAGATTAAACATGTCAACATGGTGACAATCAGTCCCACAGAAGAGGTGCAGCTACAAGAAGTAGCCGACGTCATCCAACCTAGTGCCGCACCCGCACAGATAGAAGACGGGGGACAACCCACGATAGATGAGCTTGAAGAAATAAATCTGAGAACCCTAGAGGACCCTAGAAACACGTATCTGAGCAAGAATGTCCCAGAGGAAGAGAGGGAGAGATACATTCAACTGTTGAAAGAAAACAAAGATATATTCGCTTGGACATACTCAGAAATGCCAGGGCTCAGTCCGACAATTGTGATGCACAAGCTGGGCATCATAAAGGGGAAGAAAGCGGTCAAACAACCTCAACGACTTTCCATCCAGACATAGTACCCAAAATCGAAGAAGAGGTCGAGAAGTTGATCCGAGCTGGGTTCATCCGAGAAGTCAAATACCCACGATGGATTTTGAATATTGTGCCGGTCAAGAAAAAGAGCGGTCAAATCCGGATCTGCGTAGACTTTCGGAACCTCAATGAAGCATGTCCTAAAGATGATTTCCCACTGCCTATCCCAGAACTACTGATTGACAGCACGACAGGATACGTCGTGATTTCCTTTATGGACGGTTACTCGGGATATAATCAGATTCGCATGGCCCCAGAGGATGAAGAATCGACAGCATTCCGTACGACGTTGGGTATATACTGCTATCGTGTAATGCCGTTTGGGTTGAAAAATGCAGGGGCAACATATCAGCGTGTGATGCAAGTAATCTTCCAGGACATGATGCATAAGCACTTCGAATGCTATGTAGACGATCTGGTAGTGAGGTCGGCCGAACATGAGTAGCATAGAGAGCATCTACGGCAAGTGTTTCGAAGACTGAGAAAGAAAAGCCTCCATATGAACCCGTTGAAATGCACGTTCGGGGTTTCCTCTGGCAAGTTCTTGGGATTTATTATCAGACACCGAGGCATAGAAATCAACCCGACGAAGATTAAGGCAATCAAGGAGATGCCACCCCCGAAGAATCTCAAAGAGCTGAAAATTTTCCAAGGCAGGGTGGCATACTTAAGAAGATTCATCTCGAACTTATCAGGCCATTGTCAGCCATTTTCACGTCTTAACAAGAAAGGAATTCGGTTCGAGTGGGATGATGCTTGTCAAAAAGCGTTCGACTCTCTGAAAGACCTGCTCGAAAAGTCTCCAGTCCTCACAGCACCGATCAAAGGAGAGCCACTAATCCTCTACATTACCGTCGGCAAAAATTCACTAGGAGCCCTCCTAGCCCAGAAGAACGAAGAAGGAAAGGAAAGCGCACTCTATTACCTGAGCCGCACATTAGTGGGAGCCGAGTTTAACTACTTAGCGATTGAAAAGATTTGTCTGGCATTGATCTTTGCCGTCAAGAAACTCAGACATTACTGCCTCTCTCACCAGATAACATTGATATCCAAAGTGGATCCTCTCAAGTTTCTCATGAACAGGCCCATGTTGTCTGGACGGTTGGCCAAGTGGGCACTTCTCTTGTTGGAATTTGACTTGACATACATGCCGGCTCAGGCTATCAAGGGGCAGGCAATTGCAGACTTCCTAGCAGCCCATCCGGTAGCAAGCGGTGAAGAAATAGAATATGACCTCCCAGATGATCAGGCTATGGCAGTTAATGAAGCATGCCATTGGGAGATGTATTTCGACGGTACGGCCAGAGCGATAAGGTCAGGGGCAGGAGTCATATTCGTCAGCCCGCAAGAGGACCTATTACCCTATTCATTCACGATAGTCCCAGCATGCACCAACAATGAAGCAGAGTACCAGGCTCTTATTATCGGGTTACAATTAGCCCTGAAAATGCAGATCAAGGAAATACGTATTTATGGTGACTCTGGGCTTGTCATCGGACAACTGACGACAGAATACGAAGTCTGCAAACCCGAGTTATCGCCCTATTGCCACCAAGCGCAGTCCATGTTCGATCAGTTTCGGAACAGCAGTATCTCACATATACCAAGATAGGAAAATGTACAAGCAGATGCACTTGCTAGTTTAACCGCTGCTTTGGCTAATCCCGGGGGCAGCCCACTTCAGGTAACAATTGAAGAAAGAAGAATTCTGCCGACAACCGCATTGCGCAGTGGCGCCAATCCCATTTGCTGCTTCGAAATTACAGAGGAAGATGATTGGAGAAAATCATTCATCGATTATCTAAAGTACGGATTTCTACCGGAGGATCCCAAAACGCGTACACAAATCAGAAGACGCGCCAATTCATTCGTACTCCAGAATGACGTACTTTACAAACAGTCCTATGAGGGAGTACTGCTACGGTGTCTAAGCCAAGATGAAGCACGTGATACACTGAAAGAAGCTCACGGAGGAGAATGCGGTGCTCACCAGGGAGGGAAGAATTTACATCATTGCGTACGACACATGGGTTACTACTGGCCGGCAATGACAAAAGACGCGATAGAATATGTCAAGAAATGTCACCAGTGCCAAATCCACGCGGAAATCATACATTCACCACCGGAAGAATTGCATCAGTCAGTGATGTCCTGGCCTTTTGCAGCCTGGGGCATGGACGTGATCGGGTCGATTAGTCCACCATCCTCCCAGGGGCATCAGTACATCCTTGCGGCAACCGATTATTTCTCCAAATGGGCCGAGGCAGTCGCCCTGAGAAACGTGAAAGCCAGACATGTCGAAGGTTTTATTCGTCACACCATATTGTACCGGCATGGTATCCCTGAGAGAATCACCACGGATAATGGGACGCCCTTCAAGAACGCTACTATTGATAAGCTGTGCGTAAAGTTCAAGATCAAGCACTGTTATTCATCGCCTTATTACCCTCCTGAGAATGGATTGGCCGAGGCATTCAACAAGACCATCGTGAAGATTTTGAAAAAGACAGTGGCAGAAAATAAGAAGGACTGGGACAGATGATTACCCGAAGCATTATGGGCATATCGAACTACGCATCGCATAGCTACTCGAGCCACACCCTACTCACTAGTATACGGTACGGAAGCTGTGATCCCGATGGAGATACAAGTTGAGTCACTACGGGTCGCTCTCTAACACTCCCTGACAACCGAGCATAATGCCAAGATCAGAATGGCCGAACTCGATGATTTAGATGAAAAGAGGCTCGCCGCCCAACAAGGCTCGAAATGTATCAAAAGCAAATTTCAGCCGCGTACGATAAGCGTGTCAGAGGCAGATCATTCAAGAAGGGTGATCTCGTGCTAATGATGAAGCGTCTGGCACCAACCCAAGGATCAAAAAGTAAATTTGACCCGAAATGGGATCCCGTCTGCATTATTGACGAAGTATATTCCAACGGAGCCTATCGGGTAATAGATTGCAAAGGGCAAGGCATCAGTTCGCTAGTGAATGGCTAATTTTTGAAAAGATATTACACCTAACGTAGGCTTATCATCGCAAGTTGTAAACACCCCAGTAGAGGAAAAGTGTAATAAAGTAGATACCGAAAGAAAGGATACCATACAATGACTAAACCAAAATACTAATCATCTACTTTATGCTTGCACAGGTATCGGAAAGGTCGTTAAGGCTCAAGACACGTCAAGCAGGACACCATGCCTTTTTGAGACTATTAAAAACCGGGATAAGCCCTAAGCTAAAACTCGGCTACATCTTCGTTCACATGTGTAGGTTTGAGTCCTAACAGGGGGACGTTCCTTTCCAAATAGCACAAATCTATTTACATTCAAACTTAAATAAAACGAAAAGTAGGCTAAAAGCACAATATAAACCCAGAACTACAATAATATACATATTGTTACAACATCCAGTACAGCGTGTTTCAAAATTACAAAAGAATCATCATTATAGCTTAACCGTCTAAAGTTCTCAAGCATTGTTCTAATAGGTTAACTGTAGATTCTTCGATCACCTTCTGTCTTGCCTCAGCCTCGGCCAAGACATGGGCAGGGTCAGGGGTGTCTTGAAGAGACTGTTTCAGCTCGGCAACCTGTGCCCTTATAGCAGTGCATCTCGTTTCATGCTGGTCGACGGAAGACTGCAGACGTGCCTTCTGACCACTGAACTTCGAGAGTTTAAGATGGACAACAGAATGTTCGGCTCGTAGCCGGGCCATCTCATTCTCAATCTCTGCGAGGCATTCAGTCGCTTGTTGACACTCAACATCGGCAGCCTGCCAATCTTTCCTTACTGCGGCCGCATCCGCCTCGTGTAATTCCAGCTTCGGAAGGAGGGACCGCAAGTGATCGCGTTTTTCCTCAACATAAGGGTCGACCTTGAGGTGCCTTGCCTCGTTCACCTGAGCCATCCCATCCTTGAATTGGGACACGTGGCTGACTATCAAAGAAATGTCACTTCCGAGCCACGTAGCGTTGAGTTCTAGTGCCTGCAGCGCTTCGTCCAAAATGGACCATTTGTCTCCGTTCTTTAATGAATCGGCGATGTCAGACAGGAGGCTCTTCAGCAGATTTGCTTTGGTCCTTGACAAGCCTCGGAGAGATGAAGCAAATACATCAGGCAGAACTGCAGGAACCGGGACACTGATGGGAGCAGCTGCCAACCAAAGAAATGATAAACATTAGCACATCGAGGAAAGAAAAAGAAGTAAACAAGGTAATAAGGCAAGTAGTATACCAGCGGGAGCTTCATCGACCGGAGCACTGGTGGAAGCAACGGGCATTGATAATGCTGGGACACGTTCAGTCACCGTCTCCATTACTGGCTCGGGCAGTTTAGGAGAAGAAGGTGCGATTATCTCAAGGGCAGTGATGGCCGGAATCGATTCAACAATAGGAGTTACTTCCGTGACAGACTCTGATGCACTGACAACGTCCGAGGGCATGGTTTCTTGGGCAGGAGGTGCTACTCCTTCTGTAATAATAGTAGGGCCCGCCTCAGGAGTAAGGTTGGGGTTTACTGCGGCTACAGTACTGACAGGGTCGGCGAGAGGGGGATCTTCAGCTTGTGGCCCACTGTCAAGGTCCATAGGGATGGGTTCTGTGTTTGCTTCGGGATCGAATCTGTCATATATCGGCTCGTTATCTTCACCCTCTTCCGTGGGACGATTTCCGCTGAGGTTCGCCTGCGAGCTCATCTCCCCTTCCTCCCTTGGTCCACTCGCGTCGTCAATCGGGACGCTGTCAGCAGCCTTGGAGAGTCGACTCCGTGCCTTCTCAGCCTTGTACAGCTTCCACAGGTCCTTTATTTTCTTCCCTCCATCAGCAACGGGGACGCGATGAGCGGTCTTCACTCGAGGCCTAGACCGCTCGGGAGACGGCTCTAAATCACCGTCTCCTGGAACAGAACGTCTGGATAGACTCGTTCGACTCGCTGGGCTCTGATCGCGCCCTCCCTGACCACCTGTCAAGGGGGTCACCGCCGTCGCAACACAACCCTCTTCATCACCGTCACCACCCTCAACATCACCACCACCTTCTCCATTATTGCCGCCCCCAACACCCTCGTCGTGGTCACCGGCACTACCAACATCGTCGCCCCCATCATCACCGTCATCATCGCCGCCTTCATCGTCATCACCAATGTCATAACCCTCTCTCTGCCCCTCTGTCATGGAACCCACTAGTGGAGAACTCTGATCTCCCCGCAGCGTGATTCTTTGCCCATAAGCAACCCACCCTTCTAGTGTATGCTCAGGCTTTTCGTGATCAATTACCACGTTTAGAGAAGTCAAGAATTTCTTCACACCAGGAGTGGCCGGTTGATGTGGTGGCTCTAATATATAGCCCAGGCCGTCCGCAGGAGCAGGATCGACGATAGGAGGAGGAATGAAAATAGGATCGGTCACGTGCCGATTGTTTCTGACCAAGGAGTATTAGTGAGCCCACCACCTCATCCATCCATACGTGGCACCAGGAGTATACTTTGTACCCGGGACGATGAAGGAACAGCCTGACCCGGTTAGCAAGAGTTGACGCCATATCCACTTCCAGTGGATCGGTCCTGTGCCATAGGCTCGCTGCTCTCGCGTCACCGGTTCAAGAGTTTCTGGTACCCCCTGGTCATAACCGAACTGGCGAGCGAATCGGTTCGGGTAATACGGCTCTCTCCAAAACTCAGCCCCCTCCCTCAAAGGCAACGAACTCGGGCGAATGGACACCAAGAACAAGCGCTGATAGGAACTAAGACTCTCATCATCATCAAGCAATTCTGGATCCTCACTGTTGGTCCCAGAGAAAAGGAAGAAGTCGACATCATCATGACGAGCTATCTTTGCCTCGATAGTCGCCAAGTTTCCGCTATTCATCCTCCGCTTTTGAAAAGTATGCAGCGGAACCAATCCTCTCCGGATGAAATCCTTAAGTTCCATACCGTAGACCCACAGGAAATAAACCCCGAGCTAACTGGAAAGATAGTGCCACTCGCAGAAGGAAGAGTTGATTCCAAAGGAAGCAGAGCCCTTGTTGCTGATTACGCCGCCAAGAGCTCGGTAGATAGAGCACAAGACTACCGGGGCCAATGCATAGCGATGGCCGTTAGCCAGACTCCCTGCTACAGCAAAACATGAGACTCTTACACTGTCTGCCTGCTTAGAGCTCGGGAGGGCCACGCAGCATAGCCAATAGGCTAAAAATCCGACAAGCTCGCAGGTGGGAGACAGCTTGTTCAGCTGCGGGAACTTCTTCTTCATCTCGGCCTCCAAGACCAATTTATCCCGGCGGCCTTCATCATACAACGCGTAATTTAAGCTGAAAAGAGAAAGGGAAACATCAATAAAAGAGAGAAGACAAAATGAAATAAAAGCACGGGACTCAAGTCGAGAAACTCACTTCAGACTATGGCTGAAGTAAATCAGCCAATCTTCAAAGGGCACCTTATCCTTAGAGCCTAGGAATTGCGGCAGCTCTGCAAATAACTCGTAACAGGCTGCTGAATAAAAGCCTTCATCGATGCCCTTCTTCTTCTTGGAGAGCTCCTCATCGCTAGGAGTCCACTCATTGTAGATTCTACCACGGACGGGAAGACCGGCTATCCGATATAGATCCCAGAGTGATATGCTCATTTCCCCGTATGGCAGATGAAAGGAATTCTTGATGGAGCTCCAGTGATTCAAAAACCCTTTATAAACGCATGGCTCCCTGTAAAAGTAGCTCGACGTCGCCTGGATGGCCTTTAGGAGACCCACCTGGTTCAGGGTATCTTCGTGCTGCTCAATTATCCGGTTGGCCCAAGCTTCGTAACCGGGGTGAGGACTCAAGTGACCTCGGGTCCGGAACCCACCCGTCGGCCAAATCTCTACGTCTGACAAGGGTCGGAATCTCTGACGCAGTGTCTCGTAATAGTGGGTTGGAAATGGTAGGTGGGGATCGTGGTTTGGCTCTAAAAATATCATATCCTTCTCCCCAAGGGCAGACTGCAGTGTACCGTTCTTGGATACAACGCAGTTGAGGAATGTCTCTGGAATGGACGTCCAGGTGTCGACGCTATAAAAGAGTTGGCACGGCACACATCGGAAGGTTCGATGCTTGGGAGAGAACGGTATCACTGGAAGCTCTTCGGAAATTGAACGTACTGCTTCGTGTATGGGTTCCGTATCATGAGTGACGACACGGCTAGTTTCACCGACGACCAGACAACCCTCATTCTGTCTGACTTTGATTTGGCTTGATTTTCCATGTATACTTGTTTGGCGCTCTTACCAGCTGTCTTCGGGCGGCCACGCTTGGTAGACTGTACGGGTACGACTGGGCTAGCCTCACCCTCTTCGGACCCAACCACCTCGTCAGTCCGAAAACCTTTCAGGGGAGCGTACCACACGTCCCATTCTTCTTGAGTACCCTCATCAGGAGGGGTCGGTAGGACTTTGTCGCAGAGTATCTTCCGTTGTACATTCTTCAGAAGAGTAAAAATGCGCTCATAAAAATTGAACGTCTCCGGGGGAAGGAACCATTGCGGATTCTCGGCCGATGGCCTGGAAACCTTTTTAGCAGCAGCACGCTTGCGCTTCGACAGAGTTGGCGGTGGACCCGAAGGACCAGCCTGCGAAGGATCGCTGGCCATTGTAATCTGCAACGGCATGTAAAAGGCTTAGATACAGGGCAAAAGGAAAATATTCACATAAAGTCGACCAAACATTCACAAAATCCAAAGGGATGCGAAGCAGCAGGTAAACAAAGTACAAGCGCCAATCCAGGCCTCGGCAAAACGCATTCAAACCTATGGAAAAAGAAATGAAGCAACAACATTCACAACCACAACACCGTCATCACAAACATGCAAACAAGGGAGGACAGAAGCAAAGCAGAAAGATATGATTATCATTCATCAACCGCAAAGACAATTCCAAATGTCTAGATTGTTATATCAACCGTTTAAATGATTAGAAATTAATAATCGATGTAAAATGATGCAAAATTGCGGGGACCCCTCCCCATAGCCGGAAAGAGAGGATCTCAGTCCTGCACCAGCGGAAGAACCTGAGCTTACAACTCGTTCACCTTCGCCTGGACCTGGGCTTCCTTGGAAGTCAGGTCCATTAGGAAGGAAATGCATTGCTGCACAAAGTCGAAGTTCAGGTGCTCGGCACTGGCATAATTCCTCATAATGGAGACGTCGATCGCCAGCCTTTCATGCTCCTGTAGGGCCTCCCTGACCATCCTCCAGATACCAGCGCGGCAATCCGGGAACTCGGCCTCCGCCAGCGGGACAAGCCAAGCTAAGAATCGTCTGCTCTCCCTTTTTTCCTCCTTCAGGGAGTGCAGCCGGCTCAACAAGGATAAGAAAGAAGCGGCCAGAGAAGGCTCCGCCGCCTTGAGGATTGCTAACTCTTCCAAGAGGGAAGAATCGCCGATGAAGTAAAAAATGGCCTCCTTATGTTCGTCAGAAATGGAAGCCATCAGTGAGACGTTCTGGATAGCTTGAAGAATACGGTGAGAGTCCGCGCCCAGTTGGGTCAAGGCCTCGGTCACCTCGTCATGCTAAGTAGCGAGAGATGACCAAGTCTCAGGGTGATCCAAAGAGCCCCGAAGCCGCCTTATACAGTCTCGGGCCACGCGTAGAGAAGCGCGAGTTATGGCCATCGTCTGCTAAAGAAACAAGACTGATGAACCAATAAGGCAGTCCGACAAGAGAAAAGAAAGAAAAACAGGTGAAGCTACTCGCGTAAAGTCAGAAAGGCTAAGAAAAGACATGCAAAGGTATGCTCAAAACATCACTTAAATTAGCCACTAGAATTGCTCATTAAGCTGATGCGATCTAGAAATCTTTTAAGTGTATGAGACCCTACGCCTCCCTAGGACAACTGGCACGCATGCGCAAATATGAAGCAGAGGTATAGGGACTCATGCTCTTTAGAGACTCGGCAAATCGCCAGGATAAAGTTCGCAAAAATCTCAAAATTTTACCAAGTCCTATGGGCTGGGTGTGTGAGGCTTCACACACCCCGATAATGTTCAAAGGCTGTCAGGTTGAATTTGAGGGTGCGTAAGGCTCCACGAACCCGAAATAACGGCCCAAATATCACGAGCAGTGAGTAGTTGAACCGAAGTATGAGCATGTTGATCCGTTCTGAACATGATTAATAAAAGTGTCCAAAATTGGACAAAATCATAATCCTGGACATCAGGGAGCACTGGATTCAGTGCATCCAAAATTGGATAATCCACAAAGTCCGAAATTCACATGCGCGCTAGCCCCAGCGCGTCTCTTAAATAGGATCATTTTTTACAAGTCCGATGAACTGGACGCGCAGGGACTAGCGCGTCATATAAATCGATAAACTATACGCGCAGGGAGTAGCACGTCGTATAAATCAGAAAACCCACAAACCCAAGTCTCCGGCAGACATGCAAGTACGCGCTAGCCCAGCGCGTCGAAAAATGCATGAATTCTGCCAAAGTTCAAAAACAAGACGCGCTGGCATCAGCACGTGGATAAAATAGGGAATTTTGCCAAACTTTGAAATTACACAACGCGCTGATGGTAGCGTGTCCAGTAAATATGCATGCAGGACTGGCGCGTTCAAGATCTCCTAAATCCATTTTTTGGACGCGCTATGGGTAGCGCATAAGGAAAATGCCCCACCTTGATTTTTACGACGCGCGCGATAATATTATGACGCGCTGGGGATATTTAATCGACGCGCTGGCGATTTGCTCAATGCGCTAGCGAGAGCTCCGAAGTGCCGAAAATGAAAGTGAAATGACGGAAATGGCATGAGGTTTCCTATTTATAGTGGGACCCGGAAATTCCGACGCGATGCAATGGACGTCTGACGTCCATCCTAACGCATCGGAGGGGCATCTGTTGGGGTCCCAAAAATTAAGGTCTTCGAAACAATGATTACGAGTGCCCAAATCATCACCTGATTAGATTTAGGGCCAGTGCATCGAAAATCGGGGCAAAAATCACAACACACATCACACTAGAGAAAAAATGAAAAATTGAGCTAGTGGTGGACCCCACCGGTCATCATGATCAAAACCCTACAAATTTGGGAGGGTTACCTCAATTATGAAGAAATAGGGCCAGTGCATCGACTTTCATCGCAAAGCGGGCCCCGCAAGCCCTCCGTTTCGCAAAATCCAATTTTGTGAAACACGAGTACGTCATCACGTCCAGAAATTCATTGTCCAGCGCATCATGAAATTCAGCAGTTTTACAAATTGAATTTTAGGACGCACTGCCCCCAGCGCGTCTAGAAATTCACCCAGCGCATTATGAAATTTAGTAGTTTTACAAAGTGAATTTCAGGACGCACTGCCCCCAGCGCGTCCAGAAATTCACCCAGCGCATCATGAAATTCAGCAGTTTTACAAAGTGAATTTTAGGACGCACTGCCCCCAGCGCATCCAGAAATTCACCCAGCGCATCATGAAATTCAACAGTTTTACAAAGTAAATTTCAGGACGCACTGCCCCCAGCGCGTCTAGAAATTCGTACAGCGCATCCAATAATTCAGGAATTTCAGGACGCGCTGACCCTCAGCGCGTCCAATAAATCAGGCATTTTCAGGAATTTCAGGACGCATTGACAGCCAGTGCGCCCTAAAAATCAGCATTTCAACAGAGTCATTTTTAGACACGCCGAGTGATTTTCTCGACGCTCCAACCCATTTTCTCGACGCGCTACACGTGGCGGTCTCCTATTGGCCGACTTCGGGTATAAATACCCCCCCCCCCCAGGCCTCATTTGAACGGATTAAGAGAAGGAGAGAGTTTTAGGTTTTTGAGCTCGCCGAAATCCCTTTTTCGACCACCGAAAACCTTTTTCGATCACCGAAAATCCTACTTCCGACCGTAACAGGTCTGGTGGAGAACCTAAAAATATACAAGTGTAGTAGCGCATCGCGAAATACATTGAAACAAAGTTTATTTTATCGACGCGTCGGCCCCAACGCATCGTAAAATAGGCTAGCGGATCAGAAATATAAACATTCCAAAGCAAAGTCATTTTGGACGCACTGGCCCCAGCCCATTGTAAAATAGGCCAGCGGATCAGAAATATAAACATTCCAAAGCAAAGTCATTTTAGACGCACTGGCCCTAGCGCATCGTAAAATAGGCCAGCGGATCAGAAATATAAACATTCCAAAGCAAAGTCATTTTGGACGCACTGGCCCCAGCGCGTCACCAAAATACCTCAGCGGATCAGAAAAATACACATTCCAAAACAAGTTATTTTTTGACGCACTGGCCCTAGCGCATCACAAAAATCAACCAGCGGTCAGTAAAATAGAACTTTTTTAACAATCATTTTTGGACGCACTGACCCCAGCGCATCAGTAAAATCAGGTCAGCGGATCATAAAAATCAGCATTTTGAGCGTTCATTTCCGCACCTTTAAATCTTCATTTTATAACGTTTTCAAGCCCCGTTTGGGCCTATTTTGGGTATTTCGAGCAAACGCAACGGAGCGATCAAATAAGTCATCCGGGCCACCCAATGAGCAGAATGCAAGCCTTCGGAGTCCAATCCAATCCGACGAGACGAATGGAGCAATTCTCCCGAAAAAAGGCCGCCAGTGCCCAGAACCATACTGATGTATCATCATTACATGTACTATCATAATATGACCCGGATTCAGGTCCGGACTAAGCAAAGGGGACTATGGTTAACATGATAAACCATACCAAGAGAGTTCTAAACCATTACACGAAATTTGTTAAAGACTGACACTTCAAGAACAGTCGATGCCCTACCCATCCAAACGGCATCCATTGGTTGAGCTGCTCAGGCACATACAACTGCAGATCGGTCTTCTTGCGGTCACCCGTCACAAATGATGGGCGCAGGCCCAGAGTCGCACCCCTCGGTTAAAAACCCTGACAGTCTCAGCCCGGATCTTCGGTCAAAACATGGGACATAGACATCTGACTCGTACAAAGATGGGTCAGTCCATAACAAAACCAACAAATACAGGTCTCCGCGACCATACAAATACAGGTCTCCGCGACCATACAAATACAGGTCTCCGCGACCATACGAATACAGGCTTTCATGATCATACAAACATAGGTCTCTATGACCACACAAACACAGGTCTCCACGACCATGAACTCTGATACCATAATCCCCGCTGACTAGTCTTTTGCCTTTTAATCAAGGTTCATCGATCACTCAATGTAATTAAGGGCTCGTGCCAGATCTCGGCCTGGAATGTACAAGATCTCAGGATCTCTGGAATAAAATTCGCCTTGCGATATCTTTTCTCTTGTGTACTTTTGTGAATGCTCGTGATTGTCTATGAATGTTTCCATTATTCAGAACCCCGGAACAACAATACACAAGAAAACTGTGCCCGAGCATTTTTCTAGTTTTAACATACATGGATAATAGTTTCAACACTGCATGGATGGTGGTTGTTATAGTATTATGCAATCCCACAAAAATAATCATAACTAACTTGTTATAGGTCGGATTGGGCAATCTTGGTCTCGTTGGAAAGATAATTCGACGAGCTCTCAAATGGGATCAGAATCATCTCATTTCCACACCGTTTGATCTTTCAAAAAATGGGTCCAAAGTCTATTATGGCGTTCATGTTCATCTCTAACATCACGTGATCCCGTAAAAACACTCATAACTCCCTCATTACAGGTCGGACTCTGGGCGATTTTTGGGCTTGTGGGAAAGATAATTCAATGACCTTCTAAATAGGAATGAAATTATTTTATTCGGACATTGTGTGGCCTTTTTAAAAGTGGACCTAAAGTCTATTGCATTTTCTTTCATTTCTAAAAGTGGAGTTTTTGCTATCTCTTTCATTTCTTTTATTCTTTTTTTTTTTTTTGGCAAAAGACCTATTTAAGCAAAATATTTTAATGAAAGAAGAATAATCCATCTTTTAAAAGTAAAACTTTTATAACATTTTTTCATCTCATTTATTCTTCAACAAGATCAAAACTCATTTTTCTAAGATAACATAAATGTAAGTTCCTTAGCTTGCATGAGATGGACAAGGGATTCTTTGCGGCATATAGGCCTGCATGATATACATGTGAAAGATATAGATCACTCAGCATAAAGGAAATTCTATAATAATATCCATACACCACAGTAAGAACTCATCAACTAAGCCAAATATGAACGTTGAATATGACTATTGTTCTTTATTTTTGAACTGTCTATTTTTCTCATACTACTGTTACTTACTGATAATGAGTGTACAAGTATGTATTTGGGCCAGTCTATGTCATAATTTTCCCTAATTTGACAACGGTCAAGATCTTGTATGCATACGCTACCTTTTCACATGCACTAGAAAGATGTGAGTCCCATTTATGAGAGCTAAGGCCTAGTCTTGCATCCATGGACTACTAAAGTAAATTCGTAATATTCTAGTCAAACCATTCGTATGGATGATCTAGACCATTCAATAGCTACGTTGCACCATGACTATGAAATTGCAGTTTTACCGCTTATTGAGATACTTGGAGATATGCCTAATGTCCTAGAGGGGGGGTGAATAGGACTTTTTAAATTCCAATTACAATAAGAAACTAACCAAGACAATCTTATCAAATAAGATAATCACAATAGCATTCAAGGCATTTATATGAGCAGTTTGTAAGCAAGGACTATCATAGGCATTTCATCAAACAGTTAGCATTCATGATAGACTAAACCATTCAACACATAGCAAACATTCAATCTCACAATGCACAGCGATTTATAGTGGTTCGGTTTCCCTACTCCACTCTCGGTTCACGATCTCAACCTATGAGACCACCGGATTTCACTATAGTCTTGGTTTTAAATCAGGTTAACCATAAACCTTGACATCCTTTGATCTAGGACCGCGTTTACCATCCGCCGATGGCCCAATCTAGGGACTTGACGAGTTTGGATCTCAAACTCTCACCAATCCTAATCCAAGGATGGTCACGTACCCTCCCGCCGGAGTTTTCCAATCAAGGGAATAGAGATTTAAAAGATGGACTCTCAAATACTAGACATACCTAGACGATTGAGCCCCGATTCGATGCCTTTGATGAGTAGCTTCAGCTCCACGTGCTTCAGCTTCTCTTTGAGCTCCCAAGATCAGCTACCAATGCAAATGATGAGGATATGTTGATGCCGGGTAGTTGGGAGAGAGTTGGTCTAGTTCCTCGTGCCTATTCAATGCAATGGTAATGAGGGAACTACCAATCTTCAAGCATTCAATGGCTTTAAGTGACCTAATAAAGATATTCAGAAGGTAGGTCAGCCATGAATGAAGGTCTTGAGTTCATACTTCAAACTGAGCTTAGAATACTCAATGACAAGCCATTAATGGCCAAGTTTGAATGATGAACTCAAGGGAGTTAAGAGGGAGGAAGGATGGGAGTAAATGCTCTCTCTCTCAGCTCTGAATGGATGTTGAATGCGTACCATAAAAGACCTCAAGTCCTGGCTTTATAGAGCCCCAAATGATAGCCCCAACGGATCTAAAACGGTCACGTCTGACCTGTCAGAGATAGGACTCGACCGGCCGGACGAACCGGTCAGCATTCAAAAACAAAGGCCTCATATGAGACTGGCCGACCGGTCATGACCGGTCG
Source organism: Liriodendron chinense (assembly GCA_003013855.2). NCBI lineage: Eukaryota > Viridiplantae > Streptophyta > Magnoliopsida > Magnoliales > Magnoliaceae > Liriodendron > Liriodendron chinense. Next base: position 1,440,621 of record ML058546.1, read on the forward strand.
GACTCCCTTGCTGTAGAAGAATAGAAAACTGGCCGACCGGTCTTGACCGGTCGGACCCCTTTGCTGGATGAACTCCATAATATAGGCCGACCGGTCTTGACCGGTCGGACCCCTTTGCTGGATGAAATCCAAAATGCAGGCCGACCGGTCTTGACCGGTCGGCTAGGCTTGCTGGAACCTTCAGAATGTGAAGGCCGACCGGTCTTGACCGGTCGGCTACCTGATTGAGGCATGCAGCCAAGCTGCTGGAGTGCATGATATGCTGGCCGACCGGTCAAGACCGGTCGGCAGACCATTTGTAAGCCTTCCAGCAAAGGTTCTTGATATTTTAGAAGTGCCGGGCCGACCGGTCAAGACCGGTCGGCTGTCCATCCGCTTTCTTCACAGCAAGTTAGTTGATGAGTTGAGAAGCCTGGCCGCTTTCTAGATGAACTTGACATAGCGAGCTAGCAGGACCAAGATTCTCAACACAGCAACGGATCACTTCAAGTGATGAGGTGCATAGGGTCCAATGTATGGACATATCTCCAATATGCTTCGCACCAGCCATGGTTTACAAGTCTGATCAACTTGTGCAAGGGTCGAGAGGTAATGGGAATAAGATATGTGAGTCTTTACGCCATTTCTTTGATGTTTTGGGTTTCCTATGGTCAATCTATATGCAACTTACCTGGGATCTTGTTTCAGCATGAGCTTGAGCGATGGACGAAGCGTAATCTTTAAGACTTGATTCTTCAATTCTTCGACCGGGGCTCATATGACAAGACGCGACCAACCAACACGCCAATTGACAACAAAAGGTGTACTAACAGACTAAGCCTGTGAATAAGTATTATTTTCCAAAAGGACAAAATCTACCAGGAACATATATGGATAAAATCATAAATGCTTAACATTTTACATTTCTGCCTATTTCTTTAATAGTTAGGATCATATTTATCTGAAAAAAGACTATCCATGGTCCATCAATAGTGGGTAGTGCTTCCTAAAGTGGGGAAAGGATTAGGTATGGCCCTAACCATGGGGCCCATCTTGATGTATGTATTGTGTATCCACACCGTCCATCTGTTTCCAATTCATTTTGTGGCATGAGCCCAAACACCAAGCAAATCTAAATCTTAGGTGCACCACACCATATGAAACAATGGTGATTGATCATTAAAAACTTCTTGTGGGCCACAAAAGTTTTAAATCAAGCTGATATTTAATTGTTTTTTTCCTTTATCTAAGTATGTGTAACCTAATCACGTTGGATGGAAACATAATCATTATGGTGAGTTTTTACACTCATTTTTGGCGCCCTGACATTGACTAATAAGAGGATGCCACATGGAGACACTACATGTTAGACATATATAGAATTCGTACTTGCACTCGAAGATATTTGTGTTTGATCTTCCTACAGCGTTACACATTATGTCATTATTACGATTAGAGGTGGGCAACGATCCGGGCCGAGCCGAGTTAGCCCTAGTTTGGTTTGGTTTGTTTTTGGACCACTGCAATTTGTGGATCGGTTTGGTTTGGGTTTCGGGCCGACCCATGCGGCCTGAGTTTGGTTTGCTCCAGAAAAATCTGGTTCGAGCCGGGATCGGCTTGGTTGAAAATTTCAAGCCGGGCCGGGCCGAGTTCAAACAGACAATGGCTCTTTTTTTCCTTATTCATTTAAATAGAAAAGAATTTAAAAAGTTAAAAAAGTACAAACATATATTACTATATGATGTTTAACATCCTCCATACGAGTAACTTCAAAATAGACATGTAAGAGTATTTTCCAAACAAAAGTACACAAGCATAATTTTACAAGTGCAAGGAAACCGTGTACATTCATGTATATGTATTATGTATTATCCATGTCATCATGTATATGTATTATGTATTATCCATGTTATCCATCTATTTTACATATCATTTTAGGACATGATCCCAAAATGGAATCATATCCAAAGCTCAAGTAAATCACACCATAGGAAACAGTGTGCTTATAATCTACGAGCTGAATCAAATCGAGCTTCGAGCCGAGCCAGAATTGCCCTAGTTTGAGTTTGGTTTGTTTTTTCAAACGAGCTTGACTCGGAGGCTTGGTTTGGTTTGAACTTCCATTCAAACCAATCCAAGCCGAGCTTTTTCGAACCAATCCGAGCTGAGCTTTCGAGCTGGCTTGGTTTGTGCCCACCTCTAATTACGATGGTACAGACTCTTATCGGGCCCTTTTAAGGGAATGAATTATCGTATGCCACGTGGCCAAGATCAACATGCCCATTAAATGTGTCAGCATACCAAGCATGCTTATAAAAGACCGTCTGAGTGAGTGTAACCTATCTTACAACTGGATATGATCTCATCCGCAAGATCGTCTCTCACAATCCTTTTAAAATGAGAGATTTCCCCAAACATGTTTGAAGAACAGGCAACGATTCAGAAAATTTTGAAGACCAAGAGGTCAAATTGACATGCAAGCCAACCCGAATATGGTCCTAGACCCAAATCATAAAGGGATGACTAAGCCTATAATTAGGTCCCGTTCTTCACAATGATTGGAATCAAGAGAATGAGAGATCTGGTCTATCCAAATGATAGATCAGTACCAGGGGTTGAATCCCTCCAACACTCTAAACCATCATCATTTAAATGTTTAAATGAAGGAGGTGGTTTGATTCAAATCATCCAACGCCTAAAAGTTGATAAGGTGGGTCATCAGTATAGGTGGTGATTGGACATGATCAGTCTAAGTCTACCCCTTGAGGTTTCTAGACTTTGGTTTGGTTGTCTTCATTAGAGAAACTTTGGTGGTCCTAAGCCTAATCTTTAATGGGACATGAACATCTTTGCGAAGGATCAACTATAGAAGAAGATTCGAGAAACCAACAAGTTCAGAAGTTTTTTTTTTTTTTCCGAAGTCCAAATTTACTAAGGAGAAGATTACGTATATAGAAAGCCCACACGAAAGATCCAAAAGCTCAGCGAGGGGCTCTCACTGCCTCGAGTAAGCTTTAAAAGGAGTAATAGAAGACGAGCTCGAGCCCCCACACCAAACACATCTACCTACTTTTACATCTGCATTACTTTCGTGTCTATCTTACTTTTCCTAGTCTAGTTTGATACTGCCGAGCAACTCCCGTTGTAGTGCATTTTATTAATGCACTTTTCTGTGGTCGATTGGACTCATTAAAGGTAGGTAGGTAGGTTAGGATTTCTTTCTGCATTTAGGATTAAATAAGTCTCATTGAGACAATAGAAGATGCTAGAATTGATCAACTTGTTACCTCAAGTACTCTCGTTCTCACTCTCCTTTGTTTTATGTCATTGCTCTCATGTTATGCATATTGCATATCTTATTACATTGAGGACAATGTAAGATTTTGGTTGGGGGGTGAGATTCCTTAGATGAATCTACTAGCTTTTGTGACATTTCGAGCAATTATGTAGAAATTTTTTTCTTTTTTTAAAATTTAAAACTCTTTTGGAAAACGTTGTTTCTATGCATTCAAGATGATACGAGTATAAGAAGAGGAGATACAAAGTGAGTGATGTTGCAAGCTTTGAATTTCTCTTAATATAATGGTTTTATATGTAAATTCCCCTATTTATGTGAGTGATAGAAAATTTGAACACTTTTACACCTAGTTCACATTACACGATTTTCATAGGTTGAAAGGATTATGTGATTTGTGGATTAGCTAGACTTTGATTTAAGGTGTTGAGAAACCAAGCCGGGGTACTTTGTCCATCCTTGTCCATGGGAAAATAACGAAAGATACGGATTTCTAAAAATCCTATCTAATGAAAAAGAAAAAGGAAAAGGAAGGATGAAATTGGGAATGATGGAAAAATGGTGGAAAATTCCGAAAAGGGCTACCTATTACCAACCGGGGGATGGTCTACCCGTAACCAAAGCCGAAAATGGGAAGTAGTGTGAAAGCCGTCGGAAGGACGGTAAGACAAATTCCTGTCATAGGCTCATTGTTGCTCTGTGCACCTTGAAATCCATAGTTTAGTTGATCTATGAAGAAGATAAGCCCAGAAACTCATGAGATGAACTTTCACTATGCACACTAGGTTGAATTTGTTCGATTTCTTCTATTCATCAATCAATCAGCAAGAATTTCATATGGACACTTATTATGTTTTGAGAGTTTAAGGTTTAAACTTCTATCACCTAATTTTTCTGGATTTTATACTTGTATGTCTCAGAATGGATAGAAGCATATTTTCTGAAGGAGAGTTGGTTTTTGGAGAATTGAACTTGTTTCATGCATGTTTTGCTCGGGACTAGCAAAATGCTGGTTGGGGGGTGTGTTGAGCTCTTAATTGTGCATATTCTAACCCCAATTCGTCACTCATTATGCATGGTTTTCATGATTTAAAGGCTAATCTAATGCATAGTTTTGTAGTTGTAGGAATGAAAGAGAGACTTCATCATTCGGATGCTTTGAGACCATTCTTACATACCTTGAAGATCAAAGGAAAGGAAGAACAAAAGATGGAAGAAGAAAGGAAAGAAGAGAAAGAAGAAAGGAAAGAAAAAGGAGCCCCACAAGGTGGTCCGACCGGTCTTGACCGGTCGGCCAAACAATCCCCGACCGGTCTTGACCGGTCGGCCAATTGATTTCTCCTTTCACATGCTGCTGGACAGCCACCCAGATAGGCTAGACCGGTCGGCCATGCAAATTCCAACTTTGCAGATTGCAGACAGCAGGTCATTCCCGTTTCTGATTTTTTGGACCAGTTTTTTGGGCCCATCTTAATGATATTTGGAAATCCAATACATCCATGTCGAAGAGGAGCTCGACGCCGAACTAACCCAAGTGGTTTCGTGTCGATCGGAGCTACGGATTGATGTGGTGGCCAAAACAATACAAACTATCCAGAAAGTTCCAGATTCCGCCTACTCCACTCTGGGCCGGTCCAGGTGGCCTATCATTGATGATATGAAGAATCTACTTAGACCATCTTCTAGACCACATCCATATATGAATAACCACAAAGTTTCATATCAAAAGGATGTGTGGTTTGATCGTACCGGTTGAAGAAAGATGGACCATTCAGAAAGATCCAATTGCGCAGAGTTTATAAAAGCCCTAAGTGTTCTAATTTTCGGACCATATTCTGGGATTGTTTTGGACAATCTAATCCATCTATCATGTAGAGGAGAAAGTTTTCTACCAATGTTCAAAATTTGGGATCAATCCGACATCTGTACACTCCGGAGCGTTGAAAGTAAGATGACTGGTTTTGAAGGTACCCGCGCGATTTTGAGAGGTGGTCGGTGATCTGATTGGTGGGCCCATTCAGAGGATAATCTTAGAAATCTAAATCATCTATGAGGAAGATCACATTACAAGAAAGCTATAAATCAATTTTGAAGGCAATCCGACCATTGGTCAAGCCATACGAAGCGAAACAAAATCTGTTACGTTGCGGTACTCTTGCTGCACTATAAAAGGGGGTGCTCTCTTCTATTCCAGGGCAACCAAGGACGTGGGGAGCAAGGAGTTCAAGTCATAGGAGGCTTCCTAGCCTCCTCTAGCTAGTTTTCTTCCTTTTCTTAGTTTTAGTTCTAGCTTTTAATATGCTTTTTATTAGCTAATCTCTTAGCTAGAGCTAAGAGGTGAACCTTATGGTTTTCTTAGATTGTTTAATTCGTTTAAGTTGGTTTTAAAGTTGGATTTCATGTTTATGAACAATGGTTTGAAGTTTATTCAAGTACTAAAGTAGTTTTTCTTAGTCTTATGATGACTCATGGATGTTTGGGAGAATTACTTGAGTTCTTAATTGTTGTGTGCTAGTCTAGACCTGTATGATCCGAGGAATTGGAGTACGCTCTAGTACTATGATCTTCATATGGGAACTTCCTACCAAAGTTTTACTTTTCTGGATTTCTGTAGTATGTATGGGGCTGTGTATGTGATTTGAATCAAGTTCAAATCATGATTTAGCTTTGTATTGTGACAGGACTTAATGATGGTTATGATTGTGATCTTAGCCTATTGGAATTGGGACTGACCTATGCAATTGAGTATGCTCGTCCTAGCTTGCATTGAGTAAATCATATACATTGATCTTATATATGGCAGATTGTTTGGTTTAACTGTTTTATCATCCGACTAGATAGATCTTAATTTCGATTCTAGTTGAGAAAGTGAGAAACCATAGTGAATTATGCATCTAAGGAGAGCTATAAGTGGATCCTTGATGCTCTAGTTATCTTTCCATTATCAGATTTTCTATTTTATGTTCAAAACCAATTTCACAAACCTCTTTGATTCTAGTTATTAGGATAGTTGGAATTGTTTACTTCCTTCCCTGTGGATCAACCTCGGTCTTACCGAGTTTATTACTACATCGCAACCCTACACTTGGGGAAGCGAACAACCAGCTGCATCAAGGCCGGAAGAAACAGGTAAATCCAAATGCCTTGGTAAGCCAAATCCCTTAACCCTAGTCAAAACCTAACCTCTAAATGAGTTGAATCTATAAGTAAACTCTTAGTCATCTTAAATTGCCCCTTAGGTGTCCCAAAAGTCCACCCAAAAGAAGGCCTAAGAGGTTCTTAAGCTAATGTAAAAATACAGCCTAAACAATGGTTTTCTGGGCTCTGTCGGACCGTCCGACAGGCCTGGTCGACCGGTCGCCAAAACCACAAAACAGGACAACAACTACACTATTAGTCCTATGGAAATTCGGCCGGTCGACGACCAAATGAGACTGGTCGACGGCCCTGTCGGACCGTCCGACAAGTAGTCAATTTTTTACCATTTAAGTTCGTTTTTTATATAAATGAAGCTCTGATCTTGGGCATTAGAGAGAGATAATTTAGCTTATTAGAAGTCACCCATCTTGTTATCATTCTTAGGCTCTAATCCTAACCTATCAAAGTCATTCTCCTTATGATTCATTACAAGCATGAAGCATTCAAAGCTCAAATGAGAATGAACTTCTTCTCTCTTGATCTCTAGATGTTTAGACACCTTCACCATAGGCAGAACCTTCGTCTGAATCTTTATAGAGATCCTAATAGGTGAATCCTTTTAGACTTACAATACACAACCACTTGTAGAAGATTCAACCCATCTCATATCACCTTGGCCATCTCAAGAAGATCATATGCAATGCGATTGATCATTGGAACTGAGGCATTGGCAATGCATCTGCAACAAGATTGGGGGAGCAAAGGGGAACTGATTGAAGCACGTGAGAGCTGAGATCAAGCAACCCAAGAAAGCGCTACACAAGGGGCTCATTCAACAAGTAAGAGTGTCAATTAAAGTCCATTGCACTCCTTCTTTTGTAGGAAAGAGTGTGTGAGCTTGAGATTCAAACTCTAGGTCCTTTAGTAGGTCATTAGTTCTTTTGAAGAGCCTAAAAACCATTGAGGTCCTTTTGTAGGCCCTTGGCTCTTGTGTAGAACCTAAAACCTCAGGTTCTTGAGTAGAACCTTGACTTATGAGTTGAGTCTAAAACAAATCCTTGTGTAGGCCTCCGACACGGGAGAATACGTGCATCAGGTTGAGAGGATAACCCTTGTCCAAAAATTCTGTTTGGGTTGAGAGGTGAACCTATGCAAAAACTTCCAGTGTAAAGGTTGAGAGGTGAACCTAATTTAAAACCTCCGTATAGTGAAATTCGGTGTACTCATGAGTTGGGTACGTAAGCCAAGAATGGAGTTGGGAAAGCGGACCACTATACATGTTTGTGTTTGGGATTGATTTGAGCACATTGTTATTCTAGCATTGTCTTGTTAATTGTTGAATTATATGAATGCTTGAATGAATGGTATGCTATACACTTGATAGGTAATCACACACACAAGATGTATATTCACTATATAGGCTAGTTGCTTAATTTTCATATATATTGTAGCCTATGTGATTGGATCCACTTAAGCTTGGAAGGTATGTATTCTTGCTTAACTACTTTAATTACTAATTAGTTTAATTGGGCGTGAAGTTTTTAAAGGATTTTAAATCGATCCTAATCACTCCCCCTTCAGGACTTAACCATAGTTCTAGTAGCTCTGCCAAGCTTCTGCGCATTGCTAAGGGTGTCATGTTAAATGATCCGACATAATTTCACATTTATCTTAGGAGTAGGCTAAATATCTGTTGGGGTCCCAAAAGGTAGGGGCCCTCAAAACAAGTAAAACGAACATATACTTCCGAAAGAATCCCACAAAACACCTTCCGGTGCACGCAAAACGGAGATTTACAAAAATTCCCTTACTCAGCCAATTTTTGCTGAAATCTCCAGCGGGCTCCGCCAATCACCGTGATCAGAACCGTCCGAAATCGAACCCATAACTTCATTATTATTTATGATGAGCAGTGCATGTGATCGCACGATCCAAAGGGCCCCACAAACTCATTAGAATTCAAAACCCAATTTAAAGCGTTCAAAAGTCCATCCATGCACCCATAAATTCGGGTACCCACGCACCCGAAAAAGCAGCAAAAACAAGAATTAGTTTAAAGGTTGCATGGAGTCCCACGCACCCCAAAAAAAGGGTCCACGCACCCTTAAATTCAACAGATTTCAGGATTTTCATTTAAATGTGTTTTGGAGTCCCATGCACCCCAAAAAAGGGTCCACGCACCCTTAAATTCGACACATTTTATGATCTTCATTTAGAGGCATTTCGGAGTCCCACGCACCTGAAAAATAAGGTCCCACGCGCCCAAAAAATCAGATACTTGCAGAACCTATTTCTGGGTGCATCGGACCTCCGCACATCAATTTTAAGGTGCGTTGAGGGTATTTTAGGGGTGCGTGACACGTGACAGCCCCTCATTGGCAGAATTTTGGTGTCTTCGGCTATACATACCCCGTCTAACGAATCATTTTTACATTTTTTCAGAGAGAGAGAGAGAGCTGCCATCCTCTGGGTATTCGAAATCCCCGCCAGAAACCTTCGCCGGAATACTTTTCCGATCACCGGAAACCCTGCCCGGTCGCCGGAATACCTTTGCGATCGCCGATATTCACCACCGCAGGTCTGAATCCTGAAAATCACCAAGTGTAGGCACGCACCCATAAAATGGTCTCACGCACCCGAAAAATGGTCCACGCGTCCATAAATTCGATGTAATTTAGATCTGTGCATTGGTGTCCCACGCACCCGAAAAATGGCCCACGCGTCCATTAATTCGACGAAATTCAGATTTACATATTCGGTCCCACGCACCCGAAAAATGCCCCACGCATCCATAAATTCATAAAAAAATCCGGTACTTTAATTTAAAGGTGCGTTGGAGCCCACGCACCCATAAATTAAGGCCTACGCACTCAAAAATTCAGCCAATTACCAAAATGTTTACGGGTGCTCCGGACTCAATTTTAAGTGTTTTCAAGGTCCGTTTGAGTCTATTTCGGATATTTCAAGCGTTCCGGACGCAACGGGACAACCAAACAATCATTCCGGGATCCCTAAATGAGTAGAATTGAGCATCTTCGAGGTTTGACCCGATTCGACACGATGAATAAAATAATTTCTCGGAAGAAAGCCGCCAGCATCCAGAATTATGTGAATATAGCATCATTTAAATTTACTGTAAGATATGATCCCATTATGGTCAAAAGCTAGGCAAACGGGGCTATAGTTATCACGATAAACCATGTCAAAGAGTTTCAATTCTCTACAAAGCAATTGCTATGAACTGCCACGACACAACAGTCAATGCCCTACCCATCCAAACGGCATCCGTCGGTTGGGCTACGCAGGTACATACAACTGTAGATTAGACTTCCCGAGGTCATTTGTCCATACGTGACAGGCGCGGGCCCAAAGTTGTCCTTCTCAATCATAAACCCTAATAGTCTTAGCCCGGATCTCCGATCAAAACATGGGACATAGACATCTGACTAATACAAAGATGGTTCAGTACATAACAAAACAAATACAGGTCTCTATGACCACAAACTCTAAGACCATAGTCCCTGCTAACTAGTCTTCTGTCTTTTAATCAAGGGTCATCGATCATTTGATGTAATTAAGGGCTCGTGCCAGATCACGACCTGGAATGTACAAGATCTCAGGATCTCTGGAAGAAAATTCGCCTTGCGATATCTCCTCTTGTGTACTTTTGTGAATGATTGTGATTGTCTATGAATGTTTTCATTACTCAGAACCCCAGAGCAACAATACAATACCAAAAAAATGCTAGCAGTCCATTTTCTAGTTCTAACAATATTTACAACCTTAAGTTGCCAGATCACCATGTTCATATGAGTTCCAATTCAATTGTTCATACCTTGGTCATATCCTGCTAACCACTTACCTCGATTGTTTATTTCGATAGGTGCATCAGGTACTTATTTTGTTTCTCGCTTTTATTTATATACGATTGTAGAGCACAACGGTTATAACATGACTATGATATTAATAAAATCGATCGTGTTTAGTCTAGCCTCTATTTATTTATGTGCAAATCCTCCATTCTAATTGAGAAATACCGCACCAAAGACTTGGTGTAATAAAAAGTCTTTAAGCCGGTTGATTTTGCATTTGTCAGCACAAGGCAAAAAGAACCCATCTATAAGGGCTAACCAATTTCCTAAGTATGGAGCACATCAATCAATAGTTGAGAGGACCCTGGATCTCGACCCAGTCTCCAATCTGTCCATCTCATCGCGGAGGCACCAATAATTCAGCTAAGAAAAACCTTGAGTTAGGCAAACTCTGGTACGCCCGCGCAATCATACATGCAGATGTACATCCGATCTAGTCCTTCAGTTACACGAACGATCTTGACTAGCTGAATTGAGGTCAACACTCGTTTCTTAGCACGCCCAGTGGGATCTAGTGAGTGTGTGTATTTCTCAATAAAAAAGATTTGCCATTAAATTTGAAAAAGGTGAGTTCCATGGCCAATGCCGTAGAAGAGCAACAAGACCTAACTACGTCGACGTTGATGCAGGAACATCCTCTTAGCATGCCTCGTGTGATTTTGTTGCATTCTTTAATCAGTTCACGAAATATATACAGTAGATCACTAGGGATGCTTGGTCACGATCTGATATAAACCAGAGAAACACTAAGAGTTATCTCTGGAGACTCGAAGTTGTTGAAAGACATTCTCTCATTCTCCATCCTAGTGGACATGAGGCAGAACAACCCGCTGAGCTCCTGAACAGAGCTAGCAGAAGCGAGCCACTAAATCATCCTCTACTGCCTTCACTGGTGGTAGAGGAAGAGTAAGACAAATGCAGTTATGACCAACCGGAACATCTCAACTGGCAGAGTAGTCACCCTATTGGGAGTCACACCCCGGTCGACTCTAGTAATCCTGTTAGCCAGATGGTTACTTTATCATTATTACATGGCCCAACGACCGATCTGCTTAGGGGGCAACCCCAAAACAGATCAGTTAATTATCATGGAGCCCAGAGGGTCGCATACCCTCGGAGACAACCCCAGGTTAGGCAGGCTTCGTACCAAGGGAAACACATGGCACAAGCGCTCATAGGGCAACCTTCAGTCGTGCCCCAACTGTATAATGACTCATATAGGCTTGGGTGGATCCCTGACTATGAGGCCTACCATAATGTATATGTCTTATGTCCACGCGGCCCATCTACTTTGCTGAATTATTTTTGGGTATAGTCCAGTCACTGCTATTTCTAGTGGTGTGGTCCACTTGAGATTTAGGGTGCGTTTGGTAAAACTTAATTCCATGACTTATCACTGAAAAATGATATTTTCGGTGATTTTAGTAATTCAGACCGTTTGGTAACTAAAAAAATTTAAGTGCTTAATTGGAAAAATCACTTAAATTAAGTGGATTATTTTAAGTCATGCCAACTTGACTTAAAGCTTATAGCTGAATGCGTTAAGTGGTTTCTCTTTAAATTTTTAGATAAAAATTGACAAAAGTATCCCTATTAATATTTAAAAATGGCAAGATTACCCTTCTTTGTTTACTTTCCCATATATGAAACCATCCCACGCAAATACTTGAAGTCACCAAATTCTATAAGCCCCAACATAATGTATGTATTATATCTACATAGTTTATCCATTTGGAAAGATGATTTTAAGGCATGAGCCCAAAAATGAGACAGGTCCAAACCTCAGGTGGACCACACCACTGAAAGCAATGGGGACAATGATGCCCACCATTGAAACCTTACTAGGGCCCACTATCATGTTTATTTACCATCAACCCTGTTCATCAGAACACAAAGACCTGGATTAAAGGAAAACACAAACATTAGCTTGATCCGAAACTTTTGTGGCTGTGATAAGTTTTCAATGGTAGTTTTCAGACAAATTACCAAACAGATTTTTCAGTTCTTATAAATACTTAAATTCAACACTTTAAGTTTTCAGCACTTAAATTAATTTTCATAGTTAATTTTTCAGTTTAGCAAACACCACCTTAGTTCTGCTGTATTTTCGGGCTCATACCCTAAAATGACATGGTGAAATGAACGGATGGCAGGGTTATAAGATACATACATTCCGGTTCGGCCCCACCGTCAGGGACTCACTGACCTGAGTGAATCCGGGGATCCACTAAAGCTGCGTCCATATGCCCTAAATAATGATCCAAAATGAATAGACCAAGGGCTTAAGACGCATAAATCATTGTGGGGCCCACAGAGCACTGTGCAGCAGCTACATGGCCAGTGGCAATGTCAAAATCCCTGATAGAGGGCTTCGTCAAAGCGACCTAGCATAGTAATGCTGTCAAAAGGCGATGGCCATTCAATTTCTCTTTTGCTTTTTTCCCGTAACTCTTTCAAGTTACACCCGCACATCGAAGGACGCGGATTTCCTTAAAAAGGCTTTTGGAGGAAGCTTCTGCACTAGGAACGTAGGTGGGGCCTACCATGATGTTTGTGAGAAATCCATCCGTCCATCCATTTTTTGAGCTCATTTTAGTACATGATATCAAAAACTAGCTGGATCCAAGACTCAAGTGGGCTGAAAACGTGAGGATTGAACGTCCACAGTTGAAATATTCATAGGGTGACTGAAGTTTTGAATCAGGCTAATATTTGTGTTTTCAGTTCATCCCAATAGGAATGAAGTTATGAATGGCATATAAACATCACTGTGGACCCAGGAAGGTTTCAACGGTGGGAATTTCCCTACCCATTATTTTAGAAGAGGAAGCTTGCCAAAGCAATAGCAGGAACAAGACTGCCTTGAATTGCTCAAAAGCCAATCTTGGTGGGCTCAATATGGCTCTAGCAGAAATATTACACATTAAAGAAAAGCCCCTTCTAAAGTACCCTGGGGTTATGATTTCGATAATGGGCTCAGTCCTAGTGGGACAGGGTTTTGGGTGGAAGGGAAAGGTCCTCTCCCAGGCAAGCAAGGTAGACCCTATCAGTATAATAACTGGGGGATTACCCAAGCACCCCTTGTAAGATGATTGATGGATTGGAAAGAATTCAAAGGAAAGTCCTTCGAGATCCTCTTGAATCCCACGCCTTTCACATAAGTGGGCCTTAGTTACCAGATTAAAAATTGATAGTGGGCCCTTATCAGTGCATCTAATATGAAGGCTAATCAATGCAGAGCCACAGGCAAGAGTTTTAAGAGACATGTACATGAAGGAAAGTAAGTTTTGGAAGACTGGCTCAAAGTCCAAATCTTTTTTTATGACCATCTTAATGGATTTGGACAACCTAAGATCAGTTTGTGGCGATCATGTGTGATATGAATTGATGATGATTTGGGATAGATTAATCTCTACCATTAGACATTCAGTTGCCATCGTACGAATGTTCATCTATTGATTGGGACATAGTTCTAGGCTGATTCAATATCTTTATTAGATGGATTGCATCAAGTCTTCTAACAAAAATACCTATCATGCTTGGATTAGATCAACTTAATTATGCACAGCTTAGACTTAATATGAGATTGTAAAAGGACTTTAAGGGTCTTCATGTGGATCTATGATACACCTTTTAAGGCCACATGGCTGACATATATGTATTATTGAATTCCCTTGTTAAGATTCAGTTGAAGCCCAATGTACTTTAAAAAGAAATTTGCTTGTCACTCAGGAGTAAGTTTATGACTTTGTTTGAATTGTAAATCAAGTAATCAACTAATTAAGTAGGTGAGAAGATACGCTACTTAAGGCATAGTAGCTTATCTAAAGTAGCTTATCTGGGTTTCTATTCATCCTGTGGATAAATATGTTTGGTAAAATACATGTGTTTAGTACTTGCTCCTCAAGTTTGTTTAGTCCACCCTTAAATATCCACCTACTATCATGTGGCCGGGGCTAACCTTTGATGTGGATTGTTCATTAATGTTGGGCCCACCTTGGCCCTATCTTCAATGTGAACCATTCATTGTGTGGAGCCCACCTTTAATGTGGATCATCCAACTTGCAAGGCCCACTTTCGATGTGGGCTATCCATCTTGTGGGGCCCGCTTGGATGTGAACCATTCATTATGGGGAGGCCACCTTTGATATGGACTATCCATCATGCGGGGCCCAAGTGGGCCATCCATCATGCGGAGCCCGCATTGGATGTGGGCATTCATCATCAAGGGCCAACCTTCGATGTGGACTGTCCTCACGTGGGACCCACCTTGATATGAGTCATCCATCCATTTTGCAAGATGATTTTAGGGCATGAACCCAAAATTGAGACAAATCCAAAGCTGAGGTAGACCACGCCACACGAAATAGTTGGTTGAGTGCCTACAGTTAAAAACCTTTTACAACCATGATTTCCTATGGTGTGGGCCACTTTAGCTTCGGATCAACCTCATTTTTTGGCTCATGCCCTAAAATGTTTCGAAAAAATGGATGGACGAAGTGGAAGTGGATATGTCACAGACATCACAGTTGGGCCCACAAATGTACTAAATCCTTTTCAAAGGCTTTTTACAAAGAATAAATAAGCTTCCTCTCAAATAGAGGTAAATGATAATAATTACCAACTTACATATATTTGCATACATTTACCTCCGTTTACATCGAAACAAACAGGCCCTAAAATGAAATCAAGTCCAAGTCTTAGATGTCCCTTCTCCCTCTCTCTTGGTGAATGTCCACACTAGAGAGAGAGAGAGCAACTATTCTCTCATCTCATCACTTTGTTCTTCTTCTTTTTTATTATTACTTTTTTACACATGCACTCACACCCCACACACACCCACGCGCTTACACCACCATAGTAAAATTTCACCACAATGAGTACTCGATCTGAAGACCTCATGTTGAAACTCTTGTGAGTCTACCACCCAGGCAACAGCAGAATTTCCCTTCTCTCTCTCTCTCTCTCTCTCTCTCTCTCTCTCACAGTGGCTCATCTTACCGTTCTCCAAAATATGTGCAGGAGCGTCAACAATTCATTGCATCAAAGTTCGTGGCATTGAGGTATTATCTAAACTATCCAAATTAAACACAATATTAATGTTATTTACCAATAAGCATGCGTGGGCACACAAAAACACTATATAAATTATATATGTAGAATCATAAGGAGAAGAGAGAGCCTTGTATTATTGATCAAGGCTAACAATATTAATATTTAATTACAAAATTACCTCTTACTTAATTCCTTACAAAACAAAGGCCCACCATGGGCCCAAACATATGGAACACAAGCTTAAGAAGACTACCCAAAGGGGACCACTCATCACCACACGTAGCGGACCCCAGATGTTGTCCACACATGCCTAAGCTCAGGACAAATAATAAGATAAATATATTTTTACCTTCCAAATTTTCACATCAATACACCCGACGAACCGGTCATTTCAGCAAGAAGTATCATATCATGTATCAGTGGTTACTGATACGGATACAATACACAGTAATTTGCACCATGAGTATTACACAATGACCAGACCCAACTGCACACAACTGTTTGGGCTTTCAAATTCTAGTTTCTATGTGGACCTCACTTACCGATGAAGGGCCCGATGTGGATAGTCAATTCGCCACAGATTTCCCAGATGGAAAAATCATATGCCCTGTGCATAGGCGGCCAACGAAAAAACAATCAAGATGAGATGTTCCCACTCAACCAAAAAAATATCTTCCAATTTCGGAGATTTTTGGTGAATCGACCATCCATGCTGTGTTGCATTGCATCGATGTTATGGATCATGGAAAAATGAACACCAATCGTATAAACTGAAAGCCGAAACACCCTGTACTCTCTCAACTGAGCATTGTTAATATATCTCTATGCAAAACATTCATAAGAAAATGCCTCTTATTTTTCCTTCAGGAGCATTCACAATGTTGTAGAAAAGGGAAGACAGTGCCCTAGCTCTATCATCCAAGACAAGGGCCAGCCCAAATTTCCTTGAAGCGGAACCAATGCCTGAATGGAAATGGGTAGGGCTGTAGAAGCCCATTGGAGTACCCAGTCTAATTACGGACCTGAATATGACAACTAGAACAGACACTTGACATCATATTACAGTATGAAGTAAGAAGTAGAGTTTTCACTACATCACAAGCAAAATGCAGTAAATATAACACAGTTAGAAAAATCTTTGCTACAAAGAGAGGCTGCTGCAGAACTCATAATTCATCCTGCAAGTGAAAAAAGAAGGAAAAAAAATGTTATCCAGATGAAATAAGGGTACAAATGGTACCTAGGATGATTTTGCTTCCTTTCGCTTGGGAGGCAAACATGTACAAGGTCCAAACTGACAATTCAAATACTTGGATTCAAATCTATTTTGGGGGGAAAAAAGGGACAAGGGAAGGAACTTTGATTGGCTGTTCTTATTGCCGTCTATTTTCTGGGATCACCAGAGGATCAGATCTTATACATGTTTGCCACATATGCGGAAGTGGAAAGCAAGTCTCTCCGATGAGTAAAACCAAACTAAAGAGAAACAGCAAAGTCTAGGCTTCAAGACGGTTTGGGAAGTTTTTTAAAAAGTCTGAAGGCTTACATGGTAATCGTCATCCATGTAGTTGCGGCGCTGCAAAAACCAGCTTTTGAGTCAGAGAAGCATTTTCATTTAAGCAGATATAACTGATTATTGGCACACCTTTGAATCACAGGAATGTTTATTTTTGTGAAATACCTTTAAAATCAAATTGATTTCAGTGAAATCTTACTTTAACCGTTTGCGTTACCAAAAGAAAAGAAAAAGAAAAAAGAGGCACAGGATATATTTTTCATTCCCGAGCCGAGAGTTAGAGAGAGGGAAAGAAGAAATGGGAGAAAGAAGAGAGAAAGTGGAAGAAAGAGATGGAATTAAACCTGCACTGATAAAATGATAGATGGATAGATGGATGGATGGATAGATAGATATTAATAACTTTATTAATAATGAAACCCAAAAACATATTATATGGTGTCATGAAGGAGCACTGGGATTCCATACAGACGCACAGACACACACTCTCTCTAACATCAAGCTTATCAACAATTAATGTGGATAATGATGTCACCCCAAAATCAGTTTCCAAAACACAGGAAAGAAGTGGGTGACCATTTGACCATTGACATTTTTACATTTCCACATGAATCCATGTAAGGCTGCACCACGAACCAAACAAAAGTTTGCCTTATGGAATCCACCGTTTGTCACTCCCTGCAGAGTCCACGTTCAATAAAAACAAACACCTCCCCAAATATAAACATCCTACGAATGGGCTACAATACTATTCAAATGGTCAGTGGACTGTGGTTGGGGACTGCATTTTTATTACACTCAACAGATATTACAAACATCCCAACCAATAGTCTTATTTTGAATGGTCAGAGTTAAAGGGATGGGTTCACAGATATCCACTGATAGGATGGTTAGGACCTTTTGATTAGTGTAACTTTTAGGCCATATCCCATATGACATTATTATGCCTCGATGGGCACGCATGCCTGTTAGACTAGAAACTGATGAAAACGTTTCACTATTGCTCCCAAAACCAGATGTTCTCCCATGATGATTATGTTACACAGCATGTGAATTAGTATACTCAAACCTCAACTGGGTAAAGACATGAGCCTGAAATATATCATTACTTCTCAGGTGTGAGCCTTGGTTTAAAACTCGATAAACACAATCAAGAACTTCAAAAACTCGATTCGAATCTCAGAAGATACTCGAAGCGGATCAATAACTCATAAAACTCTGTCCAGCTGAAGCATGATTCAATAGAGTCACCAGTTTGAGTCCAAGTGAGGTCATGACTATATAAACATCGATTTAATAGAGTGGATTTAAATTTGTAAGGATGAACGATATGACATAAAGGAAAATAACATACCCTTCTGTATCTATCCTTGTTGTGATCCCTATCTCGGTAATGCTGGTCACGACCCCTCTCCTTTCTCCACCGTTCACCTTCCTCTCTCGCCCTTCGAGATTCCTATAAAAGTAGTAGCTCAAAACATTAAAATAGATTCTTCAATTGGAGGGCCTTCCACACCCTACCAATAGATTTAGTACTGACGGAGTGAATGCAAACATTTTTTTTGAAAGATAAATGCGAACACGGTACATAAATACACATACAGAAGGTAAGAGAGAAAGAGCATGGTTTTAAATCTGCTTAATTAAATAAAATGGAAGTCCAAACAGAGAGAAGGCAATGGAAGTTTCTATTACTTGCCTCTTCTTCTTGAGCCCGTCTCACTTTCTCTGCTTCCTCAAAGGCCTCTTTCTCAGCCTGAATTTCCAAACACAAATGAAGAAGGGAAAAAGAAGAGATCGTAATTTAGAATTTAGCCCTTGGCTGAACTTAACAAGCAATAGAGATAGAAGGCTTTGGCCTCACCTCCTTATTTTTGGCCCATGTCTCCTCCACAACCTGTTTTGCATACTCCGGATCATCACAAATCAGAATGTTGTCGTAAACAGATCCGGCCTTCACCTGCATATTTCATTGAATTATGAGATTAGGCCATTCCAAGCACTGGTAAATACATTTTATGGAACAGGAGCAATCATACACCAAGGCTTTCCTTCCATGATGCCTGTATGAGTATACAACAAGGTGTGTGTGTGTGTGTGTGTGTGTGTGTGTGTGTGTGTGTGTGTGTGTGTGTGTGTGTGTGTGTGTGTGAATTATAGCTTTCAAAACATAGATACATCGCTCATTTCAAAGTACCTGGGATCATATCTTTTACTCTATTATATATACTGATTTCAGTTGATCGTGCACCAAGGCTTCCTTATTATGATACCAAGATATAAGACAAGGATAATGCATCAGTATGACTTTTGCAACATAGATGCATCACCTATTCGAATTATGAGATTCACCAAATTCCAAACACTTCAAATACACTAGGGGTATGGCTTGTGTGACAGACGTGGAGAGAGGAAGGGAGAGAGATAGTCAGCGTTGCTTTTTGCAGAAGAAATCTTAACCATACACTGGTGGCAGATACATTCTTAAGTTCCCAAAATGCTCCTAACCTTATTTAAAATGTATTCCCATATCCCTTTAAAACTGAAAGTTGATGTCTCATTCAAAAGAGTAGAAACATCCATTCAACAGAGGGTGTCACTGTTTCCAGTGTTGTGGCTCACCTGAGCTTTAAGATATTTTATAACAAGATGAAATAAAGACAATGGATTTCAAACTTATTCTTAGGTAAATCAATGTGAAAATGCTTCTGCAGAATGTCCAATTTCTGTTTTACATCTTCTATGCGAAAATGTTCAATTCTCATAACATCGTCTTGGCTTTTACTCTTCAAGTCCAATAATGTATGTATATTGGACATTTTTGAGACAACCATAGGTCCTAGAAGGCAATTCCAATGTTGTCAAATGGACTAAGAGATCCGTGCAACCCAGGAGGCTACGTGCATATGCGAATATGGGTCACACACCCCCTGAACTCTTTTCTTTTTTCTTTTTTTTTTGAAAAAATTAAAAAAAAAATTGAAAAATAAAGGAAAAATGCAAAAAAATTATAAAAAGTGAAAAAAAAAAACATGTAAGAAATACTGCAAGTGTAGAGAATTATTTTTATTGTTTTATTAGCAATTTCACTACAATTTTGTTATGTTTATTACATTTATTAGACTATTAGACTATAACAAGTCAACTAACAATTTTGGGCTAGTGTCCTAATATGAACTATAGCATCTGATGGACAGAGCATATGTCACAAAGGCATCACAGAGGACCCCACATAATCTTTCGTTGAATGATCAGCCTTGCCAATCTGCCCTTTCAAGATAGCATTATAATAGAGAGGATGACACACAACTGGAGAGATTATGCACCAAGGCTTTCCTTCTGCAATGCCTAGATACCACGAGGATAAGATTTGAGTATGGACAATGACTTTCACAACAACATAGATAAACCACCTTTCTCTTTTGAATGGTAGATATATTACCTACCATCTTTCTCAATAGAGGCTTCCCTTCTATGATACCCAGATGTGATAAGAAGACAAGGAGACAGCATCAATGTGACTTTTACAATAGACATAGATTACATCTAGGCATCATAGCTCTTCTCTATAGTATACGCTGATGTCTTGAGAACCACCTTGGACTGCCTGCTAGAAAGAATGAAACTAGAAAACAACTGGTATGGCAGTTGTCTGCTCCCAAAATCCAGCTCTTATTGCAGTTAGGCCAATTCTTATCCAAAACAGCTGGTTCATAAGAGTTTTGCTTCAAAGCTATACAGGATGGTCCCACCACTTTCGACTGGAACCATCCATGAAAAAACTCAATGGCACTAGAAACCCGGACAACAAGTTGGTCAACTGCTTTTTATTAAAAAAAAAAAAAAAGAGGTTAAAATATCATCAACCACAGTTTGAACCCACAATCTCTGCTTGTAAAGCAAACACCCCCAACCACTATGTCAAGTATCTTTCTTATTTATTCATCTTATTTTAAATAATTTAAGTAGATTTCTGGGTCACATGGGTTTAGATCTGATTGGATCAGTGGTTGGATCAAACCGCCATCAAGTCCACTTTGAATTTTAAAACAGCACATGAAATTACCCCTTTTTCTCCCTTTTTTTCAGAAAAGAGGAAAGATAATAGTTCTGCACTTCTTTCTTTTGTTGGAAGTTCACCTGCCACTTTTTTAGGTTCGTTTCCAATCAGACAAGCACAGAGGCAAAAACTACAAAAACAAATGAAGGAGCCTAATCCATTGAAGTTCAACTCCTTTTTCTTATGATTTTCTTTGCTATTTAACTTCTTCCTTTTCACTTAACCTCAGCTCTGTAGTTAATTGATGAGGCAAAAGAGAATCGATAACCACTGTTATTCGAGGAATGTGAATTCCAGAGGCCCCATATTCAAGTGCCAAATGCAAAAACACTGCATGTGCATGAGATTCGGGACATTCATAGGGGTCCCAACAGACAGTGTTCCTTACCCTAAAAGTTGTTGTGTCCTTTCATCAGGTGGGCCACACGTACCAAGAATAGACAAAAATAATAACCATTGGTCTGCATTTTTCTGGTCAAACTGTTCTGAACGGCTGCCTTGTGATTTAGGTGGCAAGTCCATTCTTTAGAACATTTCTTTATTTGTTAACTGCTATAAGAGAAGATTATGCTGAACCAATTCCCTTACCTGCCAAACTTCAATGCCTACATATCTCAGTGGCTTCAGCACATAAAGGTCAGGGTCATCTTCAAACTCTGTCAAAAAATACAGATGAGAATGTTATGAAGGGTTTCATGAAATGCCGAACACAATTCATCCTCAAAATAGTAAACATGCAACTGCAAATACATTCTAGGCTCATAGCTTTATGAACAATTACATGTCAGCTTTGAAAAACTTGATATGGTACTGGAGAAACTCACTGTGCCAACTCAACCGGTTACAAATTAAGTTGGGTTAAGGGTGCACGCTGTTTTACTCAAGCATCAGAGAACTAGATTGATTACTCAAAAGCTCAGCCAGGCACTTGAGAACTTGAAAAGTGCAACAATATATGAATGCTTTAATTCAATTGAGTTTCAAGTCAACTCAAAATTGTGCACTCATTTAAAACTCAATCTATTTCCAACATTAGCAAATCAGCAGTGGGAACTCAATCATCTGTGTGTGCATGTATTGATCTACACGTTTCATTCTATATTCTGAGATACATTGAAATAGGCTAAAAACAACAGACCTGGCTTATCAATCCATGGAATTTTCCACTTCCCTTGATAGTTTGGATTCTTGATCCTCTGTGATGTTACAAAAGAACATATCAAAAAAAGAGAAAAACAGAACCGTTGCAAACTGTTAAGCATGAAATTATCGGCACTAGTTAAAACAGAACCAAATATTGCACCTTAGGCTTCTATGGTCCCTTGTACTTTGGATTTGGGATCCTTGGCGGTTTCCATATTCCATCTTCATCTTCATCCCATGTATCAGGCTGGTGAAAGAAAGGAATAAGAAGTCATTTTTTTTCTTGCAAGTAGAGAAACATGCATCTATCCTGTATAGAACATAAGATTTCAATAGCAATGCATAAGATTTGGTTTTCCATATGCTCAAGCTCTTTCATCCAAGTGGTTGTAAGCATAACTTTTAAAGAACCGTCAATACATCACATATGCATATGCAACTCAAAAGTTTTGGTTTCTTTTTGCTAGATTTAACTACAATGAAATTTGAGCCCAAAAAAAATAAAAATAAAAAATAAATAAATAAAATCAAAGGAATCAGAAAATGAAGCATGGTGAACGGATTGAAGGGAAAAAAATAGTGTACAGCACAAAGGGTAAATTAATAATAACTTAATCAGAAATGGGAGTAGGATGACATACATACATACATATACACACAACCAGGAATCTGGTTGGCTTCAATTCTAAGTCCCTCTTATTTTATTCTTTCGACCTTGAACCTCAAGATAAATTCGAATCATAAATCAGAAGAAAGACAAATCTAGATGTTTCTCAATGATTAACCAGTGTTTTAAATAGTGAATAGCGTGTAGTGTAGCTCTCACCCCTCCAAAGCGTGAGGTGTAAGCTACATACTGTGTAGCTACACGCTATAAGATTTTTATTCAAGGTTGAGCTTGGTTACTCCAATTTCATTATATTCTGCACCAAATTATACTGATTAATAATGAAATTTAACAAAATTGCATGATATTTGGTGCAACCATATGCAACCTAAAATAATAAGAAAGGATGATGATTAAGTAGAAAGGTAAAGAAGAACAACGAAACTGATTTAATATTTGTTACTAATATTATTTTACTAAAAGCGTTGAAAAGATTTACCTAATTTTTATTGAAAATAGAAAATGTAACAAACCATTGACAACGTTAATTGATTTTAATGTTGTAGTAAAAAATAACTTGCAGTGTAAGATAAATAGCATGTAACATATTTATGTAGCGTCTAGCAAATGCAAATTATCATGTAGTGTAGGCTACATGCAACCTAAGCTATTTTCATGAGCTATGTAGCGTTAAGCTACATGGCACATGCTACATAGCATCGCTATTTAAAACACTGATACAGATTAACAAAGAGATCATATCAAATAACGAAGTGAAGATCAAGCAATACATTCCAGAAATCAAAGTCAACACATGCCTCGCATAAACACATGCAAGACATGAGGTTACCTTCAAGAGAAGGATGAAAATTTCCATAAAATCAAATTTTAGTTGGAGTTACATGTCCCAAAAGGATTCTTTTACAGGCATCAAACAGGAAATAAAACCCTGCTCTCAAGTAACACTTCTCCCTATAAGGGAGGGTAATATGACAGTCCCCGTTCATGTTAAATGCAATAAATAAACCAGCAATTTAAGTAGATATTAATCCTTATGTGATCACATGAGATCCCAAGTGGAATTGGGGCATTGCTTGCATGAGAGAGGGGGTGGGGGCTGGGGATTAGACATGGGAAGGAAATATATATCTAACCATTGCTGGTGAACAACAGAACATCGATTCAATAACTGTAGGAGATGAGGCAGAGTACGAGTTAAGAGAGATGAAAAGGAAATAGGATAGAGAGTGATGCTTTAAGAGGGTTACAAGTTCATCAGTCATCTACACATTAGGTAGTGTAATGGAAAGTCCAATATCTGTTATGTACGATATGTTAATTTAAAAAAAAAAGAAAAGAAAAAGTAGCAGCAGAAATTAGTAAACCTTTTTAGCCTTTGGATCAGTAATTTCTCTTGGAATAGAATCATATCCCTGCAGTGTGATTCATAAGACAACATTATTCAACAAAAATTAGTTGAGAGTTAGCAGGATGAGGACCAACAAATAACAATATTATAAATAGAAAGTGCATCTGACTACCTCTGGTTTGACATTATTAGGTTCATCGATATACTCCCTGTCATCCCAGTCCTTGGGCTGCAAACAGAAGGAAGAGGTATTGTAAGACAACTATAGCACAAGCACTGAACTGAAGGAAATCACACCTCACTGCCAAGATCTTAGAGTTGAGCTCAAACCTTTTTGGCGTTGACATCTTTGATTTTCTGAGGAGGTAGAATATCCCAATCGGTGTACATGCTTCCAGATTCTCTCTCTCGATTGTCAACTAAGACACTGTAACTTGCATCTGGCCTAAGAATAAATGTGTAGACATGCGTCAACTTGTCATTTTCACATTGTAAATCCTTTTTGATAGGATAGTTTTGGCCCTGGTAGGAAAGTATAACATGGAGCTTCTTTGTCTGTGTCCCGCATAAATCTGGCCCAAACATCACACTGCACAAATAAACATTACAAATTACGAGCAGCCAAATGTATCATTACCGAGTGTAAGCAAATCTATGTGACAAGGACACTCCTTATTTTCTTCTTATTTTCCAAATTTATGTATGAATACAAATCATTAGCCAAAAACCTCAATTACTCTTTCTTTTCGGCAAACTTATGTACTACCTAAACAATTTTAATAATTTTCTTTTACATGTCAATATATTGCCTTTACAAATTGTTATTTGGTGCCAAAAACATAAATCCCCAAATTCCCAAACGTGTACCAAATATCAATTTCCCACACCACTTAAACTGACAAGAAAACACAAGCACTTTGCAAGATGTCTACAGAACAGTAAGAATATATGAAGCATACGCATATTTGAGGGAATAAGGGGCCTGGCTCGATGGCTAAGTGGTAGACAGACTCCTGTTTCAACACTGAGACTAGGGATCGATTGCCCATGTGGTGTGGGTTGGTGTGTGAGTGTGTGGGGTGTGGGTCAAATATATATAGTGAAATGCTCACATGGGAACCAGTTCTCACGAAAACTCGTGAGCGCTTTTTGACACGTGATGTGTGCACAAAATCTGAACGATCCATTGGATGAATCACCTCATAAGACCCCCAAAGCCCAAATGTTACCCTGATCTAAAAAACTGGTGGGCCATAGTAAAGGGAGAGGTAATTTTCTCCTTTGATTTGCCTCTCACTTCACTATGGCCCACTAGATTTTTGGATCGGGCTAAGTTTTGGGCTGTAAGGGTTTCACGAGGTGACTCATCTAGTGGACTATTCGGATTTGCATACACACATTATGTGAGATGAGTTCTCAAAAAGTGCTCTTGTGAGCACTTTTTGACATGTGATGCGTGCACAAAATCTGAACGATCCATTGGATGAATCACCGGATAAGACCCCCAGAGCCCAAATGTTAGCCTGATCTAAAAAACTGGTGGGCCATAGTAAAAGGAGAGGTAATTTTCTCCTTTGATTTGCCTCTCACTTCACTATGGCCCACTAGATTTTTGGATCGGGCTAAGTTTTGGGCTGTAAGGGTTTCATGAGGTGACTCATCTAGTGGACTGTTCGGATTTGCATATACACATTATGGGAGATGAGTTCTCAAAAAGTGCTCACAAGTTCTCATGAGAACCGGTTCCTAGGTGAGCATTACTCTCTCTCTCTCTCTCTCTCTCTCTCTCTCTCTCTCTCTCTCTCTCTCTGTGTGTGTGTGTGTGTGAAGGAATAACAAAACAAACCTGTAGGGAGTATCGCCACCAAATTTCTTCTGATTGACATAACCCGAAAGAAGTTTAATGTAACCACCACCACATTCGATTTCCTGCTCCAATTTTATAGAGTATTGGAGCACCAGAGTTCTGTTCTTGTTGCTGAACTCTGGTATCTGCGCGGATATGGCAAAATGCCTAGCATCAGTATACGTCTGAATACCTGCACACAGTTTCCCCAGTAAGAATCATCTCAGAGCATACGACTTGGGGACCAGAATACTCTAGAAATTTGAAACTGGTATGCCATACTCATCAGCTCTAAAATTGACATGAAAAGATAGTTAGAACACAATTTTCCTGATGCAAATACCAAAACAATAACCTGAGTCTACATATAGGAATTATATAATCCTTGGCAAAGGATGCATCCAGTATCTTTGGCATGGAGTTTCTACAAGGGAGCCCCTCAGTTTGGTGATCTGGACAGATGGACATGCTGAAAAAATATCTCCAAGATTGGAATATCTTGCCATTCAATATTCGGCTTTTCCCAGTGAATGAGGACCCTTGCTATATTAATATTATTTTTTTCTTAAGTGGTTTTCCAAGACAAATTGATTGGTTACAATTGTCTCATTGGAGAAAATCTTTTAGCACGGCCCACCAATTGAGGGGCTCATCAGGTCAACGGTCTATAATAGATCAAAGAAATGTGGTCATCAATTGTAAAAACTTAGGGCCCATGGATCTTATAAAAGACTTGGACTGCTCAATCAGTGCCCTTGGTAACATTGGTTACCAATAAAGAAGAAATCATTGGCAATGGGATATCCCCAAAACACATCAACAACTTGAAATTGACCTTCACAGGCGTGGCAATGGGACATTCTACAACTTCCATTAAAGCACATGGACATTCTACCAGTTGCATGATTGGACTCAGTTTGTGATTGAGGGCAATTCCCATCCATTGCAAAGTGGAAATTACATCATTTTCTACCTTTTAACACATGGGAGTTTAGGTCCTCAGCTATGATTGTGTTTCCTTCCCATTTCAGAATTGGAATTCATTTGCTGCAAGAATATGAATACATGATTTTTCACTAAAGAGGGAAAAATTGTACCTTTATCGTCAGGATCACCAGACCACTTTCCTGCGGTATGCTTAAATGACCCAGCTTTCCCTTCAGCCCTTTTCCAGTCTGACTTGACCCAACGTTTCTCCCATCCGTCTTTTGCATAAGAATTTATAAAAAGAGGAGATAATCAAATCCAATCAGCACTTCACATCCAACAGCAACCAAAAACCAATATGGCAAAAAAAAAGCAATCAAGCATATCCACAGTTGGATTATTGCAAGAAACAACAAGGGGGAAAGAAAGACGATCATCATAGGATATTGGCAGAGCTAAACAGATCATGCTCAATACCATGGCAATGCATCGCAGTGGGAGTTTAATCGTGTCTCCTATGCTTCACTAGTAGTCTTTTTCTGTCTTTCTTTCTTTTCTTTTAATTTCCATGTTATGAAGGGCATGAGCACCTTGACATTTTCATTTTGTTTCTTCAGTAAAACGAAGAATCAAGTTTTCACATTCACGGTAATGGGACATTGATAATATATTACTACAATAATGGTGAAGAAAAAGAAAAAAGAACGAAAGAAAAAAGGCAACAGGATATTTAAAATCAAACGACTGGGTCTAGGAAATTTTCAAAACATAGGGCAGTCAATATCCAAAATTACAAAACTCGAGCATTCTGATAAAATCCAATACAATTCTGCGATGACCTTTGCCAAGCCCACATGTGTGTACAAGTCAGCTAATGCACATGCCACTAAATATGCCAGCACAGCAGATAGCTGCAATATCCAGGCCATTCATTAGAAAGCTACCACTATGTAGATACCCTATCCCAATAATCAGGTGGGTCCATAGAAATGTGGGTCACAAGGAACAAATGTGCGGTTGTGAAAAAATCGGCCAAAATTTTCTAACCCATCCACTTTTTTTTAATATGATGGCACATCTACAAAGCACATCACCTTTATATTTGGAAATAACAACTACATGGTGGAGCCCCCCTGATGGATAGCATAGATAGTTCACCTATCTGCCATGCTATTACTGGCATATCACATGTGGCAGCATATGCATTAGCTGAATTGTACACGCATGTGGAATTAGCAAAGCCCTTCCACGATAATATGTCAGACTTTGGGTTTCAACTATTTGGTCCTTAGTTTTTGTAATCCATGACAAACTATAGTCGTTGCAAAAAGCGTGAGGCAAAGCAGCAGCAAATTCGGGTGTTACAGTGGGGAAGAGTCTATTGAAGCAAGGCTGATGGAGTGGGTGCGAAACTCTAAAGTTTGTCTCGAAGCAGGCGCGGCATCGATTTAGAAGGATTGTGCAACTAAAAGCTTGCCTAAGAGGTTGGTAACACCTGGGGTACCCCAACTTGTAGTTCATTGGACCCCTGCTGCATGTAGGGGCCGCCTTCATAATGATTTGAGCCCTTCATCCAGTGAGTTATACCGCATATGGCCCACTGCTGACATCCTACCAGCTGGAAAACCATATGGACCCATGGTATGCCAAAGCGGACGTAATGGTACCAGTCATAACTATTATGATTTACGGGGCCATACCAGCCATTACAGAAAAAATGACCTGTCATGGCCCCGTAATGGTCCCTAAACATTTTTTTTTTCTGAAAAAAGAAAAAACACTATAACAACCATTACAGCCCAATGGTGGCCATTACAGGGACCATTACCATTATGAAATACCTTAGATGGACCTCAGTTAAGACCACTATTGAAGAACCCAAGAAATTTGATCGTTACTGCCTGTATTGTAATAGTAATAGTAATAGTGGTGGCCGTTACAGCCACCGTTACCCTTATAGAACACATTGGATGGACCTCACTTCAGACCACTATTGAAGAACCCAAGAAATCTGACTCTGTTTGAAAGACCGCTAGGTTGTGTTGAGTCGAAGACGTGCCGAAAACTAGAGTTGACTTGTGAGGGAAAAACTAGGTAAAATTGGTTTTAAATGATAAAAAAATGTATTGCAAAATCATAAATTACAAAAAAAAAAATGAAAAGTACATAGAAATTTCAGAATTTTTTTTCTTTTTTTATTGACTTGGTCAAGCTTTATATTCAACCATCAGGTGGGCCACCGTGAGAATTTGGAGGTTTTTGGGTGGTTGTCCATCATTTTCTATGGTGTGGCCCACCTGATCAATGGATCGACCCGATCTTTGGGGCATCCGCCTTTCATGGTGGGGCCACCGTGCTGGACGGGCTGGATACTGTACAAAGGTGGGCCCACATGCTACCAGTTGCACGAGATCCTCATCTACAACAGTTGCAGCGGAACCGACCTCGTTCAGCTGTAGAGAATTCAAGAGCTGCAGAATGACTTCTGGTGTGATGCAATCATACAAAGCTGTACTACTGCATCACCAAGAGTAGAAAGAAAGGGTGAATCTATCAAAAAAGAGGGCCGTAAAGAGTCGCCCCCAGAAGAAATTCATTTCCATGAAAATGAAAAAAGGCAAGTAGCCCGCGAACTACTGAAGCGAGATCGTAGCCGGCCAACTGGGCCATGTGATCAGTCTACCACCCACTCTAGAAAGAATACTCCACCATTGATAATCCAGAGCACTGGGAAAATAGACTTGAGTGTGAACCGTTGAGCACTCTCCATAAATCAAACGGCTGAGATTTGTTATGGCAACTCATACTTTTGCACACGGCCTCTTAAAGGTGGTACCCAACTTTTCAACGGTTATGAGCATTCATATGATTACTCCAACTTGCGGGCCACCAATTACTTTAGTAGTCCGCGGGCTACAAGACGAGGCCACTTAAAGAGAAACTAGCTAAGATTCGAATGATCAGCAACTCTTAGACTACCAAACGCAATATCCGAAATCGAGAAAAGGGTAAAAAAAGAAAAGAAATAAGAGGAGAAAAACGGGTTTTTACCTTCGAATCTCTCCTCAAAAATGATTTCCGAAACGGCGGAAGAGAGTAGACGGAGCAACAAAAATGCGAGCAGAAATAGCCGCGTTTCCGCCATTTTTGGCCTTCCCGAGAAAAATGGGTTGGAATTAGAGGTGGGCACAAACCAAGCCAGCTCGAAAGCTCGGCTCGGATTGGTTCGAAAAAGCCCAGCTTGGATTGGTTCGAATGGAAGTTCAAACCAAACCAAGCCTTCGAGTCAAGCTCGTTTGAAAAAACAAACCAAACTCAAAGTCTAGGGCAGTTCAGGCTCGGCTCGGCTCGAAGCTCGATTTGATTCAGCTCGTAGATTATAAGCACATTGATTCCTATGGTGTGATCCACTTGAGCTTTGGATATGATTCCATTTTGGGATCATGTCCTAAAATGATATGTAAAACAGATGGATGACATGGATAATACATAATACATATACATAATGACATGGATAATACATCATACATATACATGAATGCACACTGTTTCCTTGCACTTGTAAAATTAATCTTGTGTACTTTTGTTTGGAAAATACTCTTACATGTCTATTCTGAAGGTGCACTCTTTTGGAGGATGTTAAACATCGTGTAGGAAGATATGTTTGTACTTTTTTTTTTTAACTTTTTAAATTCTTTTCTATTTTAGTGAATAAGGAAAAAAAGAGCCATTGTCTGTTTGAACTCGGCCTAGCCCGGTTCGAAATTTTCAACCAACCCGATCCCGGCTCGAACCAGATTTTTTTGGAGCAAACCAAACTCGGGCCGCATGGGTAGGCCCGAAACCCAAACCAAACTGATCCACAAACTGTGGTGGTCCAAAAACAAACCAAACCAAACTAGGGCTAACTCGGCTCGGCCCGGATCGTTGCCCACCTCTAGTTGGAATGGGGCTCCTTTAATAGGTGAAGTCTAGGTAAATGCCCTTGTTGATGCATTGAATTACGGGAATAGCCCTGGGTTTGATTTTGAAAGAACGGTGACCGGGATCGGCAGGCTAATCGGGTATTCTACGCAGCGCGTGTAACACACGACTCCGTGGGGCCCACCGTTGTAAAATACAGCCCCTTTTCATGTGCCGTCTTGGATGGAAGGCAATTTCGGGGAAAAAATAACCAAATATTCAACTCAGGTGAACCATGCCTTGAAAAGTAAAATTGGGATTTTTTTAAACTACTATGTTGATCAAAAAAATTTTTACCGTGTTAAAGAATATATTAATACACTTTTTTTTTAACACCCACTCGCTAACACATAGGCATTATTAAGAATGTGTCGCATGAGCATTGGTCCATGTAGGCGGCGCATGCAAGAGGAAGAGTATGGATTAGTTACTACCCATGTCTGTGCATAGATTGAGATAGGCTAGTATGTGGCACGTCTGTATTGGTGGAAAGCAGGCTGTCAAAAGAAACCCGTCATATCAGCAAACAGAGTTTGTGGGCCCTTTTCGAGCTCTCCACCAATACCGATGTGCCACATCTAGTCTGTCCCAAGCTTTGCACGAGCGAGGTAGTACCTAATCCGAGCTCCAAGAGGAAGGCACTTTCGAGAACGCAACAAGCGTTAGAGACTAACGGATGTTAGAGCTGGATTCGAGGTCCCCCCCCCCCCCCCCCCCCCCCCCCCCCCCCCCCTCTCCGGTTCTCCCTTACCCCTCTCGCGAATTCTCTCCCTTTCTCGTGGTCTCTCTCTTCCTTCATTGCACGCGTGAGAGACTATTTTGTCTCTCTCATGAGAGACTCATCTCTCTCTCTCTCTCTCTCTCTCTCTCTCTCTCTCTCTCTCTCTCTATTCATCTTGTAAGATAGGGCGGGAGAAGCAAGCGTCTATGTAGACCAATGCTCATGTGACACGTCAATATCCATTTGAGCTATGTTTAGAACTCACGTTAATACACAGTTAGAACTCAAAAGATCACAAATAAATAAATACACATGATAAGTTTCTTTTATATGAGATTATAAGTTATGCATCATTTTATAGAAGTAACGTGAATATATTACAAATCAATTTATATAATTTAAATCATATAAGACATGTATGAAACGCAATGAATATATTCAAAAGCTACTTATTTAAAAATATGTTTTTAAATTATTTTCTATAATTAAAAAAATAAATTTATTTTAAACATAAATAAATGATTATGGATGATGTTAAGATTGGCATATACTTGTAAATACATAAATATAAGGCATAAATAACATATATCAATATGAAGGTAAGCTTCCAAGGACTCTCACATGGCTTTTCTACACTCTATGTGCAAATTAAGTTAAGGAAATTTATAAAATAAAAAAAATTATTTAAATTTATTTGTTTTTTTCTAAATTTGAAAATCGAACGTCTAAATCTATAATTGAGCATACAAAGCATGCAAAACCATCGATTACTAACTTCACTCTAAATATTTCAAGCAATTTAAACAAGAGAAAAAGTTTAAAATATTAAACACTTACCGATTAGGTCTTCAGTACCATACGCTCTCTGATCCCAATTTTTGCACCTAAATTTCATTCTCTCCAAACAAATGAAAAGAATTGGTAAAATCCGTTTACTAACATAATTTCAATAAAAAAATTTAGAGAAAAAAAATTTGTTATTTTTTACGAATTTTTAATTTTTTTTTAGTTTAGAACTTAAAAGGAATTATGAAGAAATAACTTGAAGAAATCAAATTAAAATATTTGAAAATATTCAGAAATTCAAAATTCAGAAATACAGGGTCATAAATTTAAAATTTGAAAAACGTAAGAAATAACCTCACAGTTTCGTTGGACATTTTTTGTGAACTTTGATCAATCGAAGGTTGGAGCTTGATCGATCAACAATCAGTCGAATTATAAGAATACTCGCTGGACATTTTTGGACGTATTCAATCAATGGAGATAAGGAGTTCGATCGATCAAGAAGCATCGAGGAATCCCTCGATTGATCAACTGATCGATCAATGATGGCGGTGACTTCATAACTTTGTAAAAATTTCAAGTCGGTATGGAAGTTTGGAGCTCCTATCTATTTAAGAAGATGTTCCTTACGTTCCTATCTATGCTCTAGGGTTTAGAGAGAGAAAAAACTTAGAGGAGCACTGACAATGCTTTTCTTTATTAATATCTTCTTCAGTTCTAGTAGTTTTCATGTTTTTTCTTTTGTTTTTTAGTTAGCCATGCTAGGCTAATCTCTTAGTTAAGGTTAAAGGGCGAACTTTTAGTTGATTTATGGATTTAAGTATCTGGTTTGAACGATGAATTATTGATTGACCAGTTTGAATAAAGCATTAGTTTTGGTTTATCTTTTGATCCATTGTCGACTCCAGGTACATTGGATACTTTTGATTCTCTAAGATTAATTTATTAGTTTTCATGAAAGTATTGATTTGTAAAATTCATTGATTCATCGTGATTTTCGGACATGTTGAATGCTTTAGATTCCTTGCTATTAATCTACTTTGTTATGGATGTGAGAACCGATCAATTGAAGTTCATGTCTTTGTTGGATTTTGAATTATGAATTAACTACTCTATCTTCCAATTAAATAAAATAGGACTTTGATTCCAATTTGGACTCCATTATTTGGTTTATCTTTGTTGGGTTTTGGTTTATCTTTTGAACTTCATATCTTTGTTGGGTTTTGATTTATCTTTTGATCCATTGTCAATATTGAATCGATACACTAGTATTATGGATTGATTAGAAGTGAATCATCGATGCCTTAGTTCGTAATTATTATTGTTTTACTCCACTTTATTCACTGAATTTCTCTAAACTTTAATATTAATTTTATTGGCTTAGTCGTGTTCTCACATTTCTTGTTGACGATCTTGGTCTCATCGAGTTATTATCACGTTGTAGCCCTACACTTGGGGTTATCATCCTTTTAGATTGATCAACTCTCTGTACAAATATCAAATGTGAGAGTTGGTGGAGTTGGCCGTTGGGCAAAAAGCGATTCGGTGTAAGTGGATTTACCAAAAAAACTGGATATGTATAAGGCCAAA
Source organism: Liriodendron chinense (assembly GCA_003013855.2). Classification (NCBI taxonomy): domain Eukaryota; kingdom Viridiplantae; phylum Streptophyta; class Magnoliopsida; order Magnoliales; family Magnoliaceae; genus Liriodendron; species Liriodendron chinense. The sequence goes on from ML058546.1 coordinate 1,474,488, forward strand.
TTGGTAACAAATGGTTATGCTCAGAAGGAGGGTATCGACTTTAATGAGATATTCACGCTAGTGTTAAAGCAAGTATCCATCAAATTTGTATTGACTTTGGTTACTCAATACAATCTGGAACTGAAACAGATAGATGTGAAGACTACGTTTCTACATGGGGAATTAGAAGAGCAGATCTATATGAAGCAACCTTGGTGCAAGGAAATGAGTCAGTTCGCAGGTTAAAGAGGTCGTTGTACAGCATGAAACATTCGTCTAAGCAGTAGTACAAGAATTTTGATTCTTTCATGTTAAGCTAATGATTTATGAGAACTGAATTTGATCATCGTGTATATTTTAAAGCACTGAGTGTTAGGGAATTCATTATTTTTGTATTGTATGTTAATGATATGCTTATCTCTAGTTATAACATGTCTAAAATCAACATATTGAAGGCTCAGTTATCCGGAACATTTGAGATGAAAGATCTGGGGCCTGCAAAGAAGATTTTCGGCATCGATGTACACAAAGACAGGGAAAGGAACATGCTATAGTTATCTTAGGAAGAATATCTTGAGAAGGTCTTAGTTAAGTTTGGACTGAAAATGCAAAATCGATTAGCACTCTTTACACTGTTCACTTTCGGCTTTCTTTGGAGTTATGTCGGCACATGTCTTGTTTGTTTTGCTCGAGTGCATTTGGCAATCTTATGTATGTTATGGTCTGTACTACACCGGATATTTCACATGCGGTTGATTTTGTGAGCAGATATATGTCAAACCCTGGCAAGCAACATTGAGAAGCAGTGAAATGATTACTTCAGTACATACGAGGTATAACAGACTACGTCTTGATTTTAAAAAATTCTTAGAAGAAACTTATAGGTTATGTGGATGCGGATTATGCAGAGAATGTGGATAATATAAGGTCAATTTTTTGTTATTCATTTGTGTTTATAAGTGGAGTTATCAGTTGGATGTCGAAACTTCAGTCTGTGGTTGTACTTTCCACAACCGAAGTTAAATACATGATAGTGATGGAAGCATTCAATTAAGTTGTTCGTTGAAATGGATGATTAATGAGTTGGGGCTTCAGTTGGAAGCCATGCCTGTGCATTGTAACAGCAAGATCGCAATCAATTTGGCAAAGAACTTAGTGTATTACTCCCAGACTAAACACATTAATGTTCATCATTACTTTATCCCACATATGCTAAAGGAATGAGATATCACTTTTATGAAAATATAAAGTTTTTCATAAGAAGTTTAAGTTTTGCTTAACTTCTCTAGGCTTGACAAAGAAAAAATGAAAACGGAGGGTACACGAAGCAATGATGACATTATGTTGAAGATGATTAGAGATGGTAATAACAGCTTGGAGCAGTAGTGCTAGAGGATTAAAGCCACAGTTGAGGATATTGATCGAGTGTCTTTAATCATAGCGTAGAGAAGATAATTTTCAGTTCGACTGGAGCCTTTGCTGGTTCGATTGAAAATTTCAAATTAGATCTTGTTGTTGATGGGTTTTTCCTCCTCAATACAGAGGAGAGAGAGTGCAACCTGGTGAGGTCGGACGCCCGGACCAAATTCTGGTCAGGCGACCGAAATTCCATCAGATGAAGCAATTTGCTGTTGGACTGTTTTTACAACAGTTGGGCGCCTGATATTCGAAAATTTTCTTCTGAAACCTGCTGGACAGATTTTGGCTTGGGCGGGCGCCCGATGGTCCACTGGCCGAGCACCCGACCCGAAGCGGATTGCTTATACGCAGTTTCCTTTTCTGAGTCTAATACCTCCGGTTCTCTATTTAAGGGAGTTCCAAAATGGGATTAATGATTCCTAATAAGGGTTTTGTACGTCCAAGGTGAGAGAGAGGAAGCTTGTACAAGGGAGTAGTTGCTTGAAGAGGGAGTTCTTCTGCGCAACCGTCGATTCAGAGCTTGTATGTCATCGGGATCGATGAGATCGCTCTATTATTGTTATTCTCTTGTTGTTTATCTACTCTTACGTGAATGAAGAAGGTTTGATCCAAGCGGTGTGTGCTTGTGATCGGTTGTAAATAATTCTTTGAGATAGTTGATTGTTTGTCTGAACGAGGTCCCACAGTTTTTACTTCTTTAAGGCTTTTCCACGTAAAAACTCCTTGTGTCGTGTAGTTGATGCTTTATCTTTAATTATTGCATTATTACATCCCATAATTCTAGTGTTTTAGGGGGTGAGATCCGAAGGTTTTAGTGCAACACACCCAACAGTTACATGCTGTGATATTTTGCACGTTTTCAATTCAACTTTCGGTTCGACCAATGGATGTTGGTTCTGGTCAGTCTGACTGAAGGTCCAATCAGTATGATTAATGGAAACGCGTAAGTTTTTAGAAAGTGCGGTTTTCGTTTCCTAATCTTGTATGAGAGTATAAAAGTACCTCTAGTTACGATAAGGGCTAGCATGTAATGGAGAATAGAGCCTAGGGTTTAAAGGGAAAGTTAGGGTTTTTACTGCAGTTGTTCCATCTCTTGTAACTTTATGGTTATAGTGGATTGATCATCAGTTTGTGCTGTGGTTTTTTCCCATAAGGATTTTTTTCACGTAAAATCTCGCATTCTCTATGTTTGCTTGAATTTTCGTTATCTATTGCTTGTTTGATTCAATATGAGGTTGTTTATGCTCCCAACACTCATTCATCTAATAAATTGTCTAGATTCCTAAAAAAAAAAAATGTGGATGTAAATAATCTAACATCACATTAAAGAAAGGAAAATACATAGAAAAATCCACATTAACTTGTTTATTTTAACATAAATGATTTCTATAAAAATATTAAAAGGTTAATTGTTGAAAAATGATATCCTAATGAAAATATAAATTCTACCTGGTGAGCTGTAAATACTTGTAAAGTGTGGTAAATAAGTAATAATAGCTTGCTTGGTATTTGCTGCAACTAAGATGTTGGTAGGTACGATTTATTGGAAGCATCAAGTAAACTCTATTAGGCCCACTATGATATATATGTTTCATCTATGTCATTCATTCATTTTTTAAAGACCAACCATAAAAAGGAGACAAATCTAAAACTTCGGTGGCCCCAAGAATTTTTCAATGATCGGCATTCAATTAGTGTGGTCCACTTGAGATTTGGATTTGCTCATCTTTGGGCTCATGCCCTGAAATGATATGGAAAAAGGAATAGAAGATGTGAATATAACACATATGCACTCAATTTTTGTGGTAAATTTTGAACGCTAAATCAAATAAGAAGCCATTGTCATAATTACTTATTTACCATTGTTTACATACATTTATAGTTAACCAAAGCATTTCTCAGATTTACAAAGAAATAAAAATTATTATTTTTAAATAAAAAGACAGTTGAAATGAAAATTGTTTTTCATATATAAATAATTTATTCCTGTAAACAGAAGAAACATTACATAAGTAGAAATCAATTTCATTTCAACTATTCAGGGGGTTCCACCCATCCCCATCCAAAACTATCCTAATTGTCCATTTAAAAGCTTCAAAATGGCAGTTTCCCTAATTTGCAAACGTGGATTATGGACCACTTAAATTCCAGTCCAAAGAGTGTGTGTGTGTTGGGTCCCATCGTTTGGACGGTTTAACTCGAATCACACGTGTGCCATGTGTACAATTAATGAATGCATACGTGTCGAGATCATGATACTCTAGTGTTCAAATAATTCCCTAATAAAATGGCTGCGGTCAATGTGATCTGATTATTTTATTTATCAGCGAATTTCTTGTTTCTATTAAGAGGCCGGTTCCTATGCGCCTAGAATAAGCTTATTCTATGATATAGTGTGGGGCCCAACTTGGTGTCTGTGCATGAAATCCAATCCGTCTATCATGTAAGCCCTCTCATATTATTATTGGGTTCCAATAATGTAGTCGATTCAAAGTTTAGGTGGACCACACCATGTAAAATCACACCCAAAACCTCTAAAATCACGTGGTGTGGCCTACCTAAGTTTTGTAATGGGATGATTGTTGGGATGACTGTTCATCCTGGTGGTTCACATGTTCTAAATGGATGGATAGAAAAAAAATATAAAACACTTTGGGCCCCACATAAAATTCGAAAGGTTTTAATAGTGAGTATTCCCATCCAAACCGTTCCTCTTGGTGTGGCCAACCTGTATTTTGGATTAGACCGATTTTTGGGATGACTGGGATAACTTGAATGGGCACACATCATAGATGGATTTGATTTTGGTCACCATCATGGTGGGCGCCACATACCTATAGAATAAACTTATTACTTGAATACATCCTGAAGTATTGGAAAAGGTGCAGCGGGACTTTTAGCCATTCCATGGCTGTTTTTCACACCATCAAAGACGGACTGGGGGACGCGGTTTGGCTGTTGACCCCAACAGCATCCAGCTAGCTGATGGCAAAGTTCTGTGGGCCCATCATAATGTATGTGTTTCATCCACACCGTCCATACATTTTTCCAGATCATTTTAGGGAATGAACCAAAAATTGAACCATATCAAAAGTTCAAGTGGACCACACCACAGAAAAAAGTGTGGACAATGATGTCCACCATCAAAATTTTCCCAAGGCCCATAGTGATAATTATTTTTCATCTGTTCATAAGGCAACAAATATCTGGATGAATGGAAAACACAAATATCAGCTTGATCCAAAACTTCTTGGCCCCACTTTTTTTCAACGGTAAGCGTTTAATCCCCACTGTTTCCTGTGGTGTGGTCCACTTAATCTTTGCATCTGCTTCATTTTTCGGTCCATCCCCTAAATGACCTGGAAAAATAGATGGACGGCGTGGATAAAATACATAAATCATGGTGAGGCCCACAGAGCTTTGACACCAGCTATTTGCTGGTGTGGGGTCACGAACCAAACCGCGTTCGATATTGGGAGCTTTTATTTGCTGTTTTTCCTCCATAGATTAGAAATCGAGACTTCTCATATAAACGGTTTGGATCATTGGAAAATATACCTATATTCAAAGTCTAAGATTCCGAACGTATCCTATTACGATACATCGGGATGTATCGAGCAAACCTCTGCCAAAGAACCGGGGGCGCGGATTTCCTGCGAAAGCCTTGCGCAGGAAGTTCCTGCGCTGGGAATAAGGTGGGGCCCACAGTGATTTTTTTGATAAATCCACCCCGTCCATCCGTTTTGGGAACTCATTTTAGGGCATGAGAATAAAAATGAACCGGATCCAAGACTCAAGTGGGCCGAAAACGTGCGGATTGAACTTCCACAGTTGAAATATTTGTGGAGCCACAGGAGTTTCGAATCAGGATAATATTTGTGTTTCCAGTTCATCCCAGTAGTAGTGACGTTATGAACGGTATAGATGTCATATAAACATCACTGTGGACCCTAGGGAGGTTTCAACGGTAGTAATTTACCTACCCACCTTTTCCTTTAGTTTGGCCCACATGAGTCTTTGATCCGGTTCAGTTTTGTTTTCAAATCCTAAAATGAGCTCCCAAAATGGATGGACGGGGTGGATTTATCAAAAAACATCACTGTGGGCCCCACCTTGGTTCCAAGTGTAGGAACTTCCTGCGCAAGGCTTTCGTAGGAAATCCGTGCCCAAGAAGTGATTTTTACCATATTAGCCCCGAGGTGTGGCCATTTTAACTAAAACTTCAATTTCTCATACAAACTTTCCAAAGTGGCCTTTTCACGAGAAATTGGAAAGTTTGTGGTCGGTTTTGCCCCTCTGACCAGCTGGTGACGTATGGAGTTTCTTTTCGCACGAGATTTTTCTCAAGGGGATTGTGGGGCCCACAAAATCAACGATTTTGGCCATCGGATGGCCAATCTGATTCGCTCATATGAGAGGATTAATTTCGAAAATCACGGGAAGTGTTTTTGCATTCATTTTTAGGTGATGTGTGGTCAACAAAAGTCTTAACGTTTCTCCTTCTTTCTAAATTCTTTTCTAATGGTGTGGTCCACCCATACTAAATTTTATCTTCATATTTTCTGATGATATAGTAGTTTAAAATCCTTCTTGTACGAACGGATTGGATTTCTTCTGCCACCATCCAATGGGCCCCACATACGAACGGTTTTTGGTTTGTAAATGGTGGGGCCGTTGGCTCGTAGCCATTTGCTCAGAAAAAAGAAAGCTTCACCGTCGTCATCGCAAGGGACCACCACCAGGCACGACGTAGGGGACCACCACCTTTTGCTTCTAAGAAAACGACGTCCGGCCGTTGCTCCTTCCGTGGGACCCACACCGACACCTCAAATCTTCTCTCACTGCGACTGATATGGCGTGTAGAGGTAATAATGTGTATTATTTTAATTATTTCTCCTGTGTATTATTCGAAAGTCTTCCTTGGATCCCTCAAGCACTGTGGAATTCCCTTTGTAACTGTGGATTCCTACTGATCATTGTGGAATCCCTCTGAGTACTATGGATTCCCACTGAGCAATGTGGAATCCCCCAAGCACTGTGGATTCCCACTGAGCAGTCTTGAAACCCTCAGGTACTGTGTAATCCCCCTGAGCACTGTGGAATCCCCCTGAGCACTGTGGATTCCCACAGAGCAGTGTGGAATCCCCATGAGTTCTGTGGATTCCCACTGATCACCGTGGAATCCCCCAGGTACTGTGGAACCCCCCTGAGCACTGTGGATTTCCACTGAGCATTGTGAAATCCCCATGAGTTCTATTGATTCCCACTGATCACCGTGTAATCCCCCTGAGCACTGTGGAATCCCCCTGAGCACTGTGGATTCCCACAGAGCACTGTGGAATCCTCATGAGTTCTGTGGATTCCCACTGATCACCGTGGAATCCCCCAGGTACTGTGGAACCCCCCTGAGCATTGTGGATTCCCACAGAGCAGTGTGGAATCCCCATGAGTTCTGTGGATTCCCACTGATCACCGTGGAATTCCCCAGGTACTGTGGAACCCCCCTGAGCACTGTGGATTCCCACTGAGCATTGTGAAATCCCCCTGGCATTGTGGATTCGTATTGAGCACTGTGGAATCCCCCTGGCACTATGGAATCCCCCTGATAACTCTGGATTCGTACTTATCACTGTGGAATCCCCCTGGCACTATGGAATCCCCCTGATAACTCTGGATTCGTACTGATCACCGTGGAATCCCCTAGGCATTGTGGAATCCCATTGAGCACTGTGGATTCTCAGTGACCACTGTCGAATCCCCTGGGCAGTGTGGATTCCCACTAAGCACTGTGGAATCCTTAGGCATTGTGGATTCCCACTAAGCAATGTGGAGTCCCCCAGGCATAGTGGATTCCCAATGAGCACTGTGGAATTCGGCTTGCATTGTGGATTCCCCCTAAGCAGTATGTGTTACATCCATTAAGGTGCACCATTTGAAGGGCCCCGATAACCTTTGATTGGATTCTAAAATAAACATTTCAATGGAGTCAATAGAGGTGGGCACAAACCAAGCCAGCTCGAAAACTAAACCAAGCCTCATAGTCAAGCTCCTTAAAAAAAAAAAACAAAAGTAAGCTCAAACTAGGGTAATACCGGGTCCATATGGCTCGAAGCTCGGTTTAATCCACCTTGGTTCAATTCAGCTTGGTTTGATTCGGCTTAATTCTGCTCGTAGATCTTAAGTACATTGTTTCCTGTGGTGTGATCCACTTGAGCTTTGTTTATGATTTCAAGATCATGTCCTAAAATGATATGTAAAGATGGATGGCATGGATAATACATATACATGATGACATGAATAATACATAATACATAATACATATACAAGGCCACTTGATGTTCCCATGCAGTTGTATAATTATGCTCCTGAACTTTTGTTTTGAATAGCCTCTTACATGGATAACATGAATAATACATAATACATAATACATATAATACACATACACAAACCAAGCCAATCCACAAACCGGGGTGGCATAAAAACAAGCCAAAGCAAAGTAGGGCTAACACCGCCCGGCTCGGATCGTTTCCCACCTCTATGCACCAATTACCCTCGAATGTGTATTTATTATATGTTTATGGTTAATTCATGTATTTCAACTTATTATACATTATTCATTGTACTAATTGTTTCAACACATATCCACAGGTGGCATGAATGAGAGGAAGCCGGGTCCTTGCCCAGATTATTTTGCTAAGAAGGTGGCAGCAAAATGTTCAGTTGAATTTTTAACTCCATTGAAGGCTGCATTTGATGGGTGTAAAAATTGTAGAGATTTATTCCGATCGACTTGCTTTGGATATTTGCTAGACTTTAACGAAAGAGAATTCATATTTCATGGACCAATCATCCATGCGTTGATGCAGAGACATCTCGGTGACCTACGGTTCAACATCCATGATTCCATCATCCGTTTTGGTGAGATGGAATACACATTAATTATGGGATTGAAGTGGGCACCGTACAAGCCAAAAGAAGAGAAGAACGAGTTACAAGACCGGTATTTTCAGAATTACGAACATATTACAAAGAAAGACTTAATGGAAACTTTTGAAAGTCTTGTAGGGTCGAAAAGACATTCGCATGTCGTGAAATTTGCCCTACTATTATGCATGGAGAATTTAATCGTTAGATTGCCTGGAAAGAATAAATGTGTGGAGGAATATATTAGTTTAGCAAATAGTATCGATGGTTTTAATAACTATCCTTGGGGTCGAGTTAGCTACGAAATCTTGAAGTACCATGCCAACACGGCAATAAAGGCCCACTATCCAGATACGTACATTTTTTGTGGAAACACATTTGCCCTTCAGGTAACTTTAGTATTGTATTTTATGAATTTGTACATTCCAAATACACGATATATTACCTTATATTATTCATTTCCTTTTGTATTCTTGACTCGACAGGTTTGGGCATACGAGTCCCTTCCCATTTCTAACCGGCTCACATCGCTGGGCTTCGAGAATGACTGTTATCCATATTCCGCGATTTCTCAACTGGAAAATGAACATGATAGTGCGGTCTGCGAGCGTTTCTAAAACCTTTGAAAAAGAATCGGTAATATGCATGGAATGTAGTGTGACGGTGGATTTTGTCGTTTTAACATTACTTTTATGTTCTAATAATTGCATTCATGTTCATCGTGTAGTTTGTGAGCACCGGGCCCCTCATTCCCACAGCAGATGAGGAGGAACGCGACGCTGTTATAGAAGTTCAAAGACTTCTTCGAAACACGACGTTAATAAGTGAGAAGAGGTCAAAGAAGAACATGGATAGACGACAAGAAGCTATTGAGATTAAATCTATAGGGCCAAATAAGAGAGTAATGAATACAGATGTAGAGGGGGGGAGTGAGCACAAAGAGGCTCGTAAAATCAGATGAAAAGTCTAGATGGAATAAATTGTATAAGATATTATTGAATAAGGTAACTAAATATGAGAACGAAGTGGCCGAAGTGAATGAGGAAAATCAGAAATTAGGTGAAAAAGTTTCTCGTCTTGAAGCAGAATTGGAGGCGGTGAAGGTATTTTCAATTCTAATTGTGCAGCACTGGTAATTTACAATGCGATTTAGATACTAACCAAGTATATATCGTGTGTCTTCAGGGAAAACACGCCGCCGATGAACGGGATGGAGAGGAAGTAGAGCCTCATTCAATTAGCGTACTCCGGAGGCATACGGTTATCATAACGTGGATGATGTAGAGGTTTGCACTACCCTTGTCGTGTATTCTAGGGGTCATTCAAAATTTGTGACACTTCCTCATTTCACGTGCGGGGTAGCGGGAGATGATAAAATGAAGCCCGTTCGTGACCGACAACCTTCAAGGTTCCAACGCAGCCCATTCACGGAACCTGGCACCGAGTTCGAATTCAGCTTCACCGACGTACCAGGATTTATGAACCCTTCGAGACAGCTATCGCCTGATGAATACAGTATTGTTAAAGCCGCTTATGATTCCGGTGACCATTATTGGTTGCATTATATATGGGATAATGTATGAGTTGATGATGGGGTAAGCCGCAGTTCAATGTAGGTTTCATTGTCGATAACTCTTTCATTGACTGTCGATGTTTACTGATGAATAATTCTTTACACAGTGCATTAACGCGTACATGGATTTTCTGACGGATCGCAGAGCACATTATCCTGCTGCGTACCCCTAGGATTGCTTATTTGTGTCCACTTGGTTATGGGTAAATATTCCTAATAAGAAGAAGAATGATATGATCATATGTAGTAATAATTCTGCCTGAAATTTATAGTTTTCTCTTATCGTACTTAAACAAGTATTGTTCCAGAAAGATGTCAATAGCATATGTAAATATGCTGCAGGTGACCACAGTAATAGGGAGACGATGCTGAATGGACTTAATCCATCGTTGTGGCCCTCGTTGCTCGGTCGGCAAAGCCCATGTGGCAATACGAGACGGTTTGTCTACAATTATGTATGTGCTTTTGATGGAATGCGCACGGTAGACATATGTGCTTATAATAGTTCTCATGTACTTTGTAGGTCTACTTTCCTGTCCACGTTCACGAATTGAACTGGACTTTAATAGTAGCGTATCCAATGAAGAGACAAGTTTGGTTGATCGACAGTATAGCCACCACTTGGAAGAGAAATTTCAAATCGTATGCACGTGGATTCACATATGGGCTTCGATGGTTATTTCATATATGTGATGACGGGAATCCTTTCTGGGAAGTTGAATGGCATTTTGATATAGTCGATGGGACCCCAAAACAAACAAATAGTGATGAATGTGGGGTATATGTCATGAAGCTATGGACTTCCTATGCAGCGGGTTGGATGTACAGTTTACTCCGGTAAGGTTACATTGTCCGGAAGTCTAATCATCATGTCCTTCAACCGTTATTAACTCATTACGTTGTATTTTCAATCACAGGAAGAAGTCCCTAATTTCAGGCAAACAATAGCCTTCGACTTACTTCAGTTTAAGTTGAAAGGAATGACAAGACCGGTACAATTATCTTTAGATGAAGATATTGTAGAAGTCATCGAAAGCGGTCCATCAACAATAAAGAATGGTATACCTGCAGCGAAAGATATTCCAAGGAAGCCGCAAACAAAAACATCTTACCATGGAAGAGAGCGTGCGTGGGATTAAATATTCAACTAGTACATATGTAATTCAATTTGTACAGCCCATATATATTAAGGATAATACATTATTTTTATTTTTTCAGGAGAAAAGTAATTCACTTTGTACTTTGAATAAATACATACTGAAGACTGGATTACTTGTAATCTGCACATGCATTTTTTTTCCATACAACATCCATTATCGAACCCCACAGAAGAATATGGATTCCCACAGAGCACTATGGAATCTCACAGACCAGTATGGAATCCTACAGAGCACTGTGGAATCCCACAGACCAATATTGAATCCCACAAAACAATATGGAATCCCACAGGGCACTATGGATTCCTACAGAGCACTCGGAATCCCACAGAGCACTATGGATTCCCACAGAACACTTGGATTCCCACAGGGCACTTTGGATAACCACAGAGCACTTTCAATCCCACAGAGCATTTGGGAATCCCATAGGACACTATGGATTCCCACAGGGCACTATGGATTCCCACAAAGCACTCGGAATCCCACAGAGCACTATAGAATCCCACAGAGCACTTGGATTCCCACAGGTCACTATGGAATCCCATAGAGCACTATGGATTCCCACAGGGCACTATGGATAACCACAGAGCACTTTGATTCCCACAGAGCACTATGGATTCCCACAGAGCACTTTGGATTCCCAGAGGGCACTATGAATAACCACAAAGCACTTTCAATCCCACAGAGCACTTTGGAATCCCACAGAGCACTATGGATTCCCACAGAGCACTATGAATCCCATAGGGCAGTATGGATTCCCACAAAGCACTCGGAATCCCACAGAGCACTATGGATTCCCACATAGCACTTGGATTCCCACAGGGCATTATGGATTCCCACAGAGCACTATGGATTCCCACAGAGCACTTTGGATTCCCACAGGGCACTATGGATAACCACAGAGCCCTTTGATTCCCACAGGGCACTATGGATTCTCACAGGGCACTATGGATAACCACAGAGCACTTTGATTCCCACAGAGCACTTGGATTCCCACAGGGCACTTGGATTCCCACAGAGCACTTTGGATTCCCACAGGGCACTATGGATAACCACAGAGCACTTTCAATCCCACAGAGCACTTTGGAATCCCACAGAGCACTATAGATTCCCACAGAGCACTATGAATCCCATAGGGCAGTATGGATTCCCACAGGGCATTATGGATTCCCACAAAGCACTCGGAATCCCACAGAGCACTATGGATTCCCACAGAGCACTATGAATTCCCACAGAGCACTTTGGATTCCCACAGGGCACTATGGATAACCACAGAGTAATATTGATTCCCACTGAGCAACATTGATTCCCACAGGGCACTATGGATTCCCACAGAGCACTTTGGATTCCCACAGGGCACTATGGATAACCACAGAGCACTTTCAATCCCACAGAGCACTTTGGAATCCCACAGAGCACTATGGATTCCCACAGAGCACTATGAATCCCATAGGTTAGTATGGATTTCCACAGGGCACTATGGATTCCCACAAAGCACTTGGAATCCCACAGAGCACTATGGATTCCCACAGAGCACTTGAATTCCCACAGGGCACTATGGATTCCCACAGGGCACTATGGATTCCCATAGAGCACTATGGATTCCCACAGGGCACTATGGATTCCCACTACGCAACATTGATTCCCACAGGCTACTGTGGATTCCCACAGAGCACTTTGGATTCCCACAGGGCACTATGGATAACCACAGAGCACTTTGATTCCCACAGAGAACTATGGATTCCCACAGAGCACTTGGATTCCCACAGAGCACTTTGGATTCCCACAAGGCACTATGGATTCCCACAGAGCAATTAGGATTCCCACTGCGCAACATTGATTCCCACAGGCCACTGTGGATTCCCACAGAGCACTTTGGATTCCCACAGGGCACTATGGATAACCACAGAGCACTTTGAATCCCACAGAGCACTTTGGAATCCCACAGGGCACTATGGATTCCCACAGGGCACTTTGGATTCCCACAATGATATGTAAAATGGATGGACAGCGTGGATAATACATATACAAGATGACATGGATAATACATAATACATATACATGAATGCACATTGTTTCCTTACACTTGTAAAATTATGCTTGTGCACTTTTGCTACAACCCGAAGATTGCACACCCAAGTGCAGGTAGCGAAGTAGTAAAATACTCGGTAAGACCGAGGTCGATCCACAGGGATTGGGGTTAAGAATACTTAGAGGAATTAGTTTAGGTGAGTGAGATGAAATCTGGTTTATCCACGAGAGTGGAGCAAGTTGTGTGTGGTGAAAGACAAAAGTAGAAAAGGGGCTAAGGCATCAGGGATCCACCTTTGATTCATTCACAAGATTTGATTCGTTGGTCCAACTATAACTCAACTGGAATTGAATAAAGATTCATTCCAACCGGAAGATAAAACAGTTAAACCATTTGCATATTTCATAAAAGATGGTGATCTGAACCGATTGATTTGACCATGAAGCACTTGTTGGTTAATCGTAAGGAATTCCAAGCATCCACTGTGCCCGGAGTCGACAATGGATCAAAGAATTGTACAGATCAACAACTTTGCCAACAAGTCAACCGATAAGATCACAAATCACACGATCAAATGCATACTTACAAGATAGGAGGCTTTGATTGACCGATCCAACCGTTAAGATCTCGTCTATCGATCGCAGGGAATCCAAAGCATCCAATGTGCCCGGAGTCTACAATGGATCAAGGGATTTTACAGATCGATGACTTTACCTGCACTAGGTCGATGACCGTAGGGAATCCAAAGCATCCAACGTGCCCGGAGTCGACGATGGATCAAGGGACTTTATCGATCATGAACTAGCTAATTGGTGTGCAAGGGATCCCAAGCATCCAACGTGCCCGGAGTCGACGATGGATCAAGGGGCTTGCACAACAATAGCATCTGCCGAGGTGGATAACCGAACCAATCAACCAAAGAGAACTCCAACATTTACACCACACAATGTTGAACCAAAAGAACCAAGGCTTGCAAATTTCTTCAAAGGCTTCACCCCTAGCCTTAGCTAGAGGTTTAGCCAACCATGCTACAATGGAAGACTAAATTCTCTACAAAGGAGAAAACTACTCTACACTACAGAAGAAAGAAAGAAAACTAAAGAAGAGAAGGGAGGAGTTGTAGAGAATGGGATGGGATGAGATGAGATTTGAGGGATGATTGAGATGAGGAGGAGAGGCCTCCTTTTATAGACTTTTGAGAGGCTTCCAAGCCTCCTCCCAATCCTAGGTGACACTCCAAACCCAAAGCAGATTTTTTTTTAGGTTCGGAAATGGCGTTAGGCTTGGAGTGCCCAAAGCAAACTTTTGGGCTTGGAGTTAAGCTTGGAATGACATGTGGCAAAAAAGTACTCCAAGTCTAGGTGGCACTCCAAACCCAAAGCAGATTTTTTTGGAGGTTTGGGAATGGAGTAAGGCTTGGATGATGAGGTGGCACATGTGTTGGGAAGAGAGAGGGAGAGAGAGAGAGAGAGAGAGAGAGAGAGAGAGAGAGAGCTTCTCTCTTGCAGCCATGGATTTGGGCAGGTGAGATGGAGAGTTGCTGGAAAGTGAAGGGCTGGAGGACGACGCTGCTGTAGCTGGATGTCCAGCTGCTGGATGATTGGAGGATGGACGGCTGGTGCTTGAGAGTGGATTGGATGGCTGCTGATCTTGAAGCAGCTGGACAATGCTGGTGATGGAGTTGCTGCAGAAGGATGCTAGATGAAGGAGATGATTTCCACTGCTGCAGCTGCTTGGACGGCTGGGATGATCAGCTGGTTGGATGGACGGCTGGAAGGATGGAGTTGCAGCACTGCTGCTGCACGTGCAGGCTGTTGGTGAGGACGGCTGCTGATGAATGGTGCTGGAGATCTCCAGCTACTGGACGTCAACTGAAGATAGAAGCAGCTGTTGCTGCTTGTGGTGCTGAAGATGGACAGTCCAGATGTTGTGGACGTCTGATCTGCTAGCTTGATTTGATGGTGGTCTGGACGACTGATGTTGTTGGCCGTTTGATAATGGACGGCTGTAGTTTCAGCTACTGCAGGAGATAGCTGTTGGACGATCAGCCCTTCATCATCTATAGGTCCAAGTGTTGGATGGTGATGAAGATCAGCCGTCCATTGCTGATGATGAATGGATGGTGATTGGTAGCAGCTGATGCTTGGCTGAATGGAGGGACGGCTGATGGCTGCTGCTGATGATGGCCGTGTCCAGCAGGTGGATGATCAGCAACGGGATGGTGGAGATGTTAGCTGTTGGATGCTGTTGAGATCTGCTGGAGTGGTTTGCTGGACGGACGTCCTGGAGATGGACTGGACGTGAGGTGACCATTGATCCCACCATCTGGACGGTTGAGATGATCCACATGCTGACCTTGATTGGACGGTGAAGATCACACCATCAGTTGGATGTGGGTGATGGCGGGTGGAGATCCCCCAGCTACTGGACTTGGATGGACAGTCTGGTGGGATTCACCTTGCAATGTTTCACACGTACAAGGTGGGGTCCACTGGCTGTTTGAATGGATAGATGCTGGTGCTGGAATGCACATGTGCAAATGGACGGCTGATGCTGGGTGCTGATTACACACGTGTGGACTGGAACCATTCCACCAGCTATTGGATGATCAGTTGTAGAAATGGATGGTTGGATGAAACGTGCTGAAGGAGCCACTTGATCTGCTGCTGATCGACGCTCAAAGGGTGGGGTCCACCTTAATGGATGGCTGAGGTTTGACGGCCTCCAGCCATGGACGGTAATGACGATGCTAGAGATGGAAGCTCCACCTTGCGCGTACGTGCAGGAGCTGAGTGGGCACTTAATGATAAGCCGAGCTTTGGACATTGCAGATGCATTGGATGTTCTACGTTGGAAAGTGGGGTCCACTATAGCTAATCTGATGCTCATGAAAGTGTGGCTCGCCTTGATGCATTGTTGGTCCCTCATGTGGACATCCAATCTTGACCGTCCAAACTTGTGTGATCGCCTTAATCATAACCATCATACATAACTTGGATTTTCAAATGAGTGGTTGTGATGCGGTCCACCATAGAACATGATCCATCCTTTGATCTTTACGGTCTGATTTCCTTCCAAGCTGCCCTGATGGTTGATCTTGCTTGCTTTTGGACCTTTAAACACCCTGATTGGCTCAGATCTTGCCCAACATCTCCTGAACACCTGAAGACAGAAAATTAACCAAATGAGGGATAATTAACCAGAAAAACAATGATAATGCCCTTAACAACCAGGGTTAATTATACAATATTAGGTACTTATCACACTCCCCAACCAGCATTTTGCTAATCTCGAGCAAAACATGTGAAAATCATCTAAGGATTTTTCAAAATACTGCAATCAATCTTATCCTCGATGGTTTTCATCAATCGAAATCATCTCGAGACTTCCTATTATTTCCTAGTAAAACAAAAATAAAGGAAGAAAAGATTTTATGTGATCCTTCAAATTATCTAAACAGTAGAGTTTCCAAGGCATATAGTTTTGAGAATATTTAAATATAGATTCTAGTCACTTAGTAAATAACTTAATTGAGTTCAAAGCATTAATGATTCAATAGAAGCATTCTAAACATTGAGTTCCATGGTGCACGGTGAAGTCTAGCCTTAACACAACTAGGGGTTCAGTCTTCTATTTTCATGTTAACACTGATGATTGAAGAGAATGGTCAGATCAACCAAGTCACTGATTCCGAACCTTGTTACTGTTCTTTTCAATATTTTTCCATCTTTTGATTGATTTTTTTTTTTTTGAACCAAGAACCGATAGCCGAAGACTCCAAAAGGCTCACTTCGTACTATGGTAATGTTTTGTAATGGTAACGACAATGGATGAAAATCCTTGTCCCAAATTACGATGAATATTCTCTCCCCATTTCTTTTTTTTTTTTTTGTGAACCAAGTAAACAAGGATCTCCAGGCTTGGTTCCTATCACTCTCAACAATCATCAAGTCAACATTATAGTATCAAACTTAAATCCTGGTAATGCAAGCTAGATGTGAACTTGTGAAAATTCATGACTCAATCAATGTTTATCATTTTCTAATAGAAAATTAATGGAAATAACTCAATTTTGAAATTTATTGAAGCGACTAAATTCTAAGCTTTAACATTGTCATCACTAAATGCCTTTTCATTATACTATTCAAATTATTTCAAAATCACATAAATCACATAAATCCCTAGATTTTTTTTAAGGCTAAAGAAATAATAATTTACAGACAATACAACCACAAAATTTCCTGTTCCTTTTGTGCAATGCACATAGACCACGTATCATCCGATAGACTCCTTCGGCCACAAGATGAGCCACATCCTCACATTTCCCATGATCAATTCAGTTTTGGGGTCTTACGCTGCTCATAATACCATGAGAGTGTGCTTCACCTCCCAGCTGCCTTAATCCCCTTCATGATTTCTGAGAACAGGAAATATCTGTCGGTTTCAACAGCGATTTCCAACTAAGGTCCTCTATCACGGTGCGTTCAACACGAACAGGATGTTTCCCATAAAACCCTCTTTTTTTAAATTGACCTAAAATAGCAAAAAGATAGGAAAAATAGCAAAGAGATAGGCAACTGGAAAGATTTTTTACAGGAATTCCACACCCCCTAACCTAAATGTAACATTGTCCTCAATGTTGAAAAATGAATGCATAGACAACTGCAACATGAGAACAAAATGGTAAAGAATAGAGGGTAAAGAGTACCTGAGAGGATGAATACTTGTAAGCGCTGGAATTTTCCAAGTTGCCACAACAAAATACAACAAACAAACTAACCTACTAGTATACAAAAGGGGATCTCCGTCAGACTAGGAGATCAATCTTGATAAACAGGATCTTCCAGAGGGGTGGATTCCTCCTCTGGGGCAAATTCCTCAAGAAAGGGCTTCAAACGCTGCCCGTTCACTTTAAATACATTTCCATTTTTGGGGTTCTCAATCTCAACAGCCCCATGAGGATAAACAGTTTTGACTACAAAAGGGCCGGTCCATCGAGATTTCAGCTTTTCCGGAAATAGATGTAGCCTAGAATTGTACAAGAGAACTTTCTGAGATGGTTCAAAAGATCTTCGAAGGATATTCCTGTCATGGAATACCTTCATTCGTTCCTTATATATTCTAGCATTATCATAAGCCTCATTCCGGATTTCCTCCAACTCGTTCAGCTGGAGTTTGCGAAGCGAGCTGGCCTTGTCAAGATTGAAATTGAATTTCTTTATAGCCCAATAAGCTTTATACTCCAACTCCACAGGTAGATGGCAAGCTTTCCCATAGACAAGTCTATAAGGAGACATTCCAATCGGGGTTTTGTACGCTGTACGGTAAGCCCATAACGCATCGGTTAGTCTTAGAGACCAATCTTTGCGGTCTGGATTCACAGTTTTTTCCAAGATGTGTTTGATTTCCCTGTTGGAAACTTCTGCTTGACCACTTGTTTGTGGGTGATAGGGCGTACTCACCTTGTGTGTGATACCATATCTCTTCATCAAAGCCTCGAAGGGTCTGTTACAGAAGTGTGTACCCCCATCATTGATAATGGTTCAAGGCGTCCCAAATCTTGATGGAATATTCTCTTTTAGAAATCGTAGAACCGTTTTGTGATCATTGGTTCTACACGGATTGTCTCAACCCATTTGGAGACATAATCGACAGCCAATAAGATATACAAATATCCAAATGAGGAAGGGAATGGTCCCATGAAATCGATGCCCCAACAGTCGAAAACTTCGATGATCAATATCGGATTTAAAGGCATCATATTTCTACGGGAGATTCCTCCCAACTTCTGACAATGGTCACATGCTTTGCAAAAAACATGGGTGTCCTTGAATATTGAAGGCCAGTAGAAACCGCACTGGAGAATCTTGGCAGCAATTTTCTTAGAAGAGAAATGACCACCACATGCATAAGAATGGCAAAAGGAGATGACACTGGTTTGTTCATTATCTGGAACACACCTCCTTATGATTTGATCTGGGCAGTATTTGAACAAATACGGATCATCCCAGAAAAAGTTGCGTACCTCTGTGAAAAATTTCCTTTTATCTTGTGGGGTCCAATGACTCGGAATTCTTCCTGCAGCAAGATATTTAACAATGTCAGCAAACCAAGGTTGGCAAGAGACTTCAAACAACTGTTCATCAGGGAAAGTGTCCTTTATCGGTGTCGTCTCTACGGAATCAGAGAGTACTAGGCGAGACAAGTGATCAGCCACTACGTTTTCTACTCCCTTTTTGTCTCGAATCTCAAGGTTGAATTTTAGAGCAAAAGGATCCACCTGAGCAAGCGAGGCTTAGCATCTTAATTAGAAAGAAGATACTTGAGAGCCGCATGATCAGTAAAAATCACAATTTTGGACCCAATCAAGTAGGACCTAAACTTGTCAAGTGCAAAGACTACGGCAAGGAGTTCTTTTTCCGTAACAGAGTAGTTTACTTGCGCACTGTTCAAGGTTCTACTTGCGTAGTATATAACATAGGGCTTCTTGTCTTTTCTTTGCTCCAAAACTGCCCCAACAGCGTAGTCACTTGCGTCACACATGATTTCAAAAGGTATAGTCCAATCAGGTGGTTGCATTATCGGTGCACTGGTCAACATGCCTTTAAGCTTGGTGAAAGCTTCTTGGCAGTCATTGGTCCACTCGAATGGAGCATCCTTTTGCAGGAGATTGCATAATGGACGAGAGATATGACTGAAGTCCTTTATAAATCTCCTATAGAATCCTGCATGACCCAAGAAAGAACGAATGTTTCGTACACTTATGGGGGCTGGTAGGTTGGCAATTAAGTCGATCTTTGCCTTGTCTACTTCTATTCCGTTGGACGAAATATTATGTCCAAGAACAATTCCCTTTTGAATCATAAAATGACACTTTTCCCAATTCAAAACAAGATTCTTTTCTTCACACCTTGTCAAGACCAATTGTAAATGGTTCAAACATTCATCAAAGGAACAACCAAATACCGAGAAATCGTCCATGAAGACTTCCAAGAAATGTCCAACCATGTCAGAGAAAATGCTGAGCATGCATCTCTGAAAAGTGACAGGAGCATTACACAGTCCGAAAGGCATCCTCTTGTATGCAAAGGTGACAAATGGACAAGTGAATGTGGTTTTCTCTTGATCCCCTAGGGCAATCTCTATTTGGTTGTATCCAGAGTACCCATCTAGGAAACAGTAATAGGAGTGACCAGCTAACCTTTCTAACATTTGATCAATGAATGGTAAAGGAAAGTGGTCCTTCCTAGTAACAGTATTCAGTTTCCTATAGTCGATACACATTCTCCAGCCAGTAGTGACTCTAGTTGGTACCAACTCATTGTCTGCATTCGCAACTATGGTAACTCCAGATTTTTTGGGTACCACTTGGGTTGGACTTACCCATTGGCTATCTGAAATAGGGTAGATGATACCCACATCCAATAGCTTGAGGACCTCGACTCTAACCACTTCAATCATGTTTGGATTCAATCTCCTTTGTGGTTGTCTAGAGGGTTTAGCATTCTCCTCGAGGTGTATCCTATGGGTACAAATCAGGGGATCAATTCCCTTGATGTCAGCAATTGTCCAACCTATGGCATCCTTGTGTTCCTTGAGGACATTGATCAATTTGTCCTCTTGGTCTTTATCAAGGTGAGATGAAATAACCACAGGAAAAGTATTGCCTTGACCCAAGTATGTATATTTCAGTTTCAAAGGTAATGGCTTCAGGTCAAGCTTTGGTGCTTCAACTCTTGATGGTAGAGGTCGTGAATCATTCAGAGAGAGTTTTTCAAAATGAGGCCTCCACTGGTTTGTATCATGCACAAGAGTGGATTCTAACAATCCATTGACCACTTCCAAAATTGTCTCATCATCGGAATCAGGAAAGTGGGCTAGACATGCTTCTAAGGGTTCGGACAGAGAGGTTAGAAGGAATTCTTCTTCCATGAGGGTATCGATCAGGTTGGCCTCATGGATCTCATCATCATTCCCTTGTTGTTTACACATGTTGAAAACATTTAGCTCTAACTTCATATTGCCAAATGAAAACTTCACGACCCCATTCCTGCAGTTAATCACAGCATTGGAAGTTGCCAGGAATGGTCGGCCAAGAATAACAGGTATCTGGGTGCTAACATTTGCTACAGGTTGGGTATCCAAGACGATGAAGTCTACTGAGAAGTAGAATTTGTCGACTTGTACCAACACATCTTCCACTACTCCTCTCGGTATCCGTACAGATTGATCGGCAAGTTGCAAGGTGGTCCTGGTGGGTTTCAATTCACCGAGTCCTAGTTGTTCGTACACCGAGAAGGGTATAAGATTGACATTCGCCCCCAAGTCAAGAAGTGCCTGTTCGACCCGAAAGTTCCCTATTATGCAAGTAATAGTAGGACTACCTGGATCTTTGTATTTTGGGGGAGAGTTCTGGTTAATGATAGCACTGACCTGTTCAGTCAAAAAGGCTTTCTTTTGTACATTGAGCTTACGCTTAATAGTGCAAAGATCTTTCAGAAAGTTGGCATATGAAGGTATCTGCTTGATTGCATCCAACAAGGGTATGTTGATTTTCACTTGTTTAAAAACTTCCAAGACATCTTGAGCTTTAACCATTGCTTTAGATGAGAGTAGGCGTTGGGAAAACGGGACCACTGGTTCGAAAACATGCTCTGTCTCCTTCTCAGGTTGATCATCACTAGATCTGTCATCACTCTTCGATTTAGATGATTCCTTAGGTTTATCAATTGTCCTAGGAATATCTTTTTCAATCACCTTACCACTTCTTAGGGTGGTGACAGATTTAGCGTGCTCAACATGAGGGTTGGAAGAACTCGAATCATTCACCTCATACTGTCCTCTTGGGTTAGGTTGAGGTTGGGCCAGAAAGGTCCCTTTCTCCTTAACATTCTGTCGTGATTCGATTCTTTCAACGGAAGTTTTGAGCTCTTGGAGGGTTTGCATGATGTGTGTGATGTTCTGATCTTGTCTCTGATTGATTTGAGCTTGTCCCTCCATGAATGTATGCAAAGTATCCTCTAGGGTCTTCCTTGGTGGGGGCACATACTGTGTGCCAGTGGAAGGCACTTGAGGATTATTGCCTACATTAGCAGTTTGTCCGTTGCTCCAACTGAAGTTTGGATGGTTCCGCCAATTAGGATTATACGTGTTTGACACTGGGGCATTGAAAGGCCTTTGATAAGTATTCATGACATTGGCTTGATCATGCAATAATTCTTGAAAAGATGTGATTGTAGGACAACCCTTGGTAAAGTGTGCATCACTCTTACAAATGTCACAAACACTTTCAGTTTCCCTGGTTTTAATAGCGTTGACCTTCCTTAATTCCATGGCTTCTATTTTACCTGTGAGCCCTGCTATCTTTGCATTGACATCGTCATCCTCGGTTAAAAGATAAACATCTCTTTTTTCATTGGGCCCAGGCTTGGTCTTAGCGGGTTTGTCAGATGTGTCCCAAGATTGAGAATTTTCTGCTAAGAAGTCAAAGTATTCCATAGCCTCATCAGAACCTTTGCTCATGAACTCCCCATTACACATCATTTCTACGAATTGGTGCATGACTGGGCTCAATCCATTATAGAAGAAGCTAATCAAGCGCCATATTTCGTAGCCATGATGTGGGCAGGCAAGTAAGAGTTCCTTGAAACGTTCCCAACACTGAAAAAAAGTTTCATTCTCCTTTTGGGAAAAATTCATTATATCTCGTTTCAGGGTGTTGGTCTTATGAATAGGGAAAAACTTTTTAAGAAATTCCTTAGTCATCTCTTGCCATGTCCCTATGGTTCTGGGCCTTAAGGAGTGCAACCAAGACTTGGCTTTCTCCTTCAAAGAAAAAGGAAATAGTTTTAACCTAACCAAGTCATCAGAAACGTTGTCGTAATGCAAAGTAGCAATTACTTCATCAAATTTCCTCAAATGTAAATAGGGACTTTCAGTGTCGAGTCCATGAAATTTAGGAAGTAACTGTATTACTCCAGGCTTGAAATCAATGTTGCCTGCATTCACCGGAAAAACCATACAAGAAGGAGTACTCGTTCTTGCAGGTTGCAAGGAATCACATAAACTCCTAAATGGTGGCTCATTGTGTACTTCATTCTCATCTTGATCATATTCATTTTCATTCTCGGCCATGTTTATGGTTAATTCACAAGTATCAGGAAGTTTTCTAACACAGTGATAGGATAGACCTTCAACCAAAATTCCGTCGCTTAGAAGACGTCTTGTGTGATCACGAGTCCACTTACGCATAAACACTAAATGAGGAGATAAGGAAAGAGGTTACCCGGAAAGAAGAACACTTGGCTATGAGTGATTCCTGAGAGCAACAAAATAAAATAAGTTAGTAGACTATTGACAATATATATACATAAACCAATTCCAAAAATATTCTTAAACCGACGCCAATCCCCGGCAACGGCGCCAAAAACTTGCTACAACCCGAAGATTGCACACCCAAGTGCAGGTAGCGAAGTAGTAAAATACTCAGTAAAACCGAGGTCGATCCACAAGGATTGGGGTTAAGAATACTTAGAGGAATTAGTTTAGGTGAGTGAGATGAAATCTGGTTTATCCACGAGAGTGGAGCAAGTTGTGTGTGGTGAAAGACAAAAGTAGAAAAGGGGCTAAGGCATCAGGGATCCACCTTTGATTCATTCACAAGATTTGATTCGTTGGTCCAACTATAACTCAACTGGAATTGAATAAAGATTCATTCCAACCGGAAGATAAAACAGTTAAACCATTTGCATATTTCATAAAAGATGGTGATCTGAACCGATTGATTTGACCATGAAGCACTTGTTAGTTAATCGTAGGGAATTCCAAGCATCCACTGTGCCCGGAGTCGACAATGGATCAAAGAATTGTACAGATCAATAACTTTGCCAACAAGTCAACCGATAAGATCACAAATCACACGATCAAATGCATACTTACAAGATAGGAGGCTTTGATTGACCGATCCA
This sequence comes from Liriodendron chinense, assembly GCA_003013855.2. Lineage (NCBI taxonomy): Eukaryota > Viridiplantae > Streptophyta > Magnoliopsida > Magnoliales > Magnoliaceae > Liriodendron > Liriodendron chinense. Next base: position 1,498,539 of record ML058546.1, read on the forward strand.
ACCGTTAAGATCTCGTCTATCGATCGCAGGGAATCCAAAGCATCCAATGTGCCTGGAGTCTACAATGGATCAAGGGATTTTACAGATCGATGACTTTACCTGCACTAGGTCGATGACCGTAGGGAATCCAAAGCATCCAACGTGCCCGGAGTCGACGATGGATCAAGGGACTTTATCGATCATGAACTAGCTAATTGGAGTGCAAGGGATCCCAAGCATCCAACGTGCTCGGAGTCGACGATGGATCAAGGGGCTTGCACAACAATAGCATCTGCCGAGGTGGATAACGAACCAATCAACCAAAGAGAACTCCAACATTTACACCACACAATGTTGAACCAAAAGAACCAAGGCATGCAAATTTCTTCAAAGGCTTCACCCCTAGCCTTAGCTAGAGGTTTAGCCAACCATGCTACAATGGAAGACTAAATTCTCTACAAAGGAGAAAACTACTCTACACTATAAAAGAAAGAAAGAAAACTAAATAAGAGAAGGGAGGAGTTGTAGAGAATGGGATGGGATGAGATGAGATTTGAGGGATGATTGAAATGAGGAGGAGAGGCCTCCTTTTATAGACTTTTGAGAGGCTTCCAAGCCTCCTCCCAATCCTAGGTGGCACTCCAAACCCAAAGCAGATTTTTTTTTAGATTTGGGAATGGAGTTAGGCTTGGAGTGCCCAAAGCAAACTTTTGGGCTTGGAGTTAAGCTTGGAATGACATGTGGCAAAAAAGTACTCCAAGCCTAGGTGGCACTCCAAACCCAAAGCAGATTTTTTTGGAGGTTTGGGAATGGAGTAAGGCTTGGATGATGAGGTGGCACATGTGTTGGGAAGAGAGAGAGAGAGAGAGAGAGAGAGAGAGAGAGAGAGAGAGAGAGCTTCTCTCTTGCAGCCATGGATTTGGGCAGGTGAGATGGAGAGTTGCTGGAAAGTGAAGGGCTGGAGGACGACGCTGCTGTAGCTGGATGTCCAGCTGCTGGATGATTGGAGGATGGACGGCTGGTGCTTGAGAGTGGATTGGATGGCTGCTGATCTTGAAGCAGCTGGACGATGCTGGTGATGGAGTTGCTGCAGAAGGATGCTAGATGAAGGAGATGATTTCCACTGCTGCAGCTGCTTGGACGGCTGGGATGATCAGCTGGTTGGATGGACGGCTGGAAGGATGGAGTTGCAGCATTGCTGCTGCACGTGCAGGCTGTTGGTGACGACGGCTGCTGATGAATGGTGCTGGAGATCTCCAGCTACTAGATGTCAACTGAAGATAGAAGCAGCTGTTGCTGCTTGTGGTGCCGAAGATGGACAGTCCAGATGTTGTGGACGTCTGATCTGCTGGCTTGATTTGATGGTGGTCTGGACGGCTGATGTTGTTGGCCGTTTGATAATGGACGGCTGTAGTTTCAGCTACTGCAGGAGATAGCTGCTGGACGATCAGCCCTTCATCATCTACAGGTCCAAGTGTTGGACGGTGATGAAGATCAGCCGTCCATTGCTGATGATGAATGGATGGTGATTGGTAGCAGCTGATGCTTGGCTGAATGGAGGGACGGCTGATGGCTGCTGCTGATGATGGCCGTGTCCAGCAGGTGGATGATCAGCAACAGGACGGTGGAGATGTTGGCTTTTGGATGCTGTTGAGATCTGCTGGAGTGGTTTGCTGGACGGACGTCCTGGAGATGGACTGGACGTGAGGTGACCATTGATCCCACCATCTGGACGGTTGAGATGATCCACATGCTGACCTTGATTGGACGGTGAAGATCACACCATCAGTTGGATGTGGGTGATGGCGGGTGGAGATCCCCCAGCTACTGGACTTGGATGGACAGTCTGGTGGGATTCACCTTGCAATGCTTCACACGTACAAGGTGGGGTCCACTGGCTGTTTGAATGGATAGATGCTGGTGCTGGAATGCACATGTGCAAATGGACGGCTGATGCTGGGTGCTGATTACACACGTGTGGACTGGAACCATTCCACCAGCTATTGGATGATCAGTTGTAGAAATGGATGGTTGGATGAAACGTGCTGAAGGAGCCACTTGATCTGCTGCTGATCGACGCTCAAAGGGTGGGGTCCACCTTAATGGATGGCTGAGGTTTGACGGCCTCCAGCCATGGACGGTGATGACGATGCTAGAGATGGAAGCTCCACCTTGCGCATACATGCAGGAGCTGAGTGGGCACTTGATGATAGGCCGAGCTTTGGACATTGCAGATGCATTGGATGTTCTACGTTGGAAAGTGGGGTCCACTATAGCTAATCTGATGCTCATGAAAGTGTGGCTCGCCTTGATGCATTGTTGGTCCCTCATGTGGACATCCAATCTTGACCGTCCAAACTTGTGTGATTGCCTTAATCATAACCATCATATATAACCTGGATTTTCAAATGAGTGGTTGTGATGCGGTCCACCATAGAACATGATCCATCCTTTGATCTTTACGGTCTGATTTCCTTCCAAGCTGCCCTGATGGTTGATCTTGCTTGCTTTTGGACCTTTAAATGCCCTGATTGGCTCAGATCTTGCCCAACATCTCCTGAACACCTGAAGACAGAAAATTAACCAAATGAGGGATAATTAACCAGAAAAACAATGATAATGCCCTTAACAACCAGGGTTAATTATACAATATTAGGTACTTATCAACTTTTCTTTGAAAAATGCTCTTACATGTCTATTTTGAAGCTGCACTCCTTCGGAGGATGTTAAAATTCCTATAGTAAGATACGTTTGTACTTTTTATGACTTTTTTATTTCTTTTCTATTTAAATAAACAAGCAGAAAAAGAGCTGCCATCTGTTTGAACTCTGCCCGGCCTGCTTCGAAATTTCCAACCATACCGATCCCAGTTCGAACCAGATTTTTCTGGAGCAAACCAAACTCGGATTCCCACAAGGCACTATGGATTCCCACAGGCCACTGTGGATTCCCATAGAGCACTATGGATTCCCACAGGCCAGTGTGGAGTCCCACAGGCCACTTTGGATTCCCACTGAGCATTTTCGATTCCCACAGAGTAATATGGATTCCCACAGAGCAATATTGATTCCCATAGGGCACTATGGATTCCCACAGAGCTGCTTTGTGGGTTTGACATGTGTTAAAATGCATGAAAACCACAAACGTTTTGCGCAATGAGGGGAGCAGTCGTCGGTCAACCGACGAACACCTTCGGCCCGCCGAATTAGTCCGTCGGTTCCAACCGACAAGACGAGATCACGCCGAAGATTACATGCACTTCGTCGGCTAACCAAAGAAGACCTCGGTCCACCGACAATTCGTCTAGTGTACTTCGGTTCTGACCGAAGGTCTTTGGTTTTTTCATAAGTTCACTGGCTTTTATCTTCGACACGCCGATTAATACTTCGGTCCACCGAGTATTTATCCAGCGTACTTCAGTTCAGGCCGAAGGTCTTCGGTATGTAGCATAGTTCAAAATCTTCTACCCTCGGCTCGTCGATTACGACTTCGGTCCACCGACGGACACGAAGTACCTTTTTAAAAAAGGTTAAAAAAGGAACCGACCCCACATTCCAACGGCTTTTCATTCTCTCTCTCAAAATATCTATCTCCCCTAGACGACGTACACCTCTTCCAACCATTCTTTTCCAGTAGATTGGCTCTGAACAGCACTTGACGGCTTAAACTCTTGAAGCTTTACACGGATTTTAGGTAAAATCAGATCTCGTTTTGGGTTCCCCATTAAGATTGGTGAGTTGCAAAGGAGAAGAAGCTACTATGGCCGGTTTCCTTTCTTCAGTTGCATCTTTTGTTCTTCTTCCTTTCTTCGTTGCTATGATGGCCAAACGAAAGGCTTCTTCGAGCAGGGCAGGCCCTAGCCGCCCTGTACGCAAGAAGAAGAATGATGACGCTGGTGCGTCGTCCTCTCATGGGCCTCGAAGAGGTGAGGCAACTTCCGAGCGTGGCCCTCGTACAAAAGGTTGGAATAAGTATTCACGCAGGAAGATAACATTTGCAGCTAGGGTTGACATTCCGGGCATTTTTGAGGATTCAACGATGGGGGAATGGCTTACAACCCTAGGATGGGACCCCATATTCCATCCCACCTCGATCGCTAATGACATAACGGCGGAGGAATTCTATTCCGCTTCTAGGAATTCACGATCAGATCCTCCGATGTTTGATGTAGAGGTTAACGGGATATTACACCGAGTTGACGTTAATGTTATTGCTAAAGCCATCGGGGTGTCATGTGGTCGAGTCGTGGTGAAGGAGGGTGACCCGGACCGTCGGAATATGAGAGGCACACATACGAAGTTTCTATGTGGCAATTACGTGGAGTGGGAGAAAGGAAATTGTTTGAGGTCGTCCAATCTGTTGCCAGTGTTCCGTAAGCTGCATCACATTTTTGTCCACAATGTTTATCCGCGAGCGGGGAACCACACTGAGTTGACACCTTACATGGTTGAGGTGTTGTATAGAGTGGGTAAGCAGGAGATGGTATGCCTACCCTCTATTGTTCTGACCCAAATGCTGAAGCCCATTTCCACATCACGACCCCTGAATTTGCCATTTGGGTGCTTGGCATGTCAGTTGGCGAAGCAGTTTGGACTTGCTACCGCTACTTCGCGCCTAGTTGACTTTAATGAGATCAATACGAAGAATGTGGGACGGTTAAAGGATAATGTACCACAAGGTCCTAGGGCAGGACCTTCGAATGCCAGACTTTTAGATGAGTCAGAGAGCGAAGAAGAACATGAATAAGAGGACAAAGAGGATGTGGCAAAAGATGAAGATGAAGACTATCAGCCCACTGCCAGCTTAAAAGAACGTATTGTAGCCTTAGATCGAGCGGTGGTGGCTGGGGCAGAGTGTTAGGAGCGTTGGAATAAGCGGCTCTACAGGAAGATGCAGGAGATCCTTTGCTGCATCGAGAAGGAGAACGCGCCAACTCCATCCTCAGCTTCTTTAGATCATTAGGATCCTAGTTCAGTTTTCTTTCTTTTGCTGGGTTTGTTTTATTCTAAGTGGTGGATAAATGCTTTTGTTTTCTGATGTGTTTTAGCTGGGGGAACAATTTAACGACATGGGATGGAATGTTTAAATGAATTGTTCCCATTTTGGGATCTTCGTATATTGATTTATGTAATGATGAATGAGTGCATGTGTGGGCTGCAACAGAGAATTTTTCGAATGCCTGACTTTTTGCTGTTGGCGAAGGTCGGAGTAGATGCCATGCTTTCATCTACCCACCTCCTTTTACATGATATAATAAGTGTAGGGTCTGACCTGTTTTGCCACAGGCCATTGAAAATTTGTCAGGGTCCACCATGATGTATGGGTCTGATCAAACCCCTCAATTAACAGGCCAACTCATTTTAGGCCATGAGCCAAGAAATGGGGCAAAATTAAGGCCTGGGTGGACCACACAATATGAAACAGTGGGGATATTAATGCCAACCATTAAAAAATTCTAGGGTCAACCATAACGTATGGATCTGATCGCGTTCATTGAATAGGCCATCTCATTTTAGGCCACGAGCCGGGAAATGAGGCAGATCGAATGTGTAGGTGGACCACATCAAATGAAAAAGTGGGAATATTGGGTCTGATCAAACCCATCCATTAAATAGGCTAGGTCAATTTAGGCCATGATCCAAGAAATGGGGCAGATCAATGGCGTACGTGGACCGCAGTAGATGAAACAGTGGGAATATTGATGACCACCGTTGAAAACTTCCTAGGGCCCACCCCGATATTTATCAGGGGCATCCAACCTACTCATAAGGTCACTCGGACCTAATTGAAGGGAAAACACAAATATCAGCTTGATCAGAAACGTCCGTAGCCCTATCACATGTTTTCAATGGTAGTCGTTCAATCACCATTATTTCTTCTGGTGTGGTACACCTGCTATTTAAATCTTCCCCTTTTGTTTTTGCTTGTGACCTAAAACGAAATAGCAAAATATATGGACAGCATCGATCTCATAGGTAGTGTCCGTGCGCCCCATCACATCTTACGCACGCCCAACCCCTTTGAATGGGGTATGATTGTGAAATTGCAACGAAAGAGGGGCAATTTGGACCTTTTGTACATGCTAACGGCATCACCAATTGTTAGTCAAAGTTGGTGGAGCGGTTTTTTCTCCGGACTTAAAAAAAAATCTGGAAAAAAAAAGCCCAGATTGTCTAAATACTCAAGAACAGATGATTGTCCAAATACTCAAGAACAGATGATTGTCCAAATACACATATGATAGCAACGTACCGAAGAACAAGCACGAGTTAAAAAAGCTATCTATAGGAAAACGATGACTATTTATCTTCAAAATCCGATAAATCCCCGTCACTTTCATTTGAAATATCCGATTTGGATGCATTCTGGAGATCCGTCGTCACACCATCCATCCACACTCTCGACACACGACTTACCATCCTTCCGATCTCCCTTCTCAGCCTTCCCAATGCCGTATCAATTTCTGCCAACGTATCATGCCTCATGTTCAATGACTGTCGTCTAGGCACTGGAAGATTGTATCTCCTACAAATAGTCGTTGATAAGTACCTAATATTGTATAATTAACCCTGGTTGTTAAGGGCATTATCATTGTTTTTCCGGTTAATTATCCCTCATTAGGCGATTTTTCAATGTTCAGGTGATCAGGAAAGGTTGCGCAAGATTCGATCCAATCAGGGCGTTTAAAGGGCCAAAAGAGAGCAAGATCAACTATCGGGTTAGCCCTGAAGGAAACCAGACCGTAAAACTAAAGGGCTGGATCATGTTCTACAGTGGACTGCATCACAATCTCTCTTTGGAAATCCAGATTGTGCCTGTTTGTATGATCGTGGTCAAGCAAGCATGACGGTCAAGATTGGGTGTCCACATGAGGGACCAACTGTGCATCAAGATGGGCTCAAATCTCCACCACGAGTCCAGGGCTGGACGTCAGCAACAACATTAGCATCCAAGGCAGGCTGAAATCTCAACCGTCCACCCTGCATCCCTACACATCCTGACCGTCCATTCATCATCAGCAATGGACGGTTGATCTTCATCACCGTCCAACACTTGGACCTGTAGATGATGAAGGGCTGATCGTCCAGCACGTCTGCATCATTATCAGCCACTCATTCAACGTCCTGCAAGGTGGACCACCGGATTAATGGTCAGGATAATCAGAAGCGTTAATCAATGGTTGAAGGAGTTCCAACGTCCTAACAGATCGCAGCAACCCCAACTGATCATCTACCATCAGCCGTCCACCCATCTCCACCAACGAGCATATCCATGATCTCCACCGTCCAACAAAGATGGACGTCCTCCAGCTCAAATTCACCGCCCAACCTTCATCCATTCCCACCATATCCAACGGTCCAGCACATGTGCAGCATGTGCAATCGTCCAGCAGTGGACGTCTGTCCAGCACCGTGGACCCCACCAGCTGACCGTCCATGGTGTTTGGCATCCAGCAAGCACGACCAGCATCCATCTCCGCATGTTCATCATCAAATGGCCAGCTGATCAGCAAAATCTCAGCCGTTGATCATCCAAATCATCTCCACCGTCCATCTCCATGCACTGCCCTCCTAAATCAGCTCCACCTTCATCTGGAGATCAGCCACTTGGCACGTGTGGTCAGCTTCAGCTCCAGCTTCAACAGCCAGCGTTGTGGACCCCACATCTCAGCCGTCTAGGCCATCTCCACCGTTAAGCAAGTGGACCTCACAACCAGCTATGGAGAACATCAAGACCGTCCGTCCAAGCAGCAGCATCCACCTGCAGCAACTTCATCCCAGCCATCCATCATCAGCACACGTGCTGCATTTGAACGGCCAGGCAGCTTCACACATGCAGCAGCAGTGCTGCAACTCCATCTTCCTCTCACATGTCAGTCCCAGCCTTCCTACACCTCCAATGCCAGCACCATCCGTCCAGCTCTTGGACGTTCAACCACACTGTCCATCAATAGAGGACGTCCGTGCAGCTTGATCAGCATCAACGTCATCCCCATCTCCACCGTCCAACAGCAGCTGCTGGAAAATCCCAGCAGTTCAGATGTGGACCCGTTCATCAACGGTCCAGCAGATCATCAAGACGTCCATCCATCACCTGGCCCACCTTGCACGTGCAGCAGCAGTGCTGCAATCTCCAGCGTCCAAGGCCCCCACAATCAACATCTAGCAGTGGACGTCTGTCCTGCAATCTCCAGCAGCAGTCGTCCATCCAGATTGCATCATCCAGTGGACCGTCCACTCCTGGCCTTCCTTCATCAACCATCCATCCATCCAACAGATTGCAACCGTCCACAGCAGTCCAGCTGATCATTGCAACCGTCCAGCTGATGAAAGCAATCACGGCCAGCAACGCTGTGGACTCCACTACTTCAAGACCAGCTGCAACTCCTCCTCCATCAACTGTCCACCTGCTACAGCATTACTGCTTCTCAGCCATCTAAGGCCATCACACATGCTGACTTCCAGCGTCAACAGCCGTCCATCAAGATGGCCCCATGCACAACATCCAGCAACTGGAGAAGCTCCATCACATGGCTGCAAGAGAGAAGCTCTCTCTCTCTCTCTCTCTCTCTCTCTCTCTCTCTCTCTCTCTTCCAACACATGTGTAAGGCTTGGAATGCCACCTCATCATCCAAGCCTCACTCCATTCCCAAACCTCCAAAAAAATCTGCTTTGGGTTTGGAGTGCCACCTAGACTTGGAATACTTTTCTTGCCACATGTCCATCCAAGCCTAACTCCAAGCCCGAACCTAAAAGAAAAGTTTGCTTTGGGCACTCCAAGCCTAACTCCATTCCCAAACCTAAAGAAACTTTTGGTGCGCCACCTAGGCTTGGGAGCTTCTCATGAGGCTATAAAAGAAGCTCATCTCCCTCTCATTCTCATCATCCTATCCAAGAGTTCTCTTCTCTTCTTTAGTTTTCTTTCTTTCTTTTGTAGTGTAGAGTAGTTTTCTCTTTTGTAGAGAATTTAGTCTTCCATTGTAGCATGGTTGGCTAAACCTCTAGCTAAGGCTAGGGGTGAAGCCTTTGAAGAAATTTGCAAGATATGGTTCTTTTGGTTCAACATTGTGTGGTGTAAATGTTGGAGTTCTCTTTGGTTGATCGGTTTGGTTATCCACCTCGGCGGACGCTATTGTTGTGCAAGCCCCTTGATCCATCGTTGACTCCTGGCACGTTGGATGCTTGGGATCCCTTGCACACCAATTAGCTAGTTCATGATCGATAAAGTCCCTTGATCCATCGTCGACTCCGGGCACGTTGGATGCTTTGGATTCCCTACGGTCATCGACCTAGTGCAGGTAAAGTCATTGATCTGTAAAATCCCTTGATCCATTGTAGACTCCGGGCACATTGGATGCTTTGGATTCCCTGCGATCGATAGACGAGATCTTAACGGTTGGATCGGTCAATCAAAGCCTCCTATCTTGTAAGTATGCATTTGATCGTATGAATTGTGATCTTATCGGTTGACTTGTTGGCAAAGTTGTTGATCTGTACAATTCCTTGATCCATTGTCGACTCCGGGCACAGTGGATGCTTGGAATTCCCTGCAATCAACTAACGAGTGCTTCATGGTCAAATCAATCGGTTCAGATCACCATCTTTTATGAAATATGCAAATGCTTTAACTGTTTTATCTTCCGGTTGGAATGAATCTTCATTCAATTCCAGTTGAGTTATAGTTGGACCAACGAATCAAATCTTGTGAATGAATCAAAGGTGGATCCCTGATGCCTTAGCCCCTTTTCTATTTTTGTCTTTCACTACACACAACTTGCTCCACTCTCGTGGATTAAACCAGATTTCATCTCTCACACCTAAACTAATCCCTCTAAGTGTTCTTAACCCCAATCCCTGTGGATCGACCTCGGTCTTACCGAGTATTTTACTACTTCGCTACCTGCACTTGGGTGTGTAATCTTCGGATTGTAGCAGTCGTCCATTGTTCTAGCTTGCATATTTCACGATCCCACTCGGCCCTCCTTTCCTGCACACGGTAGGAGTCTCCAGGAGGTGGACGTAGGTTGGGATGATGCCGGCCATGACCATTTCGTGACATTTTTTAAACAATGGGAGGATTCAAAAATTGTAGGGACTGGATAAGGGGGTCATGGAATCCCACGTGATCACACATCTTCTTCACCCGTGACTGTACTTACCTGTACCCTACTAATCTAATTTTCACTAGTCACATCTCATCTTCACATGTCACTTCAGTCAGATGTATTCTGTGAATCCCGTGATCTCTAAAATAAATTTTTTCTTTCAACGCTATCTATCCCTCCCTTTTTTTGTAATGGCGCAAGTAAATACATTTGTTTCATTATGTGTTTTGGCACGGGAAACTATGATAGCGACATGCGTTAAATATACATACACATAGACAACCACATGCCTTTCTCCATTCAAGTAGTAAATTACGTAGACAAAATGTTTATATGATATAGTGTGGATTTACAAAAAGATACGTACAAAATTAAATACAAAGTGAGGCTTTGCGTATGCAAAAAGTAACCAAAGCAACACGTAGTAATAAATTTTAGCTAAGGGCCGGAAGGTAGGTGCATGTCATCCGATTGTGACCCGTTCGTCTACACCTGGAACACTTGACGGTTGGTCTCTCCTCACCTAGGCTTGTAATTCTCATTTTCTTTCGTCTTCCTAGAATTTTCCTTTCATTCGGGTGACGAATTTTATCGCATATCACCCTTACATCTTCAGGTGTGTCCCATTGACTCACATCAGGGACTGTGTATATGGAATCGCGATACATCACTTTGTAAACTGCTATTGAGTAGAAGGGGAAACAATAATTGTAACGATCAAGCTCATACTTGCCACATGCGGCGATTGCATGTAGACAAGGTAACATTAGCACGTTGAACTCGCCACATCCACATTTCGCTTCACTTAGTTTCACTACGTCGGTATACTCACCCCCATTAACTTCATATTCATCCACAGATATCGCTGTGCAGCTTGTCATCTTCGCTTGGTCTGATAACTCTCTCATATGTGTTTCCGCCCAGGGTGTTGCTTTTCCTAAAAACACTTTCGCATCTTCTCGCCTTTTCAAGAAGAATTTTTGAATCTTGCTCTTGACACTATCGAGAACTTTCACGATCGGGTATTCTCTTGGTTTTTTTCATAGTGCATTTTCGCTCTCAGCAATGTTTGTCGTTACCATGTTGTATCTCTTGCCCGGGAAAAATACAGAAGCCCATCTTTCTTTATCTACACTATTGAGCCATTCAAATGCGGCAGGGTTGGCCATTGATATGATGTGCATGAGATCATTAAAACTGCTTTTTCGGCACGTTTAACAGCCGCCCAAAAGTACTTCTTCAAAGACTCATCCTTGTGGTGATGCATCATATTTGAGAGGAGATGGTGTGCACAATAACCATGAGCTGCGTTAGGGAATACTGATTTCACCCCGTTGATTATACCTGCATGACGATCCGATATAATAACTATCTCCTCCGGGAGAGGCTCAATTGCCCGCTTCAAGTTTTGAAGGAACCAAAGCCAACTACTGTTATTCTCTGACTCACCAACCCCATATGCTACCGTGAGAATGCGATTATTTTCGTCCAACGCTGTTGCGGTGAACAGTACACCTTTATACCTCCCTTTCAAGTGAGCCTCATCCAAGCATAAAACTTTTCGAAAATACAACCGGAAGCTTCGAATACATTGTCCTAGCACAATGAAGCATCTCTCAAAGCAATTCGTTTCGCTGTCTAGTTGTAAGTCCGTTACCGTACCCTGATTTGCCTTCATCAATTCATGGAGATAGGCAGGGAGTACTTTGTATGAATCTTCAAATGACCCCATAATCACACTACTTGCAGCTACGATACCTTTATACGCTTTCATATAACTGACCTCAACATTGAATTCTTTCTCGATTCTAAATTGTATATCTTGTGGCCTACATGTTATGCCCTTCCTCATACGCTCTGCAGCAATCTTCGTACATATCTTAATCGTTGCTTGACGATGATGTCTTCCTGTACCTTCATAAGCTGCATTACGTTTACCACGACTACCATCCGCAAAACTTGCATGGAGATAACTGATTGCATCGGAGGATTGGCTACATATGTGTTCTGATCGATATGTCTTTATTTTAAAAGCACCACCATTGTCCAACAACGATGAATGCAACCTCCAACCACAACTATCAATTAGACACTTAATCGTGTACCTCTGTTTGTTTGATTTCAATACCTTATATTGGAAATGATTTCGCATCGCAAACTTACAAAGCGTGAACTATAGCCGAGCCTTGTCTCTGTACATTTGTCCAACGGCTAACTCACTTGGGTCATCAACAAAATCATGATATACCGGACAATTCACGTACATTGATGCCGCATCGAGGTTAAGTATCTCCTGTGGAGTTATTTCATCTTGCTCAAACATGACATCCATTGGAGTCTCAAGAACCTCTAAAAGGGGATTACGGACATTGGTGGTTGGACATGGGATGTCAGCATGAGCCCTGAAAGGAACGTGCGCATAGTCTTCGCTATTGATGAGTCGGAACGATGGCGCATCAAAATTGTTCAAACTCGAATCTTCCCGAAGTGCATCACTCGATGACTCGGGATATCTGCACTAGTCGATGAAGGAACATGCGCGTAATCTTGGCTATGAATATGTTGGAACAATGTCGCATCGAAACTGCTGAAAGGAGGATCATCTTGATATGCATCACTCGATGGAGTATGGATATCTACACTAGCCGCTGAAGGAATGTGCGCGTAGTCTTGGCTATGAATGAGTCGGAACGATGGCGCTTCGAAACTGTCCAACCTTGGATCTTCTTGAATTGCATCAGTCGATGGTCGATGACGAATATCTGTACTAGCCGGTGAAGGAATGTGCGCGTTGTCTTGGCTATGAATGATCCAGAACGATGGCGCATCGAAACTGTCCAAACTCGGATCTTCGTGATATGCCCCACTCGATGAAGTACGTATAACTGCACATGCTGTTGGCTCCGGTGTCTCGAAACTGCCCGTACGCGGAAGTTCTGAACGTGCCTCATGTAATGAACTAATGACGTCTTCACGGACTGTTGAATGGATGTCAGTGCTGTCTTCTCTATATACGGTCGTATCAACTGTTGGTATAGGCTCATTTAAATGCACCGCCACAGGATCATGAAATACACGTTTATGTCTGACTTTCTCCACAAACATAGGTATATGAATTTTCGGGTTCTGAGCGGAGATAAACATATATGCCGCCACATCGTCATCATATCTGATCGGTTGTGGACGAAGTGATATGGAGTTAGGCGATGGGTAGACGAACTTTATTCTAAGCTCATATTCCGAATGTGTCGTGCCGATAACATTGTGAATTTTAGATACAAGATCCTCATATCTTATTTCATTGCTCACCATGATAAACTGAGAATCGCCACCGTTGTATCTCCACCTTCCTGGTTCGTTTACTAGCTCACCATCATAATGACAGCATATGGGCTGCGTAACTGTCATATTCAACGATTCTTGTTCCTGAAACGAGAAAGCTTGGTTGTAAGCCTTAAAAGATACATTTATGAATTGAGTGTTGTAGAGATGAAGATGTTGAGATGCATGCCTGGGAGAACTAAGAACTATACAATTGAAACAAAGGATTCCCAATGCCAATGTGGATGCCCAATGTAGAGTATCATTCTTGTTATAGCACCCATTAGGGCCTTGTTTTGACAGCTTCGAAAAGAGCATGTCATAACTAAAAGAGCATGTCATAACGTCAAATGACGGTGGATCTTGTGCGTTTGGATTTACCTTTCTCAGTGGGAATTCACATTGCTCGGTGGGAATCCCCTGAGCCCAGGGGGAAACCACTATGCCCAGTGGGAATCCCTAATGCCCAGAGGGAATCGACAATGCCCAGTACGATTCCATAGTGCTCAGTGGGAATCCACAGTGGCCAGTAGGAATCCGTAGTGCCAAGTGGGAATCCACATTGTTCGGTGGAAATCCACTATGCCCAGGGGAATCTACAATGCTCAGAGGGAATCCTGAGTGGCCAGTGGGAATCAGTGGTGCTAGGTTAAATACAAAGTGTTCAATGGGAATCACTATGCCCAGTGGGAATCCCCAATGTCCAGTGGGAATCCACAGGGGCCAATAGGAATCGCAGTGCCAGGGGGGAATCCACGTTGTTCGGTGGAAATCCACTATGCCCAGGGGAATCAATGGTGTTTAGCGGGAATCCACAGTGGCCAGTGGGAATCCGCAGTGCTAGGGAAAATCCACAATGTTCAGTAGGAATCCACTATGCCCAGTGGGAATCCCCAGTTCTAGGGGGATTCCACAATACTCAGTGGGAATCCCCAGTTCCAGGGGGATTCCACAATACTCAGTGGGAATCCAGTTAGCACATGGAGTTTTGAGTACTCAGTGGAAATCCAACCCACATTTGAGCCTCCACCCATTACACTTTTCCATTTCACCATGCACATTACCATCCACATTAACATTTACATAGAGAATCAGTTAAAAAGATGGTTTACCTATTTTCATTTAGCGGACTATTTTTGTGGGCCCAACCTTTCTTCTCTGTTACAATCTACTACAACCAGTATCTTGGACATACGTAATGGAAAATCGGATGATAACCACCCAAGTCAGACGAAGAGGGAAGGAGAACGGTCCATCGACGTCGTTGATGAATGGATAGCATGCATTGCCTTAGTGGGACCTCCAAACCCAACTTTTTCGCTTTCTTCGTATGAAGAATGTGGTGGATCCCATATAATGTGTTTCACAGGAAGGTTTATGGATCCCATTTCACCATGCATTGCGTCAATGGCCCCACCATTTACAAACGTGATCTTATGTGGGGCAATTTTGATGTGAGAAGACAAATCGAATTCATTCATATAAAATTTTTTTTAATTACGAGTCATTGTCGAAAATTTCAAGGAAAGTGTCAATACTGGTGGGCCACGCCGGTGCAAATAATAATTTGTACTAATGAGAATCCTTAACGCTATTCTGGGTCACATACAGCTTCTGTTGGATTTGTAAAAACTTCTTGCGTGGGTTTGAAAATGCTCCATTTTTTGTGAGCGGATCAAATTGGCCATCCGATGGCCAAAATCGTTGATTTTGTGGGCCCCACAATTCCCTTGAGAAAAATCTCGTGCGAAAAGCAACTCCGTACGTCACCAGCTGGTCAGAGGGGCAAAACCGACCACAAGCTTTCCAATTTCTCGTGAAAAGGCCACTTTGGAAAGTTTGTATGAGAAATTGAAGTTTTAGTTAAAATTGCCACACCTCGGGGCTAATATAGTAAAAATCCCGCCCAAGAACCGGCGTCCTTCATTAATTGGTTCTCCCGATACTACCCTATGCTAGTTCAGTTGTCTTCGCATGGGCCCGCCGTGGTCTATGATGTATCGCATCCAAACCGTCTATCATCGTCATCCCACCATGAAAACGAAATATACAAAAAATTTCATCCGATCCACTCAACAGGTGGACCAGAACTCGAATTTAAAGGTTTTTGGGTGGTTGTCCATGGTTTTCTACAGTATCCGATCTGATTATTTGATTATCCCGATTCTTGGAAGTGGATATCTTCATAGTTCTTAGACCATTATAGACGGACTGGATGCAAAACAAACACCACGGTGGGCACCACACGTAGCTAGCTGCACGGAAGTTTAGTCTACAACGGTTGGAGAGTAATCTACCGGAAGGGCAGTTTTGTAGTTTTAGGCATAAGAGAGGTTACTTATTAGTTTTGCTTCAAGAAGACTTTGGTCTTCGTCGCCGGTGACTTCCCTTCCTTTGACTTTTCAAGTCTTTCCACTCGCTTTTGGAAAAAAATGCAATAATCCAATAAGAATAACTTATTACGTGTAAGCGCTTAGTAGCAGCCGTCCGATCTTGATCGGACGGTTGTAGATGACAGAGAGATCGGACGGTTGTAGATGACAGAGACATTCCTTTCTCAATTTATCATTGGGCTCGGATTGGGCTGTCCGTACCAAGCTTGTCAGACCCACAACGTGGCCGCGACAGGTCTATTAATGGACGTGGATTAGCCCATTAGGGGCGCGGTTTGGGTGGATCCGGGGATCCACTGAGGTCGGTGGATCCCAACTGTGGGGCTACTGTGATGTATGTGCCTTATATCGACACCGTCCATGCATTTTGAAAGCTCATTTTAGGACATTATCCAAAAAATAAAGCAAATCCAAATCTTAGGCGGACCATACCACATGAAATAGTAGTTATTGAATCCACACCATTAAAAACTTCATGGGGGCATTAGAATGATTATTTTCCATCCAACCTGTTGAAAAGGACACAAAGACCTGGATGAAGGTACCAAGAAATATCAGCTCGACCTAAAATTTTGTGACCCCCGAGAAGCTTTTAATGGTTAGGTACCATTATTTACTGTATTATGGTCCACCTAAGTTTTGGATCTATTTCATTTTTTGAATCATGCCCAAAAGTGAGTTTTCAAAATGAATGGACAGTGTGGATGTAATATACACACATCACACAGTAGACGGCACGGTAAGGGATCCGTTGATTAGGTATTACCCCTGCATGTTCGGATCTAGGGACAGGCTGGTCTCCAAGGCGCCTCCGCGATGTATGTAATTAATCCACACCTTCTATTCATTTTTCCAAATCATTTTAGAGTATAAGCCCAAAAGTAAGGAAGATCCAAGTCTTCAATGGTGGGCGTCCTTAGCACCGCTGCTTCTGTGGTGTGGTCCACTTGAGCCTTGAATCTACCTTATTCTTGAGCAAATATTCAAAAATGATGTGAAAAAATGGATGAACGGTGTAGATAAAAGCCATACATCACAGTGGTCCCCGGGAGCTCCGAATAGGGGTAGTACCTAATCCATCCGTAATTGGTGGGCCGGTCGAGTACGAACTCACTAAACAAATTTCGAATATACTTTGTGTAGTCCCGCATCTCTGACAGAGGAGCAGATTCTGTGGGGCTCCGGCCTCATCCAACGGACACAGATTGCATACAGACCCTCACTGCTTGTTACTTGACAGTGCTCTGTAGGCCTAACCAAGAGGGATGTGCTTTATCCACACCGTCCATCCATTTTGGATTATTATTTTAGGGCTTTACCCTATAAATGATGCAGCTCCAAATCTCAAGTGGACCACACCATAGGAAAACATTGATGATTAAACTATGGCCATTAAAAGCTTTCCAGGGCCCACTGTAATGTTTATTTTCCATCCAACCTGCTGATTAGGTCACACACACGTGAAGGAAGGGAAACCACAAATACCAGATACAAAACTTTTGTAGCTCCTGAGAAGTTTTTAACGGTGGGTGTTCAATCACCACTTGTGTGGTCCACATGAGATCTATATCTACCTTATTTCTGCCTCTTCCCCTAACATGAGCTGGCAAAATGGATGGACGGTGTGGATAAAATACATACATCATAATGGAGCACACAAAGCACCGGCCAATGACGTGTCTTCCAGTGGTCCTCACGCGGATTGCCTGTTACCCCGGGCACAGGGATATATGCATGTGCATGAGGCTGTGGGGTCCACAGAGATGTACGTGGTAAATCCTCTCCGTTCATTTTTTTTGAAAGACCACAATAGGATAAGATTCTAAAAAGCAGACAGATCCAAAAATCTAGTGGGCCACACCAAATGAAACAGTGGGAATAAAGACATGCACCGTTGAAACCTTCCTGGAGCTGGCAATGATGTTCTTATGCCATCCAAACCGTTTATAGGGTTATAACCACTCAAACAAACGGTAGTCACAAATATCATACTGATACAAAACTTCTGTCACCCCAGGCATTCAATCCCCACTGTTTTGTATGGTATGGCCTACATGAATTTTGGATCCACCTGTTTTTTAGAATCCTGCCCTTTTGTGATCTTGCAAAGCAGATGAATGGAGTGGATTTGTCACAGACATCACTGTGACTACCACACAGCCCCAGGTACAGGAATATCCTCGTGCCCGGCCGTAGGCAATCCGCTTCCTCACATTCCATGGTGATGTCTTGACTAGTCCGTGTGACATCCAAATCAAGTGACATAACCACTTTCAAAAATCTTCGCATGGCTCGAGCGCGACTTGGCTGCGACCTGGAACCAGCTAGATGGGCGACATTGAATATCCATGCCGTTTATCTGCTTTTCCTGATTATTTAATGAGAAGGCCTAAAAATGAAGAAGATGAAAATTTCAGATAGACCACACTACAAGAAATAGTGTTCATTGAACACCTACCATTAAAAACTTACTGGCGCCTGTCATAATGTTTATTGACCATCCATCTAGCGTTGTAAATGGTAGGGTTTGGGATGGATTTAACCAAAACCAGACCCGCCTATTTATTGAATGGGTATGAGTCCAAATTTTAGACCCGGGGCCTTTGACTAAATGGGCGGGTCTAGATCAAGTCCATCAGAACCATTTTAGGGTCTAATGGATCTAGGTTTGGATCCGGTATGCAAGCATTTTCACCAAGTTTAAAACTGAGTTTGGATGAGTCTAGGGCTGGACGGGTCCTTTGCAACATAGACCAAATCCGCCCATTTATTAAATGAGTTCGGGTTGGGCCGAGTCAGGCCTAATATAAAAGAAACTACATTCAAACCCATTTAGCAATTGGGGTTGTTCTTGGACCTAGACCCGTACCATTTAACAAACCAGTCGGGTTTGGGTATGCCATTGGATCCACTGACTCATCTATGACCCTACATCCGACCTATTAATAAAGTCACATAGACTTAGATGAAAGAAAAGAAATCAAAAAACAAAAAATATCAGCTTGGTCCAAAGCTTTTGTGGCCTAAAAAAGGTTTTTAATGGTCAATGACCATTGTTTCTATGGTGTGGTCCACCTAAAATTTGTATCTGCTTCATTTTTAGGACCATGTCTTAAAATAACCTAGAAAAAAGATGGATGGCGTGGATATACAAGACATACATCAAGGTGGGCCCGATCTCATCTACATTGTTGGTTCCAGGGTCACAGCTAATTCGCGCTTGCCTGGCTCATTTCCAACAACCCCACATAGCACAATCAAAACTCTTCATATCGTGGTCTTACTATTTGTTGGTTGAGGCCTGGGACTTGTAGCCCAATAAAATCCTCCCATGTTGTGTGCAGTGCCTAATTTGTACGTCCTGTAGTATTTCGGTCCGAGCATGGAATTAGAGGTTTTATGGATAATCAAAATTCTCTCATTACATGTTTGATCTGAGTGATCTTGTACTTGTTGGAAAGTTAATTTAATAAACTTTCAAATAGTGTTGGCATCACTCTATTTGGACTCCATTTTATTGCCCAAAAGTGGGCTCATTTTCGTGGAATTTACGACCCACATGAAGTTATGATAGTTATGACCGTTCATTCATTTCAACATTTTTCCGGTACAATATTCATCCGTTACAACATTCATCACATTCATCCATTACAACATTCTACCATTTCAAAATTCATCAATTACAACATTATTTCATTACAAAATTAATCCCCTTCACAAACTCTCACTCTTCATACGCATAAAAAAGCAAAAAACAAAATTATAAAGGGAATCACCACACCTTCCTCCCTTTCACAAATTTCCATCATTGATACCCACAAAAGAAGCCACTATTATCCTAACCTAGATCCACATTTGGCCATCATAGCTTCTATATCGAAAGTTGTAGCGATAATATTTAAAAAACACTTAGAAGCTTGCTACAATGGATGGAATGACGCTGGAAGTTCAACAGAGTAGGTCCCACGGAGGCGGCAACGGTCCTAACGGCCAAATGGTCCTCTCCTGGGAAGAAAAACGGAAAAGACCAAATGACCTTTTCCGGGAACCATCTATTGAACCCATCTCACATCTTATGTGGGTCCTATCGATAATCTTGGAGCAGATTCAAGCTGTCCATATGAATGAGATTTTAATTTTATGCTATCTATCTAAGTTTGAGGGCAAAACTCATCATAGATAAATCACATCGGAGGAAATAATTCGAAATTAACTCACAACATTAATGTAGGTGTAGGCCATAGAAAGCTTCAATTTTTGTTTGAAATAACCCTACTATGGGTTTGAGATTGTCTAATTAAAGTGAACAGATCCGATCGGCCGAAGGGTGGCCTCAATCGTTGATTTAGTGGGCCCATACCTCTATTCTAAAAGAGCCCTCTTCACTTCCATGTTCCGCTACAATCATACAAGGGTACGGCTGGGCAAATGGGGCATTTTCGTCTGAAAAAGTGGAATAGTGCCCAAAAGGCTATAAAAAAGGCTTCTAACAGAAGGGTTAACGTCATAGTTACGTCACTAATCAAGGACTTTATCAACTAATATCCCAATAAGATGGTGCAACCCTTACCATGGGTTTACTGTGGGGCCCATCTTGATGTATGTATTATGTATCCATGCTGTCCATTTATTTTTTAAATCATTATCTGAAAAACGAAACAGATCCAATTATCAGGTGGACCATATCATAGGAAACAATGTTGATTGACCATTAATGGACTACAAAAGTTTTGGATCAAGTTGATATTTGGTTTTTTCCCCTCCATACAGGCATATAAGCTTATGTGACTTTATCAACAGAGTTGGATGGTAAATAAACACTACCGAAACGATAAGGTTCACCTAAGTAGTTTTTAATGACAAGATGATCAATCACCATTGTTCCTTATGGTATGGTCCAACTGATCATTAGATCTGCTTCATTTTTTATGTAATGCCCTAAGTTGATATGAAGAAATGGATGTACGAGGTGGATACATAATACATACATTAAGACCGCCCCCATAGTAACCTCACGGTGGGTGTTCAATCACCACTTGTGTGGTCTCCCTTATTTCTGCCTCCTCCCCTAACATGAGCTTGAAAAAATGGATGGACGGCGTGGATAAAACACATACATTATAATGGAGCACACAAAGCACCGGCCAGTGACGTGTCTTCCAGTGGTCCCCACGCGGATTGCCCGTTACCACGGGCACTGAGGTATGCCTGTGCATGGGCTGTGTGGGGTCCACAGAGATGTACGTGGTAAATCCTCTCCGTCCATTTTTTTTAAAGACCAAATAGGATAAGATTCTGAAAGGTAGACAGATCCAAAAATCTAGTGGGCCACACCAAACGAAACAATGGAAACAACGACATGCACCGTTGAAACCTTCCTGGAGCTGACCATGATGTTTATATGCCATCCAAACCGTTTATAGGGTTATAACCACTCAGACAAACGGTAGGCACAAATTTCATCCTGATACAAAACTTCTGTCGTCCCAGGCATTCAATCCCCACTGTTTTGTGTGGTATGGCCCACATGAATTTTGGATCCACCTGATTTTTTAATTCCTGCCCTTTTGTGATCTTGCAAAACAGATGAACGGAGTAGATTTGTCACAGACATCTCTGTCACCCCTACACAGCCCCGGATACAGGAACATCCTTGTGCTCGGGCGGCAGGCAATCCGCTTCCTCACCCAACATGGTGATGCCTTGGCTAGCCCGTGTGACATCCAAATCAAGTGACATAACAACTTTCAAACATATTTGCCAGGCTCGAGCGCGACTTAGTTGCGACCCGGAACCAGCTAGATGGGCGACATTGAATATCCATGCGGTTCATCTGTTCTTCCATATTATTTAAGGAGAAGGCCTAAAAACGAAGCAGATGAAAATTTTAGGTGGACCACACTACAAGAAATAGTGTTCAATGAACACTCACCATTAAAAACTTCTGGCGTCTGCCATAATGTTTATTGACCATCCACCTAGGGCTGTAAATGGTAGGGTTTGGGATGGATTTAACCAAAACCAGACCCGCCTATTTATTAAATGGGTCTGAGCCTAAATTTTAGACCCGGGGCCCTTTGACTAAATGGGCGGGTCTAGGTCAAGGCCATCAGACCCATTTATAAATGGGTCTAATGGATCTAGGTTTGGATCCGGTATGCAAGCATTTTTACCAACTTTAAAATTGAGTTTGGATGGGTCTAGGGCTAGATGGGTCCTTTGCAACATAGAACAAATCCGCTCATTTACTAAATGAGTTCAGGTTGGGTTGGATTGGGTCAAGCCTAATATAAAAGAAACCAAATCCAAACTCATTTAGCAACTGGGGCTGTTCTTAAACCCAGACCTATATCATTTAACAAACAGGTCGGGTATAAATGAGTCAGGTCTAGTGCCCTATCAGGTCCGCTGACTCATTTATAAGTTATAACCCTACATCCAACCTATATATAAAATCACATAGACCAGGATAAAAGAAGAAAAAAACAACAAATTCAGCTTGGTCCAAAACTTTTGTGGCTTACAAAAGGTTTTCAATGGTCAATGACCACTGTTTCTATGGTGTGGCCCACCTAAAATTTGTATATGCCTCATTTTTAGGACCATGTCTTAAAATAACTTGGAAAAAAAGATGAATGGCATAGACGTACAATACATACATCAAGGTGGGCCCGGTCTCTCCCACATTGCTGGTTCTAGGGTTGCAGCCAAGTCGCGCTCGCTTGGCTCATTTCCAGCAACCCCACATAGCACAGTAAAAAATCTTCACATCAGGGCCTTATCATGTGTGGGTTGAGGCTTCGGACTTGTAGCCCAATAAAATCCTCCCATGTTGTGTCCAATGCCAAATTTGTATGTCCTGTAGTATTGCAATCCAATCGTGGAATTAGAGGTTTTATCAGGGGATAATCATAATTCCCTTATTACATGTCTGGTTTGGGTAATCTTGTACTTGTTGGAAATGTAATTTGATGAACTTTCAAATGACTTTGACATCATCCCATTTGGACTCCATTTTATTGCCCAAAAGTTGGCCCATTTTCGTGGGATCTGTGACTCATATAGAGTTATGATAGTTATGACTGTTCATCCGTTTCAACATTCTTCCGCTACAACATTCATCACATTCATCAATTATAACATTCTTTCATTACAAAATTTATCCCCTTCACAAACTCTCACTTTTCATATGCATAAAAAAACAAAAAATAAAATTATAAATGGAATAACCACACCCTCTTTCCTTTCACAAATTCCCATCATTGATACCCACCAACAAAAAAGAAGAGGCCACTATTATCCTAACCTAAATCTACCTTTAGCCATCATAACTTCTACGTTGGAAGTTGTAGTCTAAAATCTTTAAAAAAAAATGACGCCAAAAATTTACTGGAGTAGGTCCCATGGAGGTAGCAACGATCTTAACAACCAAATGGTCCTCTCCCGGGAAAAAAAATAAGGACAAAAGAAAGAAAAGACCAAATGGTTTTTCTCGCGCAAGGGAACCATCTATTGCACCTATCCCACGTCTTATGTGGGGCCTACAGATAGTCTTAGAGCAAATTCAAGCCGTTCGCATGAATGTGATTTTAATTTTATGCCATTTATTTAAGTTTGAGGGGAAAACTCATCACGGATGAACCACATCGGAGGAAACAATTCGAAATTAACTCATAACATTAATATCGATGTGGACCATAGAAAACTCCATTTTTTTTTTTCTTTTTGAAATGACCCTACTATGGGTTTACGATAAGGGTGCACATAGGTTAGTTCGGTCTGGATTTGAGGTGAAATCGGAACCGAACCGTTCCCAACGATTTTAGGAAAATCGGAACCAGAATCGGACCATTTACACCCTAGAACCGAAAAACAGACTGGTTCCTGTTCGGTCCCACAGTTCTGTGGGCTTTTTATAATCCAGCCCAATTGCATTGGATTTCCCTTCGCCACCAATATTTCCTTCAAAATACAAGATGGTACATGCACCCTACTATAATCTATACGGGATAATCCAAACCTTAAACAATGGACGCGTATACATTCCAACAACTAATCAAGACCGTCCATACAATCCATGTCATCCTCCAAGATACATCTTATAAAAAAGTAGATTAGATTGACTGTGATTTCAATTAATCCCGGAGCTCATCATCAATCTGAAAGATCAATCCATTATTCGTTCCTTTCATCTAGCTACATGTGACCACACCACTGTACATGTGACCACAAAAGTTTTGAATCAAGCGGTTCGAATTTTGCAAACAACTCGCTAGTCTGTACATGACATGTGCTCTTGCTCTTGTGATATTAAATCGCAGATGTTCATCTGGTGGAATAATCTCAGTCGTCCAGTTGATGCCACAGTTTGATTGGATTGTGTACATTGTTGCCCCACAAATGAAAGGCCCGGATCTCATTCATGCGTGTATAATGACCTTAGTGCTACAAAGATGTGATTAGATCACCAAATACAATCAGGGTTGTTGATCTGGCAGTGTAAGATACTAACCGTCCATCTATTTGTTTTCATATTGCAGAGTGTCCGGAGATCGATACCTTAAGGCCCACTATCGGCGTACCTTGATGTGTTTGTTAGATCTACACCATCCATCTTCATTGTTAGGCAATGATTAGGTGGGCACATTAAAAAAATCAAATATATCCAAATTCTAAGTGGACTACTCGACATGAAACAGTGAGGGTTGAACACCCACCACAAAAATCTTTTAGAGCTTACTGTAATATTTATTTATGAGGGGTTCAGTTCCAAGTTCGGTTCAATGGTCCGGTTCGGTTCTATAAAACTCCAAACCGAAAATTGAACCGAACTAACCGGTTCTTTGGTTTTTGGAACTGAAACTGGAACCAGTGTGCTTCAGAATTAGATTGAACCTAACTGAACTAACCAGTTCCGGTCCAGTTAACCAGTTCCATTGGTTCCATGTGCACCCCTAGTTTACGACTGTCTGATTAAAGTGAACGGATTAGATCGGCCGAGGGGTGGTCCTAATTGTTGATTTAATAGGCCCACACTACCATTCTCAAAAGGCCCTCTCAACTTCCGCGTTCTGCTGCAATCGTATAAGAGGATGGCTGGCCAAATGGGCATTTTTGTCCGGAAAAAGTTGATCAGTATCCAAAAGGCTATAAAAAAGGCTTTTAACAGAGGAGTTAATGTTATAATGATGTCACTAATCATGGACTTTATCAACTAATATCGCAACGAGACGGTGCAACCCTTACCATGGGGTTACCATGGGGCCCACCTTGATGTGTGTATTATGTATCCATGCCGTCCATTCATTTTTTAGTTCATTTTATGACATTATCTAAAAACGACACATCCAATTATCTGGTGGACCATACGATAGGAAACAATGTTGATTGACCAGTAATGGACTACATAAGTTTTGGATCAAGCTGATATTTGTTTTTCGGGTTTTTTTTTTTTTTTTTCTCTCCATATAACTGCCCAACTTTTAAGCTATTTCTTGAAGAACGCCTGCTTTCAAAATATTTAAAGCAAACCACTTAAGTTTTGGGTTGTCAGACATTCAAACACCTATGTGATATTCCGTTTATGTTATATACGGTTCTTTAACCATATTTAATAAAAAGACAAAACTACCCTTTATGTCAAAACGGAACCATCGTGAGAGGTAGGGCTGCACATCTGCCCCGTTAACTTGCTTAACCTGCTCGACCCGACCCGGTAGAAACCTGATTCGTCCTGACCTGGTTGAGAAAACGGTCCGGTCTCGAGTAGATGCAGCTGAACCGTTTTAATTTAGGTACGGTTTAGGGTACATGCCAAACCCACTCGCCTGACCCGACCCGTACCCTGACTCGTGTATACCCGACCTGAACCGCCCTATTTATACTAGTTTATTGCTTTTAGAAATATCTATATAGCATTATCAATAAGTTGAATGGTCAATAAACATTATGGTGGATTCTAGAATCTTTTAATGGTGGAAGTTCAATGACCACTGATTTTTGCGGTGTGGTCTACCTAAAGCTTTTATCTGCTTTCTTTTTGGGACTATGTCCTATAATAATTTGGAAATATTGATGGACGGCATGGATTTACAATATATACATCAAGGTGAGCCTCATGGTTAGGGTCTCACCCACATGGCTGGTTCCGGGTCTTACCGACTCTCACCCAAGCTGCGCTCATTTCACACTCACAGGGAGCGGATTAGGTGACATCCGGGATCCACCAAGGTGGGTGGCCCCTGACTATGTGTCTTAAATCCACACCGTCCAACTATTTTGAAAGATCATTTTAGGATATGATACCAAAAATGAAGCTGACTCAAATCTTAGGTGAACCATACCATAGAAACATAGTCCTAACCCGACCCAACCCGACCCGGTTTAACATATAGGGTAGGGTTAGGGTTGGGTCAGCCCAACCCGGTCACGACCCGAGCTGAAACCTGGACCTTTAAATATATTTAGGTTCGGTCCAGGGTTGGGCCCATCCCAACCCTAATCCGACCTGTTTGCAGGCCTAGTGAGAGGGGCCTGTTCACGTCCAGAGGTCCAAAGCTAGGTGGTCCACCATGGTGTTTGTGAGAAATCCACCGTCCATACGTTTCGCCATGTTATTATAGGGTATGATAAAAAAAAATGAGACAGATCGAAAGCCCAAGTGGGCCACACAACAAGGAAGAGTGGAGATTGTACGCCCACCATGGAAGCATTGTATTGGGCTAATATTTTTGTTCTTTCGGTCCATTCCAATGGGAATGACTTTATGGACGGTTTTGATTGCATATAAACATCATGGTGGAGCCCAGAAAGCATTGAACGGCAACAAACTCCTTTTTCCAGTCGTGTGGCCCACTTGAGCTTTAGATCCACCTGAGTTTTGGTCTCATGTCTTAATATGGGCTGCCAAAACGGATGGACGGGGTGGATTTCTCACAAACATCACAGTGGGCCCCGCTTTGGTAGGGTTAGCGTCCCGTCAGCTTGAAATTGCGCAGAGAGAAGGGAGTGGATTAGGTGCCCCGCCGCCACACCGAACACGGTGAGGCCCTGACTGTGGGGCCCACCTTAATATATTTATGGTATATCCACGCGGTCTATCTGGTTTTGCATATCATTTTAGAACGTGGTCCCAAAAATGAAGCAGATCTAAATCTAACGTGTACTAAAACACTGGAAACAGTGGTGATTCACCGTTAAAAACTTCTTGTGGGCCATAAAAAGTTTTTATAAGCTGATATTTATTTTTCGTTTTATCCATGTCTGTTTGACCTTATCAGAAGGTTAGATTGCAAATAAACATTATGATTTATGATGGTCCCTAGCAAGTTTTAATGGTGGGCGTTCAATCATCACTTTTTCCAACGGTGTGGCCCTTCTGAAACATGGATATGCTTTTTTTTTTTTTTTAACTCATCCTCTAAATATAGCAGTAAAAACCGATGGATGGCATGGATATACAATACATACATCAAGATGGGCCCCACTGTGAGGGCTGCACTGTGGTATGCTAGCTCAATTTAAGCCATGAGCCAAGAAATGTGGCAGATGGAAGGCATGAAACTGTGGGTAGATTGATGATCACCGTTGAAAACTTCCTAGGCCCACCCTGATATTTATTAGGGCCATCCAACCTGCTCATAAGGTCACACGGACCTGGTTTTAGGGGAAATACAAATATCAGCTTGATCTTAAACTTCCTTAGCCCAGCATGTTTTCAATGGTAGCCGTTCAATCACCACTACTTCTCCTGGTGTGGTACACCTGCGATTCAAATATGCCTCATTTTTAGAATTGTGCCCTGAAATGAAATGGCAAAACATATGGAAAGCATCGATCTCATAGAAAGCGTCCGTTGGCTCCATTGCATCTTACGCACGCACAACCCTTTTAAATGGGTATATTTGAGAAATTGAAAGGAAAGAGGGGTAATTTGGACTTTTTGTACAAGCTAACGCCATTTTCCACCTCAAGTCATTACTTAAAGTTGGTGAGCATTTTTTTTCTTTCCATATTTTAAAAGGTTACGCAGCTTGCTGGGAATATTTTAAAAGCTGACGTTTTTTACTCAATAACCGAGAGCATAGGTAGTTCTATAGAAATAACACCCCTTTTTTCCCCTTCATACAAGCTTTTAGGCTTATGTGACTGTTGTGGATAAAGAGCTGACCTAAAAGAAGGTTGATCGTACCTACCCGGGAACGACGAGCCGACCCGTTTGATACAAGTCGGGTCGTATTAACCCGATAAAGGTTGGTCGGCTTAATCCGATATGATAAAGATCGTCTCGAACGACCAGAATTGCAAATCCGTGATCTTAGGCCCACGCCGTGATATCAGGAGGAAAGATCGACGTTCCCAGCGACTAGGGATCAAGATCTTTGTTTGTTATGGAAAGATCCAAAGATCTCGGGAACCTAGCTGGCAGTCCATCAGAATCACGACTCTCCAAGAGGAAAATAGTTTTGCGACCTAAGTCTATAAATGAGTACGTTCTCTCCATTATCAAGGTATGAAACTGATATTGATCTACATTGAGATATTCTATTATCAAAGATCCAACTGACTTAGGCATCGGAGGGTTACTGGCTAGGCACCCAGCCACCCCCTTATTCTCTGTATCTTTCGCAGGATCTGAGGAATCTTCCATCCCGATCGTTCCCTACAAGAAGTTCAACTCCATCCAACCATCCAGATTGAAGGATTTCCCTTCTCGTCTGTTGACCATTTTTTTGTAACAACAGATCGGCGCCGTCTGTGGGAACGCCTTTTTCCTTTAACTAGGAAGTCCGTGTTCTCACCCAATCGCTTAAGACGATATCAGCATCTTCCCTCCCTTTCACAATGGCTGGAAAGAGAAAGTATAAAGGGAAAGCACCCGCGATCGCCGGACCTTCAGACGATCAAATCTCAGAGAATGAATGGTCGTTTCCCGACACCCCCGCCATCCAACTCGATGGGGATTCTCCTCGTTTTGCTCAGCAGAGAGGACAACAGAGACCTCGTAATCGGGGAATCAGGTTGTCCCTTCTCGAAGAGCAGGTGGGAGGGGTCACCCAAAAGCTGGGGGGCGTTGACGAACGATTCGGCTACGTGGACCAAAGACTGGACGAAATTAAAGCTCTGTTAACTGGCCTGGTCCATCCAACAGTTTTAAACAGCAAAGACCATGAAGGGCCTCGGCGTAATCAACCCCAGCCTCAACAATCTCAGCACTCTCATCAGACTCGAGCGTCACAACGTTCGCAGCCCACTCCGGACGAAGAGCATGAGGCCGCCAGCCAATCCACCGGAGCAAGGTCCCGACCAGCAACCGACTTGCCGGCCAACGACCTACGACATAAGCTAGAGGAACGAAGGACGGCTCGTCTCGAGCATAAACGAGCCAATCGTGAAGTCAGCGACCGGGTAGACGACAATTTAAGCCCGCTGGAAGTCGAGTTGAAGGAACTCCGGGAACAAATGGGCGATATCCAAAGAGCACAGCGAGCCCGGGCACCAATCACCGTGGACGCACTGGTCGACTCATCTGAGTCGCCGTTCACCGACAAAATTCGTGAAGAGCCCCTTCCCAAGGGATTTAAAGTTCCTCAGTTAAAGCAATATTCGGGGATAGGAGGTCCGGCAGAACACTTAGAAAATTTCAAAGTCCGAATGGAACTCCTTGGAGCCAGCGGGCACATTATGTGTAAAGCCTTTCCGTTGTCATTGACGAGCTCGGCATGGACTTGGTTCCGCAACTTAAAACCAAGGACAATCAGCTTGTTCTCTCAATTAAGCCGGGCCTTCACCACTCAGTTTATCGGGAGCACCGACCCGAGGAAGCATTCAACTCACCTTGCCGCGATCAAGCAAAAAGAAGACGAGTCACTAAAAGATTATCTCGCGCGCTTCAATTCTGAAGCGGTACAAGTTAAAAATCTCTCACAAGATGTGTTGTTACACACTATGATTGGAGGGCTACGAGACCGAAGATTCCTTTGGTCTGTTGGGAAAGAGCCACCTCAGTCCGTGGTCGAATTTTTAGATCGAGCGGCTAAACACATCAACGCCGAAGAACTGGTTAACGCTCACCAACCGACGACCAGGAATAAGGATCGTCAGGATAGCGGCAGCTCAAAAAGACACAGGTCTGAGCGGAAGTCAGAGCGGAGGTCACCGGCTCGGAACGGACCTGCTCGAGGAATGAAATCACCAGCACCACGGTTCGAAAAGTATACACCGCTCAACAAAACCATCGAGCAAGTGTATTTAGCAGAGAAAGGCAAGTACAACTTTGAACGACCTACGAAAATAAAGACCGACCCCAATAGAAGGTCGAAATCAAGGTACTATTTATACCATAAAGACCATGGTCACAACACCGTGGATTGCTTCGACTTAAAGCGACAGATAGAGGCCCTCATCCAGTAGGGATTCCTGAAAGACTACATCGCTCAGCGCCAGGACGGTCGGAGAAACGAAGATCGATTAGCCGGCCTAAACGAAGAACTGAATAACAACCCTGTGAAAGAGATTCACATGATCTTCGGCGGACCGACCACTGGAGATTCCAGAAATTCGCGCAAAATTTATGTTCGACAAGGAAGAACGTCCCAACCAGAACCAGGGCTGTCTGTGAACATCGCCAGCCGAGCTTCAAAAGTCGCAAAAGTTACATCTCGGGCGATAATGTTTACCGAAGAAGACGCCCGAGGAACCATGCACCCACACGACGACTCCCTCGTTGTCTCAATGGTGGTAGCAAATAAAAGGCTCCACCGGATGATGATCGACATGGGAAGCTCGTCTGACATTTTATACGCTTCAGCCTTCGAAAGAATGAAAATCGATCATTCCAGATTGAGGCCGTTCAAGACAGCATTAACTGGATTCACAGGGGATAGCGTCATGCCGGAAGGAGAAATAACCTTACCAGTCACAGATGGAGAAGAACCTAATCAGAAAATGATTATGGTCGATTTCCTCGTCGTGAACACCCCCTCCGCCTATAATGCCATCATCAGCCGCCCTATCCTGCGAGCTCTCAAAGCTGCCGTTTCCATCTATCACCTGACAATGAAGTTCGAAACTCATGAAGGAGTCGGCGTGGTCAGAGGAGACCAGCAAGAAGCCCGTCATTGCTACGAACTTTCTCTACGAGGGAAAAATAAAGGTGCAATATCAACCGTCTCTCACGCGTCCTCCTTGGACCCGAGAGAAGAAAAGCAGGAGCGCGGATCACCAGCTGAGGAGTTGTCGATATTCCCTTGTCGGAAGCCGATCCGACCAGGATTATTCAGATCGGGTCACGTTTGACAGACGAGGTACGAGAAAATTTGACAAACTTTTTAAATGAGCATGTAGATGTTTTTGCATGGTCCCATGAAGAAATGCCCGGAATTTGCCCGGAGATAATGGTCCACCGACTCAACGTCGACCCGACCATCAGACCGGTCCGTCAAAAAAGGCGTACTTTCAACACGGAAAGATACACGATAATCGAAGAAGAGGTGCAGAAACTGCGCAAGGCAGGATTTGTCCAAGAAATATGTTATCCAGATTGGTTGGCGAATGTCGTCCTCGTCAAAAAGGCCAATGGGAAATGGAGGGTCTGTGTGGATTACATCGACCTGAGCAAAGCTTATCCTAAGGACAGCTTCCCGCTACCAAGGATAGATCAGCTCGTCGACGCAACTACTGGGCATGAACTCCTCAGCTTTATGGACGCCTACTCTGGGTACAATCAAATCCAGATGTATGCTCCCGATCGGCAAAAGACCGCGTTCATCACGGATCGGGGCCTATACTGCTACAACGTCATGCCCTTCGGGCTCAAGAAAGCCGGGGCAACCTACCTACGATTGGTAAACAAAATGTTCGCGGATCAACTAGGCAAGACTATGGAAGTATATGTAGACGACATGCTCGTCAAAAGTAAGCGGTTAGAAGATCACGTCAACGACCTCTGCACTGGGTTCAGAATATTGAGGAATTATCGTATGAAGCTCAATCCCAGCAAATGCGCCTTTGGAGTGAGCTCGGAAAAATTCCTTGGCTTCATGGTAAACCAACGAGGAATTGAGGCCAATCCAGAAAAAATTCAGGCCCTTCTTAATATGAGCTCACCTCGCATAGTGAAGGAAATTCAACGGCTCACAAGAAGGATCGCAGCACTCAACAGATTCGTTTCAAAGGCTACTGACCGGTGTCTTCCTTTCTTCAAACAACTGCGTAAATGTAAGGAAATGACATGGACTTCAGAATGCGAGCAAGCTTTTATTGAGCTGAAAGCCTACCTCGGCTCCCCACCGTTATTGTCCAAACCGATGCATAAAGAAGAATTACTTCTATACTTAGCAGTTTCAGGAGTAGCAGTCAGCTCGGCTCTTGTCCGAGACGACGAAGGAACACAAAGGCCCGTTTATTACACGAGCAAAGCCCTGATCGACTCGGAAACACGATATCCTCAAATCGAAAAACTCGCCCTGGCTTTAATAACCTCGGTCCGAAAGTTGAGGCCATATTTCCAAGCGCATCCGATAGATGTATTAACCGATCAGCCATTACGGCAGGTATTGCAGAATCCCCAAATCTCAGGTCGCCTCGTCAAATGGGCCGTCGAATTAGGCGAATTCGATATACGATACCGACCTCGTATTGTAAACAAGGGACAAGCTGTAGCCGACTTCATCGTCGAATTAACCGAGCCCCACGAGGCTCAGTGCGATCGCGAACTTGTCCATGATCCAGAGGTAAACCATATCATACCTTTCTGGTTATTGCACGTCGATGGATCTTCCAATTCACAGGGCAGTGGAGTCGGCCTCGTTCTGTCCTCACCGGACGGGATCAAAATTAAACGTATTTTTATATTTGAATTAATTTTACATACCATATGTGCAATTGACAAGCAGAAGTAAAAGCAACCATCGCTTACGCATGGGGCAACATTAACAACCATGCACACAACAGGGAATGATGGTGCTTGGATGCCCATCATGGAGAACTTCTTTGGGGCCACAAAAGTTTTAGATTAAGTTGATATCTATGCTTTCCCTTCGTCCATACAATTCAGTGTAACCTTATGAACAAGTGGGATGGTAAATAAACATCATGGTGGGCCTAAAAAATTTCAACGGTAGGTGTTATTGTCTCATTAATTGTTTCCTCTGCTGTGGTCCGCTTGAGCTTTATATCTATTTCATTTTTTGGGCCATGCCCAAAAACTTAAAATGAGATGGCAAAATGAATGAACTACATGTACATAAAACACATACATCATGGTGGGCCTCTCAACGTGGACCACGTGAGCTGGTGTCCACTTCCAAAGGAAACTATCACACGTGGACTTTTGGCATTGACATGACCTATCGCCTTGAAAAAGTCATATTAATCGGCCGACTCAAAACTGTCCAGTCAGTGGCATTGAAGACTGGATGGACAGGATCGTAACTATGAAATAGGTTCAATCATAAATGTTTTGGATCATCTGATTGCGGTGATTTCAGCATGGCAGCGTGTAAGAAGGGTGGACCCCGTTCATGGACGGTCAAGATAGGTGATATGAATGCCGATGAGTACTCTAAAATGCAACGTACGCACTTTGATTCGGGTTCCGAGATTCAAATAATGAAGCAGAGTATGAAGCCCTCTTGGCCGGTCTTCGCCTCGCCTCGGAAATAGGAATCCGATCGGTAAGAGTATACAGCGACTCGCAACTAGTGGTCGGACAAGTGACCGCGGAATATCAAGCAAAGGGAGGAAGAATGTGTGCATATCTGAAGAGAGCTCAGGAGCTACTGTTACGTTTTGACCATTATGAAATCATTCAAATCTCAAGAGATGGAAACACAAACGCAGATGCTCTCGCGAAGCTCGCGTCATCAGCAGACGACGAGCTCAGTAGAATGATACCCATCGAGTTGCTCCCTCAACGAAGCATATCGTCAAACGAATTCGCAGGGTTTTTCCAATATCGGTAAGTCCAGATTGGAGAGATCCTATCATCCGATTTTTACAATCGGGCGAGTTACCCGACGATCAAAAAGAAGCTCGGTGCATCCGCTATAGATCAGCTCGATATACGTTGATAGATGGAGTCCTCTATAAGAAGGGATTCTCCCGCCCGTGTCTACGTTGTTTAGGACCTGAGGAAGCCGATTACGTACTACGTGAAATCCACTACGGATGTTGTGGGAATTATTCCGGAGCCCGAGCACTGGCACAGAAATCGATTCGGCAGGGATATTATTGGCCCACCATCCAGTAAGATGCCCGAGAGACCGTTAAGAGATGCGATAAATGCTAACGATTCGCCCCAATACCTCACCTGCGGCCTGAAGAGCTCACTCCTATGGCTGGACCCTGGTCGTTTGCTCAATGGGGGGTTGATATCATTGGCCCACTCCCGACGGGAAACGGACAAGTTAAATATGCAATTGTCGCCGTCGACTACTTCACAAAGTGGGCCGAAGCAGAACCACTAGCTACCATCACAGAAAAGAAGACAACGGACTTTATTTGGAGGGCGATTGTGTGTCGTTTTGGGATCCCGAATACCATAATCACAGACAATGGGCGACAGTTCGACAATCAAGGATTTCGCGAATTTTGCAGAGGATTGGGTATTAGAAATATTTATTCATCTCCTCACCACCCACAAGCCAACGGTCAGGTCGAAGCGATCAACAAAATTATCAAGAACCATCTCAA
Organism: Liriodendron chinense; assembly: GCA_003013855.2. NCBI lineage: Eukaryota > Viridiplantae > Streptophyta > Magnoliopsida > Magnoliales > Magnoliaceae > Liriodendron > Liriodendron chinense. Next base: position 1,533,030 of record ML058546.1, read on the forward strand.
AGCGAAGCTCGGAGAAAGAAAAGAGCCTTGGGCGGAAGAACTTCCTGAAGTGCTATGGGCCTACCGAACCACAGCTCGGTCCACTACCGGGGAGACCCCCTTCTTTCTGGCATTTGGAGCCGAAGTCGTTGTGCCTGTGAAAATCGGAATGCCCACAAGCAGGACGAGCCATCATCGACCCGACCAAAACGAAGGCCAACTGCGAATGAGCCTAGACCTACTCGACGAAGCAAGAGAAGCTTCTCAGGTACGAGTAGCCGCATATCAGCAGAGGGTCCGGCGATACTACAACTCAAAAGTGAAAGAGCGACAATTCCGAGCCGGTGACCTCGTCCTTAAAAAGGTGAACATAAACGACAAAACCGGCGTATTTGGCCCCAATTGGGAAGGGCCATACAAGGTCGTCAGCTCGCGTCATCTCGGCACTTATCGGCTCGAAAACATGGAGGGTAAACCTCTTCCTCATCCATGGAACGCCGAACATCTCAAAATCTACTATTCGTGAACAACGGACTGTACTCGGCACAAAGTATGTATTTCAGAGCAATAATTTAATAAAATCCTTTCCTAGGAATTGTTTTACGACGTTCTTTCAGTGCGACCTAATCTCGATATCATACGCTTGAACTTACTGAAGTACATGGAGCAATAGGTGGCTGACCTAGCTAGCCAACCCCAAGTCAGTTTGACAACACAAACACGTTACATCAATATTAACGCAAAAGTAAACTCTACAAAGGGATTGACAAAATCTGCCTCTAAAGGGCTTGTATTAAAGGTAAAATGTTGTGTACATTTTTAAAAAAAAAAATAAATAAATAAATATATCCCATTCAGTCTTTGCCAGCCCCAAACGTGCCAGCCCCAGCATCTCCGATCCAAGCCTCGTCCTCCTCCTCCTCGTCCTCATCCATAGGCGTAAGGTCAAGGGTGGGGAAATGCTTGAGCACGAGATGCTTGCACTCTTAGAAGCCATCATTGTACAACTCCTCAGAAACTGCAGACAACTTCTCGAGCTCAGCCTTCGCTCCATTAACCTCTGCCGAAGACTTCAGCTGGACCTCCTTTAAAAGCCCAGCCAGGTTCACCTTCTCCTCCTCGGCTGTCTTCAGAGCAGCTTCAAGAGATTCGGCTTTATTTTCATCAGATCGAGCCTTGGCCTCTGCCTCCCTCAGGGCCTCCTCTAGGGACTGGACCTGTGCTTGAGACACTTCCAACTCCGATTGCGCAACCTTCAGCTCGGACTGAGCGTCCTTCAGCTCGGACTGAGTGGACTTCAGCTCGGACTGAGCGTCCTTCAGTAGAAGGAAACATCTCTTTAGCTCAGCCTTCACAGCTTCAGTCTTCGTCTTCCAGGAAGAAGCAGCAACCAGAGCCTTCTGCATCTGGCGATTCCGCTGGGCCATTACCTAGCGGATCATGATCAGCAGAGCCGAATCCTGCGAAAGTAATACAATTAGCATGTAAATCAAAAAGCATCACAGGCACACGACAAAGAAAATAATAAAATTACCCTGTAACTGCTCTCTATCGCAACCCTGACCATTTGATCCAGGTCGGAGGAAGCTATAGTATTCAGGTCTTGAGGGATGCTGTGGTTGACACGCATGTATGCGTTGACACCCTCCATCCAAGACGAATACTGCTCCGTTAACGTAGGCATCTCGACTTGGTCCTCCCGTTGCTCAGCACCCCCAGCAGGGGCAGCAGAAGCAGCGCGTGGCTGAGGAGGACGAGAAGTGGAGGCGTCAGCAGCGGGTTAGTCAGGTCCAACTGCAGCAGGTCGTGGGGCATGGGAGGAGATAACTGGAGGTGCGGGAATGCTAATGGGCTCGGCTCGTGAACCCGAGTCATCCGGCACACTGATCACCGGATCCTCAGCGGATGTCACCGGGGTGGCTGTCGGCTCGGCTCCGACTGATGGTGAATCCGAGCCAGGAAGTTGCCTGGATCCGCACACAAAAGACCGAGGCAAGTGGGGCAGTCTCTGCGCCTCAGTAGTAGCCACCCTCTTTCTAGGGGGCTCAGCAGAGCTCTGCCCGCGATCCAGAAACCGAGCTGGAATTTTGCGAGTCTTGGAAACCGCCTTCGGAGCCATTCCTGTCCAAGAAAAAGGAGGAAAAATGAGAAGAGAACGAAACGAAAAGAAGAAAAAATAAGTTATCATTCAGCCTACCGACCCGATTCAGAAACGGAATTAAAAGTGATCACCCTATGAAAATCCCTCTCTTCAACAGGGAGAGCTCGGGCTTTGTAGATTTGTCTCTCTTGTGCAACGGACAAAGCTACCCGAATGGTCGCCGAAACTGTACGAGCAGACAAATACGTTAAAAAAAAAGGGATGAAAAAAGTTTTGGGAAAATCAGTTAGGTCAGAACTTCCTCCGACCTGGTAACGCAAAGTCAGCTCGGACTCGGAAGCTCAAAGGTTGAGGTTCGTCCGGCGCGCACTCCCAATTGCCCGACGCAAAGAACCACTTCCTTTTCCAAGTTTTGGTGGAGGAAGGTAAGCAGGTAATTATCGAGCCGCCCTGACCCGGTAACGACGAAAAATAATAGAGTCCTTAGCCGCCCAAAGACTTGAGAATATACATCGAGAAAAGTTCGTTAGAAGTAAACTCCTTATTTCCTAACCTCTGCCACAGTATGTAGCATCCGATCATGCACCTCCACGCATTCGGTTGCAGCTGACTCGGAGAGAGGCCTAAGACGCTAAGGACTTCCCTCACAAAAGGGTGTAAGGGCAATCTCAGCCCGGACTCTAAGTGCATCAAAGAGATAACTACTCCCCGGCTTTAGGTCGGCTCGGTCAGGAACCCTAAACTCTATGTAATCTGGAAGTTCGTATATCTCCCTCGCAGCATCCAGCTCGTCCTAGGTAATCTGCGAAACCATACAATCTAGTTCAAAGGGCTCTCTATGGGCCGTGGCACTACCAGCAGCTGACCCAGGAGGTTCGGACTCTCCCTCTTCAGCGGCCTCATCCATCCTCACCCCAGAATCTGATTCACAGGGATTTGCCCCCTCGTGGCACAGAAGAGGTAAATCAGACTCACGGTCATCGTACCACACCTTAAGAATTGCCTCAGAGCACGAGGTTTCTGGCTCCGACATTCCCCAAATAAAAAAAAGAGAGAGAAAAGGAAATCCTTTGGAAAATAAGAAAAGGAGCGTACCAGAATGCTGGCACGACCGGTTGGAGGAGGAAAGTTGGAGAAAGTAGAGAGGGAAGAAGAACAAGAGCACGGGAGCTTAGAGAAGCGAAGCAGTAAAGAAAACAAAGAAATGTTTCCAAAATCTGGCTAAGTCCCGGATTATATACTTGGGAAAGGGCCTGGGCCATACTCAGGTCCCACCGCATTCAATGCAAAAGCGGCACGTGGCGAACCCCTACTTGGTAATTTGAAAAGCTGCGCCGTTCAGGACACGCGGCGACACCCCGTTCGATTAAATCATATCGACGCTGTCACGCCGTACAGAAGAATGATGGCTCTTCGATATTTCAAAAGACACATTTAATGCTATTTTTCCGCCCATCGAAACGGCGGCGTTACGGATACTAAATGACAAAAAGCATTTAGGTCGGCAATTTCCTCTTACGTTTTACCCCCCGAGCCAGACAAATTACTCTCGAGGGTAAAGGGGGCTTCTGTTGTGGATAAAGAGCCGACCTGAAAGAAGGTTGATCGTACCGACCCGGGAACGACGAGCCCACCCGTTTCAGGTTCCGGATACAAGTCGGGTCGTATTAACCCGATAAAGGTTGGTCGGCTTAATCCGATATGATAAAGATCGTCTCGAACGAGCAGAATTGCAAATTCGTGATCTTAGGCCCACGCCGTGATATCAAAAGGAAAGATCGACGTTCCCAGCGAATAGGGATCAAGATCTTTGTTTGTTATGGAAAGATCCAAAGATCTCGGGAACCTAGCTGGCAGTCCATCAGAATCACGACTCTCCAAGAGGAAAATAGTTTTGCGACCTAAGTCTATAAATGAGTACGTTCTCTCCATTATCAAGGTATGAAACTGATATCGATCTACATTGAGATATTCTATTATCAAAGATCCAACTGACTTAGGCATCGGAGGGTTACCGGCTGGGCACCCAACCACCCCCCTTATTCTTTGTATCTTTCGCAGGATCTGAGGAATCTTCCATCCCGATCGTTCCCTACAAGAAGTTCAACTCCATCCAACCATCCAGATTGAAGGATTTTCCTTCTCGTCTGTTGACCATTTTTTGGTAACAACAGTGACCTTATCAATAGATTGGATGGTAAATAAACACTACCGAAACATTAAGGTGCACCTTAAGAAGTTTTTAACGGTAGGACAATCAATCACCATTGTTTCTTATGGTGTGGTCCACCTAATAAATCTGCTTCATTTTTTATATAATGCCCTAAAATGATATGAAGAAATGGATGGACAGTGTGGATACATAATACATACATCAAGATGACCCTCATAGTAACTCCTCGGTAAGGCCCGCACCATCTTAGGTGAGGTCGGGGTCTCACTTAACCCGCTCTCCTCTAACAAATAGCATGAATTTTAGTGTAATAACCCTCAATTCTTTCTAAATTAACAAAACGTTCAATTTTTGTGAGGTCATCATTTTTAGCCCCACATGAGAAATTACAAACTTTTCGGTTGAAAATGCCCTCTCTGACCACCACTTTGGATTTCAACCCCCCCCCCCCCCCCCCCCCCCCCCCCCCCCGGGGGTTGGATCCCCCATGAGCACAATGAATTCCCCTGGGGAGTTGGATATCCCCTGAGCATCCCCTGAACACTGTAGATCATACCTAGAAAAGTTAGGTGCGATCCACGGTGTAGTAGGTGGTTAGAGGGGCATTTTCGACCGAAGTGTTTGCAACTTCTGGTGTGGGAGCTAAAAAAGATGAGCTTCATGAGAAATTAGGGCTGAAAGTTGGGCAGGTTCAACCCGACCGACCGGTGACCGACCCGACATTGGGTTGGGCTTGGGCAAGAAGTATCGAACCCGATCTCGAGCTTGGGCTATGAAAACATCAACCCGATGAAGTTTGGGTCGGGCTTGGGTTGAGGTCTCGGGTTGCCCGACCCAACCCGAACCCGATCTATATACAAGTTACTTATACTTTTATTATACTTTAGTGAAGTAAACTCATAATATTTACTTATATTTTAACTTATTTGTTTAGAAAAAGTGAAGTTCTTTACATAAATAAGTACATATATAATTAATAAAGCCATAGGTACTAAAAATAAGGCGCGTATTGAGACATAATAGACTAATGTAATAACGAAAATATTAGCATGTATCAACCCGACCAACCCGATCAACCCGACCGAGCCCGCTTGGGTTGGGCTTGGGTTGAGAATTCTCAACCCGAGGTTGGGTTGGGTTGGGTTAGGGTTGAGGTATAGGAACCTTGGGTTGGGTTAGGGTTGAGCACCAACCCGACCCAACCCGCCCGACTTTCAGCCCTATGAGAAATTGGACTTTTTGTTCAATTAGGCAGACCTGGGGGTATTACACTAAAAATCCCCACACCTGAACGGATTAGGTGCTACGGTAACAACATAGTAGGTGTTACCCTTCGTGGGCCCACCTTGATGGTGCGTTGTATATCCACTTCGTCCATTATGCAAATCCAGATATCAGGTGAACCACACCACAAGAAACAGTGGTGATTGAGTGCCCCACCATAACAAACTCCGAAGGGCGGATCGTAAGATTTTCCTAATGTTTATTTACAATCTAACCTGTTGATAATTTTAAGAAGATTTGTATGAAGGAAAAAATACAAAGATCAGCTTGACCCAAAACTTTTGTGTCCCACAAAAGGCTTTTAATGGTCATTATCACAGTTCCAGTGGTATGGTCCACCTGAGATTTGGATCTTCTTACGATTTGGGATCATGTCCTAAAATGAGATGAAAAAAACAGATGGACGGCGTGGATATACAACAAATACATCAAGGTGGTACCGGGAAGTCCGGAAGAACGGGCCAAAAAGACTCATCTGACTGTTTGGCAAGACGCGTTGATTCTAAACCGTTGTTTCCACAAATGTTCACCTGATGAGTTGGCTAACCTAATTTTGGGGCCAGATCATCTGCACAGATCGGACGATCCGGTGGAAGGTTGTAATGAAAACTTGTCAACGGTCCGGACTTAACAAGAAAATGTCCCACTCAGAAATAACGATCGTTCATTCCATTTGATTTTGGAGTAGCACAATTCGGACGGTTTGGTTTTAGTTAATGTACGCCACTTGTACAATTCTTTTGAGTGCCTGTGTATCAACCATCCAACTCCTCTACAGTATCAAATCACTTTCCTCCTAGGTGCGACATACGTGAAAGACTTCACACTGCCCATCAGATCCTATGGATAGAATTTGATAAGAGGTTTTAATAGGTGCTTGTTCACATTTCCTTTACAATATTCCATAGATGTTAGGTTTATATGTATTTTAAATTCAAAACTACATACTGTATGTAGATTTGGCGTGAGCCGAGTCGAACCAGGTCAACTCAGCAAGAGTAGTCACTGAACGTTGGATTTTGTGAGACTGAGAACCGTCGTTGATCAAGGTAAGTGGGTGTTTATGCTCTACTCTAGCTTAATCTCCTTATTAGATTTGGTGATTATTTCAATCTTAACCCTAAGCCGTAGAATAAACCTTAACCTAAATCATGATCTAATCATATGATTGTGTGTGAAACATGTTAGAATTGGACCGTACAATATATACATTTAATTCTAGCAACACGAGAGGACAATCCGACATAAGAGGTGAAGATTTCCCTTCAAGCTTTTCACTTGAATCATGGAAGAATTATAGTTTATGCCAAATGATTTATTTTAATTTATCTCTTGATCATATGTTGTGCTTGAGCTAACATGGATAGGGATTATCCAGGTATGCTTTAAATTTATTTTACTTATAATCTATAGTTCATTGTTCGTCATGGTTATGTGTGGAATATTTGCACAATTTTTGTTAAGTGATGGATCAATATTGATTCTAGATTGTTCCTTGAAAATTAGTGGGCTACATTATTGGGAACCTAATACCATGGTGGGATATGAATTTGGATTGTCACTTTGTGATTTACTTGATCTCTTATGTGGTTTAGGGTGACGAGCCCTTACTTTGTGTCAATTGTGACTGATTTTGATAACTTACGTGGATGGGTGATGAGCACTTTCATGTTTTGTCCATGATGGACTTTCATTGATGTTATTATTACCTCATCATGGTATGGACACAAAGGCCCCTAAGAGTAAAGGTTTTCATAATTTATTGTTTTGTAAATCAAACTAATAAAGGATGGATTAATCATGCATTTATAGCACATTTTGAATTTCACCGACACCGATGTATTGTCCTGTGACTTCGGGCCGTGATACCGATGTGTCCTTTGTGACTTTTAGATCATTGTGTGGTAGTTCATTTGCATTGTGACTCCGATAATTGTCCTTAGTGATTGTCGGTTCACATGTTCCAGCTGGATGTATCCCCAGGCTAATGTGCACTCATGCATCTATGCATTAATTAAGATTAACATTGTTAAGTGAATGTTGTAATCATTTTATTTTATATTTGAAACTATACTTGATTATGGGGATGGATGTGTAATCTTAGGTGGAATTTTCATTGAGTTGGCCACTCCCTCTTTTGGTATTCTAAAACACCAATTAGTTTATGCAGGACTAGAAGTTACAGATATGCCTGAATAACAGTTCGAGGATCTATTGGATAAGATGTCTTATGTTAGGTATTGGAGCTCAATCAGTAAATAAACGATTATTGTACTAGCTTAGTGGACAAATAGTTGATGTATGTGATATTAGAACTCTAAACTCAAAGTTCAATTCCTCTCTTTTTTGTTTGATACATACCATGTGAATGCGATTGAAAAGAAAAAAAATTTGTGATTATGAAGCATTCATTTATTATAGTTAACACTCGAAATTTTCGAGCACGAGTGTATACCCGGGCTGCAAAAATTTGGAGCGTTACAGATACATTCTTACATGGCTCGACTAAAAGAAGGCCAAATGAAAGTGAAAGTAATTCGTAAAATTTGAGCCAGTCCAAAGTGGGCATAACGTAACTAGGGCTAAGCATATACAGTCTGAAGAAATTCATTTCGGATAGAAAGAAATTGTTGTTTGAAGTGTGAACCATAAATTAACCATAGCTTTTGATCTGAGTATCGTTATAAGATGTATAACATATCAATCTTTATTATAATGACTCATCCGAGGTTAACTGACCCATATAGTAGGTCACGTTTGTCCGTTTCGTGAGAAAACGCATGCTTCTAGTTTAAAAACAGGATTGTTGAAAAATTTATTATTTTTAGTGATTTTGATTTGTTGTATTTCTTTATCTTTAGAGTTTTAGATTTCCAACTTTTTTTAGAGATTAATTGTAATCACATGGGAGTGCCCTAATAAAGTGAATTTAAGACTTTCTAATTTTAGAAAAAACTTACTATTTTAGGTGAGTTCTATTCTAATGGAATTAGAACTTATATTAGAGTTATAATTTTGTTATTTTTGATAATTACGAATTAAGGTTTTATTTTTTCTTTATTAATGGTACAATCGAGAATTATACATATTATACATTATTGATTACTAAAATTTTGAATATTCCTTTTTATCTAGAGGGTTATGTTATAATTATGTAATTGATAATCTAAATATTTTGTAATGAATTAAGTGTTGCTTTGGATTAAGCTCTGACATCCGTTTGACTAGTGTACTGCCTACCTCTAGGTTGGTTGTCACAGACTTATTCGATCAACTAAGCGGGACACGGTCGACCGATAGTGGCCATTGTTGGTTTATCGTCGTCCACTTCGGTTCATAGAATAAGCCCCATTTAGAGTTAATCATTCTTGTATTTCATTATTGAATCACAATATATGGAATCTAGATTACCTTCGTTTTCATTGTGAATAGTCCACTTAAAACCGTATTGTGACTCGATCCACTAAGTCTCATGAGCCAGGCATGGTAGTATGGGACACCGTGTTTGAGTTGTCGGCCTACGCTGAGGTGGTGCCTTCCTGTAGTGACCAGTGAGCATTGACATGTGTGACATATTGTTGTTCGAAAGACCCTTGTAACAAATGTGATCCCGACCGATGTTAGCATGCCTGTGCACCGTTCGAATGACCCGGGCGTGCATTTGTTTAACCTTGAGTGACACGCCCGCACCTCTGAATTAATTAATTGTATTTGATATTTTGATGATGAAACCTTCCGCTTGGTTTGGGCGTGACTGATGAGTTACGACCAAACTATGCTTTCATAAGTGTATAACTCAAACCATGGATCGAGGGGTTACTGGCGATGATTGGTGACGCACAGTAAGGAGCTAGATGTTCCCTGTTAGACTTTATGATACAACGACGGTATTCTGACTTCACCAATTTGCTGAATAAATTAAACTAATAAATACTTTAATTAATCATGCATACATGACATTGCATTTGAGGGGGACTCACGTGGCCTGGTTGCTTGATATGGCGCCAGCGTTACCTTAAGCACTTCATGTCATTTCTCTGTGTCATCCAGACTGGTGTACTCGGTTACAACCTGCTTTCACAGGTGGACTCTCGATACACAGTTGGTTGAGCCAGAGCTTGCCCGGGACATGCATTGTATGCGGAATCATAACTTCTATTCAATAAATCAACTAGCCTAGGACGATGTATGATTTGTATGTGGTCATTAACTAAACTTGATTGATTTGATAACATGCTGGGATTAATACACTTATATAAACCTATTATAATTTAAATATCCCGAGTATAATCTTAGGGTTACTTCTTCACTATGTTGGCGTTTTGATGCCTTCTATTTGACACATGTAGATGCCCCAGGGATATGACCAGTTGGTAGTGCGCATGGTAGTCTTTTAACTTCGTCACTTTTGGTAGTTGCATTTTTCCTTCCCATTACATCTATTATGATTTGTATAATTCTCATATGGGCTGGCACTGTATTTGAATTGTACATCTAGGGTGTTAGCCCTATATTTTTTTTATTTAATTACCCCTACTTTGCTTATGATCCGCTAATTAAAATGCATTACTCTGATTATTTGTGAATGGAATGAAGGTGAATCTGATTGAGGACACACATGAGAGCATTTTCCACGTGTGACATTCCTAGATAAGCATTTTATTAAGTTAATCCCCGAGAACTCGGGATTAGAGTCACCATACTTGGTTGCTGATTTTTCGGGGGGTTATATTAAAAGAAGCCATCCAACCGTCCACTTCATGTTCGAACCACCCAATCATGGTAAATCAACTCTAAGACCATCAAATCCATTCATTTACCTATTCATTCACAAATTTGACCCGTTCATCTTCACCTTATCTATCAGCCATATATAAACCTATTTAATCATCGCGATCACAATCTAATGACCCCACTCCCAAGTATACATACATATACAACCTTTCTATACATCTTGAGCTTGCCTATCATTAACAACTCAACCTATCATCGATCCAAACCATTGGTAGTTTTCCTCGTTAACCAAATAGCCTTGCAACCATTTGATCTAAACACCCATCTGCAGATCTGATCGTTCATCTACTCCTTTATGCTTTAAAGAAACTTTAGATCGCTATTCTTGCAATTCTAAGACCATTTGACTATCGGTTTAAATATTCAACACTGTATAACCATCCATTCAAGAAGACCCATTTAGAATCATCCTTTTGACTATCCAAACCACTCAGTTGGTGGGCCATTAGACCTTAGCCCTTCTGAGACCAACAATGCAAACCTTGACCCTTGCGAGACCAACTATCCAACTTTGACCATGTTCGCTTAAGAAACAAAACCCAAAATAAAGAAAGAAACAACGCATGTGAGTCCCAAATCTCATGAGGATTCTCTAGCGCCAAACATTTTGTTCAAACTCGTATTTCTCTCCCCCCTTACGTTTCTTCATGCTATATTTTAAAACCTTATGACAAAAGTGGATCATTTGATCTACACCGTTCATATAATAAATCCAAATCCATGCAAACCCAACCATCTCAATTTGATCTTCTTCTTTAAATTTGGATTACGCTAGGACTCCAGATGATCAATGAATGAGAGCTATCTGAACCTAACATTCTAAACCTATAACAACAAGCTGTCGAGAATCATCACATTTTCAGCCCAACCGAGTCTTTGATCCGGCTCATTTTTTGTCGTATGTCCTAAAATGAGCTCACAAAAAGGATGGACGGGTTATATTTATCACAAACATCACGGTGGGCCCCACCCAGGTTTCCAACACAGGAACTTTTTGCGAAAGGCTTTGGTAAGAAATCCGCGTCTGATTTGAATGGATGTAAATTATTCAATTGCATGCAGAACTTTCCTTTCCCTAGCATGCCCATAATTCATATAGGTGGGACGCATCATTTGGTGATCAAAACCATTAAGATTATGGTTCCGATCATTGATAGACCATGCCCAAAGAATCTCCTTGACCCAACAACCGTAACCTTTCGATTCTTCACATGCAAATGAATGGTCCGCTTTCAATGAAGAGTACAGGAAGGCCTAAGTCAAGGGCTTACAATCTTCCAATTTTAGACATTTTTTGGAGGGATGGTATACTTATGATGGGGTATCAGATCAATGGCTTGGATAACCCAACCATGGGCCCCACATAAATGAATTGGAGTTCCCTACTGAGCCTCATGAAAAAATACCCCTCCAATAAGGGCAGAAACAATAGGTGTGTTTACCATCTTACCATCCAAAGTTCCAATTTCCAAACATGCCGAAGGAAGGCATCCTCAAAGGTTTTTTTAGAGTACTTTGACAGAACTCGAGGTGGGTCGGGCGAAATGGTTCAGGTATACACAGGTTGAGGTACGATCCAGCCGCATTCACCCGGGACCGGACCCTTTTCTATGTTGAGTCGGGGCGGTTTGGGTTTTTACCGGATCAGATCGGACGGGTCGATCGGGTTAAACAGATGGATGTGCAGCCCTACTTGTATATATTGTGGGAGCGGATTAGCTAGGTGAGACCCTGGATCCACCGAGGTGTGTGGGACCCCTGACTGTAGGGCCCACTGTGATGCATGTGACTACATCCATGCCTTTTAGGGGCACGATCCAAAAAATGAAGAACTTCGAAATCCAAATGGAGCATAGTACAAGAAACAGTGGTGATTGACCATTAAAAACTTGTGGGCCACAAAAGCGTTGGATTAAGATGATATTTGTGTGGTCTCCTCATCTACGTATTTGTGACCTTATCGACGGGTTGGATGGAAAATATGCATTCCGGTGGAATCCATAAACCAAACAACTTCTCACATTATTACAGCGGCAGATACATCCATCGGTGTAACCAAATTTAATGACGGATTTATACATATAGTGGGTTTATCCGTAACTAATATATACAATATTTTGTGACCTTATCCGGCGGATATATCTGCAGCTAATATACCATTTAGTGGTGCAAACATCTGTCTCTAAATATACACATAGTGGTGGTTTATTTTATCCGTAGTGACATTCCTCCCAGATAAATCTGCCGCTATATTGTGTTATAGCGGCAGAAGATTTTATCTGCCGCTCTATAGCGGCAGTCCATATATATCTGCCGTTGGATCTATACCGACGGTACACTTGGCGGCGGATATCGAATCCGCCGCTGAACTGCCACTATTTCTTATAGCGCCTGCCACTATTTCTTATAGCGCCGGATATAGGACCTATAGCGGCGGATTTAGGTGTAAATTGTTGTAGTGACTGTTTCCTGTGGTGTGGTCCACCTAAGATTTCATTCACCTTCGTTTCAGGGATCATTCCCTAAAATGAGCTTTCAAAATGGTTGGACGGTGTGGATTCAAGGCACATACATCACTGTGAGCCCCACAGTCAGGGGTCCCACCCACCTTGGTGGATCCGGGGTCTCACATATATTGTTATGGTTGCAAGGTTTTGGTGAAATCAACGGCCAGGATGGTTTTGGCAGCGGCACGTTGGCTGCCTGGGCTGCCCACGGGAAGGCGTTCTGCCAACGCAGTTTTTTTAACTCGGGGTAGGCCCCACAACACTCTTTCTATCTGCATCCATTGATTCCTTCTCTTGTCTTCCCCAACTTTTGTGGCCACTTTTATTGACCACAAGCATGTAGACTGTAGCAATGCCTTGTGCGCCCGTGCACTCCAAGCAAAAAAAACAAGTGCTCCACCTTGTAAGGACAGTAAAAGTAGAAAACGTGTGAGAGATTACCACCTTTCATCATGTGTGGGCCATGTAAGGACAGTAAACTCATTGTAGTGGCTAAAAATGCATGAAGAAATGGATGGTTATAAAATTATAATCGATGGCCTATATCCAAAGTAGATATAGGGTCTTCATGATCAGTATCTTGGTCTGGATTGTGGTATATCCCATATTTTCTGTGGGGTCCAGCTGATGAACGGACTGGATCTCACTCAAATGTCCCATTTTGCCATGTTGCCCTATTAATTAGGAATTTATATTTTTGTTTGATAAATGATCAAGTGGGCCACATGAATGGACCGCTTGTTTCTTTTGGACACGTTAGCATCAACATCACTCATCTAGACCGTCCATTAGGTCCACTCCACTCTTATCATGCTACTCTCCGAAAACCACATCAATTGGATGGTTTGGATATCTGATTATTACAGTTGGGGTTGGGCCAAACCAACGGTCCAGATTGATTGGTAATGTGAATTTGTATGGGAAGGTTCCCATACACCTTTCCATTTCTCTATTTGGAATTGTAAGGCAAGTTATGAATGAGATGGGTGGGATGGTCGGCATGGCTGACCTTCCCAAACTCCCCTTCAATAGATTTAAGTATATTTTCAAAGAGAAATGCTCCTAGTTGCATATGGCTACTTGGACAGTACAATTGATTGATCTGAACCGTCTATTTTGTCCAGAGTACATTGTATGGATTACAATGCTAAAATTACATGGATCAGATTAGCCAATCCATAATTGATTTGCCCTTTATTTTTTAGCCATCTCTTTTTAGACCCATGTATGGGATGGTTAGGGTTGCCTGAGAATAGTGACTCTTTAGAATCATAAGCAATCTATGAGGGTTCGCAACAAATAGATTGATCGAATTGTTGATTGGGCCCATTTTTGTGTAAATGATCTTGACCATCCATATTAAAGGTTAGTGATCAGATTGTTACAATAGTTAGATGTGATATCAATGGTATTCTGTGAAATCTGTGGTGGACACAATGGATGGTCTAGATCGATTGATTGGATTATCTAAGTGGGCCAATCAACTACGAGTACTATAACTTATAGTGCTTGGAGAGCACTGGTTCAAATCTCATTTTTAAATAATAACAATTAACAGGGTCTAAAGTATGATTAGCATTTTAATGATATTATTATTTGACTAGATTCGTTGTAAAGTCACGGCCTCGGCAAGGGGCAAAAATGTAAAGAGTGTTGGAGAAATTTCTTATTTGCAATGTCACATAAACATGAGCATGGCATATCACAATTAACCTGTAAGCAAAAAAAAAAAAAAAACTAGCTACAAAAGAAGTATTAAGACCCATTTTGTTACATTAAAAAAAAAAAAAAAAAACCCGTTTAATGCCAAAATGTTGTTTTGAGCCAAACTCCTGTAATGTGTGTGAATGCACTTTGCCAAACCATCGTACAAAACCCCATTTGACGAAATTGGTATAAAAAAAACTCACTCTCCAAAAATCAACTAAATTAATTTTGATGCATCCACGAGCAAAATTGCATAAAAAAAAAAAAAAAAAAATTCCATTCTAGCATTTTCTACCAAATGTTGTTTTGAGCTAAATCCTAATTTCTTTTAATATATATGTTAGAATGCAATTTTTGGAACCATCGTCCAAAACTCCACTGGACGAAACAAGTATTAAAAAGCCCTCTCACCAAAAACTAATTGAATTGATTTTCGATGAATCCCCATTGACAAAATTGTAGAAAACCCTACTAGCATTTTACACCAAATATTGTTTTGAGCCAATCCCTAGGTTTTTTTTTTTTTTTTCCCACTTAATGAAATTAGTATTAAAAATTTGGTCACCAAAAACCAATTAAATTGATAGTTGCAAAAAATCCTTAACGGCATTTTACGCCAAATGCTATTTTAAGCCAAACCCTAGCTTGTTTTAGCAATTGGATGCAATTTCACATACCATCGTGTGAAACACACTTAACAAAATAGGTACTAAGAAGCCTACTCATCGAAAACCAATTGGATTGATTTTCAATGAATCCATCGATAAAATTATGAGAAACCCTCTATTTTGGGCATCGAAAACCAATTGGATTGGTTTTAAATGAATCCATCGGTAAAATTATGAGAAACCTTTTATTTTGGGAGTTACGTCCAAACAGGCTCTTAAGGTAGCATTTGGATGTTAACAATCTATTTCATTCTACAAATGTGGTTTGCACAGTTAAACATTATTAATGAATAATTTCTTAAAATTTAAAAAGATTTCACCACTAATTCTTTTCCTCAGCCTTCAACTGAAATATATGTTCTTGATTTTGTGGAATTATAATCCCATCATCCTAACATGATAAAGAAAATAAATGCTCATAAATCTTTTTCTAAAAAAAAGTTTTCTTTCTAACCTTTCATGGGTTGCTTCATCCAAACAACCTCTAGAGAGTACTCTTCTTTGATGCAAGGACCTTTTACAAGCTTGCTTTGAGCCATGATCAAATACACTACTATTACATTTCAAAGATTGTCGTAACTATTCATAGTAGAAATTAAACAATAATTATATACAAGATGGATGCAAGGTGTGTTTGGGAAATGATTAGATTTCTAGTGCACAAAATGTTCTCTTACAATGTTGTCATTGGACCCATAAGGATCTAATTCAAGCTAATTTGACATAAAAAGCCGGTGCCATTATTGTAAAAAAACATTACCTAAAAATAATTTCACTTTTTCCAAAAGCATTCTAAGTCTATCAAAGAGAGGATGGAGTGGGCTAATGCTTGTGATGTTGGAAAGTGTACCATTTTAGTCTACTAGATTTTATCTTTTATTCATTCATGTTTTATTTATTATTTATGGTCATTTCAAATATATGGAAAAAATGTGCCGACAGTCTTGTTGAAAGGCTTCCAAGGTCTTTGTATCTTTGGAAATAAATTATGATAAGTTTGACATAAATACATTATGAAGCTTAATTTATCAAAATCTTTATTTACTTAGCATGGTTGGCGGATAAGTTGGGATAAGTTGTGGGGGGTTAGTCAAGGTGGGCCCACTATGTCAATCCATCATCTGATGTGTCGACCCATATTAAGCTCAAATCACAAAAAAATCAAGTTGGTCCATCATTCAGGTAGGCTACACTAGGGGAAATAGTTGGGAGAGGGAAACCCAACCTTGATTTTCAAAAAGCACATCGGGATGTGTATGTTAAATCCACTTTGATCTCATTAGATGAGTCGTCACGCTTTAGGCCTTTTGCCCAAAAATTAGGCTGGTCTGTGATTCAGATGGGTCACACCATGGAGAATGGTTGGGAGGGACGCCTACGTTTGGGTTTTTACAAGGCCCATCCTGATGTGTATGCGAAATTCACTTTGGCCATTAGGTACATCATCTAGGCCCCAGGTTAAAAAATAAGTCTGGTCTTTAATTCAGGTGGGCAACACCAAGGGAAAAACTTGGTGGGCATCTTTCTATACAATTTTTCTAATTATGTGGCCCACCTGAATCACGAACCAGCCCGATCGTTGGTCATTAAGCCTAAAATGCAATGGCACATCTACTGGTCGGAGTGGATTTTACAAACACGAAAGTTAGGATTTTCCAAAAATCATTTCTCATTCAAAGAGTGCATAATCACATGAATAAAGTCACACCAACCTGTCAATCTGGGATCCGAATCAAAATTTTATTTTTCAGAATGATAAAAAGCTTAACACCTCTCAAGCTAATAATAGCATCTATGTCTTGTGCTTATTATACTTATCCTCAGACTTGACAAGACCTAAATTCCTAGTGGGGATGTGATTGATTACTTTAATCTATTGACATGTGAACTTCTAAGTGGATCATAGTTAGGTGGTCAATTAAGTTTCCTAATAGGACTAAGACTCTCAACAAAAATATTATAATCCTAACAAGTTTAGCCTTATTTTAAGAACCATAATGATTAGTTCATGTGGTGGTTCAAACTGACTTTTAAACATCATTTTAATTAGAAAAATTAATTTCAAAATCATCATATACATTATTTTGTAAAACTAATAGTTTTGATTTATTTAGTTGATTAATCATAACCGATAGATATAATGGGCCTCAGGAATAACATAAAAAAAAGCTAATGTATGGATACATGTATTGTGCATAAGAGGAAACATCCATATGTATAGTTGGACTTCTATGAGGTTTGATTTAGTCAAAAGGCCATTACTTAATTAACAAGGACTCCACAAAGTGCCCTTGAGTTATCTTTCCACTAAAAAAATGCACCCTCTTTTAAAACTTTCCATGCAGCTATCTTCTTTTGGACTCATTTTCATCAATATCACCTATCTTAGACCACCCAACAAGTGGAACCCCTATTGGATATATGGTCTGAAATTTCCATGACTAGGCCTATCTTGTTCATCCAATTTTTCATGAGACCAACTAGATGGTTCAGACCATCTGTTAGTATGATCAAGCCAAATGGACGGTCTTGATGATACCCACGTGTCCAAATGCAACTAGGTGCATGGAAACTACCCATTGGATAATTTCTCTATCACAAAAATAATCTTTTTGGCTCTTTGGCACACTTTTCCTTTTTGTACGTGTGACAAGAAAGAAAGTGAAGATGAACACGTGTGAAATCAATGGTGTACGTGTGACATTCCATTGGAACTAGAATTCAAACGTTGGGACCAAACTTTTAGATGGATTGACTAAAAGGTGGTGGACTATAAAAGGCATTCATTCCCCGTGGAGGTGTTCGGTACCGCGAGAGCATGTTGATAGGTACACACGCATTATCATATTTCCGTAATGCAGCGATAAATAAGCAATCCAGACCGTTGATATTATGGGTCCCACTATGAAAACCAGATCCTTAAAATATGAAGGGAGGAAAAAGCATGGGTCCCATCATATGAACCGATTGGATCACTGAATCATGAGCCCCACTGTGTGATGTTCCTGGAATATATTTTCGGGTGGGGATTGGATGCGAGGAATTACAGGATATTTGACTAGATGCTCTAGCTTCTGACAAGTGGGGCCCATGCTTCTTTATCCAAGAGCATTTGCCTCTGTCCTGCCACCCTCCATCAATGAGAAGATCCTGACCTTTTGGCATCAGATAAAGAAAATCCAGTGACTAGTGGCTGGGATTCTCCAATCTGGAAGAATTTGGGGATATAATCTATGCAGGGCGTGGAGGAACAGATCAACGGTCTAGATTCAGAACCAAGGGGGCCCATTGATCAGAAATTCGAACACAAGAATTCTTTTCCACCCTCGAACTCTTTAATGGTGCTGATCTCCAACACAAGTGGCATGCTGGCAAGAAACATGGTATGGTACAGCTAGTTGTTTGCTAAATCGAGACCGTCTATTTGCTTCCGATGACTTTCCACCAATCAAATAATTGATTTATGAAATTAGTGCCTTTGATCAATGATCCATACAAAATGGGCTCAACACTTGTACGGTTCAGATTGACTTACTTGTATAATGCCTATACAAAATGTCAGTGCCTGTGTATCAACCATATTGCATAGATAGAGTACCAATGTTTTTGGACTCTGCGAACGACACATGTCACGGCATGAGCGAACCGCCTCGGGCCAATGGTCATATCACTGCCCGACTCTAAAAGCTTCAACCTTATCTGCACCCATTGTGGGTGGGCCATGACCTGACATTGGTAGTTCACCGTCACTTGAAAATAGTGATGACTCATCCACCAAAAGTTTTGTCATAGTTTTATCATGATCCGGACCGTCCAAATTGCTCATCCTGTTGTGGACTGAGCATAGTTGTTAGCAACCATCTGATTCCATCCGTTGAATTTTGGACCACTTGCTATTTTACTTTTTAAAAGTACATTTGATAGCCTCCAATTGGACGGCTGAGATGTAAAACTGATATTTGCATAATAAAGGCTCATTGAAAGCTAAATCGAGCCGAGCCCAATCTAGCTTTCCACTGTTTGGTTTGGTTTGGTTTGGTCAGCGGGTGACCTGGGCTCGGGCTATGCTCGGCTTGATCTTCGAGCCCAATTGACAGGCTTGGCTTGGTTTGGTTGAGCTGCTGAGTTTGTTCGAGCGAATTTGAGTTTCAAGATTTCGAGTCTAAATTCGAGCCGAGCTTTTGAGCCACTATCGAGCTTGGGCATTTGAGTCGAATAGAGCTTGGGCTTTTGAGGTTGGGGTAGTCAGACATGGGAGGTCGTTGGCTGTCAGACAAGTGCGGTCGTCGGCTAGAGGGAGGTCGATTGTCGGACAAAGTTGGAAACTGTCGAAATGGGTCTTGCCCGGGACTAGAGTGGAGGTCGACTTTCGAACAAGGTTGGGGACTATCAAAATGGCCGGCGATGAGCGAAGAGAGAAGAGATGAGAGAGAGAGAGAGATCTAGAGAGAGAGAGAGAGAGAGAGAGAGAGAGATCAAAGGGTCGTGGTCCTCGTGGAGGTCGGATGGCGGTTAAGTAGCCGCAAGTAAGGGTGACTTTTAGGGGTTTTTTTTTATATATATATATATTATATAATAATATTAATATATTTTAAATACCGACCTTGTACACGAGCCAAGCGGAATTGAGCCTGGTTTAAGCTGAGCCAAATCAAGATCTGGCCAGGCTTGAGCTTGGTTTGAATTTTCAACAAGCCCATAAAATAGGCTTGACTTGATTTATTTAACCCTATGAGCCAAACTAAATCGAGCTTTTTCGAGCTGAGTCGAGCGAGCTTTTCAAGCGAGCTTGGTTCGTGTAAATCTCTGTTGAAATCACATATCTTACACCATTTTCTTCCCAACGCTTGGGTAAGGGATCGAACTTCTTGGGACAAGAAGCTAGGTGAAGCTTCTGGTGGGGCCCACCGTGGTGTTTGTGAGAAATCTATCCGGTCCATCCATTTTGCCAGATCATGTTGGGACATGAGCCAAAAATGTAGCAGATCCAAAACTGAAGTGGGCAGCACGACAAGTAAAAGTGAGGATTGAAATTCCACCGTTGAAGTATTGGGGGGCCACAGAAGCTTTGGATCGGGAGAATATTTTTGGTTTTTTCAGTTCATCCTAGTAGGAATGACCTTATGAACAGTATGGATGGCATGTAAACATTACAATGGACCACAGAGAAGTTTCAATGGTAGGAATTTTCCTACCCACTTTTTCCTGTCGTACGCCCACTTGAGATTTGGATCCAACTGAGTCATCACTATCTCCAGCAAAAATACGGATGTACGGAGTGGATTTTTCACAAACATCACGGTGGACCCCACCTAGCTTCCTGTCGCAGGAAGTTACTGCTAAAAGCTTTGGCAGTCAATCCCCGTCCGGTCTTAAGGGACGCGCTTTGCGCACCGAGTAACTGGGGACACTCTAGCATGTTGAGTAAACTCTGTAGGGCCCACCATCATGTATATATCTTATCCCCGCCGTCCATCCATTTTTTAAGATTATTATAGAGTAGAATACGAAAATTTAAGCATATCCAAAGCTCAAGTGGACCACACAAGAAGAAACAGTGGGAATTGAACACCTACGGTTGAAAACTTCTGGAGGGGCCACAGAAGTTTTGGATCAAGCTGATATTTCTTTTTTCTCTTCATCTATGTCTCCGTGACCTTATGAACAGTTTGGATGACCAATAAACATCATTGTGGGCCTTACGAAGTTTTCAACGGTGGATATGTTTCAATTTTGGTATTATGACTTAAAATAATATGGTAAAAACGGATGGACGGTGTGGATAAGAGAAATACATCACGTGTGCGTTAACGGTAGGACATTCAATCAAAACTATTTCCTACAGTATGGTCCACCTGATATTTGGATCTTTTTAATGTTTTGTCTCGTGGCTTAAAATAATATGAAAAAGCAGATGGACAACGTAGATATAAAATACACACATCAAAGTGGGCCCTATGGTAAGTGCCACACCTTATTGGGTGAGGCCAAGCCGCACCTAGGGCTGCACATCTGCCTAGTTAACCCGCCCAACCAACCCAACCTAACCCAGTAGAAAACCCGATCCGTCCCAACCCGGTTGAGAAAATGGTCTGGTCTTGGGTGGATGCGGTTAGACTGTTTTTTATTTAGGTATGGTTTAGGGTACATGCCAAACCCGCTCGACCCGACTCGTGTATACCCGATTTGTTTCGCCCGACCTGAACCGTCCCGTTTATACTAATTTATTACTTTTAGAAATATCTATACGACATTATCAATAGGTTGAATGGTCAATAAACATTAGGGTGGACTCTAGAATCTTTTAATGGTGGGAGTTCAATGACCACTGATTTTTGTAGTGTGGTCTACCTAAAGCTTTTATCTGCTTCCTTTTTGGGACCATGTCCTATAATAATATGGAAACATAGATGGACGACATGGATTTACAATATATACATCGAGCTGAGCCTCATGGTAAGGGTCTCACCCACGTGGCTGGTTCGGGGGTCTAACCGACTCTCACCCAAGCTGCCCTCATCTCACATTCACAAGGAGCAGATTAGGTGACATCCGGGATCCACCAAGGTGGGTAGCCTCTGACTATGTGTCTTAAATCCGCACTATCCAACTATTTTGACAGATCATTTTAGGATATGATACTAAAAATGAAGCTGACTCAAATCTTAGGTGGACCACACCATAGAAACATAGTCCTAACCTGACCTAACTCGACCCGGTTTAGCATATAGCGTAGGGTAGGTGTGGACCCTCGCCGATTTTCCCGCGCTCCCACACGACGTTCTTCTCCCTTCCCCTTTCCTTTCGGAAAAGAAGGAGATGAGGATGCGTGAGTGCGAAATCGCCGTTTGTGCCACTGGCTTGCCTCGTTCTCGAGGGCTTCGTTTGGTTGTCGTATTAAGCTGGATATGTTTAAGTGAGTTTATATAAGACCAGAGTCGCCACTAGCCAGTTACTTCGAATCTACAGTCGGCTAGACCCCGTAGAAACGTTAGAGAAGGGAATCCGAAGATTCTTTCCTCTAAAATGACTCCTATTGATCTGCGGTCAGAGATTCAAGGTAAGGGATCACGGTTACAGGGTGGGAAGAGGTTAAGCACCCCACACACTGCCCGTACCGAAGTACGGTCTCTACTTCACAGAATCGATCGAATACTTGAAAGTCTAGTTTAATCCTCGTATATTCTCATGGATGACATGATGCATGAATGCGGGTCTGAACAGTAAGAGTTTCTGATGGGCAGGTTCCAACAACAGGCAAGCCCAGAGCGTACGCTCGAACTGACAGGTGCTTTATGCGAGATGATGCATGCTGTGTGCTTGAATATTCAAAGTGCTTATAGTGATATGTACGTGAATGCAGGTCTGAACAGTAAGAGTTTCTGATGGGCAGTTTCCAACAACGGGCAAGCCCAGAGCATACGCTCGAACTGACAGGTGCTTAATTTAAGACATATGCAGTGTGCTTGAATAATCAAGGTGCTTGTAGTGAAGCAGGGGGGTTGGAAGAAAAGTAAATGTTGCACTTATGCTAGATGCAAATGAGATGATGCTGGATGAATGATAGCTGGGTGGACGGAGGTGTCGCAAGAGTTGGCTTCGAGTGGCTGGATCAAGACTTGGATGGCTTGGGAGGCTTGGACCAGTGGTCAGGCTGGGCTGGACCAGGGCTAGACTCTCCTCACTCGGGCTCTCCTTGGTGGAAAAATGGGCTAAGGGGTGGATGAGGACTCGGAGCTCTCGGGCTGAAATGGACTTGAAGGGATGTTAAAATGAGAAGGGGAGGGGGGTATTTATAGCAGCAGAGAGTGGCACTCTCGTAATTTTTTTCCTGGCGGCCTGCTATGGGCTGCCCGTACGGCCGCTCCTCGGTTTCCAGCGAGTACGGCCGCTCCCTCGGGGCTGCTGTTGGACTCGTTGGTCGACTCAGTGAGTTGACTCAGCGGGTCGACTCAGTGGTTTGACTCGACGGGTTGACTCGACGGGTTGACTCGGTGTTTTGACTCGACGGGTTGACTCGGTGTTTTGACTCGACGGGTTGACTCAGCGGGTTGACTCATCGGGTTAACTCAGCGGGTTGACTCAGTGAGTTTGACTTTTTTAGGATTTTTTGACTGGCCTTTTTTTATGGGGGGTTTTTCAGGGTGGTGTTTAAGACTGGGTTGACTGGGTTCAGGCTTGAACTGGGCTATGGAATGGGGCTTACAAGGGTGAGTTTGGCTGAGTTTGGACTTGGGATTTGGGGGTATGGTCCTCCATTCATCCAGCTATCTCTACCAACAGTGTAGCCGAAGGTGGGGTGTCTACAGTAGGATTAGGGTTGACCCTTTTACAAGTAGGGTAGGGTTAGGGTTGGGTTAGCCCAACCCGGTCATGACTCGGACCGAAACCCGGACCTTTAAAATATATTTATGTTCGGTTTAGGGTTGGGCCCAACCCGACCCGTATGCAGGCCTAGGCCCGCACCTAATCCACTCCCCATTTTCAAACGGTGGTAAGTTGGACAGATGAAGTATTTTTCATGTGAACTGTTGATGTTGTACTTTTATTGTGGACTGTCTATTTGTGGTCCACCAAATTGAAAGGTCAAATTGTCTTATGAATATGATCTTTGGAGGAAAATGTATTGATGATGAGACCCAACAAACCAATAATATGGATTGTGAGGCCCTTTAGAGGTGACCATGCACATGATGGGGATGTACAGGGACGTGTATTGTACAAAAGCACGTGTTACTATACAAAGATGCATGGCTGGTGGCCGTGTTATATTAATTGAGGAGGTGGCTCACCATCACATATATATCTTATCCCCGCCATCCATTCATTTTTTAAGATTATTATAGAGTAAAATACGAAAATTTAAGCATATCCAAAGCTCAAGTGGACCACACAAGAAGAAACAGTGGGAATTGAACACCTACGGTTGAAAACTTCTCGGGGGGCCATAGAAGTTTTGGATCAAGCTGATATTTCTTTTTTCTCTTCATCTATGTCTCCGTGACCTTATGAACAGTTTGAATGACCAATAAACATCATTGTGGGCCTTACGAAGTTTTCAACCGTGGAGATGTTTCAATTTGGTATTATGACTTAAATTAATCTGGTAAAATAGATGGACGGAGTGGATAAGAGAAATACATCACGTCTGCACCTCACAGAGCTTACTTAGCACGCAATGCCTTCTCCCTTCCCAGGAGGACAAGTCACCACCATTTTCAAGGGATCGGATCAGGTGTGCGGCCCTGCCCTGACCCAAAATGATTCGGCCCTTACCGTGGGGCCCACCATGATGTATCCATTCTATATCCATGCCTTCCATCTGCCTTTTCAGATCATTTTATGGCATGAGCCCCAAAAAATGAAGCAGATCCAAATACCATGGGAAACAATGGTGATTGACCAATACTAAGCCACAAAAGTTTTCCATCAAGCTGATATTTGTTTTTTCCCTTCATCCAGAATTTTCTTTTACCTTAACAACATTTCAAATATCAAATAAAAATTACATAAATACTACAGTGGGCCATGGGATGTTTTTAACGGTAGGTCATTCAATCAAAACTGTCCTATAGTATGTTCCACGTGATATTTGGATCTTTTTAATGTTTTGTCTCATGACTTAAAATAATATGAAAAAGCAGATGGACTGCGTAGATATAGAATACACACTTCAAAGTGAGCCCTACGGTAAGGGCCACACCGTATTGGGTGACGCCAGGCCGCACCTAATCCGATCCCCATTTTCAAATGGTGTTAATTTGGAAAGATGAAGTATTTTTCTTGTGAACAGTTGGTGTTGTATTTTTATTGTGGACGGTCTATTTGTGGTCCACCAAATCGAAAGGTCAATATTGTCTTATGAATATGATTTTTGGGGGAAAATTTATTGATGATGGGACCCAACAAACCAATAATCTGGATTACGTGGCCCTGCTTATTAGAACTAACAATGCACGTGATGTGGATGTACAGGGACATGTATTGTACAAAAGCACGTGTTACTGTACAAAGATGCGTAGCCGGTGGTGGCCGTGTTATATTAATTAAGGAGGTGGCTCACCATCATGTATATATCTTATCCCTGCCATCCATCTATTTTTTAAGATTATTATAGATTAGAATACGAAAATTTAAGCATATCCAAAGCTCAAGTGGACCACACAAGAAGAAACAGTGGGAATTGAACACCTACGGCTGAAAACTTCTTGGGGGGCCACAGAAGTTTTGGATCAAGCTGATATTTCTTTTTTTCTCTTCATCTATGTCTCCATGACCTCATGAACAGTTTGGATGACCAATAAACATCATTGTGGGCCTTATAAAGTTTTCAACTGTGGATATGTTTCAATTTTGGTATTACGACATAAAATAATATGGTAAAACGGATGGACGGAGTGGACAAGAGAAATACATCACGTGTGCACCTCACAGAGCTTACTCAGCACGCAATGCCTTCTCCCTTCCCAGGAGGACAAGTCACCACCATTTTCAAGGGATCGGATCAAGTGTGCGGCCCTGCCCTGACCCAAAATGGTTCGGCCTTTACCGTGGGGCCCACCATGATGTATCCATTCTATATCCATGCTGTCTATCCGCCTTTTCAGATCATTTTATGGCATGAGCCCCAAAAAATGAAGTTGATCCAAATACCATGGGAAACAATGGTGATTGACCAATACTAAGCCATAAAAGTTTTCCATCAAGCTGATATTTGTTTTTTATCTTCATCCGGATTTTTTTTTTTACCTTAACAACATTTCGAATATCAAATAAAAATTACTTAAATACTACAATGGGCCATGGGATGTTTTTAATGGTAGATCATTCAATCAAAACTGTCCTGGAGTATGTTCCACCTGATATTTGGATCTTTTTAATGTTTTGTCTCATGACTTAAAATAATATGAAAAAGTAGATGGACTGCGTACATATAGAATACACACTTCAAAGTGAGCCCTACGTAAGGGCCACACCGTATTGGGTGATGCCAGGCCACACATAATCCGATCCCCATTTTCAAATGGTGTTAATTGGGATGGATGAAGTATTTTTCTTGTGAACGGTTGGTGTTGTACTTTTATTGTGGACTGTCTATTGGTGGTCCACCAAATCGAAAGGTCAATATTGTCTTATGAATATGGTTTTGGGGGGAAAATATATTGATGATGGGACCTAACAAACCAATAATCTGGATTACGTGCCCCGGCTTATTAGAACCGACAATGCACGTGATGTGCATTTACAGGGACGTGTATTGTACAAAAGCACGTGTTACTGTACAAAGATGCGTGGCCGGTGGCCGTGTTATATTAATTAAAGAGGGTGGCTCACATTTTGTCTGGGAGTAGGTTATTTTGGGGTCCTCGTGGTCTGTGTACCTGATCTGATCCGTCTATCCCTCATCTTCATCATCGTAGAGCTAAAGATTAGCGGATCCAAGACTCAAGATGGGGCCTACCATATGACTAAAACCTATAAATTCACGTGGTGTGGCCCATCTGTGTCTTGGAATGAATTGACTTTTTTTTATGACATGTCATTCTAGTAGGGTCTGTCTGATTAGTGAATTTAATGACATATACACAACTCAGTGGACCCCACAAATCTCTCGGGAGGTTTTATTGATTGACCGTCCCCTTCCAGCTCTGAACTTTGTGATGGCCCATTCGAGTTTACATTCGGGGTGATTTTTATTTTGTCAATTTAAAATCAAAGGACAAACAAAATGGACGGATCGGATCGGATTAAAACATCACGAGGGCCATACAATAGCCTGGTACGACCATAATAGTGGGGGACCGGGATCATGTTGGCGTTTTCCGTTATATAATCCCTCCAATCAAAATTCTAAAATCTGCAACCTTATCCAGAGTAACAGGTCGCCGTTTCGTAGAACACAAATTGGGGACGCGGATTAGCTACTGACAGGTTGAGTAGCTATCTCGCTACTGAAGTGACGTCACCAACTTCTGTGAGTCCCACCGGGATGTATGTGTTGTATCCACACTGTCCATCTAATTTGAGAGATAATTTTATGGCATTATCCAAAGAACGAGACAGATACCAAGCTCAAGTGGACCTCACCAAAGAAAAAGGTGGCGCCAAGAAGATTTTAAGTTCACACAGACTCAGAAGAAGGGAAAACGCAAATACCAGCTTGATAGAAAACTTTTGTATCATACGATTCCTCCTACAAAAAAGGAAAAAAAAAAAAAAAAGACTTGCGTATGTCGCGTACGTACTTTCACTAACACGAGAAAAAAAAACTAACATGCATGAAATCCAGTCTGTCAATCACAAACATCAAATCTTTGGGAGTTGATCCCAAAATTCTTGATGATTCAATACCAAGTGGCCCATTCAAACGAAATTATACGTAACCTTCAGTCGGGATAGCCTACATGAGAGTTTTAAATACCAATTTTTTTGGTAATTATTTCATCCCAATGAATTACATCAAATGGATGGATTGGATGGAATATCAACACCATGTTGGGTCCTATAAAATACGAATGATTTCGTTCCATTCCAACTGTTTCCTGTATTGTAGCCTATATGAGTTTTTAATGTTCACAAATTCTTGATTGAATGGTTAAAATGAGGTGAAAAATATGATGGACCGTGTGGATCTTATAAAATGGTTACATACACGTGGCTCTCGATTTGTGACAGCAACTCCAGTCGGTTCATTGCGCGAGTTACCCTAGCGCGCCTCTTATCTTATTACAATACAATGTACTCGGTCGCTGGATCAGGATGGTGTTCTTGCCACACGCTCCAACATGTCACACGTGAGATCGACCTGAATAACTCATTGGGTAGGGCCCACTGTAATAATTCCAAACCATAAAATGGTCCACTGCCTCTATGAGTTAGATCACACGTGTATAATGCATAAGAGCCTCTTCTCTTTCTTCTAACCGTCCATTTTTGTTATACAATTTTAGCCCGCCTGATTAATGGATCAGTCTCATTTTTTGAAAAATTCATGATCATCATTCTAGAAACATGATGAATGGCCTGAATTTTGTACATGTGTTTCTAATTAGGGCATGAGGCGAAATATCAACCGGACATCTCAAGGGAGCGGGTACGTTACATCACATTAAGGAGGCGAGAAAAACTGCACAGATGTAGGCCATTTGCCTCATTATCCTGGCAACACGTGCAGAATACCATGTCCCACGTGTTTGCCACTCAGATAGAAGTAGTCCGCGGACACAGCGAATCAGTAGTCCTTGGGTGGAATGCGTGATCATAACCGTTCAAAAGTACCACAACAATCCTAGCCATTCGATTTAGTGAAAAATCCACAAGCTTATAACGGCCAGCTTTTTCAATGTTTAGGATCATTTTGACTGAAACGAAGACCATTCACGGCCCTTCCTTGGTGGAGCCCACCTTCCTGATGGGTTCCCACTTTGACACACGTGGCCCACCCGCCGCACCATGTTTTATTTCGGTGGTCCGCCGACTGCGAGCCTTTTCGCAGTTGGAAAAGGCAACATCAGAGCGGATTGTTGGGCCATGCGCACGTGATGTGAAAAGCTAACTTGTCAAAACTCGACCGGATGCTGACTCGGTTTGGGAGCGGTTCGGTCCGGTCTTATACAGGTTTTGGCCGGAAAATGACGGACCGGAATCACCGACTACACGTTTTACACAGCGCGTAAAACATCGTAAGCTCTCTGGTGGGACCCACCATGTTGTATGTATAAGATCCACTCCGTCCATCAGGTAAGAACTATTATTTTGACCGTAGGTTTAGATTATAATCCAGATTAAAAACTCACATGGGCCATCTCAATACGAGCAATGAAAAATTGCTATGGAAAACGCTAATTTAATACGGTGTGGACCGCACGAGTTTTGTATCTTCTCTTTGTCCCAGTGAGTTACACCTAATTAACGGGTTTGATGAAATATGCATGCCACGGTGGCCCCATACCTATGTAGCGTGGTCCATCTGAGTTGTAGATCTGGTCGAGTTTTGACTGGCCACAGGGAAGCTACATGGGGCCCACCGAAATGTTCATGAAAAATCCACCCCGTCTATCAGTTTTTCCAGCTCATATTAGGACGTGATACCAAAAAGGGGTAGATCCAAAGCTCAAGTGGACCATACTATAGGAAACAGTGGGAATGAAATACCCACCGTCAGATGTTTTGGATCAACTCATAGAGGGAACTTTGAACTCCAAAATTAAAAGTAATATTATGAAAAAGCTCAAGTGGCTAATATTTGTGTTTTCGGTTCAACCCAGTTAGAATGACCTTATGAACGGTTTGGATGGCATATAAACATGCAGTGTGGTCCACTTAAGTTTTGGATCGGTAAGATTTCTCACCGAAATCTCGGTGGGCCCCACATAGCTCCCGACGGAAGGAACTTCTTGTGAGCGAGGGAGTCCCTGGGATTGTACCTGATAGATGGACTGGGTTTTACATACACAACACATGGGAAACTTTTGTACGGCCATCCACACTATTGAAAATTATGTATTGTGGACGGATCATGTCTCTGAATCAATCCTAACCATCCAATATTTAGCTATGCAATGGATGGTTAAGAGCAAAACAGTGAGTGGCCCAAATTGGGACTGGGTAGTGGCAATGGGCCTAGCCCGGCCCATGGACCGGGCCCAAAAAAGGTTTGGTGCAGGCCTGGCGCGGGTGGGCATGAAGATTGATCACATCCCCATTTTGAAAGGGAATGATCCTAATTCATCGGTTGATCAAGTGGGACACATGCATAGAGAAATGGACATTTTCCACAACCTAAGATTGGAATAGCATGTGTAGGACAGGATGCATGCACACATTAAGTTGAGATGCTACTTGTTAGATAGAGGTTGTACAGTTAGAGATGCTACTTTTTTATCCAATCGCTACTACACTTAGCGAGAATTCATCCTGATCGTGGATGGAAAAGGATAAGAGGAAGAAGCCCAAAAGAAACAGTAAATTTCAAATAGAAGGTAGCAAACTAAGCACCATCGGGCACCTAATCGCCCTTCGTCGGTCGCCTGAGCATCGACCAAAATAGTCCAATGAGCTTGAACTGGCAAGACAATTTCAGTCGCCCAACCAAATTACTATCGGGCGCCTGACCATCATTAGTCGCTTGACAAACCATTATCGGGCGCTCGAAATTCATCTGAATTTCAGGTTTTCTTGCTGGACTATTTTAGGGAGGTGTTCGACGCCCGACCACCCTTCATCGAGCAACCAACAGCACGCAATTTGTTGCGCAGATTTGCACAAATTTTCTTATTTGTTTTTTATTTTCAGATTTCTTCCCTAGTTTGCTTAGAACTTTCTCTTTCCATTTTAAGGTTTCCTGGGGTTAGTTTCCTCTTTAAATAGTTGATTAAACTCGTTTTATTGATTCATCCTTTGATTAATAGAAATATTTTGAGTTTTTACTCTATTTTGCTCATGGATTCAAGTTTTTCTTCGTGGATTCGAAGAAGACTGGTTGAGGAATCCCAGTAACTCTCCGGATTCGGAGTAGGTATCTTGTGAGAGAGACAATGATCCATCTCACTCTGTCTATGCTGCGCCAAGTTGTTATTAGAGCGAGGAACAACCTCGGGAAGACAGCTTCTAGCGACGATAACGACAAAATCCCTGCTGACATTGATCATGGGATTAACTATCTCATGGAGAGGATGAAAGCTCTCCACCGGGAGAGTCGGATGGCTATGCAAGGGCTACAATCCGCCCTTGACCGGATTGTGGACACGCTTACCCTGTCCCAAGCACCATGTGAAGTTTAGCCTCCTGTAGTTGTTATAAAGAACAATTCAATTATTCGTAGGGCACTTCCAGCGGCAAATCACAGAGCTACTCCAAATGGTTCGAGCTCCGATGACGAGGAAGTTGGCGGCATCATGGTCCGACGTCCTGGGTATAGAGACGAACGTATAAATCGTGCTGAAAGAAACTATTGAGGTAAGGCCGAACTTTCCAGTTTTAATAGCCTATTATGTATCGATGAGTTACTCGATTGGTTAGCTGAGGTAGAGCGATATATTGAATACATGGATGTGCCAGGAGAAAACCAATTCAAGTTGGTCGCCTATAAGTTAAAATCGGGTGCATCAGCATGGTGAGAACAACTTCAGATGACCTGCACTTGACAGAACAAGACACACATCCGATCATGGCCTTAGATGAAACAACTTCTATGGGCCCGATTCCTCCCCAATGACTACGAAAAAGTTTTATTTCAGCAATACGAAAACTGTCGGCAAGGGATTCGATCCGTAGCTAAGTATCTTGTGACAGAGATGGTGATCGATCTCACCCTGTTTATGTTGCACCAAGACTTCTCTCTTGCATACAATCACTATCTGGAAGACTTTCTTCTCTCTGTAAGTCCATTGTTGTCAAACGCATGTTACGCATTATCGCTTGCATATTGTCATCTCCCTCTGTTGGTAGTCTTCTCCCTGTAGGTACCCCAATACCCTTTTAAGTTTTCTCTCTTTCATGCCATCTTCCTTTGTTGACGGTCTTCTCTTTGTAGGTACCCCACCCTTTCATACTGTAATGCTACGAAAATTCAGCACTCGAGTACAAAGGCTCTGATCCTGAGTTCTCGGGGGTTAACTTCATAAAACACTTGTCTAGGAATGTCGCACGTGAAAAATGCTCCCACGTGTGTCCTCAATCAGATCCACCTTCATTCCATTCACAAATAATCAGAGTAATGCATTTCAATTAGCGAATCATAAGCAAAAGCAGATGTAACTAAATAAAAAAATATAGGGCTAACACCTTAAAGGTACAATTCAAATGTAGTGCTAGCTCATACGAGAATTATACAAATTACAACAGATGTAATAGGAAGGGAAAATACAACTACCAAAAGGGATGAAACTAAAAGACTACAAAACTCTCGTGCGCACCACCAACTGGTCATATTCCTGAGGCATTTGCATATGTCAAATAAAAGGCGTCAAAACGCCAACATAGTGAAGAAGTAACCCGAAGATTATACTCGGGATATTTAAATTATAAACAGGTTCATATAAGTGTATTAATCCTTAAGCATGTTGTCAAATTAATCAAATTTAGGTAATGACCACACACAAATCATACATCATCTTAGGTTAGTTGATTTAATGCATGTATGTCATGATTCCACACACAATGCATGTCACGCCCTGAAATTCGGGACTCGAGTATAACAACTCAAAGCCCGAGTTCCAGGGTGTGAATTGAAAATTTGAGCATAGATTCCTTGTGATTCAATTCTACACATCACATAACTAAAATAAATCCCAAATATAATTTTTTTTCACTAATGTATTATTACATTGAATTTTACAAAACTAAAACAAATTGATTACATTCGACGCTCGTGTGATATGTGACCCTCTGAATACTCTCATTTGCCTATGTCTTGTTCTTCCTGAAAACCTGTAAGAACTGTGGTGATTTGGGTGAGCTAAAGCCCAGTGAGGTCATTTCCATCACAGGTAATATTCCAGTTAATAAGAGATATGATGCGAATCATCAATGGATAGAATTGTATGAAATATACGAAGATAAAATTATGATTGATACACTTTATGATTTATTATAAATGAAACATGATTATCATGATGTCATGTATGTTATAATACGTGTGAGAGCAATAAATGTATAGGAACTCGCTGCCACTGAACATTAGGAACCTGTCGCAAATCAACTATGCTCACCTAATCGGTACAGCGAGGCGGCAAATCAACCATGCACGCCAGTTGTTGAACCTCCAATTTATACATGATATGGCCCATTACATCACATTATATGCATGGTTTGCATGTTTAAAAGACCCATCTAATGCAGGTTCTGTGATTGTCGGAATGAGAGCAGACTTCATCTAATTGGAGACCAAGAAGAGACATTTAGGAGCCTTGGATGAAGACCCAAGGTGGGCCAAAGAAAGAAGAAAGCAAAGAGAGAGGAAGGAGAGAAGAAAAGAAAGAAGAAACAATGCAGAAACTGGGTCCGACGGGTCAAGACCGGTCTAGACCGGTCGGCTGCACTCCTTGGACACCTGCCAGACAGGTCAAGACCGGTCAAGACCAGTCGGCCAGCCTGTCCGACCGGTCAAGACCGGTCGGCCATGCAATTTTACACTTCCAGATTTCAGGCAGCAAGTTATTCCCTTTTTAGATTTTCGGAACAGTTTTCTGAAGCCATCTTGATGATATTTGGAAATCCAACACATCCATGTCGAAGAGGAGCTCGACGCGGAAATAACCCAAGTGGTCTCGGGTCGATCGGAGCTATGGATTGACCGTGGTGGCCAAAACAATACGAACTGTCCAGAAAGTTTCAGATTTCGCTGTTCAACTCTGGGCCGGTCCAGGTGACCCATCATTAATGATATGAAGAATCTACTTTGACCATATTTTAGACCACATCCATATATGAATAACCACAAAAGTTTCAGATCAAAAGAATGTGTGGTTTGATCGTACCAGTTGAAGAAAGATGGACCATCCAGAAAGATCCAACTGCACAGATTTTATAAAAGCCCTAAGTGTTCTAATTTTCGGGCCATATTCTGGAATTGTTTTGGACAATCTAATCCATTCATGATGTAGAGGAGGAAGTTTTATACCAATGTTCAAAATTTGAGATCAATCCGACCTCTGTACACTCCGGAGCGTTGAAAGCAAGATGACTGGTTCTGAAGGTACCCGAAGTGCGCGATTTTGAGAGGCGGTCGGTGATATGATTGGTGGGCCCATTCAGAGGATAATCTTGAAAATCTAAATCATCTATAAGGAAGATCACATTACAAGGAAGCAACAAATCAAATTTGAAGGCAATCCGACCATTGGTTAAGCCGTACCAAGCGAAACAAATTCTGCTATGTTGCTGTACTATTGCTGCACTATAAAAGGAGGTTCTCTCTTCTATTCCAAATCAAGCAAGGACGTGGGAAGCAAGGAGTTCAAGTCATAGGAGGCTACCTAGCCTCCTCCAGCTAGTTTTTCTTCCTTTTCTTAGTTCTAGTTCTAGTTTTAATATGCTTTTCCTTAGCTAACCTCTTAGCTAGAGCTAGAGGTGAAATTTGTAGTTGGTTCAAATGCTTTAATTCTTTTATTTCAAGTACCATTTTCTTAATTTTAGATTTTGAAGTTCTAGTTTGAATAAAGTTTGGTTTTTTTAGAAGTTTTGTGAGAGTTTATGTGCTCCGGACATGAGTTCCTTGCAATTCTCTGAGATTATCATGATTGGGTTGTTTGAATTCGAATTGTAGTAACCCTTGAGCATGCCATAGTCCATAGGCATGGCTGTTACTCCGAAGGCTACAAGTTCAAGTTCTATGTGTTTCATTAGAACTAGAAATCTGATTTCCAGATTTAAGTGGGACTGTTTGTACTTGAATGTTATATCTTCCAATTAGATGAGAGATAGGACTTTGATTCTAATTGTGTTGTACTTGGATGAATGGATTGGCATTGGACTACTACAAGTGGATCCTTGATGCTCTAGTTCTTCTTATTTTCAGATTTTCTTATTTCATGTGAAAAACTACTTCCTTAAACTTCTTAGATTCTAGTTATTAGAGTACTTGGAATTGTTTACCTTTTTCCCTGTAGATCGACCTCGGTCTTACCGAGATTTATTACTACATCGCAGCCTTACACTTGAGGCGAGCGAACAAGTTTTTGGCGCCGCTGCAGGGGAAGAGGTTAAACGGTTCTAATTGTTCTAGTAACTATAGAGTAATCTTAGTTAAGTAGGATTTTCAGTTTTTATAGAAGTAGATTTTCTGATTTTTTTTAGATTACTAACAATTTTTATTTTATTTTGTAGGACATTGTTGCTGACATAGATCTCACTCTATTGGGTAACATCTCCCCATCTCCCTTCTTGTTGTTCTTCTTTTTTCTAGATTAGGGTAGTTCCAATTCTTTAAAATCTCATTATGGCTGATTGGAAGTGTGGTACTTATGCATACCTTTTGGAAGATGAGATGTCAGACCATGGAATTGAAACTCTTTATGATTGGAACCATTATAAGCATAAGTATTTTTCTGAGATTCAATCAACCTCCACTACCCCCCAACGTAAGATGCTACGTGATTACCGGATTGAAAATAACATGAGTGTTCCACCGGTTATGGTAGGAGGTGTGCAACAACAAAAGGAACAGGTGAATAGTAGCCAACCGATTAAGACAATGCATGATTACTTGTATGGATATGCCTATCAACCATCATATAACTTTTCATCCTAGAATGCGTACAGTCTTAATTGGGAAAACCACCATTCTCCTTGTTCAAGGGAGGAACCAACCATGGTTATTAACAATCACCCTAAAACGTCTTCCTCGTGTGATGATAAGTATACACAAATACTTGAGGAAATATGGAATGAGTATGTAGATGAACAATCAAATCAAGCTTACTCGCCATCTTGTGAAGACGTTGAGCCCGAAATTGGGGGCATCAAATCAATCCCCTTTAATGAGGAGGATGGGACTACCCAAGTCCCACCTTCTTCGGATTTAATGAATAGACTTTTAGAGGAGATTGATTTCGATGATCCCAATGTCATCATCAATTATGGTGAGTCCACTATCTCTTTTGGATGCTTTAAACTTAATGATGAAGAGATTTCAATGACGGTTGACGAACCCGAGGAATCCCTAAAATTTGAAAGCGGTAGTGGGGTTGCCTACAATGAGGGTTTGGTGAATGCTTATGAACCTATGGTTTCTTTTTCACAAGGGCATAATGATTATGAGTCTCTAGAGGATATGCAAGCTAGAGAGATGGCCGAAGTCAATCTTTTTGAGTCCTTCCACCAACAACACATGCCAAATTCTAGTGCGGTAGACCTCCCTTTGATTGAAAATTCTGTTCTTTTGGATGATGAGGTGGCACAATCTGAAATTTTAAAAGATCAACCAATGTTAGATGATGTGCTTACCACTGAATCTGAAGAATTCTCTTTGGAAGACCTCCTCTATAGAGAGGAGGAATTCCTTACCATTGAAACAGAATTTCTTCAATCATTAAGGGAGGATGAGGACCCTTCATCCGACTATCTCGATTTCCTAAAGGAATGCTTGGCCCAATCTTATGATCTTGATGATGAGATGATTAAGGAGTTGGACATTTTGTTAGACACGGTGTCGGTGCCTGAAGAACACCATTCCACTGTTTTACACTCTTTACCATTGTCTATGGAAGCACCATATAATTCTGAAATTGTGGAGGAGACAACTCTAACTGAAGAATACACGATGAATGTCTCTCCACCATCATGGGTCCTTCAGCCTATTGAAAATTCTGATTGGGAGGACCCGTTTTTTATCGATCATAACCCATATCAGAATTTGAGGAGATATCTTTTTGCTGCTCTTATCTCTTCCTTTTATGCATGTGGTGCACAATACGATTGGACTTCAATGATAAGAAGCACACATGTTTACTGTCGAGCAGGACTTTGGATGGTCCTCATGAGAAATTTATTGAAATTCATGAAGATCCTGCTCAAATTTGATCATGTAGTCGATCGGACTAATCAAAGGTAGGTAGGTAGGTTAGGATTTATTTTTCTACAATTAGGATTGAATAAGTCTCATCGAGACAATGGAAGATGCTAGCATTGATCAACTTGCTACCTCAGGTATTCTCATTCTCACTCTCCTTTGTTTTATTTCATTGCTCTCATGTTATGCTTATTGTATATCTTGTTACATTGAGGACAATGTAAGATTTTGGTTGGGGGGTGAGATGAGATTCCTCATCTAGCAGTTTGTAATATTTCGAGCATCATATGTGCAAATTTTTTCAAATTTTCTAAAAATTCAAAACTCTTTTAGAAAACCTTATTTCTATGCATTTGGGATGATACGAGTATAAGAAGAGGAGATACGAAGTGAGTGATGTTACAAGCTGTGAACTTCTCTTAATATAATGGTTTTATATGTGAATTCCCCTATTTCTGTGATTGATAGAAAATTTGAACACTTTTACACCTAGTTCACATTACACGATTTTCATGGGTTGAAAGGATTATGTGATTTGTGGATTAGTTAGACTTTGATTTAAGGTGTTGGGAAACCAAGCCGAGGTACTTTGTCTATCCTTGTCCATCGAAAAATAATGAAAGATATGGATTTTTAAAAATCCTATCTAATTTAAAAGAAAAAGGAAAAGAAAGGATGAAATTGGGAATGATGGAAAAATGGTGGAAATTTTCGAAAAGGGCTACCTATTACCAACCGGGGGATGGTCTACCCGTAACCAAAGCCGGAAATGGGACGTAGTGTGAAAGCCGTCGGAAGGACGGTAAGGCAAATTCCTGTCATTGGCTTGTTGTTGCTCTGTACACCTTGAGATCTATAGTTTAGTCGATCTATGAAGAAGATAATCCTAGAAACTCATGAGATGAACTTTCACTATGCACACTAGGTTGAATTTATTCGAGTTCTTCTATTTATCAATCAATCAGTGGGAATTTCATATGGACACTTATTATGTTTTAAGAGTTTAAGGTTTTAATGTCTATCACCTAATTTTTTCAAATTTTATACTTATATGTCTTGGAATGGATAGAAACATGGTTTCTGAAGGAGAGTTGGTTTTTGGAGGTTTGAACTTGTTTCACGCATGTTTTGCTCGGGACTAGCAAAAAGCTGGTTGGGGGGTGTGTTGAACCTCCAATTTCTACATGATATGGCCCATTACATCACATTATATGCATGGTTTGCATGTTTAAAAGACTCATTTAATGCAGGTTTTGTGATTGTAGGAATGAGAGCAGACTTCATCTAATTGGAGACCAAGAAGAGACATTTAGGAGCCTTGGATGAAGACCCAAGGTGGGCCAAAGAAAGAAGAAAGCAAAGAGAGAGGAAGGAGAGAAGAAAAGAAAGAAGAAACAATGCAGAAACTGGGTCCGACCGGTCAAGACCGGTCTAGAACGGTCGGCTGCACTCCCTGGACACCTGCCAGACAGGTCTAGACCGGTCAAGACCGGTCGGCCATGCAATTTTACACTTCCAGATTTCAGGCAGCAAGCTATTCCCGTTTTTAAATTTTCGGAACAGTTTTCTGAAGCCATCTTGATGATATTTGGAAATCCAACACATCCATGTCGAAGAGGAGCTCGACGCCGAAATAACCCAAGTGGTTTCGTGTCGATCGGAGCTACGGATTGACCGTGGTGGCTAAAACAATACGAACTGTCCAGAAAGTTTCAGATTTCGCTGTTCAACTCTGGGCCGGTCCAGGTGACCCATCATTAATGATATGAAGAATCTACTTTGACCATATTTTAGACCACATCCATATATGAATAACCACAAAAGTTTCAGATCAAAAGAATGTGTGGTTTGATCGTACCAGTTGAAGAAAGATGGATCATCCAGAAAGATCCAACTGCGCAGATTTTATAAAAGCCCTAAGTGTTCTAATTTTCGGACCATATTCTGGAATTGTTTTGGACAATCTAATCCGTTCATCATGTATAGAAAAAAGTTTTCTACCAATGTTCAAAATTTGAGATCAATCCGACCTCTGTACACTCCGGAGTGTTGAAAGCAAGATGACTGGTTCTGAAGGTACCCGAAGTGTGCGATTTTGAGAGGCGGTCGGTGATATGATTGGTGGGCCCATTTAGAGGATAACCTTGGAAATCTAAATCATCTATAAGGAAGATCACATTACAAGGAAGCTATAAATCAAATTTGAAGGCAATCCGACCATTGGTTAAGCCGTACCAAGCGAAACAAATTCTGCTATGTTGCTGTACTATTGCTGCACTATAAAAGGAGGTGCTTTCTTCTATTCCAAATCAAGCAAGGACGTGCGAAGCAATGAGTTCAAGTCATAGGAGGCTACCTAGCCTCCTCCAGCTAGTTTTTCTTCCTTTTCTTAGTTCTAGTTCTAGTTTTAATATGCTTTTCCTTAGCTAACCTCTTAGCTAGAGCTAGAGGTGAAATTTGTAGTTGGTTCCAATACTTTAATTCTTTTATTTCAAGTACCCTTTTCTTAATTTTAGATTTTGAAGTTCTAGTTTGAATAAAGTTTGGTTTTTTTAGAAGTTTTGTGAGAGTTTGTATGCTCCGGACATGAGTTCCTTGCAATTCTCTGAGATTACCATGATTGGGTTGTTTGAATTCGAATTGTAGTAACCCTTGAGCATGCCATAGTCCATAGGCATGGCTGTTACTCCGAAGGCTACAAGTTCGAGTTCTATGTGTTTCATTAGAACTAGAAATCTGATTTTTCAAATTTAAGTGGGACTATTTGTGCTTGAATGTTATATCTTCCAATTAAGAGAGATAGGACTTTGATTCTAATTGTGTTGCACTTGGATGAATGGATTGGCATTGGACTACTACAAGTGGATCCTTGATGCTCTAGTTCTTCTTATTTTCAGATTTTTCTATTTCATGTGAAAAACTACTTCCTTAAACTTCTTAGATTCTAGTTATTAGAGTACTTAGAATTGTTTACCTCTTTCCTTGTGGATCGACCTTGGTCTTACTGAGATTTATTACTACATTGCAGCCTTACACTTGAGGCGAGCGAACACCAGTGGGCAAATCAATCATGCACCACTGATCCAACCGAGTAAATCAACTATACTCAATAAGTGAAACGATCAGAACTCACTGCCACTGAACATTAGGAACCTGTCGCAAATCGACCATGCTCACCTAACCGGTACAGCGAAGCAGTAAATCAACCATGCACTACAGGAGTCAAATCAACTATGCTCCTGTTCTGTCGCAGTGTATAAATGTATGTATATGTCATGAGTTATGGAAGTACTATTCAAGCATGCAATGCATATCGAATTAAAATCCAATCACACCGTGCATGATTAATCTTTATTAGAGTGTTTCTTTATTT
Source organism: Liriodendron chinense (assembly GCA_003013855.2). Taxonomy (NCBI): domain Eukaryota; kingdom Viridiplantae; phylum Streptophyta; class Magnoliopsida; order Magnoliales; family Magnoliaceae; genus Liriodendron; species Liriodendron chinense. Next base: position 1,573,127 of record ML058546.1, read on the forward strand.
AAATCCTAAGTTATCGTCAAGTAGGAAGTTTAAGAACAATATCACGTTGAATTTTGATAATACTACAACTATCTAGGGTGTACCTCGTTGGCCTCATAAGTATGTAACCTAAGTCAAGTATGTTCAAAAATTTTGATTTGTGTAACAAGAAAGAAAAATTAAGATAAGAAATCAACAAGAAAGGAAATATTGAAAGAAGAACCTTAAGAATGGAAACGAAAGATAGATCTCTTACCTAGGATCCATACTAGGCATAAAGGCAGATTGGAATTAAGAAATAACAAAACATACCTAAACTCATTTAAAGAAGACTATGGAGTAACTCACTACATGGATTTGAGAAGGACAAATCTAGGTTTGAAAGGTAAACAAAAGGGAAATTAAAGGAAATTATCAACGAACGGTACATGTAACGCCTCAGATTTTCACTAACTTGGGAATTAGAAGTCCTTGGGCGGCACCTTCGGGTTATTGGTTATAGGGCGTACCCGCACGTGTGTTCACATGTATTAGAGATTAAAATGGATATTTTTACCGAAGAAATGATGGAATTAGTTTAGGAGTTGGAAGATCACATAGTTGGAAAGAGTTTTCCAACGATCGGGTTGACTCGGGTATGTCGCTGTCTGTAGAGACTAAGTAAAGAACCCTGAATTATCAATCTACTCGTAGATCGACTCAACCATCATGAATATTTTACCGGACCTTGATATTTTAGCCTATTTTTGGTATTTCTGTTTTTTAAACGGTTTAGATTTGGCAAAAACCCTCTATTTCAAAAGGCGCTATGTTTTGAAAATGCCAAAAAGTTGCGATTTGTACTTGGAGTGGAAAATTAAAATATTTATTATTGAAAATTTGATTTTCTAGTATTTTTTATTGAATCCAAATGGGGGTACTTCCTTATTTACATAAAATAACTTAAAGTAAATGGAACATTAACTTAAATGTTATTATATGTAAATAAGCAGACACTGTCCAGGAAGTCAGTGAAACTTTGTACTTGCAGAAAACTGGGCAAGCAGAAGAAATTCTGAACAGCAGGCTTCGGTGCACCGAAAAAGCCTTCGGCGCACCGAAGGAGGCCTTCGGTTTGAGCCGACCAAACGAGATCGTACCGAAGCGGGGTTTGAAACAGTGGCTTCGGCGCACCGACGAAGATCTTCGGCGCACCGAAGGTTTGTTCAGCGAGCTTTGGCCCGAGCCGAAGTACTCTGTCCAATACGCGATTTTTCGAAGTTTTGGGGCTTCGACGCACCGAAGGGGACCTTCGGCACACAGAACCCGTCGAGTATTATTTTTAAAAACGGGGTTATAAACCCCATTCTCTCTCTCTTTCTCATTTCTTTCTCTCTTTCTCTCATTTCTCTCCTTCATCTTCTTCTCCCCTAAGCTCCTAAGCTCCCCTAGCTTCCCTCTTCTCTTCTCAAACCCCATTCCTTCCTCAAATCCTCCACCATGCTCATGAGAATCTTGGATTTTCGAGCTCTCTCCGGCCTCCACCTCCGTTCTCGCGTCTTCTCCGGTCAAAATCCGGTGGCTTTGGGTCGGATTGTCCTCCCCATGGTAGGTAAGGTGTTCATCTACCTCTTCTTTTCCTCTTCCTTCCATTTCCTTCATTTTTGGACCATCAGGTTTAGAAACCCCTATTTGTTTCTGACGAAACCCTAACCCTAGGGTTCCTCTTGCTAGGGTTTGGGATCCCGGTCATTGATTGGGTGTGGCCCACGCTTTGTAGAAGCCCTATCTGAGCTCGACTCCGTTGGGATTCCGATGGTCCGCCGAATTTGGGCCCCGATTCGTTGAATCGATTTGGAGTTTTCCCAAATTTGAAGTACCACAACTCTAAACCCTAATTAGACATTTGATTAGATTAAACCCTAATTGATTAACACTAGATTTGCGATTCGTTGTAGGTAATTGAGGTATTTCTCAATTTTCGGCGTTTGGGCCGCCTCCGAATCGCTGAATTTCAACCCTAAGGTGAAGATCTACCCTCAAGCTTATTCTCGACAAATTCTAATTAAGGATTGCTTGAGTTTATATGTTAATTGTTGATGTGTGCATAACATGTTCGATGAAATGCCTCAATGGTTGTTTGATTGATAACATGCTCGATGAAATGCCTGAATGATATAAATTTACAATATTGTAATATATCTATGCTTGTGGATGTATGTGGCGCCCTGTGTCATCCGGGTCCTTTGGATTGATCGGGCTAGTCGGTCGGGCCAGGTGCTTGGATATGTTTATGATTAGGTATTTAATAACCTAAATTATTATTATAATAAGTTAAGTGTTTCTTTGGATTAAGCTCTGACAACTATTTGATCTACTGCCTACCACTGGGTTGGCCGTCACGGACTTATTCGATTGACCATGCGGGGCACGGTCGACCGATAGTGGCCATTGTTGGGTTGTTGTCGTCCACTTGGGTCCATCGAATAAGCCTCATTCAGAGTTAATCATTCTTGTATTTCATTATTGAATCACACTATATAGAATCTAGAATACCATCATTCCCACTGTTAATAGTCCACTTAAAACTATACTGCAACTCGATCCACCAAGTCTCATGAGCCAGGCATGGTGGTATGGGACACCGTGTCTGAGTTGTCGGCCTACGCTGGGGTGGTGCCTCCCCGTAGTGACCAGTGAGCATTGACAGGGGTGACCGATTGTTGTTCGAATGACCCTTGTAATAATGTGACCCTGGCTGATGTTTGCGTGCCTGTGCACCGTTCGAACGACCCGGGCGTACATTTAGTTAATTCCGAGTGAAACGCCCGCACCTCTGAATAAATTAACCGTATTTGATATTGGGGTGATGAGCCTTTCCACTTAGTTTGGGCGTGACTGACGAGTTACGGCCAGACTATGCTTTATGGGTGTATAACCCAAACCATGGATCGAGGGGTTACTGGCGATGATTGGTGACGCATCACAGGGAGCCAGATAATCCTGGTTAGACTTTATGATACGATGTGGTATTCTAGCTTCACCAATTTGCTGAATGAATTGGACTAATAAATACTTTAATTAATCATGCATATATGACATTGCATTTGAGGGGGACTCGTGTAACCTGGTTGCTTAATGTGGCGCCAGCTCTACCTTGAGCACCTCATGTCATTTCTGTGTCATCCGGTTTGTGTAATCAGTCACGACTTACGACCTGCTAGAAAGGTGGACTGTGGAATCTGATACCAGTTGGTTGGGCCAGGGGCTTGCCCGGGACATGCCTTGTGTGCGGAATCATGACATCCATGCATTTAATCAACTAGCCTAGGATGATGTATGATTTATATGTGGACATTACCTAAACTTGATTGATTTGACAACATGCTTAAGAATAATACACTTATATGAACATGTTTATAATTTAAATATCCCGAGTCTAACCTTGGGGTTATTTCTTCACTATGTTGGCGTTTTGACGCCTTCCATTTGACATATGCAGATGCCCCAGGAATAGGATCAGTTGGTGGCGCGCACGGGCGCCTTATAGCCTTTTAGCTTTGTCCCTTTTGGTAGTTCTATTTTTCCTTCCTATTACATCTATTGTGATTCGTATAGTTCTCATATGGGCTTACACTGCGATTGAATTATACATCTAGCGTGTTAGTCCTATATTTTTGGATTTAATTACCTTCGCTTTGCTTATGATCCGCTAATTAAAATGCGTTACTTTGATTATTTGTGAATGGAATGAATTTAAATTTGATTAAGGACACATGTGGATGCATTTCCACGTGTGGCATTCCTAAAATAGCATTTTATTAAGTTAACACTCGGGAACTCGGGATTGGAGTTTTCATACTCGAGTGTCGAAATTTCGGGGTGTTACGTTACGAGAGATGAATTACTCACCTGCGGTGTTCCCTAGACTCCAAACAAGCTTATTTTGAAATCTGAGTCGACTCAGCGAGTTGACTCGCTAGGTTAACTCAAAACAAAGTTTCTTCTTCTCCTCTTTCTTCTTCTTCTTCTTCTTCTTCTCTTTCTTCTTCTTCTTTTTCTTCTTTCTTTCTTGGCCCTGCGACGAGGCCTCAACAGCAGCAGCAAGGGGGTGAACACATCAGCACGCCACTCTCTCTCTCTCTCTCTCTCTCTCTCTCTCTCTCTCTCCTCCCCATGATTTCTCTTTCTCTCTGAGCTTTCTGAAGAGGTAGGGATGAACGTCTAGGGCCTAATATAAAGGGCCAAGGTCGGTGTATAGGCGGTGGTGTGGCGAGAGAAGGTTTCGGTTGGGTCCGAGTTTAAGTAGGATAGGGAAAAGACTAAGAATTCGGTTCTCCCTCTACATTAGCACTTAACAGCTTTTGAACCGTTCAAATAGTAGGTGAGTTCCACGAAAACAATCCCCTAAATTTTTAAGGGCCCAAGCGTAGGATCGGTCCCGATCTTGAGCGTTTTGTTTCGTTAAGCTCCGGAGATAAACGAACTATGCGGTCCACTCTAGCTTCTACTTACAAAAAGAGATTCGCCCCTTTGTAGTCTTAGGAGGGGGCTACATAATGAACGGGGTGGATTTCCAGATGGGGTCCATCGTGATGGACGGTGTGGGCCGACTGGGTCGGGTTGCGCGGACGCTGCCTGATGTTACAGCGGCAGCGTCCGAAGAAGACGCTCTCTTTCTTTTTCTTTTTCCTTTTCTTTTTAAACTAACGTGTGTCACAAGCACCGGCACAAGTGGGGTCCACTGATGAACGGTGTGGATCAATCACTGGGGCCCACTTTGCTGGTCGTTCGGATGGCCCAGCGTCGGCAGCGACAGACGCCGTAACATCGTCCGCTGAGGAATCGGCGAAGAAGAAAAAATTTTTAATGTTCCACTTGTACGTGGGGTCCACATGTAGTGGACTGATATAGTCTCCTCCGACCAACAGGTGACCAACAATAAGTTAGCCGTCGACGAGAAAAATGAGGCAGATCCGAGCTACTCTGGCTCACTTATGAAATAATTTCTAATTAGGGTATTTGTAAGATGATCGGAGGGCTGAAATTCGACATGTATGGTTAAATTATGTCCTAGAACTAGTGTATATAGTTTTGTGTGAAAGTGATTGCTAAAAATCATAAAACTTAAAAGTGGCAATTTATTTTAAGTTTAACTAATGACATTTTCGTAATTATTATAAATTTATAAGTTTTGTGAAATCTAGTACCTCTAAACTGTTCTAGGGTTTATTCTAAGCAACTTTAATAAAGGGACCATACTAAAATTCCCTACTGATTATCTAATATTAATTTATCAATATTAAAGCTATTTAATTTATTAAATAATTAACTAAATTATAATTTAAAAGATTCTAAAATCCTAGAGTGTTATAAACACACCTGAGCAGGTTCATTGGGTTGGAAAATCAATGATCTAAGCATATGTCTGGTGATAGGCGAAATGTACGGATCAGATTTATGGACAGACATGTGTACAGGACGATGTGAAGATCGTACGACGTGTTTGTGTTTATCGTGGAATTCGAAATCGAAGCAGACGGCTAAATATTTCAATCTAGCAATAACAGATCATTCTAATGGTTAGTTTATTAACTTAACTAAGTACATTAAGCTTTTTCAGAGGCCTAAAAATGTCGGAATATGTATAAAAGTGTACACATGTGTATGCGTGTGAACAACACGGCCTATAATTTAATTTCTCACGTATGAACATGCACTCGTGTACTTATTCGTGTGTCTAAATTTTTGAAATATTACAATGCCTGTCCCGGGCAAGCCCTGGCTCGACCAACTGTGTATCGAGAGTCCATCTATCAAGCAAGTCGTAACTAAGTACGACAGTCCGGATGACACAGAGAAATGACATGAAGTGTTTAAGGTAGCAGTGGCGCCACATCAAGCAACTAGGCCACACGAGTCCCCCTCAAGTGCAATGTCATGTATGCATAATTAATTAAAGTATTTATTAGTCCAATTCATTTAGCAAATTGGTGAAGCCAGAATACCGTCGTTGTATCACAAAGTCTAACTGAGACCATCTGGCTCCCTACGGTGCGTCACCAATTATCGCCAGTAACCCCTCGATCCAAGGATGAATTATCCTACCATAAAAGCCTGATTTGATCGTGGCTCGTTAGTCAATCCCAAATCAAACCGAAAGGCCTCATCACTCAAATATCAAATACAATTAATTAATTCAGAGGTTCGGCCACGTCACCTGATTATCAGAGTAATATTGTCCGCTTTAAGCCCTGACCGACTGGAGCGCTATTTTCAAAGGGGGTCCGGATTAGACGGCTCACCCCAACCCGCGTTCGGACCACAGCCCGGATGAACCCTCACAGATTTGTTTCTGTACAGCGAAATAGAACCCGTCACTCAGAATTAACCCAATGCACGCCCAGGTCGTTCAAACCACAATCTGTCACCCCTGTCAATGCTCATTGGTACTACGGGGAGGCACGACCCCAGTGTAGGCTGACAACTCAGACACAGTGTCCCATACCACCATGTCAGGCTCATGAGACTTGGTGAATCGAGTCGCAGTATGGTTCTAAGTGGACTATTCACAATGGGAACGATGGTATTCCAGAATCCATATAGTGTGATTGAACAATTAAATACAAGAATGATTAACTCTGAATGAGACTTATTCGGTTGCCTTAAGTGGATGACGACAAACCAACAATGGCGACCATCGGTTGACCATGTCCCGCTTGGTCGATCAAATAAGTCCGTGACTGCCAATTTAGTGGCAGTCAGTACACTTAGATCGAATAGTTGTCAGAGCTTAATCCAAAGCAGCACTTAATTTATTATAATAACAATTTAGGTTATCAAATACCTAATCATAAATATACTCAAGAACCTGGCCCGACCGATTCAAACGACCCGAATGACACAGGGCGTCACATACATCCATAAGCATAGATTCATTACAATATTGTAAATTTATATCATTCAGGCATTTCATCGAGCATGTTATGAACTAAACAGCAACAGAAGCATTCCATCGAACATGTTATCAACCAAACAGCAACGTATTCAAGCAATCACTAACTAAAACTTGTTGAGAAAAGCTTGAGGGTAGATCTTCACCTATGTTCAATTCGGATGTAGCCCAAGCATAAAAAATTTGGGGAAAATGCTCTAAACCTAAATTATAGACAAATCTATTGTTAATGGCTTGAATTTAATCCTAATTAAATACTAGAGAATGAATTGGGGCTTACCTAATTTGATTAGAACGATATTTCAACATATTCAACAAAATGGGGCTTGGAACTGACGAAGAACGGCTTTGAGCGACGCTTCATACCCGAGCCCGAGCCCCCACACAAGCTCGCACACCCCCTCTCTCACCATTTCTCTTCTTCTCCCTCTCTTCCCCTCTTTCTCTCCTTCTCTTGCTCTCCCTAGGACAAATTTTGGATTTGGGATGAGAATGCCCAAATGATCTCTATTTATAGTCCCAAATGTGGCCTAAATAGCCCTAAGAGCTTGGCCTTTGGAAATATAGCCCTATGGGAGGTCATTTCCCACTGTTGGGGCCCACCAGAAGGTACACAGGATGATCTAAGCCATGGAATAGGTAAACTTAGTGGTGATCTCCATAAGGATACGATCATCCGCATTTCGAATGTGGCGATCGATGGATATGGAGCAACGTTAGTTTAACGGTAACCAATCATCGATCGGGCCCGCGGCTTTAGGGATAGTTGAGGAAAAAATTTTAAGACTAGGATCCTAAGTTTCGTTAGAATCTAATGGCTCGAAGTCCACAACTTCTCATAAGTACAAGTGGACAAAATTTACTTAAGTTCTAGAAAATCCAGGGTATGTTCACACATCACATGTGCCAACCTCTCAGCTCAAAGTTGAGCGATTCGATGCATAGTCTTAGCTTAACATCCTACGAGGGTCATCAAGCCCGTTAAGACGGATGATATTCCTTAGTTTCAAGTTCAGTGGCCCAACAACGAGCAGTTGGGAGCTTGTTCGGAAAATTCAGATATTTTTGGATAGTTTTCAATGCTTTCTAAATTAAACCTCACTATAATATTTATTTTATTTTTTTATATATTTTTATACAAAACTAGACTCTTCAAGCTCTAGAAGGGTATGGCTCAGTGGTAGACACACTCTGTTTCAACACTGGGATCTTTGGTTGGAGTGCCTAGGAGGCACCGGGCGTTTTCCTTATCAAGAAATCATATTGGGTATGAGTAATTCAATATATTGGGTATGAGTAATTCAATATGCTCTCATCATACTGAGTAAACTGTGTTGGGCACACCATGAATGTACGTGGTTTACTCGCGCTGTTTATCTGATTTTTCAACTCATTTTAGGGATTGATCCCAAAATTGAAGCATATCCAAATCTAAAGTAGACCACAGCACAGGAAATAGTGGAATAATGATTTCCACAATTGAAACCTTCCTAGCGTCTAAAGTGATGTTTGTTTGTCATCCAACCTGTTTAGAAGATCACAGACATGGATAAAGGGAAAACACAAATATCAGCTTGATCCAAAACTTATGCAGCCCCCAATAATTTTTCAACGGTAGACTATCAATGCACACTCTTTCATGTGGTGTAGTGCACTTGAGCTTTGGATATGCTTATTTTTGGACTCCAGCCCTAAAAATTATCTGTTAAAAGGGACGGAAGGAGTGCATAAAATACCTTAAATCATGGTGGGCCCCACGGAGTTACTCAATAGGCAATCCGCTTCCGCTTTTCAAACTGCTACTTTGTGGACCACCAATTGAAAGTTCGGGATCTTCCAATCTCAAATAATTCAGAGGCAGCCACTCCATGAAGCGAAATACGTGTGCCAGGGGCGCACGTGGGCTTATCAAACCATTTTGTTTTTGTTTTGGCCCGTAATCTCTCTGGCTGCTGAAATTCGCCTCTTCTCCACCGTCCAAAACAACATGAATAAAGTCACACCAACCTGTCAATCTGGGATCCAAATCAAAATTTTATTTACCAGAATGATAAAAAGCTTAACGCCTCTCAAGCTAATAATAGCGTTTATGTCTTGTGCTTATTATACTTATCTTCAGACTTGACAAGACCTAAATTCCTAGTGGGGATGTGATTGATTACTTTAATCCATTGACATGTGAACTTCTAGGTCGATCATAGTTAGGTGGTCAATTAAGTTTCCTAATAGGACTCAGACCCTCAACAGAAAAAAATTATAATCCTAACAAGTTTAGCCTTATTTTAAGAACCATAATGATTAGTTCATATGGTGGTTCAAATTGACTTTCAAACATCATTTTAATTGGAAAAATTAATTTCAAAATCATCATATACATTATCTTGTAAAATTAATAGTTTTGATTTATTTAGTTGATTAATCATAACCGATAGATATAATGGGCCTCAGGAATAACATAAAAATAAAAAATAAAAAAAAAGCTAATGTATAAATACATATATTGTGCATAGGAGGAAACATCCATATGTATAGTTGGACTTCTATGAGGTTTGATTTGGTCAAAAGGCCATTACTTAATTAACAAGGACTCTACAAAGTGCCCTTGAGTTATCTTTCCACTAAAAAAATGCACCCTCTTTTAAAACTTTCCATGCAGCTATCTTCTTTTGGACTCATTTTCATCAACATTACCTATCTTGGACCACCCAACAAGTGGAACCCCTATTGGATATATGGTCTGAAATTTCCATGACTAGGCCTATCTTGTTCATCCAATTTTTCATGAGACCAACTAGATGGTTCAGACCATCTGTTAGTATGATCAAGCCAAATGGACGGTCTTGATGATACCTACGTGTCCAAATGCAACTAGGTGCATGGAAACTACCCATTGGATGATTTCTCTATCACAAAAATAGTCTTTTTGGCTCTTTGGCACACTTTTCCTTTTTGTACGTGTGACAAGAAAGAAAGTGAAGATGGACACGTGTGAAATCAATGGTGTACGTGTGATATTCCATTGGAACTAGAATTCAAACGTTGGGACCAAACTTTTAGATGGATTGACTAAAAGGTGGTGGACTATAAAAGGGATTCATTCCCCGTGGAGGTGTTCCGTACCGCGAGAGCATGTTAATGGGTACACATGCATTATCATATTTCCCTAATGCAGCGATAAATAAGCGATCCAGACCGTTGATATTATGGGTCCCACTATGAAAACCAGATCCTTAAAATATGAAGGGAGGAAAAAGCATGGGTCCCATCATATGAACCGATTCGATCACTGAATCATGGGCCCCAATGTGTGATGTTCCTGGAATATATTTTCGGGTGGGGATTAGATGCGAGGAATTACAGGATATTTGACTAGATGCTCTAGCTTCTGACAAGTGGGGCCCATGCTTCTTTATCCAAGAGCATTCGCCTGTCCTGCCACCCTCCATCAGTGAGAAGATCCTGACCTTTTGGCATCAGATAAAGAAAATCCAGTGACTAGTGGCTAGGATTCTCCAATCTAGAAGAATTTTGGGATATAATCTATGCAGGGCGGGGAGGAACAGATCAACGGTCTAGATTCAGAACCAAGGGGGCCCATTGATCATAAATTCGAACAAAAGAATTCTTTTCCACCCTCCAACTCTTTAATGGTGCTGATCTCCAACACAAGTGGCATGCTGGCAAGAAACATGGTATGGTACAACTAGTTGTTTGGTAAATCAAGACCGTCTATATCCGATGACTTTCCACCAATCAAATAATTGATTTATGAAATTAGTGCCTTTGATCAATGATCCATACAGAATGGGCTCAACACTTGTACGGTTCAGATTGACTTACTTGTATAATGCCTATACAAAATGGCAGTGCCTGTGTATCAACCATATTACATAGATAGAGTACCAATGTTTTTGGACTCTGCGAACGACAAGTGTCACGGCATGAGCGAACCGCCTCGGGCCAATGGTCATATCACTGCCCGACCCTAAAAGCTTCAACCTTATCTGGACCCACTGTGGTGGGCCATGACCTGACATTGGTAGTTCACCGTCACTTGAAAATAGTGATGACTCATCCACCAAAAGTTTTGTCATAGTTTTATCATGATCCGGACCGTCCAAATTGCTCTGCTGTGGACTGAGCATAGTTGTTAGCAACCATCTGATTCCATCCGTTGAATTTTAGACCACTTGCTATTTTACTTTTTAAAAGTACATTTGATAGCCTCCAATTGGACGGCTGAGATGTTAAACTGATATTTGCATAATAAAGGCTCATTGAAAGCTAAATCGAGCCGTGCCCAATCTAGCTTTTCACGGTTTGGTTTGCTTTGGTCAGTGGGTGACCTAGGCTTGGGCTACGCTAGGCTTGATTCTCGAGCCCAATTGGCAGGCTTAGCTTGGTTTGGTCGAGCTGCTAAGTTTGTTCGAGCTTATTTGAGCTTCAAGCTTTCGAGTCTAAATTCGAGCCGAGCTTTTAAGCCACTATCGAGCTTGGGCATTTGAGTCGAATAGAGCTTGGGCTTTTGAAGTTGGGGTGGTCGGACATGGGAGGTCGTTGGCTGTCAAACAGGCGCGGTCATTGGCTAGAGGAAGGTTGGTTGTCAGACAAAGTTTGAAACTGTTGAAATGGGTGTTGCCCGGGACTGGAGGGGAGGTCGGCTTTCGAACAAGGTTGGGGACTATCAAAATGGCCGGCGATGAGTGAAGAGAGAAGAGATGAGAGAGAGAGAGAGATCTAGAGAGAGAGAAATCAAAGGGTCGTGGTCCTCGTGGAGGTTGGATGGCGGTTAAGTAGTCGCAAGCATGGGTGACTTTTAGCGTTTTGTTTTTTTATTTTTATTTTTTATATATTATATAATAATATTAATATATTTTAAATACCGACCTTGTACACGAGCCAAGCCGAATTGAGCTTGGTTTAAGCTGAGCCAAATCAAGATCTGGTCAGGCTTGAGCTTGGTTTGAATTTTCAACAAGTCTATAAAATAGGCTTGACTTGGTTTGTTTAACTCTATGAGCCAAACTAAATCGAGCTTTTTCGAGCTGAGTCGAGCGAGCTTTTCAAGCGGGCTTGGTCCGTGTACATCTCTGTTGAAATCACATATCTTACACCATTTCCTTCCCAACACTTGGGTAAGGGATAGAACTTCTTGGGACAAGAAGCTAGGTGAAGCTTCTGGTGGGACCCACTGTGGTGTTTGTGAGAAATCTATCCGGTCCATCCATTTTGCCAGATCATGTTGGGACATGAGCCAAGAATGTAGCAGATCCAAAACTGAAGTGGGCAGCACGACAAGTAAAAGTGAGGATTGAAATTCCACCGTTGAAACATTGGGGGGCCATAGAAGCTTTGGATCGGGAGAATATTTTGTGTTTTTTCAGTTCATCCTGGTAGGAATGACCTTATGAACGGTATGGATGGCATGTAAACATTACAATGGACCACAGGGAAGTTTCAACGGTAGGAATTTTCCTACCCACTTTTTCCTGTCGTGCGCCCACTTGAGATTTGGATCCAACTGAGTCATCACTATCTCTAGCATGATCTAAAAATACGGATGTACGGAGTGGATTTATCACAAACATCACGGTGGACCCCACCTAGCTTCCTGTCGCAGGAAGTTACTGCCAAAAGCTTTGGCAGTCAATCCCCGTCTAGTCTTAAGGGACGCGCGTTGCGCACCGAGTAACTGGGGACACTCTAGCTTGTTGAGTAAACTCTGTAGGGTCCACCATCATGTATATATCTTATCCCCGCCGTCCAACCATTTTTTAAGATTATTATAGAGTAGAATACGAAAATTTAAGCATATCCAAAGCTCAAGTGGACCACACAAGAAGAAACAGTGGGAATTGAACACCTACGGTTGAAAACTTCTGGAGGGGCCACAGAAGTTTTGGATCAAGCTGATATTTCTTTTTTCTCTTCATCTATGTCTCCGGGACCTTATGAACAGTTTGGATGACCAATAAACATCATTGTGGGCCTTACGAAGTTTTCAACGGTGGATATGTTTCAATTTTGGTATTATGACTTAAAATAATATGGTAAAACGGATGGACGGAGTGGATAAGAGAAATACATCACGTGTGCGTTAACGGTAGGACATTCAATCAAAACTATTTCCTATAGTATGGTCCACCTGATATTTGGATCTTTTTAATGTTTTGTCTGGTGACTTAAAATAATCTGAAAAAGAAGATGGACAGCGTAGATATAAAATACACACATCAAAGTGGGCCCTATGGTAAGTGCCACACCTTATTGGGTGAGGCCAAGCCGCACCTAGGGCTGCACATCTGCCCAGTTAACCCGTCCGACCCACCCAACCTGACCCGGTAGAAACTCGATCCGTCCCAACCCGGTTGAGAAAATGGTCTGGTCTTGGGTGGATGCGGTTGGACTGTTGTTTATTTAGGTATGGTTTAGGGTACATGCCAAACCCGCTCGACCCGACTCGTGTACACCCGACTTGTTCTGCCCGACCTGAACCGTCCCGTTTATACTAATTTATTACTTTTAGAAATATCTATATGACATTATCAATAGGTTGAATGGTCAATAAACATTAGGGTGGACTCTAGAATCTTTTAATGGTGGGAGTTCAATGACCATTGATTTTTGTGGTGTGGTCTACCTAAAGCTTTTTTCTGCTTCCTTTTTGGGACCATGTCCTATAATAATATGGAAACATAGATGGACGGCATGGATTTACAATATATACATCGAGCTGAGCCTCATGGTAAGGGTCTCAACCACGTGGCTGGTTCTGGGGTCTAGCCGACTCTCACCCAAGCTGCCCTCATCTCACATTCACAAGGAGCAGATTAGGTGACATCCGGGATCCACCAAGGTGGGTGGCCCCTGACTATGTGTCTTAAATCCGCACTATCCAACTATTTGACAGATCATTTTAGGATATGATACCAAAAATGAAGCTGACTCAAATCTTAGGTGGACCACACTATAGAAACATAGTCCTAACCTGACCCAACTCGACCCGGTTTAGCATATAGGGTAGGGTAGGGTTAAGGTTGACCCTTTTACAAGTAGGGTAGGGTTAGGGTTAGGTCAGCCCAACCCGGTCATGACTCGGACCGAAACCCGGACCTTTAAAATATATTTATGTTTGGTTTAGGATTGGGCCCAACCCAACCCGTGTGCAGGCCTAGGCCTGCACCTAATCCGCTCCCCATTTTCAAACGGTGGTAAGTTGGACAGATGAAGTATTTTTCATGTGAACCGTTGATGTTGTACTTTTATTGTGGACTGTCTATTCGTGGTCCACCAAATTGAAAGGTCAAATTGTCTTATGAATATGATTTTGGGGGGAAAATGTATTGATGATGAGACCCAACAAACCAATAATCTGGAATGTGAGGCCCTTTAGAGGTGACAATGCACATGATGGGGATGTACAGGGACGTGTATTGTACAAAAGCACTTGTTAGTGTACAAAGATGCGTGGCTGGTGGCCGTGTTATATTAATTAAGGAGGTGGCTCACCATCACACATGTATCTTATCCCCACCATCCATCCATTTTTTAAGATTATTATAGAGTAGAATACGAAAATTTAAGCATATCCAAAGCTCAAGTGGACCACACAAGAAGAAACAGTGGGAATTGAACACCTACGGTTGAAAACTTCTCGGGGGGCCATAGAAGTTTTGGATCAAGTTGATATTTCTTTTTTCTCTTCATCTATGTCCCCGTGACCTTATGTTGAATAACCAATAAACATCATTGTGGGCCTTACGAAGTTTTCAACGGTGGATATGTTTCAATTTTGGTATTATGACTTAAAATAATCTGGTGAAATAGATGGACGAAGTGGATAAGAGAAATACATCACGTGTGCACCTCACAGAGCTTACTCAGCACGCAATGCCTTCTCCCTTCGCAGGAGGACAAGTCACCACCATTTTCAAGGGATCGGATCAGGTGTGCGGCCCTGCCCTGACCCAAAACGATTCGGCCCTTACTGTGGGGCCCACCATGATGTATCCATTCTATATCCATGCTGTCCATCTGCCTTTTCAGCTCATTTTATGGCATGAGCCCCAAAAAATGAAGCAGATCCAATTCTCAGGTGGGTCATACCATGGGAAACAATGGTGATTGACCAATACTGAGCCATAAAAGTTTTCCATCAAGCTGATATTTGTTTTTTCCCTTCATCCCAAATTTTCTTTTACATTAACAACATTTCAAATATCAAATAAAAATTACATAAATACTACAGTGGGCCATGGGATGTTTTTAACGGTAGGTCATTCAATCAAAACTATGTCCTATAGTATGTTCCACATGATATTTGGATCTTTTTAATGTTTTGTCTCGTGACTTAAAATAATCTGAAAAAGCAGATGGACTGCGTAGATATAGAATACACACTTCAAAGTGAGCCCTACGGTAAGGGCCACACCGTATTGGGTGACGCCAGGCCGAACCTAATCCGATCCCCATTTTCAAATGGTGTTAATTTGGATGGATGAAGTATTTTTCTTGTGAACGGTTGGTGTTGTACTTTTATTGTGGACTATCTATTTGTGGTCCACCAAATCAAAAGGTCAATATTGTCTTATGAATATGATTTTTGGGGGAAAATGTATTGATGATGGGACCCAACAAACCAATAGTCTGGATTATGTGGCCCTACTTATTAGAACTAGCAATGCACGTGATGTGGATGATGTGGATGTACAGGGACGTGTATTGTACAAAAGCACGTGTTACTGTACAAAGATACTTGGCCGGTGGCCGTGTTATATTAATTAAGGAGGTGGCTCACCATCATGTATATATCTTATCCCCGCCATCCATCTATTTTTTAAGATTATTATAGAGTAGAATACGAAAATTTAAGCATATCCAAAGCTCAAGTGGACCACACAAGAAGAAACAGTGGGAATTGAACACCTACGGTTGAAAACTTCTCGGGGGGCCACAGAAGTTTTGGATCAAGCTGATATTTCTTTTTTCTCTTCATCTATGTCTCCATGACCTTATGAACAGTTTGGATGACCAATAAACATTATTGTGGGCCTTATGAAGTTTTCAACGGTGGATATGTTTCAATTTTGGTATTATGACTTAAAATAATATGGTAAAACGGATGGACGGAGTGGACAAGAGACATGTGCACCTCACAGAGCTTACTCAGCACGCAATGCCTTCTCCTTTCCCAGGAGGACAAGTCACCACCATTTTCAAGGGATCGGATCAGGTGTGCGGCCCTGCCCTGACCCAAAATGGTTCGGCCCTTACCGTGGGGCCCACCATGATGTATCCATTCTATATCCATGCCGTCCATCTGCCTTTTCAGATCATTTTATGGCATGAGCCCCAAAAAATGAAGCAGACACAAATACCATGGGAAACAATGGTGATTGACCAATACTAAGCTATAAAAGTTTTCCCTCAAGCTGATATTTGTTTTTTCCCTTCATCCCGAATTTTCTTTTACCTTAAGAACATTTCGAATATCAAATAAAAATTACATAAATACTACAGTGGGCCATGGGATGTTTTTAACGGTTGATCATTTAATCAAAACTATGTCCTATAGTATGTTCCACCTGATGTTTGGATCTTTTTAATGTTTTGTCCCATGACTTAAAATAATATGAAAAAGCAGATGGACTGCGTAGATATAGAATACACACTTCAAAGTGAGCCCTACCGTAATGGCCACATTGTATTGGGTGACGCTAGGCCACACATCATCCGATCCCCATTTTCAAATGGTGTTAATTTGGATGGATGAAGTATTTTTCTTGTGAACAGTTGGTGTTGTACTTTTATTGTGGATTGTTTATTCGTGGTCCACCAAATCCCCACTGTTTTCCTGTGGTGTGGTCCACCCGATATTTCTATCTGTCTCATTTTTAGGCTCGTGCCTTAAAATAAGATGGAAAAATGGATGGACGGCGTGGATAAAATGCATACATCATGGTGGGGCCCACAGAGATTTGAAACCACCCCTTATACTGAGACTAGCTGATCCGCGCCCCAGAAAAGGGGAAAGCATAAAAAAAAAAAAAAAAAGAATAACGAAAGAAAGAAGAAGAGGAAAGGTTTTTAACTCACCTGGGAGACGGAGACGGAGATGTAGAGAGGGATTTGCGAGAGTCTGAGAGAGGGATACGGAGACGGAAGGCGTTTTATAGCCTTTGGAATCACCAACCCTCTTCAATAAACGTAAAGAACTCACCCACCAACTGCTTGGGAGCTTCAATGGCATCCTTCAATGGTAGCCTTCAATGCTAGCCGTCAATGGCAGCCTTCAATGCCAGCCGTCAATGGCCGCTTGTCCTTCAAATCGTCTGCATGCAAGCAAACGCCTCTTCAATGCAACTGCGAATCTCTTCTACATTTCGATTTCAAAAGAAGGTAGCCGTTGCCTGCAGCAAAGTCACCTGTGACTTGATTAACACCTATTTTGCTTGTGACTTTTCTTGCTTCTTTACTTGATACAAAGTTACAGGTTGTAACTTTGTTACCTGTAACATTTCTCCCCCAAACACAAACTGTAACAAAGTTACCTGCAACTTTGTTACATTTTAAAGAAGTTACAGGCATCCAAACGGCCCCTTAATAGGTGAAGTCTAGGTAAATGCCCTTGTTGATGCATTGAATTACGGGAATAGCCCTGGGTTTGATTTTGAAAGAACGGTGACCGGGATTCGCAGACTAATCGGGTATTCTACGCAGCGCGTGTAACACACGACTCCGTGGGGCCCACCGTTGTAAAATACAGCCCCTTTTCATGTGCCGTCTTGGATGGTAGGCAATTTCGGGGAAAAAATAATCAGATATTCAACTCAGGTGAACCATGCCTTGAAAAGTAAAATTGGGATTTTTTTAAACTACTATGTTGATCAAAAAAAATTTTACCGTGTTAAAGAATATATTAATACACTTTTTTTTGAACACCCACTCGCTAACACATAGGCATTATTAAGTCGGTGGGACCTTAATGTGTCGCATGAGCTTTGGTCCATGTAGGCGGCGCATGCAAGAGGAAGAGTATGGATTAGTTACTACCCCTGTCTGTGCAAAGATTGAGATAGGCTAGTATGTGGCACATCTGTATTGGTGGAAAGCAGGCTGTCAAAAGAAACCCGTCATATCAGCAAACAGAGTTTGTGGGCCCTTTTCGAGCTCTCCACCAATATCGATGTGCCACATCTAGCCTGTCCCAAGCTTTGCACGAGCAGGGTAGTACCTAATCCGAGCTCCAAGAGGAAGGCACTTTCGAGAACGCAACAAGTGTTAGAGACTAACGGATGTTAGAGCTGGATTCGAGGTCCCCCCCCCCCCCCCCCTGGTTCTCCCTTACCCCTCTCGCGAATTCTCTCCCTTTCTCATGGTCTCTCTCTTCCTTCATTGCACGCGTGAGAGACTATTTTGTCTCTCTCGTGAGAGACTCATCTCTCTCTCTCTATTCATCTTGCAAGATAGGGCGGGAGAAGCAAGCGTCTATGTAGACCAATGCTCATGTGACACGTCAATATCCATTTGATCTATGTTTAGAACTCACGTTAATACACATTTAGAACTCAAAAGATCACAAATAAATAAATACACATGATAAGTTTCTTTTATATGAGATTATAAGTTATGCATCGTTTTATAGAAGTAACGTGAATATATTACAAATCAATTTATATAATTTAAATCATATAAGACATGTATGAAACACAATGAATATATTCAAAAGCTACTTATTTAAAAATATGTTTTTAAATTATTTTCTATAATTAAAAAAATAAATTTATTTTAAACATAAATAAATGATTATGGATGATGTTAAGATTGGCATATACTTGTAAATACATAAATATAAGGCATAAATAACATATATCAATATGAAGGTAAGCTTCCAAGGATTCTCACATGGCTTTTCTACACTCTGTGTGCAAATTAAGTTAATGAAATTTATAAAATAAAAAAAATTATTTAAATTTATTTGTTTTTTTCTAAATTTAAAAATTGAACGTCTAAATCTATAATTGAGCATATAAAGCATGCAAAACCATCGATTACTAACTTCACTCTAAATATTTCAAGCAATTTAAACAAGAGAAAAAAGTTTAAAATATTAAACACTTACCGATTAGGTCTTCAGTACCATACGCTCTCTGATCCCAATTTTTGCACCTAAATTTCATTCTCTCCAAACAAATGAAAAGAATTGGTAAAATCCGTTTACTAATATAATTTCAACAAAAAAATTTAGAGAAAAAAAATTTGTTATTTTTTATGAATTTTTAATTTTTTTTTAGTTTAGAACTTAAAAGGAATTATGAAGAAATAACTTGAAGAAATCAAATTAAAATATTTAATAATAGTCAGAAATTCAAAATTCAGAAATACAGAGTCATAAATTTAAAATTTGAAGAACGTAAGAAATAACCTCACAGTTTCATTGGACATTTTTTGTGAACTTTGATTAATCGAAGGTTGGAGCTTGATCGATCAACAATCAGTCGAATTATAAGAATACTCGCTAGACATTTTTGGACGTATTCAATCAATCGAGATAAGGAGTTCGATCGATCAAGAAGCATCGAGGAATCTCTCGATTGATCAATTGATCGATCAACGATGGCGGTGACTTCATAACTTTGTAAAAATTTCAAGTCGGGATGAAAGTTTGGAGCTCCTATCTATTTAAGAAGATGTTCCTTACGTTCCTATCTATGCTCTAGGGTTTAGAGAGAGAAAAAAACTTAGAGGAGCACCGACAGTACTTTCCTTTATTAATATCTTCTTCAGTTCTAGTAGTTTTCATGTTTTTTCTTTTGTTTTTTAGTTAACCATACTAGGCTAATCTCTTAGTTAAGGTTAAGGGGCGAACTTTTAGTTGATTTATGGATTTAAGTATCTGGTTTGAACGATGAATTATTGATTGACCAGTTTGAATAAAGCATTAGTTTTGGTTTATCTTTTGATCCATTGTCGACTCCAGGTACATTAGATGCTTTTGATTCTCTAAAATTAATTTATTAGTTTTCATGAAAGTATTGATTTGTAAAATTCATTGATTCGTCGTGATTTTCGGACACGTTGAATGCTTTAGATTCCTTGCGATTAATCTACTTTGTTATGGATGTGAGAACCGATCAATTGAAGTTCATATCTTTGTTGGATTTTGAATTATGAATTAACTACTCTATCTTCCGATTAAATAAAATAGGACTTTGATTCCAATTTGGACTCCATTATTTGGTTTATCTTTGTTGGGTTTTGGTTTATCTTTTGAACTTCATATCTTTGCTGGGTTTTGATTTATCTTTTGATCCATTGTCAATATTGAATCGATAAACTAGTATTATGGATTGATTAGAAGTGAATCATCGGTGCCTTAGTTCGTAATTATTATTGTTTTACTCCACTTTATTCACTGGATTTCTCTAAACTTTAATATTAATTTTATTGGCTTAGTCGTGTTCTCACATTTCTTGTTGATGATCTTGGTCTCATCGAGTTATTACCATGTTGTAGCCCTACACTTGGGGTTATCATCCTTTTAGATTGATCAACTCTCTGTACAAATATCAAATGTAAGAGTTGGTGGAGTTGGCCGTTGGGCAAAAAGCGATTCGATGTAAGTGGATTTACCAAAAAAACTGGATATGTATAAGGCCAAATTGGTAACAAATGGTTATGCGCAGAAGGAGGGTGTCGACTTAGTGAGATATTCACGCTAGTGTTAAAGCAAGTATCCATCAAATTTGTATTGACTTTGGTTACTCAATACAATCTGGAACTGAAACAGATAGATGTGAAGACTATGTTTCTACATGGGGAATTAGAAGAGCAGATCTATGTGAAGCAACCTTGGTGCAAGGAAAGGAGTCAGTTCGCAGGTTAAAGAGGTCGTTGTACAGCATGAAACATTCGCCTAAGGCCCTAAGTAGTAGTACAAAAATTTTGATTCTTTTATGTTAAGCTAATGATTTATGAGAAGTGAATTTGATCATCGTGTATATTTTAAAGCACTGAGTGTTAGGGAATTCATTATTTTTGTATTGTATGTTAATGATATGTGTAGACACCCCACCTTCGGCTACACTGTTGGTAGAGATAGCTGGATGAATAGAGGACCATACCCCCAAATCCCAAGTCCAAACTCAGCCAAACTCACCCTTGTAAGCCTTATTCCATAGCCCAGTTCAAGCCTGAACCCAGTCAACCCAGTCCTAAACATCACCCTGAAAAACCCCCCATAAGAAAAGCCAGTCAAAAAATCCTAAAAAAGTCAAACTCACTGAGTCAACCCACTGAGTCAACCCGCTGAGTTAACCCGCTGAGTCAACTCGTCAAGTCAAAACACCGAGTCAACCCGTCGAGTCAACCCGCTGAGTCAAATCGTCGAGTCGACCTGCTGAGTCAACTCACTGAGTCGACCCAGCGAGTCAAACAGCAGCCCCGAGGGAGCGACTGTACCTCGCTGGAAATCGAGGAACGGCTATACGGGCGGCTCATAGCAGGCCGCCCAAAAATAATTACGCAAAATGCCACTGCCCACTGCTAAAAATACCCCCCTCCCCTTCTCATTTCAGCATCCCTTCAAGTCCATTCAGCCCGAGTGCGATTCGAGTCCTCCTTCACCCCTTAGCCCATTCCTTCACCAAGGAGAGCCCGAGTGAGGAGATCCTAGCCCTGGTCCAGCCCAGCCTGACCACTGGTCCAAGTCTCCCAAGCCATACAAGTCTTGATCCAGCCACTCTAAGCCAACCCTTGCGACACCTCCGTCCATCCAGCTACTCTTTTTCCAGCATCATCCCATTTGCATCTAGCATAAGTGCAACATTTACTTTTCTTCCAACCGCCCTGCTTCACTGCAAGCACCTTGATTATTCAAGCACAATGCATATGTCTTAAATTAAGCACCTGTCAGTTCGAGCGTATGCTCTGGGCTTGCCCGTTGTTGGAACCTGCCCATCAGAAACTCTTACTGTTCAGACCTGCATTCATGCTTCACTATAAAGCACCTTGATTATTCAAGCACACTGCATACGTCTTATATTAAGCACCTGTCAGTTCGAGCGTATGCTCTGGGCTTGCCCGTTGTTGGAACCTGCCCATCAGAAACTCTTACTGTTCAGACCCGCATTCATGCATCATGTCATCTATGAGAATGTACGAGGATTAAAACAGACTTTCAAGTATTTGTTCGATTCTGTGAAGTAGGACCGTACTTCGGTACGGGCAGTGTGTGGGGTGCTTAACCTCTTCCCACCTTGTAACCGTGATCCCTTATCTCGAATTGAAATTGCGGTTTTACCGCTTGTAGAGATACTCGGAGATATGTCTATGGACCTAGAGGGGGGGTGAATAGGACCTTTTAAAAATTCTTTTCGCCTACTTATGCAATTCAACAAGTTTAAGCTAGGTAAGCAAGAACACCTTGGCTTCCAAGCCTTGGTGGGTCCAATCACAAGACTAGCCAGAGATAAGCAATAACCAAACCTAGTCTAAGCATGCATAGGTAAGAAAATGATTCAACTATTTAAGCTACTAACCTATGCACCTTGTGTAGACTTATGAGATTGGATCAATGAGCTCAAGTCTACACAAGTAGTGAAGGTACATCTTGTGCGAGGATGCCTAAAAAGTGCCTAGCATGCATTCCTATCAATCATTCATAATTAAGCAATTTAAACTAACAATGCAAAGATAGAATGTGCTCAAGAGCAATCACAAACACAAGGATGTATAGTGGTTCGACTACGTGTCTACTCCACTCCCGGTTCAAGTACTCAACCCCTTTGAGCACACCGGCATTCACTAACGGAGGTTTTAAATGAGGTTCACCTCTCAACCTTTACACACGAAGGTTTTATCGGTTCACCTCTCAACCGTCACCGGAGTTTTGAACCAAGAGCTAACTCTCAACCCAATCGCACGTTTACTCCCGTGTCGGAGGCTCCCCCTTGGAGACTTAGTTTAGGCCCGGCTGACGGACCAAGGAACGGCTAACGTCCCTAAGACGAGCTTGACAAACAAACTCAAATTGGACTCTCAAATGAGACAACTTACTTGTCGGATGAGCCCCTTGTTTAGCGCCGTAATGGGTTGCTTGATCTCCGCTCTCCCGTGCTTCAATCAGCTTCCCTTTGCTCCCTCGATCGTGTCGCCGTTGCGTCGCCAATGCCTCAGCCACATTCAATCAAACACCTTGCATGCGATGCCTTGAAATGCCCAAGGTGCTAGGAGGATGGGTGAATCTCGTACATGGGATGTGTAGGTTGTTCCAACTAGGAGATTCACCTAGAGAGTCTTCTAGAGGTCTTGGACAAAGGATATACCTATGTGGAATAGTGTCACACCTCTAGATTTGAGAGAGGAATCAAGTCATCTCTTGATAGCATTTGAATGCCCATACTTATGTTTGAAACACAAGGGATATGACTTGAAAACCTCCTCTTTGAGGCCCCAAAGGATGTACAAATGATGTGGGTAAAGGGCTCTCTAAAACCTCTCCCATGACCCAAGAATGGAGCTCCATATTTATAGAAAAGAGGCTCCAACGGTCATAAAACGGCCATAAAACGGCCTGCCCCGACCGGTCATGACCGGTCGGACTCCCCTGCTGAAGAACCTCAAGTGTATAGGCCACATATATGGGCCGACCGGTCATGACCGGTCGGATCCCCTTACTGGACTGCCTTAACACTGCAGGCCGACCGGTCATGACCGGTCGGCGCTCCTTGCTGGATGAAGGAAATCCTCCAGACCGACCGGTCATGACCGGTCGGCCATACTTGCTGGCCACCATGATATGTAAACGGCCGACCGGTCATGACCGGTTGGCTGGCCATTGCATAAAGCAGCAAGGCTGCTGTCCGACCGGTCATGACCGGTCGGACCAGCCTGGTTCTCCCCACATACAAGCTGCACTCTACTTTCTTCAGCCTGTACATAAAGTCCTAGGAAAGGTTGATCAAATGGGACACCTAGGGCCTATCAATGATGCCTAAAGGGTTCTAAATATGGTCAAGGTCATCAAGGATACAAAGGGGATAAGTTTTGGTCGAGGTTAAGGCACCAAGGCATCTCATATACCTGAATCTTCTTCCTTGATGTGGCTGGACGTCTTGAGTCTTCGGTCTTCGTCTTCATTGGGCTCAACCGACACAAGACTCACAGATGTAAGTGATTGACAAACAAGGTGCACTAGTATGCCACGAACAAGTGCACTAACAATCTCCCCCTTTGTCAATTACTTACAAAAACTTAACCTACCAAAACAAATTACATGTTCAAGATATTATAATGATAATGAATAAATTACAGGACTCTTGACATGCCTAAACTAAGCTGCTCCGCTTCAGTTTGCTCCCCCACAACTTGTCAATCCCTGCATCACAAAACATAGCAAACTAGTTTTGGTGGGATTTGATCTTTCTCCCCCTTTTTGTTAGCAATTGACAAACTATTCTCTCCCCCTTAATGATATGCCAATAAGGTTAAGGTAAGAGAAGATAGTGTGTCGCAGTTATAACTATAAGCACATGCTAAAACGGAGAGTGTAGGGTGCATGAATCATTAATACATGGAGCATGCTAAGAAACATGATTAACAAGAAGATATACTATCTAAGCATAGTTAATCATGTAATATTGGTCAAGGACATACATTTGCAATGAAGCACAAAGGACTTATAGTCCAATCAACCAACCTCCCCTAGTGGTATATCAAGACTAATACTAGGCAAAGATTAGCATACATGAAGTATAAAACTCAAGATGATTAGCTAATCTAAGCAGGATGACAATCCAGCAAGCAAATATATTAATTAAAAGCAAGGCTAAATCATCAAAAATTGGACGATTGAGGCTGGAATCCTCTGATTTGCCCATTAAAGCATAAATGAGGCTGAAATCCTCAGATTTACCAATAAAAGCATAACTAGCTACCCTCTCTAACCATGTTAAGTTTAAAAAGCCAAAGGGTAGCAAAATTTCACAACACCCTCATAAAATGTAGCATGAGGTGAGGGGTTGGGAACTCCTCCTTCTCCTAGAAGGGATAGCGGTTGGGATCCCCTCTTAGATAATCTGGTAAAGGGGTCGTGATGGAGGCCGAGAGAGCAAGATCATTATGTTGGCTCTCATCATCAGATTCGGACTCCTCCGTATCATCCCAAGTGGCAGCCATGGCCTTTTTACCTTTCGGTTTAGGCCCTTCCGGACATTCCGGGGCAATATGGCCACGACGACCGCAACCGTAACAACGGACGGATGAAGGTATGGATGATTTTCCTGTACGTTTATCACCATTCTTGTCCTTCTTGTCACGGCTATTCCCTCTATCAAATTTGAGGAATCTCTTGAATTTTTTGTTCAATTGTTCTTCCTCATCATCCTCATCATCGCTATCATCCTCCGTCTCACTTTTGATTTTCTTGTGTCTGTGAGAGGACTTGAAGGCGATGTCAAAGGTTTGTAGGGAACCTATGAGTTCTTCAACTTTCATGGTATTAAGATCCCTACACTCTTCAATGGTGGTGACTTTAGAAGAGAACCGATCCGGAAGAGATCTCAGGATTTTCCTACAAAGCCTATGTTCCGGAACCGGATCCCCTAAGCCCCACATATCATTTGTGATTTTGTTCAGTTTGGTATAAAATTCAGTAAACGTTTCATCCTCCTCCATAGTAATATTTTCAAAGAGAGTGGAGAGGCGCTGGAGTTTAGAATTTTTAACAACATTTGTTCCTTCATGGGTAACTTCCAGAATATCCCATGCTTGTTTACTGGTAGTGCAATTTTGGATCCGACCAAATTCTTCTCTTGATACTGAACAAAAAATGGCATTCAGGCCTTTGGCATTATTAATACGTTGAGCTTTTTCATGAGCAGTCCACAATGCCTTGTCTTTTGGCCTGAGAACATCCGGCTCACCCTCCTTAGAAATAGTAACCATTGGGGGTTCATATCCAAAATCAACCATGTCCCTCACATCCGAATCAATGGATTCCAAGAAGATGCGCATTCGGGCTTTCCAATATGGATAATTTGACCCATCAAAGAAAGGAGGCTTAATGACGGATGAAGAGTCCTCTCTAGACATATTTTCAAGTTTCTCTTTAGGATCTACCTCTAGGCAATTATGCCCTTAAAAAGGAACCCGCTCTGATACCAATTGAAATTGCGGTTTTACCGCTTGTAGAGATACTCGGAGATATGTCTATGGACCTAGAGGGGGGGTGAATAGGACCTTTTTAAAATTCTTTTCGCCTACTTATGCAATTCAACAAGTTTAAGCTAGGTAAGCAAGAACACCTTGGCTTCCAAGCCTTGGTGGGTCCAATCACAAGACTAGCCAGAGATAAGCAATAACCAAACCTAGTCTAAGCATGCATAGGTAAGAAAATGATTCAACTATTTAAGCTACTAACCTATGCACCTTGTGTAGACTTATGAGATTGGATCAATGAGCTCAAGTCTACACAAGTAGTGAAGGTACATCTTGTGCGAGGATGCCTAAAAAGTGCCTAGCATGCATTCCTATCAATCATTCATAATTAAGCAATTTAAACTAACAATGCAAAGATAGAATGTGCTCAAGAGCAATCACAAACACAAGGATGTATAGTGGTTCGACTACGTGTCTACTCCACTCCCGGTTCAAGTACTCAACCCCTTTGAGCACACCGGCATTCACTAACGGAGGTTTTAAATGAGGTTCACCTCTCAACCTTTACACACGGAGGTTTTATCGGTTCACCTCTCAACCGTCACCGGAGTTTTGAACCAAGGGCTAACTCTCAACCCAATCGCACGTTTACTCCCATGTCGGAGGCTCCCCCTTGGAGACTTAGTTTAGGCCCGGCTGACGGACCAAGGAACGGCTAACGTCCCTAAGACGAGCTTGACAAACAAACTCAAATTGGACTCTCAAATGAGACAACTTACTTGTCGGATGAGCCCCTTGTTTAGCGCCGTAATGGGTTGCTTGATCTCCGCTCTCCCGTGCTTCAATCAGCTTCCCTTTGCTCCCTCGATCGTGTCGCCGTTGCGTCGCCAATGCCTCAGCCACATTCGATCAAACACCTTGCATGCGATGCCTTGAAATGCCCAAGGTGCTAGGAGGATGGGTGAATCTCGTACATGGGATGTGTAGGTTGTTCCAACTAGGAGATTCACCTAGAGAGTCTTCTAGAGGTCTTGGACAAAGGATATACCTATGTGGAATAGTGTCACACCTCTAGATTTGAGAGAGGAATCAAGTCATCTCTTGATAGCATTTGAATGCCCATACTTGTGTTTGAAACACAAGGGATATGACTTGAAAACCTCCTCTTTGAGGCCCCAAAGGATGTACAAATGATGTGGGTAAAGGGCTCTCTAAAACCTCTCCCATGACCCAAGAATGGAGCTCCATATTTATAGAAAAGAGGCTCCAACGGTCATAAAACGGCCATAAAACTGCCTGCCCCGACCGGTCATGACCAGTCGGACTCCCCTGCTGAAGAACCTCAAGTGTATAGGCCACATATATGGGCCGACCGGTCATGACCGGTCGGATCCCCTTACTGGACTGCCTTAACACTGCAGGCCGACCGGTCATGACCGGTCGACGCTCCTTGCTGGATGAAGGAAATTCTCCAGACCGACCGGTCATGACCGGTCGGCCATACTTGCTGGCCACCATGATATGTAAACGGCCGACCGGTCATGACCGGTCGGCTGGCCATTGCATAAAGCAGCAAGGCTGCTGTCCGACCGGTCATGACCGGTCGGACCAGCCTGGTTCTCCCCACATACAAGCTGCACTCTACTTTCTTCAGCTTGTACATAAAGTCCTAGGAAAGGTTGATCAAATGAGACACCTAGGGCCTATCAATGATGCCTAAAGGGTTCTAAATATGGTCAAGGTCATCAAGGATACAAAGGGGATAAGTTTTGGTCGAGGTTAAGGCACCAAGGCATCTCATATACCTGAATCTTCTTCCTTGATGTGGCTGGACGTCTTGAGTCTTCGGTCTTCGTCTTCATTGGGCTCAACCGACACAAGACTCACAGCTGTAAGTGATTGACAAACAAGGTGCACTAGTATGCCACGAACAAGTGCACTAACACGAATCTCTGGCCGCAGATCAAAAGGAGTCATTTTAGAGGAAGGAATCTTCGGATCCCCTTCTCTAACGTTTCTACGGGGTCTAGCCGACTGTAGATTCGAAGTAATTGGCTAGTGGCGACTCTGGTCTTATATAAACTCATTTAAACACATCCCGCTTAAACACGACAACCAAACAAAGCCCTCGAGAACGAGGCAAGCCAGTGGCACAAACAACGATTTCGCACTCACGCATCATCCTCTCCTTCTTTTCCCGAAAGGGGAAGGGACGAGAACGTCGTGTGGGAGCGCGAAAATGGCGAGGGTCCACAGAATGGCGACTCCACTGGGGAGGAGCTAGTCCCACTAGTCGTGATCCGACTTGAAAAATAGAATCATTCCTATACTTGAAAGTCACTAATCCTCATACAATCTCATCTGCATAGCATTCTACCCAAAAAAAATAAAAAAATAAAAAAAATCCCAAAACCAGAAAAAAATAGAAAATTCCAAAACCCAAAAAGAGTATAGTCCTCACCATTGCGCCTCCTCGGGCTCAACGTACGCGGAGACAACTTCCCTACCGCAGCATAATTCGCACTCGGGCTCAGCAAGCCATGTCCGACCACGAAGAAGAAACGCATCTCTTTCCTGCTCTTGAGATGACCGAAGCGCAACCTCCAGCGCAACAGCCTATTGATAATACACCAATCATACAAGAATTGGCACAAGGAATGAGAGCAATGCAAGAAATGCTCTTGCAATTCATGCAAGCACAAGCCACAGCAGCAGCCAACAATCAAGTTGGCCCAGTTCAGCAGTCTCAGCAACCATGCCGGGTCCTTCCGGCCTCCAGTTCAAATCAAGCACAACCATCGGAGTCTGCCCAAGACTACCGACAGCAGCCATCTCAGCCCTTCACTATGGGGCATCCTCCTCAGTACCTTCCTGCAACGACAGGGCCATCTCAGAGCGCCCCCGTCGCAGGGACTTCCAGTCAGCTTCCAGTCAATCTTGCAAACAACAGTCTCAGTAGATCTCAGCATGTCCCCGCCGATGGGACACCTTTTCAATTCCAGCACATCCCCGCCGATGGGATTTCAATTCAATTTCCAGCAACAGGGACAGCACTGGCGAATGCCCACAATGTGGGTCAATGTCAAGCCCACACCAATCAGCGGATAGTGGCGAATACCCAACAAGGGGGTCACTTCCCAGCATCTCAGCCTCCTGCAAACAGGAGCACTTTTCAATTCCAGCACATCCCCGCCGATGGGATTCCAGTTAATTTTCAGCAATCTTCAATTCAGCAAAATTCAGTTAATTTCCAACAATCTTCAATTCAGCAATCTCCAGTTAATTTCCAGCAAGTTCCAGTTCAACCTTCAGTACAGTCTCCAGTTCAGCTACAGTCATTTCAAGCACAAGTTCATCAGAATCCAGTTCAATCATCAAATCAATTTCAGCAACCCGCGGTCGCTTTTCAGCAAGCACATAGGGTCGAAGACATCGACCACTATGCCGAAGAAGAACGTGCCTTACTCCAAGAGGCACCAGTCGCTCGAACGGATCACTCAGGACTGGACGAGTTGCGGGAGCAGTTCCAGATCTTGCAAAATCAGCTTCAGCGACAGCAAGGAATCGACTTACCTTCGACCAAGTTCAGAGACTTGTGTCCTTTCCCAGACGCTTAAGTTCCTCAAAACTTTGAGGTACCAAAATTCAAAAGATACGATGGCAGCGGTTGCCCCACAACGCATCTCAAGGCCTTCTGTGGAGAACTGAGTGCAATCTCAGTAAATGAAGGGGCCCTCATTCGCTTGTTCCAAAAATCCCTGAAGGGCGATGCCCTAGATTGGTACACCTCATTGGACTACCACCGCATCAGGACGTGGGAACAACTTTCCCAGGCTTTCGTCGACAGATTCGCATACAACCTCAACATGGCACCCAGAAGAGCCGACCTCGCAGCTCTCAGGCAAAAGAGTGATGAGACACTATCAGCTTATGTGGGACGTTGGCGAGCTATGGCAGCCAGAATGCGAACGCCTATCGACGACGAAGAACAAATCTCCATGATTGTTCATTCAACATATCCAGGCATATCCGGGTATCTCATCTCGCATCCATATGCGAATTTCTCATAATTGATCCGTGCTAGAGAGCAAGTCGAAGCAGGAATCCGTGCCGGGACAATCTCCCCATGGCCTCATTAAGCCACTCCAATTAAAAGGAACAGAGTGGAAGGAAGACCTATCGGGCACGGGAATGGAAACCGCAGTGGTTCTCCTCCTCGCCCAACAGAGGTAAACAACATCAACACCACTGCTCAAGGAAATCAACATGCTCCCCCACAGGGACGTCAACAGTATCAGCAGAATCCAGTTCAGCATCAGCCTCAGCGGTATCAGCCACAACCGAATCCTCAGCCTCAACCACCTCGACAACAGTAGCAGTTCAGAGGAAACGGTCAATACTCATATCAAAATAGGCAAAACTACAGAGAGTTCAGGAAATTTACTCCCCTCTCTCAGCCACTCAGTCAAGTCATGGCTACGCTGGTGCAGAAGCAGTTACTTACTCTAATGGCACCTCGGCCTCCGCCTCATCCTCTGCCACCGAACTACCGAGAAAATGAGTATTGTGCCTATCATCAAGGGCGTGGCCACATCACCGATCGATGCTATACTCTGAAGAATGCTGTACAAGATCTGATTGATGACCGTAAGATCGTCATCTCAGTCCCTGGGACTCCTGCAGCAGCTTCCACCAACATCCTTCAGAATCCTCTGCCTCAGCACCCAACGGACCCCAGTTCATCTCGTGGCCCTGCAGTCAATAGTATAGAAGAAGGGGACCATCTCGATCGCTTCTTCTCCCCTATCCAGTCCATTCATGCCTACAATTATGGGCCGACAAGTCCTCCTCCGATCATGCAAGGGGCAAGTCCCTTTCCTCCTCCAGTCCTCGAGCCAGTAGTACTCGAAGGAGCACTTCCATATGATGTACCAGTTGTGCAAGGGGCATCTTACGGCCCCTCATGTTGGGAACCAGTCGTCCTGGGAGGGGCACAATCATACATTGAGCCCACATACGAACCTGTCATCTTGCAAGGGGCAACTCCAGAACAATCCAATCCGCAATGGAGAGATTATACTCATCAGCAGCAAGAACCCATTGTCTTGGAAGGAGCTCCTCTAGTTGAGCCAGTCATATTGCAAGGGGCAAATCCCGGAGGCGTGTCAATCACACTACGACAGCTGGGACGAACAGAAAGACCCCCTGCCATATCAAGAGGACCAGTATTCATTCCATGGGAGCCTCCTGCTCTAGGAACAGTCAAGCCAGGACTGCAACCTTATGTGATCTATGAAGACAAGCCTCGATATTACCCCTTTAGCACAGGCAACAATGTAGTCCTCAAGGCAAAAGCTCCATACGAGGAAGATCTGGTACCCACACCAGCACCATTGCAAGAACCGGTGATTCTAGAAGACAAAGGAGAGGAAAGTTATAAAGAGGTCCCATGGCACTATCCAGAATGTGCGGAAGTGGGAAACATGAATCCTAATGGGCGTTGCATCCGAAGAGATAATCAGAATAGAGGAGATCCCAAAGGCGCTCTTTCAGGTCTCGGTAACAAAAATGAAGCCGCATACGATGTGGCGACTCAGCTCAAGTCAATCCCTGCACAAATCTCAGTATGGGAGTTACTCTGTACATCTCGCATACACCAAGAAATGTTTGCCAAGACCTTGAACGATGCTCATGTCTCCTCTGATACGGCACCAGAAATGATAGCTTTGATGATTGGACAACTCCTGGCTCCGCGCGCTATCACCTTCACAGATAATGAGTTGCCACCAGAAGGACGCGATCATGGGCGATCCCTCAACATAGCCTTACGATACAAAGACCTTTGTGTCCCGCTGGTCCTTATCGATAATGGCTCAAGCTTAAACGTTTGCCCGCTCAAGACAGCGGAACGTCTGGGAATCAGCCCTTCTTCATTTCGACCCAGCACCATATGCGTCAGAGCATTCGACAACACCCGCCGATCAGTAGAAGGGGAGGTCGACATAGAGGTACAAATAGGTCCGGAAATCTCTACCATCACATTCCAAATTCTGGATATATCAGCCTCTTTCAACATGTTGCTCGGACGACCTTAGCTGCACAAGGTTGGAGCTGTGCCGTCAACCCTGCATCAACAAGTGAAATACATCTGTGGAAATCAAGTGATCTCTATCCATGCAGAGAAGGAGCTCATCATTCATTCCAATGCTGCTGCCACTGAACCAGACATCCCGGTCATCGATATCCAGCACTCTGAAGAAGACGTCCCGTTTCACAGTTTCGAATTCGAGACTGTGAACTCTATCGCCAATCCAGAACCGATAAGGGTGGACCGTGTCTTTTCACCGGCAGAGCGTCTGAGCCTCAAATACCGAATGAAGAATCATTTCAAGTCTAGAAAGGTACCGCTGATATACAACCAACACAAATGGGGACTCGGATACAGGGCAACCTTCATGGACAAAAGAAGGAAGAAATTTCGGTGCTCACCCATCCAATTCGTCAAGCCAGGAGAACCTTGCAAAGATCCAGGAGGGAATCAACCGACTGCACTACACAAAGGCCTCTCGATGAGCCTAATTTGGGCCACATGGCCCCCCATTCGATGGGATCAAATTCTTGAACCATCCAAGCCTCTAGAAGAAGAAGGAGATGAAGAAGGAAGTCAAATACAGCAGCTTCAGGATCAGGTTACTCTGACACCTGCTCCCAACCAGGGGCACAACCTGCCCACTTCAGCATCAATCAACCAGGGGCACAACCTGCCCACTTCAATTCCAGCCAGCCAGGGGCAGAAGCAGCCCATCCATTGGACCAAGAAAGGGAAGTGGCCAGCCCTAGATTGGTCTGATGTCCAGATTCCAAACTTGTGTCTAGCCGTGGAACCAGACGAACTGTAATGCGAAGTAAGTAATCCGGGAGGGACTGAGTACGACTCAGATCTCGAACCCGACCAGCAAGAAATCATGGTCATTGGGCCAGACCATGATTCTTCGCCCGAATCATCAACCCCCGCCTCTTCAGGGGAGGAAGTGTGGGATCCTGAATGGTCATCCGTTCCCCTAACTTTTGAATCAGCTAAAGAGCCATCTGAGGGCTCTGGCTTTAAAAAAAAAACACCTGTTTAAGCAGCAACCGGAACTTTGGAACAAGTTGGGCTCAATCATGGTCTGCAATGCCTGCTTGTTCAAAGTCCCGTGAATTTCAAAAACCCAAAAAAATAAAAAACCTTCAAAAGCAAAAAACATCTAGTATTTCCATTTCAGAAAAATCTCAAAAACCAAAAAACATTCATTTTCCTGCATTCAATAGTGTGCCAAGTTCGTCTAAAGAGTCACATGAGTTTGAAGTCGAATCATATGACTTTGACATCAAATTAGACTTCGAGCTCATGGGTCTAGACGAAGCTCGGGATAAGGAAAATGATGATCCTACTCCCGAACTTGAGGATCTCCTCAAAAAGTTCGAATCTAAAGCCAATGTTGTAGCCGATGATTTCGAGACAGTAAACTTGGGGACTCCTGAGATCCCTAGAGAAGTACGCATTGGAAAATCGTTGCCACCTGAGATGAAACAGAAAATGATAGAGTTCCTAGCTCCAAGATTGTCCAACTTCGCGTTCTCATATGAAGACATGCCGGGGGCTCGATGAAGAGCTCGTTGTACATCATCTGCCAACCAAGGCAGATATGAAGCCAGTGAAGCAGAAACTTCGAAGAATGAAGCCAGAATGGGCTCTGAAAGTCTGAGATGAAGTCATCAAGCAGTACAACGCGGGATTCTTAGTAGTCTCCAACTACCCTGAATGGCTTGCCAACATCGTACCAGTACCAAAGAAGGACGGCAAGGTTCAAATGTGCATCGACTTCTGAGATCTCAACAAAGCCAGTCCAAAAGATGACTTCCCTTTGCCACATATCGACACTCTGGTCGACAACACTGCTGGATACAAGATCTTCTCATTTATGGACGGGTTCTCAGGTTACAATCAGATCAAGATGGTAATCGAAGATCGTGAGAAGACATCGTTTATCACTCCCTAGGGAACCTTCTGTTACAGGGTAATGTCGTTCGGTCTGAAGAACGCAGGAGCAACATATCAGCGAGCAATGACAGCATTATTCCATGACATGATGAACAAAGAGCTTGAAGTATATGTGAACGACATGATCGTCAAATCTCGCACAATTGAAGGACACTTTGAAGATCTGAAGAAGTTATTCAACAGATTAGAAAAGTACAAGCTCCGTCTCAACCCTCAGAAATGTGTCTTCGGTGCAACGGTCCTAACGGCCAAATGGTCCTCTCCTGGGAAGAAAAGACGGAAAAGACCAAATGACCTTTTCCGGGAACCATCTATTGAACCCATCTCACGTCTTATGTGGGTCCTATCGATAGTCTTGGAGCAGATTCAAGCTGTCCATATGAATGAGATTTTAATTTTATGCTATCTATCTAAGTTTGAGGGCAAAACTCATCATAGATAAATCACATCGGGGGAAATAATTCGAAATTAACTCATAACATTAATGTAGGTGTAGGCCATAGAAAGCTCCAATTTTTGTTTGAAATAACCCTACTATGGGTTCGAGACTGTCTAATTAAAGTGAACAGATCCGATCGGCCGAAGGGTGGCCCCAATCGTTGATTTAGTGGGCCCATACCTCCATTCTCAAAAAGCCCTCTTCACTTCCGTGTTCCGCTACAATCATACAAGGGTACGGCTGGGCAAAGGGGGCATTTTCGTCTGAAAAAGTCGAATAGTGCCCAAAAGGCTATAAAAAAGGCTTCTAACAGAAGGGTTAACGTCATAGTTACGTCACTAATCAAGGGCTTTATCAACTAATATCCCAATAAGACGGTGCAACCCTTACCATGGGTTTACTGTGGGGCCTATCTTGATGTATGTATTATGTATCCATGCTGTCCATTTATTTTTTAAATCATTATCTGAATAACGAAACAGATCCAATTATCAGGTGGACCATATCATAGGAAACAATGTTGATTGACCATTAATGGACTACAAAAGTTTTGGATCAAGTTGATATTTGGTTTTTTTCCCTCCATACAGGCATATAAGCTTATGTGACTTTATCGACAGAGTTGGATGGTAAATAAACACTACCGAAACGATAAGGTTCACCTAAGTAGTTTTTAATGACAAGACGATCAATCACCATTGTTCCTTATGGTATGGTCCAACTGATCATTAGATCTGCTTCATTTTTTATGTAATGCCCTAAGTTGATATGAAGAAATGGATGTACGAGGTGGATACATAATACATACATTAAGACCGCCCCCATAGTAACCTCACGGTGGGTGTTCAATCACCACTTGTGTGGTCTCCCTTATTTCTGCCTCCTCCCCTAACATAAGCTTGAAAAAATGGATGGACGGCGTGGATAAAACACATACATTATAATGGAGCACACAAAGCACCGGCCAGTGACGTGTCTTCCAGTGGTCCCCACGCGGATTGCCCGTTACCACGGGCACTGAGGTATGCCTGTGCATGGGCTGTGTGGGGTCCACAGAGATGTACGTGGTAAATCCTCTCCGTCCATTTTTTTTAAAGACCAAATAGGATAAGATTCTGAAAGGTTGACAGATCCAAAAATCTAGTGGGCCACACCAAACGAAACAATGGGAACAACGACATGCACCGTTGAAACCTTCCTGGAGCTGACCATGATGTTTATATGCCATCCAAACCGTTTATAGG
The DNA here is from genome assembly GCA_003013855.2 of Liriodendron chinense. Taxonomy (NCBI): domain Eukaryota; kingdom Viridiplantae; phylum Streptophyta; class Magnoliopsida; order Magnoliales; family Magnoliaceae; genus Liriodendron; species Liriodendron chinense. Next base: position 1,608,925 of record ML058546.1, read on the forward strand.
GTTATAACCACTCAGACAAACGGTAGGCACAAATTTCATCCTGATACAAAACTTCTGTCGTCCCAGGCATTCAATCCCCACTGTTTTGTGTGGTATGGCCCACATGAATTTTGGATCCACCTGATTTTTTAATTCCTGCCCTTTTGTGATCTTGCAAAACAGATGAACGGAGTGGATTTGTCACAGACATCTCTGTCACCCCTACACAGCCCCGGATACAGGAATATCCTTGTGCTCGGGCCGCAGGCAATCCGCTTCCTCACCCAACGTGGTGATGCCTTGGCTAGTCCGTGTGACATCCAAATCAAGTGACATAACAACTTTCAAACATATTTGCCAGGCTCGAGCGCGACTTAGTTGCGACCCGGAACCAGCTAGATGGGCGACATTGAATATCCATGCGGTTCATCTGTTCTTCCATATTATTTAAGGAGAAGGCCTAAAAACGAAGCAGATGAAAATTTTAGGTGGACCACACTACAAGAAATAGTGTTCAATGAACACTCACCATTAAAAACTTCTGGCGTCTGCCATAATGTTTATTGACCATCCACCTAGGGCTGTAAATGGTAGGGTTTGGGATGGATTTAACCAAAACCAGACCCGCCTATTTATTAAATGGGTCTGAGCCTAAATTTTAGACCCGGGGCCCTTTGACTAAATGGGCGGGTCTAGGTCAAGGCCATCAGACCCATTTATAAATGGGTCTAATGGATCTAGGTTTGGATCCGGTATGCAAGCATTTTTACCAACTTTAAAATTGAGTTTGGATGGGTCTAGGGCTAGATGGGTCCTTTGCAACATAGAACAAATCCGCTCATTTACTAAATGAGTTCAGGTTGGGTTGGATTGGGTCAAGCCTAATATAAAAGAAACCAAATCCAAACCCATTTAGCAACTGGGGCTGTTCTTAAACCCAGACCTATACCATTTAACAAACAGGTCGGGTATAAATGAGTTAGGTCTAGTGCCCTATCAGGTCCGCTGACTCATTTATAAGTTATAACCCTACATCCAACCTATATATAAAATCACATAGACCAGGATAAAAGAAGAAAAAAAACAACAAATTCAGCTTGGTCCAAAACTTTTGTGGCTTACAAAAGGTTTTTAATGGTCAATGACCACTGTTTCTATGGTGTGGCCCACCTAAAATTTGTATATGCCTCATTTTTAGGACCATGTCTTAAAATAACTTGGAAAAAAAGATGGATGGCATGGACGTACAATACATACATCAAGGTGGGCCCAGTCTCTCCCACATTACTGGTTCTAGGGTTGCAGCCAAGTCGCGCTCGCTTGGCTCATTTCCAGCAACCCCACATAGCACAGTAAAAAATCTTCACATCAGGGCCTTATCATGTGTGGGTTGAGGCTTGGGACTTATAGCCCAATAAAATCCTCCCATGTTGTGTGCAATGCCAAATTTGTATGTCCTGTAGTATTGCAATCCAATCGTGGAATTAGAGGTTTTATCAGGGGATAATCATAATTCCCTTATTACATGTCTGGTTTGGGTGATCTTGTACTTGTTGGAAATATAATTTGATGAACTTTCAAATGACTTTGACATCATAGTATTTGGACTCCATTTTATTGCCCAAAAGTTGGCCCATTTTCGTGGGATCTGTGACTCATATAGAGTTATGATAGTTATGACTGTTCATCCATTTCAACATTCTTCCGCTACAACATTCATCACATTCATCAATTATAACATTCTTTCATTACAAAATTAATCCCCTTCACAAACTCTCACTTTTCATATGCATAAAAAACAAAAAATAAAATTATAAATGGAATAACCACACCCTCTTTCCTTTCACAAATTCCCATCATTGATACCCACCAACAAAAAAGAAGAGGCCACTATTATCCTAACCTAAATCTACCTTTGGCCATCATAACTTCTACGTTGGAAGTTGTAGTCTAAAATCTTAAAAAAAAAAAGAAGAAGAAGCTCAGAAGCTTACTAGAATGGATAAAATGACGCCAAAAGTTTACCGGAGTAGGTCCCATGGAGGTAGCAACGATCTTAACAACCAAATGGTCCTCTCCCGGGAAAAAAAATAAGGACAAAAGAAAGAAAAGACCAAATGGTTTTTCTCGCGCAAGGGAACCATCTATTGCACCTATCCCACGTCTTATGTGGGGCCTACAGATAGTCTTAGAGCAAATTCAAGCCGTTCGCATGATTGTGATTTTAATTTTATGCCATTTATTTAAATTTGAGGGGAAAACTCATCACGGATGAACCACATCGGAGGAAACAATTCGAAATTAACTCATAACATTAATATCGATGTGGACCATAGAAAACTCCATTTTTTTTTCTTTTTGAAATGACCCTACTATGGGTTTACGATAAGGGTGCACACAGGTTAGTTCGGTCTGGATTTGAGGTGAAATCGGAACTGAACCGTTCCCAACGATTTTAGGAAAATCAGAACCAGAATCGGACCATTTACACCCTAGAACCGAAAAACGGACTGGTTCCTGTTCGGTCCCACAGTTCTGTGGGCTTTTTATAATCCAGCCCAATTGCATTGGATTTCCCTTCGCCACCAATATTTCCTTCAAAATACAAGATGGTACATGCACCCTACTATAATCTATACGGGATAACCTAAACCTTAAACAATGGACACGTATACATTCCAACAACTAATCAAGACCGTCCATACAATACATGTCATCCTCCAAGATACATCTTATAAAAAAGTAGATTAGATTGACTGTGATTTCAATTAATCCCGGAGCTCATCATCAATCTGAAAGATCAATCCATTATTCGTTTCTTTCATCTAGCTACATGTGACCACACCACTGTACATGTGACCACAAAAGTTTTGAATCAAGCGGTTCGAATTTTGCAAACAACTCGCTAGTCTGTACATGACATGTGCTCTTGCTCTTGTGATATTAAATCGCAGATGTTCATCTGGTGGAATAATCTCAGTCGTCCAGTTGATGCCACAGTTTGATTGGATTGTGTACATTGTTGCCCCACAAATGAAGGGCCCGGATCTCATTCATGCGTGTATAATGACCTTAGTGATACAAAGATGTGATTAGATCACCAAATACAATCAGGGTTGTTGATCTGGCAGTGTAAGATGCTAACCGTCCATCTATTTGTTTTCATATTGCAGAGTGTCCGGAGATCGATGCAAAGTTGAATGGGATGGACATGTGCTGAGTCCAAAATTCATACCTTAAGGCCCACTATCGGCGTACCTTGATGTGTTTGTTAGATCTACACCATCCATCTTCATTGTTAGGCAATGATTAGGTGGGCACATTAAAAAAATTAAATATATCTAAATTCTAAGTGGACTACTCGACATGAAACAGTGAAGGTTGAACACCCACCACAAAAATCTTTTAGAGCTTACTGTAATATTTATTTATGAGGGGTTCAGTTCCAAGTTCGGTTCAATGGTCCGGTTCGGTTCTATAAAACTCCAAACCGAAAATTGAACCAAACTAATCGGTTCTTTGGTTTTTGGAACCGAAACTGGAACCAGTGTGCTTCAGAATTAGATTGAACCTAACTGAACTAACCAGTTCCGGTCCAGTTAACCAGTTCCATTGGTTCCATGTGCACCCCTAGTTTACGACTGTCTGATTAAAGTGAACGGATTAGATCGGCCGAGGGGTGGTCCTAATTGTTGATTTAGTAGGCCCACACTACCATTCTCAGAAGGCCCTCTCAACTTCCGCGTTCTGCTGCAATCGTATAAGAGATGGCTGGGCAAATGGGCATTTTTGTCTGGAAAAAGTTTATCAGTATCCAAAAGGCTATAAAAAAGGCTTTTAACAGAGGAGTTAATGTTATAATGATGTCACTAATCAAGGACTTTATCAACTAATATCACAACGAGACGGTGCAACCCTTACCATGGGGTTACCATGGGGCCCACCTTGATGTGTGTATTATGTATCCATGCCGTCCATTCATTTTTTAGTTCATTTTATGACATTATCTAAAAACGACACATACAATTATCTGGTGGACCATACGATAGGAAACAATGTTGATTGACCAGTAATGGACTACATAAGTTTTGGATCAAGCTGATATTTGTTTTTCGGGGTTTTTTTTTTTCCTCTCCATATAACTGCCCAACTTTTAAGCTATTTCTTGAAGAACGCCTGCTTTCAAAATATTTAAAGCAAACCACTTAAGTTTTGGGTTGTCAGACATTCAAACACCTATGTGATATTCCGTTTATGTTATATACGGTTCTTTAACCATATTTAATAAAAAGACAAAACTACCCTTTATGTCAAAACGGAACCATCGTGAGAGGTAGGGCTGCACATCTGCCCCGTTAACTTGCTTAACCCGCTCGACCCGACCCGGTAGAAACCTGATTCGTCCTGACCCGGTTGAGAAAACGGTCCGGTCTCGAGTAGATGCAGCTGAACCGTTTTAATTTAGGTACGGTTTAGGCTACATGCCAAACCCACCCGCCTGACCCGACCCGTACCCTGACTCGTGTATACCCGACCTGAACCGCCCTATTTATACTAGTTTATTGCTTTTAGAAATATCTATATAGCATTATCAATAGGTTGAATGGTCAATAAACATTATGGTGGATTCTAGAATCTTTTAATGGTGGAAGTTCAATGACCACTGATTTTTGCGGTGTGGTCTACCTAAAGCTTTTATTTGCTTTCTTTTTGGGACTATGTCCTATAATAATTTGGAAATATAGATGGACGGCATGGATTTACAATATATACATCAAGGTGAGCCTCATGGTTAGGGTCTCACCCACATGGCTGGTTCCGGGTCTTACCGACTCTCACCCAAGCTGCGCTCATTTCACACTCATAGGGAGCGGATTAGGTGACATCCGGGATCCACTAAGGTGGGTGGCCCCTGACTATGTGTCTTAAATCCATACCGTCCAATTATTTTGAAAGATCATTTTAGGATATGATACCAAAAATGAAGCTGACTCAAATCTTAGGTGAACCATACCATAGAAACATAGTCCTAACCCGACCCAACCCGACCCGGTTTAACATATAGGGTAGGGTTAGGGTTGGGTCAGCCCAACCCGGTCACGACCCGAGCTGAAACCTGGACCTTTAAATATATTTAGGTTCGGTCCAGGGTTGGGCCCATCCCAACCCTAACCCCTGTTTGCAGGCCTAGTGAGAGGGGCCTGTTCACGTCCAGAGGTCCAAAGCTAGGTGGTCCACCATGGTGTTTGTGAGAAATCCACCGTCCATACGTTTCGCCATGTTATTATAGGGTATGATAAAAAAAAATGAGACAGATCGAAAGCCCAAGTGGGCCACACAACAAGGAAGAGTAGAGATTGTACGCCCACCATGGAAGCATTGTATTGGGCTAATATTTTTGTTCTTTCGGTCCATCCCAATGGGAATGACTTTATGGACGGTTTTGATTGCATATAAACATCATGGTGGAGCCCAGAAAGCATTGAACGGCAACAAACTCCTTTCCCTTGTTTCCAGTCGTGTGGCCCACTTGAGCTTTAGATCCACCTGAGTTTTGGTCTCATGTCTTAATATGGGCTGCCAAAACGGATGGACGGGGTGGATTTCTCACAAACATCACAGTGGGCCCCGCTTTGGTAGGGTTAGCGTCCCGTCAGCTTGGAATTGCGCAGAGAGAAGGGAGTGGATTAGGTGCCCCGCCGCCACACCGAACACGGTGAGGCCCTGACTGTGGGGCCCACCTTAATATATTTATGGTATATCCACGCGGTCTATCTGGTTTTGCATATCATTTTAGAACGTGGTCCCAAAAATGAAGCAGATCTAAATCTAACGTGTACTAAAACACTGGAAACAGTGGTGATTCACCGTTAAAAACTTCTTGTGGGCCATAAAAAGTTTTTATAAGCTGATATTTATTTTTCGTTTTATCCATGTCTGTTTGACCTTATCAGAAGGTTAGATTGCAAATAAACATTATGATTTATGATGGTCCCTAGCAAGTTTTAATGGTGGGCGTTCAATCATCACTTTTTCCAACGGTGTGGCCCTTCTGAAACATGGATATGCTTTTTTTTTTTCTTTTTTTTTAACTCATCCTCTAAATATAGCAGTAAAAACCGATGGATGGCATGGATATACAATACATACATCAAGATGGGCCCCACTGTGAGGGCTGCACTGTGGTGTGCTAGCTCAATTTAAGCCATGAGCCAAGAAATGTGGCAGATGGAAGGCATGAAACTGTGGGTAGATTGATGATCACAGTTGAAAACTTCCTAGGCCCACCCTGATATTTATCAGGGCCATCCAACCTGCTCATAAGGTCACACGGACCTGGTTTTAGGGAAAATACAAATATCAGCTTGATCTTAAACTTCCTTAGCCCAGCATGTTTTCAATGGTAGCCGTTCAATCACCACTACTTCTCCTGGTGTGGTACACCTGCGATTCAAATATGCCTCATTTTTAGAATTGTGCCCTGAAATGAAATGGCAAAACATACGGAAAGCATCGATCTCATAGAAAGCGTCTGTTGGCTCCATTGCATCTTACGCACGCACAACCCCTTTAAATGGGTATATTTGAGAAATTAAAAGGAAAGAAGGGTAATTTGGACTTTTTGTACAAGCTAACGCCATTTTCCACCTCAAATCTTACTTAAAGTTGGTGAGCATTTTTTTTCTTTCCATATTTTAAAAGGTTACGCAGTTTGCTAGGAATATTTTAAAAGCTGACGTTTTTTACTCAATAACCCAGAGCATAGGTAGTTCTATAGAAATAACACCCCTTTTTTCCCCTTCATACAAGCTTTTAGGCTTATGTGACTGTTGTGGATAAAGAGCCGACCTAAAAGAAGGTTGATCGTACCGACCCGGGAACGACGAGCCGACCCGTTTCAGGTTCCGGATACAAGTCGGGTCGTATTAACCCGATAAAGGTTGGTCGGCTTAATTCGATATGATAAAGATCGTCTCGAACGACGAGAATTGCAAATCCGTGATCTTAGGCCCACGCCGTGATATCAGGAGGAAAGATCGACGTTCCCAGTGAATAGGGATCAAGATCTTTGTTTGTTATGGAAAGATCCAAAGATCTCGGGAACCTAACTGGCAGTCCATCAGAATCACGACTCTCCAAGAGAAAAATAGTTTTGCGACCTAAGTGTATAAATGAGTACGTTCTCTCCATTATCAAGGTATGAAACTGATATTGATCTACATTGAGATATTCTATTATCAAAGATCCAACTGACTTAGGCATCGGAGGGTTACCGGCTAGGCACCCAGCCACCCCCTTATTCTCTGTATCTTTCGCAGGATCTGAGGAATCTTCCATTCCAATCGTTCCCTACAAGAAGTTCAACTCCATCCAACCATCCAGATTGAAGGATTTCCCTTCTCGTCTGTTGACCATTTTTTTGTAACAACAGATCGGCGCCGTCTGTGGGAACGCCTTTTTTCCTTTAACTAGGAAGTCCGTGTTCTCACCCAATCGCTTAAGACGATCTCAGCATCTTCCCTCCCTTTCATAATGGCTGGAAAGAGAAAGTATAAAGGGAAAGCACCCGCGATCGCCGGACCTTCAGACGATCAAATCTCAGAGAATGAATGGTCGTTTCCCGACACCCCCGCCATCCAACTCGATGGGGATTCTCCTCGTTTTGCTCAGCAGAGGGGACAACAGAGACCTCGTAATCGGAGAATCAGGTTGTCCCTTCTCGAAGAGCAGGTGGGAGGGGTCACCCAAAAGCTGGGGGGCGTTGACGAACGATTCGGCTACGTGGACCAAAGACTGGACGAAATTAAAGCTCTGTTAACTGGCCTGGTCCATCCAACAGTTTTAAACAACAGAGACCATGAAGGGCCTCGGCGAAATCAACCCCAGCCTCAACAATCTCAGCACTCTCATCAGACTCGAGCGTCACAACGTTCGCAGCCCACTCCGGACGAAGAGCATGAGGCCGCCAGCCAATCCACCGGAGCAAGGTCCCGACCAGCAACCAACTTGCCGGCCAACGACCTACGACATAAGCTAGAGGAACGAAGGACGGCTCGTCTCGAGCATGAACGAGCCAATCGTGAAGTCAGCGACCGGGTAGACGACAATTTAAGCCCGTTGGAAGCCGAGTTGAAGGAACTCCGGGAACAAATGGGCGATATCCAAAGAGCACAGCAAGCCCGGGCACCAATCACCGTGGACGCACTGGTCAACTCATCTGAGTCGCCGTTCACCGACGAAATTCATGAAGAGCCCCTTCCCAAGGAATTTAAAGTTCCTCAGTTAAAGCAATATTCGGGGATAGGAGATCCGGCAGAACACTTAGAAAATTTTAAAATCCGAATGGATCTCCTCGGAGCCAGCGGGCACATTATGTGTAAAGCCTTTCCGTTGTCATTGACGAGCTCGGCATGGACTTGGTTCCGCAACTTAAAACCAAGGACAATCAGCTTGTTCTCTCAATTAAGCCGGGCCTTCACCACTCAGTTTATCGGGAGCACCGACCCGAGGAAGCATTCAACTCACCTTGCCGCGATCAAGCAAAAAGAAGACGAGTCACTAAAAGATTATCTCGCGCGCTTCAATTCTGAAGCGGTACAAGTTAAAAATCTCTCACAAGATGTGTTGTTACACACTATGATTGGAGGGCTACGAGACCGAAGATTCCTTTGGTCTGTTGGGAAAGAGCCACCTCAGTCCGTGGCCAAATTTTTAGATCGAGCGGCTAAACACATCAACGCCGAGGAACTGGTTAACGCTCACCGACCGACGACCAGGAATAAGGATCGTCAGGATAGCGGCAACTCAAAAAGACACAGGTCGGAGCGGAAGTCAGAGCGGAGGTCACCGGCTAGGAACGGACCTGCTCGAGGAACGAAATCACCAGCACCACGGTTCGAAAAGTATATACCGCTCAACAAAACCATCGAGCAAGTGTATTTAGCAGAGAAAGGCAAGTACAACTTTGAACGACCTGCGAAAATAAAGACCGACCCCAATAGAAGGTCGAAATCAAGGTACTGTTTATATCATAAAGACCATGGTCACAACACCGTGGATTGCTTCGATTTAAAGCGACAGATAAAGGCCCTCATCCAGCAGGGATTCCTGAAAGACTACATCGCTCAGCGCCAGGACGGTCGGAGAGACAAAGATCGATCAGCCGACCTAAACGAAGAACTGAATAACAACCCTGTGGAAGAGATTCACATGATCTTCGGCAGACCGACCACTGGAGATTCCGAAAATTCGAGCAAAATTTATGTTCGACAAGGAAGAACGTCCCAACCAGAACCAGGGCTGTCTGTGAACATTGCCAGCCGAGCTTCAAAAGTCGCAAAAGTTACATCTCGGGCGATAACGTTTACCGAAGAAGACGCTCGAGGAACCATGCACCCACACGACGACTCCCTCGTTGTCTCAATGGTGGTAGCAAATAAAAGGCTCCACCGGATGATGATCGACATGGGAAGCTCGTCCGACATTCTATACGCTTCAGCCTTCGAAAGAATGAAAATCGATCATTCCAGATTGAGGCCGGTCAAGACAGCATTAACTGGATTCACAGGGGATAGCGTCATGCCGGAAGGAGAAATAACCTTACCAGTCACAGCTGGAAAAGAACCTGATAAGAAAATTATTATGGTCAATTTCCTCGTCGTGAACACCCCCTCCGCCTATAACGCCATCATCAGCCGCCCTATCCTGCGAGCTCTCAAAGCTGCCGTTTCCATCTATCACCTGACAATGAAGTTCGAAACTCATGAAGGAGTCGGCGTGGTCAGAGGAGACCAGCAAGAAGCCCGTCGTTGCTACGAACTTTCTCTACGAGGGAAAAATAAAGGTGCAATATCAACCGTCTCTCACGCGTCCTCCTTGGACCCGAGAAAAGAAGAGCAGGAGCGCGGATCACCAGCTGAGGAGTTGGTCAATATTCCCTTGTCGGAAGCCGATCCGACCAGGATTATTCAGATCGGGTCACGTTTGACAGACGAGGTACGAGAAAATTTGACAAACTTTTTAAATGAGCATGTAGATGTTTTTGCATGGTCCCATGAAGAAATGCCCGGAATCTGCCTGGACATAATGGTCCACCGACTCAACGTCGACCCGACCATCAGACCGGTCCGTCAAAAAAGGCGTACTTTCAACACGGAAAGATACACGATAATCGAAGAAGAGGTGCAGAAACTGCGCAAGGCAGGATTTGTCCAAGAAATATGTTATTCAGATTGGTTGGCGAATGTCGTCCTCGTCAAAAAGGCCAATGGGAAATGGAGGGTCTGTGTGGATTACACCGACCTGAACAAAGCTTATCCTAAGGACAGCTTCCCGCTACCAAGGATAGATCAGCTCATCGACGCAACTACTGGGCATGAACTCCTCAGCTTTATGGACGCCTACTCTGGGTACAATCAAATCCAGATGTATGCTCCCGATCGGCAAAAGACCGCGTTCATCACGGATCGGGGCCTCTACTGCTACAACGTCATGCCCTTCGGGCTCAAGAAAGCCGGGGCAACCTACCTACGATTGGTAAACAAAATGTTCACGGATCAACTAGGCAAGACTATGGAAGTATATATAGACGACATGCTCGTCAAAAGTAAGCGGTTAGAAGATCACGTCAACGACCTCTGCACTGGGTTCAGAATATTGAGGAATTATCGTATGAAGCTCAATCCCAGAAAATGCGCCTTTGGAGTGAGCTCGGAAAAATTCATTGGCTTCATGGTAAACCAGCGAGGAATTGAGGCCAATCCAGAAAAATTCAGGCCCTTCTCAATATGAGCTTACCTCGCATAGTGAAGGAAATTCAACGGCTCACAGGAAGGATCGCAGCACTCAACAGATTCGTTTCAAAGGCTACTGACCGGTGTCTTCCTTTCTTCAAACAACTGCGTAAATGTAAGGAAATGACATGGACTTCAGAATGCGAGCAAGCTTTTATTGAGCTGAAAGCCTACCTCGGCTCCCCACCGTTATTGTCCAAACCGATGCATAAACAAGAATTACTTCTATACTTAGCAGTTTCAGGAGCAGCAGTCAGCTCGGCTCTTGTCCGAGACGACGAAGGAACACAAAAGCTCGTTTATTACACGAGCAAAGCCCTGATCGACTCGGAAACACGATATCCTCAAATCGAAAAACTCACCCTGGCTTTAATAACCTCGGTCCGAAAGCTGAGGCCATATTTCCAAGCGCATCCGATAGCTGTATTAACCGATCAGCCATTACGGCAGGTATTGCAGAATCCCCAAACCTCAGGTCGCCTCGTCAAATGGGCCGTCGAATTAGGCGAATTCGATATACGATACCGACCTCGTATTGCAAACAAGGGACAAGCTGTAGCCGACTTCATCGTCGAATTAACCGAGCCCCACAAGGCTCAGTGCGATCGCGAACTTGTCCATGATCCAGAGGTAAACCATATCATACCTTTCTGGTTATTGCACGTCGATGGATCTTCCAATTCACAGGGCAGTGGAGTCGGCCTCGTTCTGTCCTCACCGGACGGGATCAAAATTCAGTACGCACTTCGATTCGGATTCCGAGCTTCAAATAATGAAGCAGAGTATGAAGCCCTCTTCGCCGGTCTTCGCCTCGCCTCGGAAATAGGAATCCGATCGATAAGAGTATACAACGACTCGCAACTAGTGGTCGGACAAGTGACTGCGGAATATCAGGCAAAGGGAGGAAGAATGTGTGCATATCTGAAGAGAGCTCAGGAGCTACTGTTACGTTTTGACCATTATGAAATCATTCAAATCTCAAGAGATGGAAACACAAACGCAGATGCTCTCGCGAAGCTCGCGTCATCAGCAGACAACGAGCTCAGTAGAATGATACCCATCGAGTTGCTCCCTCAACGAAGCATATCGTCAAACGAATTCACAGGGGTTTTTCCAATATCGGTAAGTCCAGATTGGAGAGATCCTATCATCCGGCTTTTACAATCGGGCGAGTTACCCGACGATCAAAAATAAGCTCGGTGCATCCGCTATAGATCAGCTCGATATACGTTGATAGATGGAGTCCTCTATAAGAAGGGATTCTCCCGCCCGTGTCTACGTTGTTTAGGATCTGAGGAAGCCAATTATGTACTACGTGAAATCCACTACGGATGTTGTGGGAATCATTCCGGAGCCCGAGCACTGGCAAAGAAATCGATCCGACTGGGATCTTATTGGCCCACCATCCAGTAAGATGCCCGAGAGACCGTTAAGAGATGCGATAAATGCCAACGACTCGCCCCAATACCTCACCTGCCGCCTGAAGAGCTCACTCCTATGGCTGTACCCTGGTCGTTTGCTCAATAGGGGGTCGATATCATTGGCCCACTCCCGACGGGAAACGGACAAGTTAAATATGCAATTGTCGCCGTTGACTACTTCACAAAGTGGGCCGAAGCAGAACCACTAGCTACCATCACAGAAAAGAAGACAACGGACTTTATTTGGAGGGCGATTGTGTGTCGTTTTAGGATCCCGAATACCATAATCACAGACAATGGGCGACAGTTCGACAATCAAGGATTTCGCGAATTTTGTAGAGGATTGGGTATTAGAAATATTTATTCATCTCCTCACCACCCACAAGCCAACGGTCAGGTCGAAGCGATCAACAAAATTATCAAGAACCATCTCAAAGCGAAGCTCGGAGAAAGAAAAGGGACTTGGGCGGAAGAACTTCCTGAAGTGCTATGGGCCTACCGAACCACAACTCGGTCCACTACCGGGGAGACCCCCTTCTTTCTGGCATTTTGAGCCGAAGTCGTTGTGCCGATGAAAATCGGAATGCCCACAAGCAGGACGAGCCATCATCGACCCGACCAAAACGAAGGCCAACTGCGAATGAGCCTAGACCTACTCGACGAAGCAAGAGAAGCTTCTCAGGTACGAGTAGCCGCATATCAGCAGAGGGTCCGGCGATACTACAACTCAAAAGTGAAAGAGCGACGATTCCGAGCCGGTGACCTCGTCCTTAAAAAGGTGAACATAAACGACAAAACCGGCGTATTTGGCCCCAATTGGGAAGGGCCATATAAGGTCGTCAGCTCGCGTCGTCTCGGCACTTATCGGCTCGAAAACATGGAGGGTAAACCTCTTCTTCATCCATGGAACGCCGAACATCTCAAAATCTACTATTCGTGAACAACGGACTGTACTCGGCACAAAGTATGTATTTCAGAGCAATAATTTAATAAAATCCTTTCCTAAGAATTGTTTTACGACGTTCTTTCAGTGCGACCTAATCTCGATATCGTACGCTTGAACTTACTGAAGTACATGGAGCAATAGGTGGCTGACCTAGCTAGCCAACCCCAGGTCAGTTCGACAACACAAACACGTTACATCAATATTAACGCAAAAGTGAACTCTACAAAGGGATTGACAAAATCTGCCTCTAAAGGGCTTGTATTAAAGGTAAAATGTTGTGTACATTTTTCAAAAAATAAATAAATAAATAAATATATCCCATTCAGTCTTTGCCAGCCCCAAACGTGCCAGCCCCAGCATCTCCGATCCAAGCCTCGTCCTCCTCCTCCTCCTCGTCCTCATCCATAGGCGTAAGGTCAAGGGTGGGGAAATGCTTGAGCACGAGACGCTTGCACTCTTGGAAGCCATCATTGTACAACTCCTCAGAAACTACAGACAACTTCTCGAGCTCAGCCTTCGCTCCATTAACCTCTGCCGAAGACTTCAGCTGGACCTCCTTTAAAAGCCCAGCCAGGTTCACCTTCTCCTCCTCGGCTGTCTTCAGAGCAGCTTTAAGAGATTCGGCTTTATTTTCATCAGATCGGGCCTTGCCCTCTGCCTCCCTCAGGGCCTCCTCTAGGGACTGGACCTGTGCTTGAGACACTTCCAACTCCGATTGCGCAACCTTCAGCTCGGACTGAGTGGACTTCAGCTCGGACTGAGCGTCCTTCAGTAGAAGGAAACATCTCTTTAGCTCAGCCTTCACAGCTTCAGTCTTCGTCTTCCAGGAAGAAGCAGCAACCAGAACCTTCTGCATCTGGCGATTCTACTGGGCCATTACCTTACGGATCATGATCAGCAGAGCCGAATCCTGCGAAAGTAATACAATTAGCATGTAAATCAAAAAGCATCACAGGCACACGACAAAGAAAATAATAAAATTACCCTGTGACTGCTCTCTATAGCAACCCTGACCATTTGATCCAGGTCGGAGGAAGCTATAGTATTCAGGTCTTGAGGGATGCTGTGGTTGACACGCATGTATGCGTTGACACCCTCCATCCAAGACGAATACTGCTCCGTTAACGAAGGCATCTCGACTTGGTCCTCCCGTTGCTCAGCACCCCCAGCAGGGGCAGCAGAAGCAGCGCGTGGCTGAGGAGGACGAGAAGTGGAGGCGTCAGCAGCGGGTTGGTCAGGTCCAACTGCAGCAGGTCGTGGGGCATGGGAGGAGATAGCTGGAGGTGCGGGAATGCTAAAGGGCTCGGCTCGTGAACCCGAGTCATCCGGCACACTGATCACCGGATCCTCAGCGGATGTCACCGGGGTGGCCGTCGGCTCGGCTCCGACTGATGGTGAATCCGAGCCGGGAAGTTGCCCGGATCCGCATACAAAAGACCGAGGCAAGTGGGGCAGTCTCTGCGCCTCAGTAGTAGCCACCCTCTTTCTAGGGGGCTCAGCAGAGCTCTGCCCGCAATCCAGAAACTGAGCTGGAATTTTGCGAGTCTTAGAAACCGCCTTCAGAGCCATTCCTGTCCAAGAAAAAGGAGGAAAAATGAGAAGAGAACGAAATGAAAAGAAGAAAAAATAAGTTATCATTTCAGCCTACCGACCCGATTCAGAAACGGAATTAAAAGTGATCACCCTAATAGTCGCCGAAACTGTACGATTTGTCTCTCTTGTGCAACGGACAAAGCTACCCGAATAGTCGCCGAAACTGTACGAGCAGACAAATACGTTAAAAAAAAGGGATGAAAAAAGTTTTGGGAAAATCAGTTAGGTCAGAACTTCCTCCGACCTGGTAACGCAAAGTCAGCTCGGACTCGGAAGCTCAAAGGTTGAGGTTCGTCCGGTGCGCACTCCCAATTGCCCGACGCAAAGAACCACTTCCTTTTCCAAGTTTTGGTGGAGGAAGGTAAGCAGGTAATCATCGAGTCGCCCTGACCCGGTAACGACGAAAAATAATAGAGTCCTTGGCCGCCCAAAGACTTGAGAATATACATCGAGAAAAGTTCGTTGGAAGTAAACTCCTTATTTCCTAACCTCTGCCACAGTATGTAGCATCCGATCATGCACCTCCACGCATTCGGTTGCAGCTGACTCGGAGAGAGGCCTAAGACGCTAAGGACTTCCCTCACAAAAGGGTGTAAGGGCAATCTCAGCCCGGACTCTAAGTGCATCAAAGAGATAACTACCTCCCCGGCTTTAGGTCAGCTCGGTCTGTCGGCTCGGTCAGGAACCCTAAACTCTATGTAATCTGGGAGTTCGTATATCTCCCTCGCAGCATCCAGCTCGTCCTGGGTAATCTGGGAAACCATACAATCTAGTTCAAAGGGCTCTCTATGGGCCGTGGCACTACCAGCAGCTGACCCAGGAGGTTCGGACTCTCCCTCTTCAGCGGCCTCATCCACCCTCACCTCAGAATCTGATTCACCGGGATTTGCCCTCTCGTGGCACAGAAGAGGTAAATCAGACCCACGGTCATCGTACCTCACCTTAAGAATTGCCTCGGAGCACGAGGTTTCTGGCTCCGACATTCCCCAAATAAAAAAAAGAGAGAGAAAAGGAAATCCTTTGGAAAATAAGAAAAGGAGCGTATGAATGCTGGCACGACCGGTTGGAGGAGGAAAGTTGGAGACAGTAGAGAGGGAAGAAGAACGAGAGCACGGGAGCTTAGAGAAGCGAACCAGTAAAGAAAACAAAGAAATGTTTCCAAAATCTGGCTAAGTCCCGGATTATATACTTGGGAAAGGGCCTGGGCCATACTCAGGTCCTACCGCATTCAATGCAAAAGCGGCACGTGGCGAAACCCTACTTGGTAATTCGAAAAGCTGCGCCGTTCAGGACACGCGGCGACACCCCGTTCGATTAAATCATATCGACGCTGTCACGCCGTACATTAGAATGATGGCTCTTCGATATTTCAAAAGACACATTTAATGCCATTTTCCCGCCCATCGAAACGGCGGCGTTACGGATACTAAACGACAAAAAGCATTTAGGTCGGCAATTTCCTCTTACGTTTTACCCCCAAGCTAGACAAATTACGCTCGAGGGTAAAGGGGGCTTCTGTTGTGGATAAAGAGCCAACCTGAAAGAAGGTTGATCGTACCGACCCGGGAATAACGAGCCCACCCGTTTCAGGTTCCGAATACAAGTCGGGTCGTATTAACCCGATAAAGGTTGGTCGGCTTAATCCGATATGATAAAGATCGTCTCGAACGAGCAGAATTGCAAATCCGTGATCTTAGGCCCACGCCGTGATATCAAAAGGAAAGATCGACGTTACCAGCGAATAGGGATCAAGATCTTTGTTTGTCATGGAAAGATCCAAAGATCTCAGGAACCTAGCTGGCAGTCCATCAGAATCACGACTCTCCAAGAGGAAAATAGTTTTGCGACCTAAGTCTATAAATGAGTACGTTCTCTCCATTATCAAGGCATGAAACTGATATCGATCTACATTGAGATATTCTATTATCAAAGATCCAACTGACTTAGGCATCGGAGGGTTACCGGCTGGGCACCCAGCCACCCCACTTATTCTCTGTATCTTTTGCAGGATCTGAGGAATCTTCCATCCCGATCGTTCCCTACAAGAAGTTCAACTCCATCCAACCATCCAGATTGAAGGATTTTCCTTCTCGTCTGTTGACCATTTTTTGGTAACAACAGTGACCTTATCAATAGATTGGATGGTAAATAAACACGACCAAAACATTAAGGTGCACCTTAAGAAGTTTTTAATGGTAGGACAATCAATCACCATTGTTTCTTATGGTGTGGTCCACCTAATAAATTTGCTTCATTTTTTATATAATGCCCTAAAATGATATGAAGAAATGGATGGACAGTGTGGATACATAATACATACATCAAGATGACCCTCATAGTAACTCCTCGGTAAGGCCCGCACCATCTTAGGTAAGGTCGGGGTCTCACTTAACCCGCTCTCCTCTAACAAATAGCATGAATTTTAGTGTAATAACCCTCAATTCTTTCTAAATTAACAAAATATTCAATTTTTGTGAGGTCATCATTTTTAGCCCCACATGAGAAATTACAAACTTTTCGGTTGAAAATGCCCCTCTGACCACCACTTTGGATTTCAACCCCCACCCCCCCCCCCCCCCCCCCCCCCCCCCCAATGAATTCCCCTGGGGAGTTGGATATCCCCTGAGCATCCCCTGAACACTGTAGATCATACCTAGAAAAGTTAGGTGCGATCCACGGTGTAGTAGGTGGTTAGAGGGGCATTTTCGACCGAAGTGTTTGCAACTTCTGGTGTGGGAGCTAAAAAAGATGAGCTTCATGAGAGAAATTGGACTTTTTGTTCAATTAGGCAGACCTGGGGCTATTACACTAAAAATCCCCACACCTGAACGGATTAGGTGCTACGGTAACAACATAGTAGGTGTTACCCTTCGTGGGCCCACCTTGATGGTGCGTTGTATATCCACTTCGTCCATTATGCAAATCCAGATATCAGGTGAACCACACCACAAGAAACAGTGGTGATTGAGTGCCCCACCATAACAAACTCCGAAGGGCGGATCGTAAGATTTTCCTAATGTTTATTTACAATCTAACCTGTTGATAATTTTAATAAGATTTGTATGAAGGAAAAAATACAAAGATCAGCTTGACCCAAAACTTGTGTCCCACAAAAGGCTTTTAATGGTCATTTATCACAGTTTCCAGTGGTATGGTCCACCTGAGATTTGGATCTTCTTAAGATTTGGGATCATGTCCTAAAATGAGATGAAAAAACAGATGGACGGCGTGGATATACAACAAATACATCAAGGTGGTACCGGGGAGTCCGGAAGAACGGGCCAAAAAGACTCATCTGACTGTTTGGCAAGACGCGTTGATTCTAAACCGTTGTTTCCACAAATGTTAACCTGATGAGTTGGCTAACCTAATTTTGGGGCCAGATCATCTGCACAGATCGGACGATCCGGTGGAAGGTTGTAATGAAAACTTGTCAACGGTCCGGACTTAACAAGAAAATGTCCCACTCAGAAATAACGATCGTTCATTCCATTTGATTTTGGAGTAGCACAATTCGGACGGTTGGTTTTAGTTAATGTACGCCACTTGTACAATTCTTTTGAGTGCCTGTGTATCAACCATCCAACTCCTCTACAGTATCAAATCACTTTCCTCCTAGGTTGCGACATACGTGAAAGACTTCACACTGCCCATCAGATTCCTATGGATAGAATTTGATAAAAGGTTTTAATAGGTGCTTGTTCACATTTCCTTTACAATATTCCATAGATGTTAGGTTTATATGTATTTTAAATTCAAAACTACATACTGTATGTAGATTTGGCGTGAGCCGAGTCGAACCAGGTCAACTCAGCAAGAGTAGTCACTGAACGTTGGATTTTGTGAGACTGAGAACCGTCGTTGATCAAGGTAAGTGGGTGTTTATGCTCTACTCTAGCTTAATCTCCTTATTAGATTTGGTGATTATTTCAATCTTAACCCTAAGCCGTAGAATAAACCTTAACCTAAATCATGATCTAATCATATGATTGTGTGTGAAACATGTTAGAATTCGACCGTACAATATATACATTTAATTCTAGCAACACGAGAGGACAATCCGACATAAGAGGTGAAGATTTCCCTTCAAGCTTTTCACTTGAATCATGGAAGAATTATAGTTTATGCCAAATGATTTATTTTAATTTATCTCTTGATCATATGTTGTGCTTGAGCTAACATGGATAGGGATTATCCAGGTATGCTTTAAATTTATTTTACTTATAATCTATAGTTCATTGTTCGTCATGGTTATGTGTGGAATATTTGCACAATTTTTGTTAAGTGATGGATCAATATTGATTCTAGATTGTTCCTTGAAAATTAGTGGGCTACATTATTGGGAACCTAATACCATGGTGGGATATGAATTTGGATTGTCACTTTGTGATTTACTTGATCTCTTATGTGGTTTAGGGTGACGAGCCCTTACTTTGTGTCAATTGTGACTGATTTTGATAACTTACGTGGTATGGGTGATGAGCACTTTCATGTTTTGTCCATGATGGACTTTCATTGATGTTATTATTACCTCATCATGGTATGGTGACACAAAAGGCCCCTAAGAGTAAAGGTTTTCATAATTTATTTTTTTGTAAATCAAACTAATAAAGGATGGATTAATCATGCATTTATAGCACATTTTGAATTTCACCGACACCGATGTATTGTCCCGTGTGACTTCGGGCCGTGATACCGATGCGTGTCCTTTGTGACTTTTAGATCATTGTGTGGTAGTTCATTTGCATTGTGACTCCGATAATTGTCCTTAGTGATTGTCGGTTCACATGTTCCAGCTGGATGTGTATCCCCAGGCTAATGTGCACTCATGCATCTATGCATTAATTAAGATTAACATTGTTAAGTGAATGTTGTAATCATTTTATTTTATATTTGAAACTATACTTGATTATGGGGATGGATGTGTAATCTTAGGTGGAATTTTCATTGAGTTGGCCACTCCCTCTTTTGGTATTCTAAAACACCAATTAGTTTATGCAGGACTAGAAGTTACAGATATGCCTGAATAATAGTTCGAGGATCTATTGGATAAGATGTCTTATGTTAGGTATTGGAGCTCAATCAGTAAATAAACGATTATTGTACTAGCTTAGTGGACAAATAGTTGATGTATGTGATATTAGAACTCTAAACTCAAAGTTCAATTCCTCTCTTTTTTGTTTGATACATACCATATGAATGCGATTGAAAAGAAAAAAAATTTGTGATTATGAAGCATTCATTTATTATAGTTAACACTCGAAATTTTCGAGCACGAGTGTATACCCGGGCTGCAAAAATTTGGAGCGTTACAGATACATTCTTACCATGGCTCGACTAAAAGAAGGCCAAATGAAAGTGAAAGTAATTCGTAAAATTTGAGCCCAGTCCAAAGTGGGGCATAACGTAACTAGGGCTTAAGCATATACAGTCTGAAGAAATTCATTTCGGATAGAAAGAAATTGTTGTTTGAAGTGTGAACCATAAATTAACCATAGCTTTTGATCTGAGTATCATTATAAGATGTATAACATATCAATCTTTATTATAATGACTCATCCGAGGTTAACTGACCCATATAGTAGGTCACGTTTGTCCGTTTCGTGAGAAAACGCATGCTTCTAGTTTAAAAACAGGATTGTTGAAAAATTTATTATTTTTAGTGATTTTGATTTTTGTTGTATTTCTTTATCTTTAGAGTTTTAGATTTCCACCTTTTTTTAGAGATTAATTGTAATCACATGGGAGTGCCCTAATAAAGTGAATTTAAGACTTTCTAATTTTAGAAAAAACTTACTATTTTAGGTGAGTTCTATTCTAATGGAATTAGAACTTATATTAGAGTTATAATTTTGTTATTTTTGATAATTACGAATTAAGGTTTTATTTTTTCTTTATTAATGGTACAATCGAGAATTATACATATTATACATTATTGATTACTAAAATTTTGAATATTCCTTTTTATCTAGTGGATTCAAGAATAACCGCGTGGATCAAGGTTTTGCATACTTGTGGTAGATAGTGATCTTCCTCATTACATCCTTTCCTCCGTCACAGTCCCCATTAGTCTTTCATGTGCCCGTTTGTTACTTACAAAAGTGGCCTTCAAGAAAGGCAGTTACAAAGGGTAATGTTAAAATAAATAAAAAAAATCTTTAACTCTTGCATGTGTGCATGTTACACACTTAGATCTGCACACACACCCTTACATGTGTGCATGCACACACTTTAATCTCCACTTGTTTCTCCTTGATCACCCTTATATAGCCATAAAAAATAAAGCCCAGCTGAGCCCAACATCTATATTTATGAAGGGCAGTTATTGGTACTCTGGCAGCATAGGACGCTTGATAGGCAGTACTTTACAATTGTACACGTGGAGCACATTCACTAAAATTAAAAGGACTAAATTGTCAAACCCTCCTTTGTGGTGACATTCTCAAAATCTATGTCCCAAAATCAGATTTGTGGAACAATCCCAACCCCTGATTCTTAGATACTTGTTTGTTGAAATAGGACATTGGATGTTTCTCACATTTAAGTGTCCAATAAATGTCCACCAACCCCGTGGTCGGAAAATAAACTCACATTGAAGTGGAACCAATAGTTTTAGATAGTTTAAATGAACTGATGGTCCACTCCATGAATGCGCTGATTTTGTTATGCATAAAACTAATGGTGGGGCAGCAGTAAAAAAAATTGCAGGGATTGGCACCGATTCGACCAATGGACTTGTCCAGGCCATTGCTCTAAATTATTGATTAATCTGGATCCCCATATATAGAGCACCAATCAAGAGTAGGGAAGGCCAGCTCGATGTCTATTTATTTCACCAATTACCACAATAAGATAATTGACATGGGAATTGATTACAAAATACTTTACCCATCTTTGGATGGCTGATTTCTATTTTTAGTTTATCATTAGTAAAATTGTAATAATGTCACATTTCTTAATGTATGAATCATCACCTGAATACAATAATGTTGGTTTTTTTTTTTTTTTTTTTTTTTTGAGCTAGTACACACCCACACTGTAAGTCACCCTGCAATGTTAGCCATCCCCATGTTGGGAATCAATACCTATACTTAAAGAGTTTTGATGGGATCCGTTGCATTAGTATTGGTATGATCGCACGTAAATACACTAATGCCGTTGTTTGTATTGGATTCAGGATATTTATGACAATGTCATAAAAAATGCCAATGATCACAAATTCTATTATCAGCAGTCACTTGAATACATTTGCCCATCTTAGTACTGCTCTTGCCCAAATATGCTTAACTCTAAAGTTATGATGAGATCCGGTGCATTAGTATTAGTATGATCGCACCTAAATACACTAATGTCGTTGTTTGTATTGGATTCAGGATATTTATGACAATGCCATAAAAAAATGTCAATGATAAAAAATTCTATTATCAACAACATCTCTTGAATACATTTGCATTTGATCAATAATTCCCATGTTTGGTTTTGTATGAAAATCATAATAATAACAATTATTTTATGTTACCAAGGTATTTGGTGAAACAAATAAACCCTTGGACTTAGATATTGAATTGGTTACAACGGCTTCATTCAAATTTCAATTTCCATGGCCCACCTTCGAGCCCATTGATAACCCTGTAGGTTTGTATGAATGGTGTTTACGTGCAAGAGATCCACTCCGTCCAGCAGGTTGGACCCATGTCTTAGTCTTTGCTTTACTCCAACTAGAACGGCATGATTTCTATGTTGTGCATTCATCCAGCCCAGGGCAATTGGATGAATGAATGTGAAAAGCTCAGTTGTGCACTCGTGAGAACTATTTGAAAACTCATCTAACTTAATATGAGCTCAAAATCTGAACGGTCCACGTGATGTAACACCCATGAAACCCCTAGAGCCCAACTTATACCCTGATCCAAAACAGTTTCCTCCCTTGATTTGTCTCTCTCTTTGCTATGGCTCACCAGAGTTTTCGATCAGGTTTAAAGTTAGGCCCTAGAGGTTTCATAGGGTGCCGCATCAGATGGACAGTTTGGATTTTGGGCCAATGACATGTGTGCAAAGGTTCGCAGGTGAGCATGACTATTGGTTGGAATATAAACACTAATTGACCCCACACAACTAATTAGGGGTGGAAACCAGTTAGGTCAACCTGATGAGTCATTGGAACTGTCCAAAAGCTTGATCTGAATTGCTAAATGAGTTTAGTCTAGATCCTCTCAAAAGCAACTAGGCTTGACCTGACCCAAACCCAATTTCTAAATGGGCCCAATTTGAGTTACAGTAAAATGGACCTGACATAGATCCAAACAGAAGAAAAAGGCAACACGCGGTGGGAAGAATTAAATGCAAACCGTCTATCAAGTGGGATTGCGCTAGCTTGGCTTGGGCAGGCATCCAGTGGGCCTGATGTGTGCTAATTGAGAGCTTAGGAGGAACATCAATCAGATCCAACCCGTCCATCAGGTGCATTGCCACATTTACAACATGGATCCGAACAATAAGCCAAATCCAATGCTAAGGTACGCCACACCATAGAGAACAGTATAAAATCATAACCAAAATCTCTAGACTCACACGGTGTAGCCCATGATAGTCTTGTAATGCCCTGATTCTTTGGGGGCGTCCCTACGTACTAATGAAGGCTATAAAAACATCCCCACGTGAGCCTTGGAATGCCTTGATTCTTTGGGCGTCCCTTTAGATGAAGAGATTGGATGGCATATATACTAAGGTGGCCCCTGAACACAATTTGAACGATTTCAATGGTGGGATTTGCCATATCAACTTTTCTACGTGGTGTGGCCCACCTGAGCGCTTATCTGCACGGAAGTGAAACGTTCCTAAAGCCAAAACTATGAAACAAAAGAGGGTCCTGTTCGTTACATAAAAATCAGATTCATAAAAACTTTCAAGAGGCAGTTGAACCCATGACCTCAGCTTCATAAAAAACTTCAATAGGTCATTCTCTCATAGGCACCTCACATGGCACTCGAACCCATGAGCTCAGTGTCGAATCGCACTGTTTAACACTGAGCCATGGGTTGGAACCAATGAGAACAATGTAAAATTGCTCTTAAAACATCTAAATTCACAAGGTGTGGCTATGCCGTTGTTGAGAAAAAAAAAAATACTATTTGTAGACTGAATGGTAAATGATTTTCTCCTTCAAGATTTGAGAAAAATAGTGTAAAATAATTAGGTAAACGCATTGGTAGGAGAATCCTACTTAGAATATTAAATTATAGCAGTTTCTGAGTCAATCAGGCAAATAGAACTCAGGCAATCCAATACAGCATTCTCATCAAAGAATGACCCATTAACTATCAAATACTTGTTCAGAACCAGAAAAGAACACATACTTTAGAATTCTCTTTTATATATTCAATTCAACATGGTGATTTACAACCTATTAAGGGGTTTGATGAATGAAAAACTTGGGCTGTCATGTGAATTTAAAGGTTTTTGGATGGTTATAAATTGTTTTCTATGATTTGATCCACCTAAAAACTAGATAAAACCTGATTTTTGAAGCATCCCATCAGCATGGCTAAGTTCACTTTGTATAGATAGGAGTACTTAAATACAGAGAGCCTAATACAAGTGTAGGCAGGTAAAATAATAGGCAATGAAAAACTGAGCAAGACATGTTTCTTAAAGCAAAAATTGTCACCTGGGCAATCTAATCCTCCACAACACTGTTTTACTTAGCAAGCAAAACAAACCAAGCTTGTGGGCCCACCACGTTGTATATGTAAAATCCATTCCGCCCATCAGGTTCTATCCTCCAGTCTAAGATCTGGGGTTGAAAAATCAGCTAGATCCATAACTCAAGTGGGTTACACCACAGGAAATGATGATGGCAGGATGCCAGGCATAGGTTTATGTGTGGGGCCACCATGACATGAATCTTTCATCAAACCTTTTAAAGGGGTGTAAATCATCAGGATGAAGTGAAAATACAAAAATTCAGCCTAATCCAAATACCACAATCCATTCCCCCCATCAGGTTCTATCCTCTATTCTAAGATCTGGGGTTAAAAAATCAGCCTGATCCATAACTCAAGTGGGTCACGCTACAGGAAATGATGATGGCAGGATGCCAAGCATAGGTTTATGTGTGGAAACCAGTTAGGTCAACCCATTGGAATATAAACACTAGTTGACCCCACACAACTAATTAGGGGTGGAAACCAGTTAGGTCAACCTGATGGGTCATTGGAACTGTCCAAAAGCTTGATCTGAATTGCTAAATGAGTTTAGTCTAGATCCTCTCAAAAGCAACTAGGCTTGACCTGACCCAAACCCAATTTCTAAATGGGCCCAATTTGAGTTACAGTAAAATGTATCTGACATAGATCCAAACAGAAGAAAAAGGCAACACGCGGTGGGAAGAATTAAATGCAAACCGTCTATCAAGTGGGATTGCGCTAGCTTGGCTTGGGCAGGCATCCAGTGGGCCTGATGTGTGCTAATTGAGAGCTTGGGAGGAACATCAATCAGATCCAACCCGTCCATCAGGTGCATTGCCACATTTACAACATGGATCCGAACAATAAGCCAAATCCAATGCTAAGGTACACCACACCATAGAGAACAGTATAAAATCATAACCAAAATCTCTAGACTCACACAGTGTAGCCCATGATAGTCTTGTAATGCCCTGATTCTTTGGGGGCGTCCCTACGTACTAATGAAGGCTATAAAAACATCCCCACGTGAGCCTTGGAATGCATTGATTCTTTGGGCGTCCCTTTAGATGAAGAGAATGGATGGCATACATACTAAGGTGGACCCTGAACACAATTTGAACGATTTCAATGGTGGGATTTGCCATATCAACTTTTCTACGTGGTGTGGCCCACCTGAGCGCTTATCTGCACGGAAGTGAAACGTTCCTAAAGCCAAAACTATGAAACAAAAGAGGGTCCTGTTTGTTACATAAAAATCAGATTTATAAAAACTTTCAATAGGCAGTCGAACCCATGACCTCAGCTTCATAAAAAACTTCAATAGGTCATTCTCTCATAGGCACCTCACATGGCACTCGAACCCATGAGCTCAGTGTCGAATCGCACTGTTTAACACTGAGCCATGGGTTGGAACCAATGAGAACAATGTAAAATTGCTCTTAAAACATCTAAATTCACAAGGTGTGGCTATGCCGTTGTTGAAAAAAAAAAAATACTATTTGTAGACTGAATGGTAAATGATTTTCTCCTTCAAGATTTGAGAAAAATAGTGTAAAATAATTAGGTAAACGCATTGGTAGGATGAATCCTACTTAGAATATTAAATTATAGCAGTTTCTGAGTCAATCAGGCAAATAGAACTCAGGCAATCCAATACAGCATTCTCATCAAAGAATGACCCATTAACTATCAAATACTTGTTCAGAACCAGAAAAGAACACATACTTTAGAATTCTCTTTTATATATTCAATTCAACATGGTGATTTACAACCTATTAAGGGGTTTGATGAATGAAAAACTTGGGCTGTCATGTGAATTTAAAGGTTTTTGGATGGTTATAAATTGTTTTCTATGATTTGATCCACCTAAAAACTAGATAAAACCTGATTTTTGAAGCATCCCATCAGCATGGCTAAGTTCACTTTGTATAGATAGGAGTACTTAAATACAGAGAGCCTAATACAAGTGTAGGCAGGTAAAATAATCGGCCATGAAAAACCGAGCAAGACATGTTTCTTAAAGCAAAAATTGTCACCTGGGCAATCTAATCCTCCACAACACTGTTTTACTTAGCAAGCAAAACAAACCAAGCTTGTGGGCCCACCACGTTGTATATGTAAAATCCATTCCGCCCATCAGGTTCTATCCTCCAGTCTAAGATCTGGGGTCGAAAAATCAGCTAGATCCATAACTCAAGTGGGTTACACCACAGGAAATGATGATGGCAGGATGCCAGGCATAGGTTTATGTGTGGGGCCACCATGACATGAATCTTTCTTCAAACCTTTTAAAGGGGTGTAAATCATCAGGATGAAGTGAAAATACAAAAATTCAGCCTAATCCAAATACCATAATCCATTCCCCCCATCAGGTTCTATCCTTTATTCTAAGATCTGGGGTTAAAAAATCAGCCTGATCCATAACTCAAGTGGGTCACGCTACAGGAAATGATGATGGCAGGATGCCAAGCATAGGTTTATGTGTGGGGCCACCATGACATGAATCTTTCATCAAACCTGTTAATCAGGTGTAAATCATCAGGATGGAATGAAAATACAAAAAAAATCAGCCTAATCCAAATACCATGCAGGCCACACCAAGTATACTAAAAAGGTTTTAGGGGTAAAACAAGGTAGGCTGCAAGAGCTTTGGGTTTTTTAATGCAGCTGTCTGACAGAAGATTCACAGGGAATGTGTTTCCTTTTAAATTTTTGGCTAAACCATATCAAAAGGCAGTTAATTACCATGTGAGTCTTTTATATTCTTTTTGGCCGATAGACCATATCACTAGTTCCCAACCTTTTTTTCTAGAAGATTATCGATCCACAAGTCTTCTTGTGACAATCTGGACCATGCAGATCTTGGATCCACTGTCAACAGCAAAAATACAAACAATCATAGTGTACCATAAAGGCCATACCTTAAACTGTCACGGCTCATAAAAAAAATGACTTGTAACTTCCATTAATGAGGCGTGGTAGCCCCCATAATGGTCTATTATGGGACAAATACAGGGTTTTTAGCATTTTTTTCTAATAATAATAATAAAGATTATAATGGCTGTAACAGAGTACATAACAGCCATTATAACCCATATCATAAAGGCAACAGTGGTGGGCGTATGACCACCATTACCATTACAGAATGCCTTGCATCAATGGCACGGAATTGGATGGTTTAAGCAAAATGACTTACGATCCAAATGGACCCTAATTGGATGGTTTGGAACATTATCTACAGGAAAACTCGATTATAGTTTCTATACCTTACTCATTAAATTAATGGGTTGGCTATACCTGCCTTGGACCCAACCCAAATTTGAGTCTGAGCCCAGAATTCTGACCTGATTATTATATGGGTCAGGTCTGGAATCCCCCTTCACCTGACCCAACCAATCTACATCCTCACAACTCATGGTGGGCTGTCCAGATCCCAGCTGTTGCCTATGGTGTGCATACTTGAATTTAGCTTCATTTTCAGGATCTGGCAGCCAGCAAACCGCAGTTGTCTCTCACTTGCACAGCTATTCCCTAAATGCTGTCAGCCTTCTGATAGATGGTTACAAATTGCCAATTCTACATGCAGCCACCTGCTTAATGAATCAGGCTGGAGAGGTGTGCCTGTCTGATCAATCACCTGAACTACTGAATGTGGGCAAGTGGAGGATTTTCATGTGGTTCACCTTATAATAGAATATATTTAGCCACCGGCATCTGCACTGGCACACCCGATGGGCGGCATAGATGTGACATTTACATCCAATGGCAGTATGCAGAATTAGCAAAATCTCATAGTGCTTCATAGGCTGCCTCAATCAAACTTGTCTCGCAGACCCTAAGCAGTGATGGGGTGGGAGGTTAGACGGTCCCAATCCTTAAAATTTTAGCTATTCCTTAGTATGTGGAAACACTCCAATAAATCATTTCAATGCAAGATGTCTACCAAATTCTCTAACCAATGATGGAAAAAAGAAAGGAAATTAGTCTCTAACCAATGATGGAAAAAAGAAAGGAAATTAGTCACTGATCATTCTCACCAAGCATCAAAAGTATAAAATCCATACCAAAACAAACTACATTACCAAAACAATAGTTCCCACCACCATGCTTTCAAGTTCAACCAAGTTCTACCAATGCATTCTCACAGATCCTGGACACTCAGACCTGCACAACAAGATAAAATGGTAAAGGGTTAAAAAAAATCAAGGATAACACTGGCAGATTCAACCAACATACTCAACTCTGGCCAGTCAAAAGCCCTTGTTAAACTAATAGCAAAGGGGAGTTATTTGATACTCTGCTAGCATATGAATCGTAATATACAGAGACAAGAAAATTGCAAGTGGAATCCACTGTAGGTTTGCTGAAATAGGACAGTTGGATATTTCTTTAATTTCAATTATCCAATTAATGTCCAATGTTCCAATAGGAATATATGGTCAAACAAGTGTAATTTCTGGTTTATGATGATTCTAAACTGAAACCGCATCTCGGCCAATTCAATTCGAGTTTACTAGTGTGGCCCCCAAGTATGATTTATCAGTGCCTGCTTATAATCCATCACAATATGCCAGACAAGATAAACTTAAAAGATGCCCCACCCCCCCCCCCCCCCCCCCCCCCCCCCCCCAATAATCCATCACAATATGCCAGACAAGAAAAACTTAAAAGATGCCTATAAAGATCAAAGGGATGGCATCGTTCCAGCAGGGGAAGTTTTGGGGAATACCCGACCCATGGTGGGATCCATCAGAGTCTGCACCGCCAACACATGGACCTCACTTGTAAGAACTCAAGAAGTTGTGGGTCTTTTGGCAACATAGATCTTGGACAGTTGGGAAATGGAATATAGGATTCTCAATCCAAATCATGTTTGGCACACCCCAAAATCCAGGATTTCAAATCCAACTTGGATTGAAAATATTCTCAAAATATCCCCTTACAAGATCCATGAGAAAAGGTGTGGTACAAAATCTTGGATTTTCAATAATCTCCAACTGTCATAACTGCTCTCTCTCTCTTCTCTTCAAAACCTGAAATCCAAGCTAACAAACATAATTTTTGGATTCCATAGGATTGAAAATCCAAGCTGCCAAATGCAACTGAAAGAATCACAATACAGGATTTGGATTCAAATCCATGTTATGCAGCCAAACAACCCCTTGTACACTCACATCAAGGATCGTCATACAAAACACTCAAGCAAGAAACTGCAAAACAAGGATAACAGTGACAGGTTGCTTGCATATGCATATGATACTGGGACAGATGATATGCTAAATATGTCACGGGAATGAATGATGCAGACCAGCAAACCATCTGTTTTGTAGATGCAGACATATGTACTAACCTGGTGGAAGGGACTGCTTCAATTTATCAGCCTTCTCCGAATCAAACACGCAAAGCGTGTACAGGTATTTGGAGCACCGGACCTTAAACTTCACGACATCCTTGCTCTTCTTGATCTTAACTGATCGAGCATCTTTCCTTCTCGCAGTGAGAAGGAAATCCTTGATCTCATGGATCTGCTTTGGCTGTGGAGT
The DNA here is from genome assembly GCA_003013855.2 of Liriodendron chinense. Classification (NCBI taxonomy): domain Eukaryota; kingdom Viridiplantae; phylum Streptophyta; class Magnoliopsida; order Magnoliales; family Magnoliaceae; genus Liriodendron; species Liriodendron chinense. The sequence continues at coordinate 1,638,886 of ML058546.1, forward strand.
CCAAAAACCAAAGATGTTCAATACATTTACAATATTAAATGAGCCAAAGCAATGGCTAGATTGTATAAATAAAACAATGCCTCATGAAACAACACAAAATTAATTAAATAGGGGCGCGCTCCAGTAGTACCAATACCACCATAAAACAATGCCCCATGAACGAGTAAGCAAGTCTATTTTAATGATGAAACTTCCTTTATTAACTATCCAAAAGATCAAAGAGTGTCAAAGTCCTTCATACACAAAGTACTGCAATTTTGATTCATTCCCACTCAAAAACATTTCACGACTAGCTACGAATACCATTCAACAAGTTTATCTTGTGGGTTTCATGACTAGCTACAAATACCATTCAACAAGTTTATCTTGTGGGTTGAAGGGAGACACAATTGAATTGCAAACACACTAAAGCTAGCTTTATTCCCTTTTCTATCTGGAAGCTCTATAGAGGTTTGCTAATTCACTACATATGTGCAGTACGCATCCACACATGAGTACACATGGAAATATGAAACGTGTGTGTCAGATCTAAGCATTCCATATGGTTGGAAATAAATTGTTAGATCATTGGTCTGAAAAATCAGACAAAGTTCATTCTTCAGGTGGACTGCAATGTGCAAAGTAAATTGACAATTAAATTTTTTTTCTAGTCATTCATTTGTTTTCATATTCTGTGGCCCACCTAAGGTGTAAAATGAATAGATTTTTTATGCCAGCAGATCTGAACAGTGTAGACCTGATGGAAAGCTCAAAGGCTTTCAGACGTGTCACACACCTGCATGTGGATGTGTACTGCTCTGACATAAATGTGAATGCGTACTGCTCTAACATACATCAAACAGTGTGATTGTTTTAGAAACTCTCTCCAAACCTAACGTTAAACCCCATTTTGGCATCTTCTTACAAAACTTCCTGCATAAATAAAATACAGACTAAACAAAAAAAAACAATAAAATACTACATATGATGGGGAAAAGAAAACTCTACATTTAACAATCTGCTTCAACCATGAACATAAACCCTAGCTAGCAAAGGGAAAAGAAGAACCCTAATCTAAAGCCCTCACTTTCCATAAGCATTGATGAACAGAGAAGTAGACTCGGGGCAGGGCTCACCGTCACATGTGTAACACATCCAAGCCAATCAACAGATGCACACTGCCTGACTGCCCAGAAAATGGTATACCCTAAATCAACCAAATCCAAAGCTCAGGAGGACCAGGACCATCAGGAACAGTGTAAGATCACATAAAACCTCTAGATCGCATGGTGTGGCCCACTAGAGTTTTGGAATGGCCTAAATTTTGAGACAACCCTTCAACTATATGGGGCACATACAGCGAACACATTTGGAGGCATATAAGTTGGGGCGATGGGCCAAGCTGCCTGGTCCAGGCATGTAACTTGGCTGTGAAGGGGTAAGGCCTGGGCCACTAAAGTTGGTCCAATGGCTAGGCTAGGGTTTGAAATCTAGGCCTGTTGTTCAGGCCAGACCAGGCAGGGACCAGGGCCAATGATAAATAGCCCGGCCCATTTCCCTAGTGTATACTACATAGCACATAGGTATTAGTTACATAGACTACGGAGTTCGTAGTGTATATAATAATATGAAGAACTTTGACACTAGCAGTGTGTGATGGATGATACACAGGCACTTATAAACTATCTACATTGTGAACCCCACTCTAGATAGTGAACAATATATTGATGCACTTATTGAGGTCCATGCATACTGGTGGATGACTTGCTGGGCCATATGCTTAGTTGATAAATCATCTTATTTGACACAAGGTGTGCCACATAAATTTTTTTGATTCTCTGGAAGAGCATGATGGTTCATAAACACGCACTCACCAATTGTACATGTAGCATACATAGAAGTTATCGTTAACTTATGGGACTGGCCCAGCCTTGCCCAGCCTTGCCCAGTCCTAGCTAGACCTAGGCCTCTAGGGTGAGGGCTATAGGAATGGCTAGGGCCAGGGCTTGGGGCTTTAGGACTGGCTAGTGCCAACATTGGCCCGGCTCATTTCGACCCCTACATATAAGCAACATGGTGTGCCCCACACAGAAACCAACATTGAAAGTTCCTCCAGCATTTCCTGAGTTATGGAACGAGCTGATTTTTGAGCTCTAGGAATTTGCAGGTGGGGGCACCACATCATGGTGGGGCTCACAGAGGTCAATTAGTATGTGATCTTTCCCCTTGATGAAATATAAAATCTTAGATTGAGAACATACTCGGCCCAAAATACTGTACGCTTGCTCAGTGCCTTACGATGATCCAAGCCGTTCATATGGTGGGTCCCACCATGGACACTTACCACAAGAAGTTTTTAATGGTCAATCACCACTGTGGTGTGGTCCAGCTTAGATTTTTTTTTTTTTTGGTTAGTACACACATCCCACTGTTAGTATACACCCCCATACTATTAGTCACCCGAAGTGTTAGGCACCCCACGTTGGGAATCGATATCTAGACCTCAGTATGGTCCACCTGAGATTTGGATCTAGCCCTAAAATGAGCTGAAAAAAGAAAGAAAGAAGCAGATGGATGCGTAGATATACAACACATACAACAATGTGGGCCCTACAACAAGGATAGGGAAGATACTGACCCACGGCCAAATTCCTTGGCAGACCCATCTATAACACTGCTAGGTCGAACAAAACAAATGCTATTTCTTTTGATCCGGCATCGATCAACAAACACAAATCCAAGAAAAATAAAGCCTAGACTTAGCTGTAATCTACAATCCTATCTTTTATATCGTCCATCAAAACAGATCGGACAATCCATCACCAAAATAATAATCCACAGAGAAAAATAATAAAAAATGCAGATTACAATAATAAGAAATGAATAAAACGATTTAAAGCAAAACGAAAAGAAAAATCTGAATCCAAAGACAGGAAAAAAGAAATCATAGAATAAAAAATGCATGTGAGTAAGAACACAAGAAGCTAATAGATCCGAAGTGAAACGATATCATACCATTTTTTAAGGATTCGGAGGAGCTCTTCTCTGCAATCCCTCCAACCCGAAAAAACAAAACCCAAGCTCCCTGAAGATGCCGGAAGAAGGGTCTTTATAGAGGAAGCGGATTGCGTGCGGAAGGTCTTTATAGAGGAATCGTTACTCCGCACGCTCTTATCGTGCGGAGTAAACTCAGTTGGGCCCACCTGGAATGTATGTGATTTATCTATTCCGTCCACATGTTTTTTCAGCTCATTTCAGTGGTTGAGCCCAAAATTTAAGCATATCAAATCTCAAGTGGACCATGCCACAGGAAAACAGTGGGAATAATGATTTCCACCGTTGAAACTTCCCAGGCCCTACAGTGATCTTTATTTGTCATCCAACCTGTTCATAAGACCACATGGATATGGATGAAGGGAAAACACAAATATCAGCTTGATCCAAAACTTCTGTGTCCTCTGAGAATTTTTCAATGGTAGGCATTCAGTTCACACTTTTCTTGTGGTGTGGTCCACTTTAGATTTTGATATGCTTCATTTTTTGACACCATACCTAAAATTTTCTGTTAATATGAATGGACGGAGTGGATAAAATACATAAATCACTGTGGGCCCCACGGAGTTTACTCCGCACGCTAGTACGCAATCCGCTGCCCTTTATAGAGTACCAAAAAATCCTAATATTTTGGGGAAGATATTTAAAAGTTCCCTTACTTCTGTTACAATTGTAAACCCGTCGTTCTTATTGAGATTATTGGAGTTACTTCCTCTGTGTAATGCTGTAAACGTTCAGGTTTGGGGCGGGTTTAGCCAAAAACCTGACCCACCCATTTACTAAATGGGTTTGGATCTAAATTTTAAATCTAGACCTTTTTACTAGATGGGCGGGTCTGGGTCGAGCCTAAATCAACCCATCGTAAATAGGTCTGGGTCTAGCAAAGGGAGATCCATCCAGGCCCAAGTTGGGTCTAATGGGTTTGGGTTTGAATTTGGTATGCAAGCATTTTTATTAGGTTTAAAATCGATTCTAGATAGGTTCGGGCATGGATGGGTCCCTTGCAACATAGACCAAACCCACCCACTTACTAAATGAGTTCGGTCGGGCCTATTAGAAAGGAGATTATATCCAGGCCCATTTAGCAACTGGGTCTATTCTTGGACCCAAACCTGTACCATTTGATCTGGTCGGGTCTAAATGGGTTGGGTCTGGGTACCCCATTGGGTCCGCTGACCCATTTACAACCCTCTCTTTGTGGGAGTGAACAGAGAAACTTACACCAAATGACAAAAATACCCTCATCTTAGGAGTGTATTTTATCCTATGGTAGGAAGTTCTTATGCTTAAAAGGCCGATGGGGCCACCATAGTGTTTGTCAGAAATTCACCTCATTCATTTGTTTTGCTGGCTCATGTTAGGACACAAGCCCAAAAATAAAAGAGATAACAAAAATAAAGTGTGCACACAATAGGAAAAAATGGGTATTGAATTGTCTATTGATGAAAACCTATTTGGGGTCCAACGTGATGTTCATTCACACCATTGAGAAGTTCACTCATATTGGGATGAATTGAAAACACAAAAATATTAGCTTGATTCAAAACTTTTGTAGCCCCCACAAATGTTTCAATTATGGACGTACAATCCTCACGGTTTCCTATGATGTGGCCTACTTGCGTTTTGGATCTGCTTAGGGCTGTTAATGGGCCAGGCCAGTAGGTCTCGGCCCGGATTTTGAACTGCTTTGGGCTGGGCCTACACAAAAGTCTGATTTTTCAGGCCCAAGCTCGGCCCACTGACAACCCTAGATCTACTTATTTTTTGGGCTCGTGTCCTATCAAGCAAGGTATAACAATCAATTTCTCAAAGATAACCGTGCACTGTAGGTGGCAGTGGGTTGAGTAGCTTGGCAAGCCAACCTTATTTAGGCCAGGCTTAAACCTATTTGCTTGGTCAGTGGGTCAAGCTTAGACTTCACATGCATTACCCAATCAATTTTAGGGCAGGGCTAGGGCTCAAGTAATTTTAGCCTGGCCCATCCCGACCTGATCCGGCCTTTATGCTAGGCTTGCGCAGGCCCGACACATAAGACCAGGTCCTGAGTCTAGATTGTATGTCCAAGCTCTAAAACTTTATCTGGCCAAACTTGACCCAACACTGCCCAAAATTTGATAAAACCCCGATTTTCCCACCTGAACGCTCTTAGCCTATCCGCTGATTAAGTGGGCCACTAATGCACAAAAAGGATGGCAATGGGCTGGATTTGGGCCAGCTAGGTTTGTCCTGGGCCCAACCTGACATTAAGACCAAAGGCCCAGCCCAACCCAAACCTAGAATGGGCCTAGCATGGTAGGTCGAAGCCCAATCCTAAAATTGTTTGGGCCCAGCCGATCCCATCCAGCCCGAAAATATAAAAAAAAATCCTATTTCTCCCTTGAATTTTCGTCACCCATCTATTTATCAAGTGTGTCACACGCACAGAAATAAATTTTTTTAGAGGAATGAATCCAATCAGCAGAATAGATAATTGTTTAATTAGAGATTAGAATAACATATTTGTAGAATGCAACATATATGAAGTCTGTTGGCTAGCTAGGTCAGGTTGGGCTAAAATGACTTGAACCCACGCCCAACACAAAAATTGATCATGTTATGCATGTGACGCCCAAGCCCAGCCCGTGGACTAAGCTAGTAGGCCCGAGCCTGATCCAAATCAGGTCAGGGGGTAGCCTGAGCCCATTGCCACCCTTATGCACAAAGAAATGAAAGCCTAAAGTAGTTAAACAGTGGTCCACGTTCAAGATGCGTGGGATATAACACATGAACATATGAAGTCATGTCCGGTTGGAATAAAAATGACCCACGCCCAAACCCAGCCCAAAAATTGACTGGGTGGTGCATGGCCCGAGTCAGGTTTATGGGCCAAGCTAATGGGTTCAAGCCCCACCCAAATCAAGGTCAGGCTTGGAAATTCCACAATAACCATGCAAGGGTGGCAATGGGCTGGGTGGCTTGACTAAGGCTTGGGCCTCAACTTGACTTGGTGAATGGCCCAGCTCGGCCTATTGGCCTAAATCATAAATCATCAAGTGGGCCACCACTATACAAAGAAAATCGACGGTTTAAAGGAACTTAGGCGCTAAACCCATTCAGTATAGTTCGTCCACATTATTGGATCATTTAAATCTTTTACTTATAGGGTTGAGGCCTTTTCAGATTGATTAGGGCTAGGGTTAAGCTGTAGCCAGGGCCTAGGAAAGCCTGGGCTAGGCTAGGGTCAACCATGTTGTGGTCCTGTCTTAGCCCATTAACATGCAGAGATGGTTGGAAGATCTGAACCGTCCATCTTCTATGATGTAACTCAGATGAGCATAGTCCAATTATCGAATGGAAGTATCTTCATAAATTGTTTTCTTATTGAGTTGAATAAGAAACAGGTAAATTGTTTTCTTATTGAGTTGAATAAGAAACAGGTGAACTTCAATTTTAGCCAAACGTATCCGTTTTCAAAACTATTCTAGAAAATGTTTCTTTTTTCTTTTTCAATGGAATGTGGACCGTTGCTGTACTCTTTTTTCTTTAACCGTCTATTTGTTAGCCGTCAATACAAAGGTTACAAATGGGAGAATATCTGGAGCATCCGCCGTCCACGCTGAAGGACAGGAGATCAACGGTTTAGATCGCCAATCTATGGGGCCCAAACACAGCGAATCCTGTGCAGTTGCAAACTGAGGGTCACCCTTCGATTCCTCAATCACAGATAAATGTTTGTTGCTCTAGCATCTTTACCACATATTTAGCAATGATGGACGTTTATCGGAACCTTCTATCTGGTGGGCCACCGTGTGGATGGGACATAGCCTTAAAAATCTGGTGATTGGACGATCTTGGCCATCTGATTGTTGTGAATTTCACCCCTTTAAGTGTGGATTGTTGATCTTTTTTTTAGCCTATTTGTAAGTCATTAATCTGATGGCTAAGATGACTGAAAACCAGTGACTTTGGGCTACGGCTTGCTCATGTAACATCCTGGTTGATCAACAGTTCACCGTTGGATGGAGCGTTCATTCAATCTATGCTGAAAACATGATGTTCGACGGTTGACCAGCCTAGTTAACCCATTGATCATGGGTATCTGGATAATTATTGGGGGTTTCAACCCGTCGTCTACCTCTGTCGGACCTGTTGACACTATTTGAAATTTTAGCAAAACTTTCTGGACAGTTTATGGTATGTTCGACCTGAGCCATCAACCGGTCAACTCTTATATTGACCCATTTCAACTAGTTGAGGGTACGTGGCTCTAGACGTACAGCTTTGGAGTTTTGTTTCTAGCTTTGGTTTTATTGCTATATAAATGAGTATAATCGGGATTAGGGTAAGGATATGATGTGTTTAAGGGTTGAGAAAGTTTTGGAGAGAAAAAAAGTTAAGGTTTTTCTTTTGGAGTTTGATCGAGTAAGTTTCATCACTTGTAATTTTGTTATTTATAATGCGTTATCATTTTATGCCGTGATTATTTCCTATAAGGTTTTTGCACATAAATTCAGTGTGTTCCCTATTTGGATTTGCTTGTGCAATTGTAGTTTGTTTGATTCTTCTCTATGCGCTTACGTGAGTCCCAACACACTGTTCACTGCTCTGTAGTTCGAAGTCCAAACTGTTGTCTATTGGGCCCCATTATTGGCTGAACATGCCCCAAAAATCTCCGAGACCTGAAGATTCTGGTCCCCAATCAAGGTTAGCAATGACCGGGTAGCCGGTTCAACCAACAACCCTAACCCGGTAATGAGTTGGGCTTGGGCCTTGCATGCATGGCTAGATCAAGTTTTGGGTCGAGCCCAGGCTTACGTTTTAGCCTGACCAGTCCCCGCCCAGCCCGATCTGACTTGATATGTAAATGTGTTATATCCCACAGACATGCCGTTCTAATCCTCTTTTGGGCAGTCCATCTTGGTTTCATTCTTCTGAAATACCTATTCTTTGTGCATGTGTGGCCCACTGCATCAACGGATAGAGAATGAGCATTCACGTGGGAGGTAGGGATGTTATCAATTGTGGGTAGGCGGGATTGGGCTTGGCCCTGCTAGGCTACACCCATTTCAGGCTTGGGCTGGGCTCAAGCTTCAGGTCGAAAGTGTCGGGCCAGGACTGAGCGTATCCTAACCTAGCACGGGCCAAACCCCGCCCATTGCCACCTCTAATCATGAACTTTCTTCAGTTGAACGTTGACCTGCAACCCATCAGTGCCCAAACCCAAACGGATAGTGAGTTGTATGTAAACAACCTGTTACATCAACTTCGACCATCAGTTTCTCCAGCTCATGCTAAGATGCGATCCGGAAAATGAGGCAGATCCAAAATTAAGGTGGGCTAAACCACATATGAATGAGGAGAAATTGAATTCCCACCGTTGAAATTTTATTGGGGCCCACCATGATCTTTATATGCCATCCAACTGATTCCCACCAGGATGATTCAATCCTCTTTTTCTTTTTTCTTTTGCTGTGGTGCCCACCTGATTTTTAGATCTGCCTCATATTTGGGATGAGACACTGATGGATGGAAGTGAATGTCATACGAAGGGACTCGGTAGTGACCTCTCTAGTATCGAGATCTCCATACTCATCGGTGCTGTGGCCCCACTATGATGTATTTATTTTATCCACTCCGTCTATCCATTATACTAACATGAGCCATAAAATGAGGCAGATATAAATCTCAGGTGGACCACACCACAGGAAATAGTGGTGATTGAACGCCCACCATTAACAACTTCCTAGGGCCCACTATAATGTTTATTTGCCATCCAACCTGTTGATTAGATCACACATGCTAGAGCGAATTAGGTGAGACCCTGGCCTCATTACCCATGATGGTGTGGCCTTTACCATGGGGCCCACTTTGATGTATGTATTATGTATCCACGCTGTCCATCCTTTTTTCCAGATGATTTTATGAAATTATCCCAAAATGAAACAGATCTAATTATCAGGTGGACCATACCATAGGAAACAGTGGTGATTGACCATTAATGGGCCACAAAAGTTTTGGATCAAGCTAATATTTGTTTTTTCCCTTCGTCTAGGCTTATGTGACGTTATCAACAGATTGGATGGTAAATAAATACTACGGAAATAATAATAAGGTGAGCCCTAAGAAGTTTTTAATGGTAGGATATGGTATGGTCCACCTGATAATTGGATCTGCTTTATTTTTGGATGATACGTAAAATGATATGGAAAAATGGGTAGAGACGGCATGGATACATAATACATAGATCAAGTTGAAGCCCCACTGTAACCCCAGGGTAATGGCCAGCATCATTTTGGGCGAGGTCGGGTCTCACCTAATCGGTTCTCCACACATACACATACCTGGATGAAGGTAAAATACAAATTTCAGTTTGATCCAAAACTTTTATGGCCACAAATTTTTTTTAATGGTGGGTATTCAATCAATATTGTTTCTTATGGTGTGGTCCACCAAAGATTTGGATCTGTTTCATTTTTAAGGTCATGTTCTAAAATGATGTGGTCATTCCATCAATATTCAATCAATATTGTCCTATGGTGTGGTCCATCAGAGATTTGGATTTGCTTCATTTTTTTGGTCATGTTCTAAAATGATATGGGAAAATGGATGGATGGCATAGATAAAACACATAAATAATGGTTGGGCTCAATGAAAATTTTCCAGCACTAACCACTAAAACCTGGGTACTGGAGCGGTCACTACTAATCCAAATCCCACACGAACATTGCAAATTTACAATAGCCCCACAAAGTTTAATACTATGGTAGAATGAGATGGATGATACACATGCAATAGTAAATAACTTAAAAAAACTTTGCGGAGGCTACAAAAGTTTTGTATCAGGATGATATTTGTACTACATTTGGCACTATAAATAGAGCCCATTTGGGGCTTTCTCTTCCAAATTTGAATTTGCTAGGTTTAAGAGAGAGAATAAGAAAACATAGGGAAAGAAATGAAGAGAAGGAGAAGGAGAATGAGAGAGAGAGAGAGAGAGAGAGAGAGAGAGAGGTGTGAGCTTGTTTGGGAGTTCGAGTGCGAATTGTCGCACCAAGCTGTTCTTCAGCAATTCCGGTCCATCTTGCCACACGTGGGAGCACTTTCCACGTGCGTCATCATAGACAAGCATTTTATTAAGTTAATATCTGAAAACTAGGGATCAGAGTCTCTGTACTCGGGTACCGAATTTCAGGATGTTACATTATGGCACAACTCTAACTCGGCTCGAACTTTTCTTGAGTTGGCCCGAGATGTCGACCGAACCAAGCTGAGTTCAAGCTGAGGTTGGCTGTTGGCCGAACCGAGCCGAGCTGTACCAGGCTCGATTTGGTTCGACTTGTGTACAACTCTATTTCCCACTCTAATAGCTTTAACCTACTAGGAAATTAGGAGAAGACAAAGGAGAAAAGCATGTGAGCTTCTTAACTAGTAAAGGAAGGGGATTCCGACTGGAAAACAACATGGAGCGATACGCATAACCCTAAAGTGAGGGAAACAACTCGATTGGCAAGAACCTTCTTTCCCAACCCCTTCTTCTCTCTTGATTTCTCCTTGTGGACCCTCGCCGTTTCGCGCTCCCACACGACGTTCTCGTCCCTTCCCCTTTCGGAAAAGAAGGAGAGGATGCGTGACTGCGAATCACCGTTTGTGCCACTAGCTTGCCTCGTTCTCGAGGGCTTTGTTTGGTTGTCGTGTTTAAGCTGGATGTGTTTAAATGAGTTCATATAAGACCAGAGTCGCCACTAGCTAATTACTTCGAATCTACAGTCGGCTAGACCCTGTAGAAACGTTAGAGAAGGGGATCCAAAGATTCCTTCCTCTAAAATGACTCCTTTTGATCTGCGGCCAGAGATTCGAGGTAAGGGATCACGGTTACAGGGTGGGAAGAGGTTAAGCACCCCACACACTGCCCGTACCGAAGTACGGTCTCTACTTCACAGAATCGAACTAATACTTGAAAGTTTGTTTTAATCCTCGTACATTCTCATAGATGACATGATGCATGAATGCGGGTCTGAACAGTAAGAGTTTCTGATAGGTAGGTTCCAACAACGGGCAAACCCAGAGCATACGCTCGAACTGACAGGTGCTTAATATAAGACGTATGCAGTGTGCTTGAATAAGAAAGGTGCTTTGTAGTGAAGCATGAATGCAGGTCTGAACAGTAAGAGTTTCTGATGGGCAGGTTCCAACAACGGGCAAGCCCAGAGCATACGCTCGAACTGACAGGTGCTTAATTTAAGACATATGCAGTGTGCTTGAATAATCAAGGTGCTTACAGTGAAGCAGGGGGGTTGGAAGAAAAGTAAATGTTGCACTTATGCTAGATGCAAATGAGATGATGCTGGGAAAAGAGTAGCTGGATGGACGGAGGTGTCGCAAGGGTTGGCTTCGAGTGGCTGGATCAAGACTTGGATGGCTTGTGAGACTTGGACCAGTGGTCAGACTAGGCTGGGCCAGGGCTAGGCTCTCCTCATTCGAGCTCTCCTTGGTGAAAGAATGGGCTAAAGGGGAAGGAGGGCTCGGATCGCACTCGGGCTGGATGGCTTCGAAGGGATGTTGAAATGAGAAGGGGAGTGGGGTATTTATAGCAGCGTGCAGTGGCAGTTTGCGTAATTATTTTTGGGCGGCCCACTGTGGGCCGCCCGTACGGCCACTCCTCGATTTCCAGCGAGGTACGGTCGCTCCCTCGGGGCTGCTGTTTGGCTCGCTGAGTCGACTCAGTGAGTTGACTTAGCGGGTCGACTCGGTAATTTGACTCAGCGGGTTGACTCGGTGTTTTGACTCGACGAGTTGACTCAGCGGGTTGACTCAACGGGTTCACTCAACGTGTTGACTCAGTGAGTTGATTCAGTGAGTTTGACTTTTTTAGAATTTTTTTACTGGCTTTTCTTATGGGGGGTTTTTCAGGCTAATGTTTAGGACTAGGTTGACTGGGTTCAGGCTTGAGTTGGGCTATGGATTGGAGCTTACAATGGTGAGTTTGGCTGAGTTAGGACTTGGGGTTTGGGGGTATGGTCCTCCATTCATCCAGCTATCTCTACCAACAGTGTAGCCGAAGGTGGGGTGTCTACAGATGCCCCTCTTTGGCAGAGGTTGCTTGCAACTGAATGCCAAAGCGAGTGGACACCCCACTTCTGACCCGATCATTCATGGACCATGGTCTGAAATCTTTGCTTGCCTTTGCATCTGTGTCAGTTGATCGTTTGGAAATTGATAACTCGCACATACCGCGGGAGTTTGGAGAAAACGTTGCGATTGTCCCTGCATGCGCTGCAACCTAGGTGCCCAATCGCAACCCTTCCATTCCCGATCGGTACTAACATCGGAAAGGTACAGTAGAGCCTCTGCGTCGCTAGTCTTACGAGGATACTGACCCTGAGACTGATTGTGTGATGTTTGATGTTTTTCCAGATCACTCCAGGAGTACTTGTTTCGCTTGACTGTCAAAGTGGTTAGACGCCCTGCGTCAGATAGTCTTACGAGATTCTACTACGCCGACTTGGACTCAGTCAAGGTACTTCAGGCATCCACACCTAGGTATGTGCGGGTGAACTTTTTCCACCCAATCTGCTGATTTGTATACTTGGGTTACAATTCATCGTTTCCACCTGTTCAAATGGTTTCTGTGACCGAGCCTTTTGGCTTTCATCTTTTCGTATCTTGGCATGTGGTACGACCGCACTGACACTAGAGTTCAGTTCGACCGTACTTTGAGTGCATTGGATCCGATGGTCTCCAGGGAAGCCGTAAGACATCGGATCTTAGTTGATTTTTGCGCCGGCTCCTACCCAGAGATATGGAAGATCTCCTGGTGTTTTGGAGGAAGAACGCTCTATTGGGAAAGTATTTTTTGGATTTTTGAAAAGGCACCCACTCTGGGGAGTGATACTCCGTGGGGTTTTTATTTGCAAATGGAGATATATTTTTTCCTTTTTGAAATGGGAATCCGGTTTGCATGCGCCTCCACTAGGGATGCCTGTGGGGTCTTTGGTTAACCGACTTTTATTTTGAAAGCAGGTAAACTTGATGATTGATGCGATGGATGTTGATGCATGGAGATGCATGATGAATGCATGGCTTGGCTCATTCTCTTTCAGTTTGATGATTTTGCTTTTGCTGGTGATGCAGAGAACTTGCAGCTTATTGCTTGCAGGGTTGTGCTCCTTGGGGATTTTCTTTTTAATGCGGATGTTTGTCAGCGGGTTGGTCAAGATCCCGACCCGTGGTCGGTCAGGTCCATCGTCCCAAGATGTTGTTTCTTTGCTAATGAGAATGTACGAGGATATTATCTGACTTCAAGATGTTCTTCTGGGCATAAATGCGATTGAGGCGGTGCTTGGTCGCCAGCTTTGGTCAAGATTCCAATTTGCGGGCGATTGGATCCGTCATCCCAAATTGTGAAGAGAGTGGAGTTCAAGACTCTTGAAGTGTAGTGCTGGGGGCTAGTGACAATTTTTGTGATTTTTGTAAGTATTTGGTCCGAACCTTAACCTGAGTGGTCAGGATAGAGATCGGTTATTGAAAACAAAGGAAATATTTTTTTGTGATTTTTGCAAATATTTGATTTGAAAGCAATGGAAATATTTTTTTGTGATTTTTGCAAGTATTTGATTTGAAAGCAAGGGAAATTTTTTTTTTGTGATTTTTTGCAAGTATTTGATTTGAAAGCAAGGAAAATATTTTTGTGATTTTTTTGAAATATTTGATTTGAAAGCAAGGGAAATATTTTTGTGATTTTTTTGAAATATTTGATTTGAAAGCAAGGGAAATATTTTTGTGATTTTTGAAGAGGTGATTTTGTAATGTTTTTGTATTTTGTGATTTTTCTGAAATGCAGGGAAAAGTATGAAATTTTCATCCACTTCCAGCTTCTACTGCTGGTAAGGCACCCGATCCATTTTACGTCAGCGAGCAAGACGAGTCTCACACAGTTAAGTGCCGTAGTTTTACATCTTCGGATGAGGAGATTTTGAGGGTTTTTAGTCAACACACTCACAAAGTTGCTTGTTCCTCATGTGTAATGTACATAGACCACGTATTGTCCAGCGGACTCCTTCGGCCACAAAATGAGCCACATCCTCACATCTCCCTTTGCCAATCCAGTTTGGGGCCTTACGTTGCTCACAATTCCGTGAGGGTGCGCTCCACCTCCCAACAGCCTTAATCCCCTTCATGAGTTTTAGGAACAGGGAACATCCGTCAGATTCAACAACGACTTCCAAATCAAGGTTGTCTATCACGGTGCGTTCAACAAGAACAGGATTGCGGAGTTCTACCCGCCTCAGCCTTTACCTGTTTAAAAGATTCCAGACACCCGTACGATTAAGTGTCAGCCATGTCTGGAACAGGTTTAGGAAGGAAAGCTCCCGAGAAGTTAATCCTAGTGTAGTTTTAGGTCTTCGGACCGCTGGAGATAAATTTGTGCAGTTGAAATTGATGGTGAATTTTTTTTTTTTTTTTTTAAAAGTTCCAGATTTCAACTCGGGTAATCGAGGTTGATGCTGGTTTTTATGGAAAGCTTGAAATCTTTTTGGTATTTTTGAAAATGATCCGGATTATCGAACCTTAACCACAGCGGTTGGGGCCGATGCCGGTTTTTATTTAAAAGGTCTCTCGGGATCTTGATCCCGATGTAGTTTAAGGTCTTTGAACCCAAAAAAACTTTATGTACATGCTGAAAGTACATTCTTTTTGTGATTTTTCGAAAAATGTTCCAGGCTGTTAAATCTCAATTTGAGCGATCAATATCAACACTGGTTTTTATTGAAAATCTCTCGGGATTTTGTTCCCGACGTAATTTAAGGTCTTCGGACCGTAAAACTGTACAAAACACGGAAAACATATTTTTTTATTTTTTGGAAAATGTCCGGTGTCAGCGGATCTTAATTCGATTCAAACTGATGCCGGTTTTTATTTAAAAAGTCTCTCGGGATCTTGATCCCTACGTAGTTTAAGGTCTTCGGACCCAAAATATGTACAAGCTGGGAAAACACTTTTTTTTTTTTTTAAATGTCCGGTGTCAGCGGATCTTGATTCGAACGATCCAGACTGCTACTGGTTTTTATTTAAAAAGTCTCTCGGGATCTTGATCCCAACGTAGTTTAAGGTCTTCGGACCCAAAACATGTACAAGCGATGCTGGAAATCACTTTTTTTTTTTAAGAAAATGCCCGGAGTCATCAGGTCTTAATGAAGACTGATGTCGATTTTTATTGAAAATCTCTCGGGATGTCGATCCCGACGTAGTTAAGGTCTTCGGATCCAAAATATGTACAAACAGAGCATATTTTTTTTTTTGAAATGATCCAAATCATTAGATCTTAGCCTGAACGGCTAGGATCGATGCTGGTTTTTATTAAAAACCCTAGGGATATTGATTCCGACGTAGTTTAAGGTCTTCAGACCCGATTTATGTATATGTAAACAGTAATCAAGGGTGGAGATTCTTGGGATTCTTCTTGGAATGGTTTGGATCGTCTGGTCATGCCTTTGGATGGTTGAGATCATTGTTTGACCAAGTCAAATTTTTCTTTCTTTTCCTTGAAAATTCCATGGAACTTTTCCACATCATCAACCCAATTTCTCACCCATTTCTCACCAGATGAGATTTTGGTGAGATTTCTTCCTTTTTCTCACCATTCTCTTCCATCACTTCATTCTTGCATGGAGGTACAAGATTCACTTGCAACCACCCTTCCCAAAGAGGAGTTCTTGCCAAGGAGAGAGGAGGAGAGGTCGTTTCAACTAGGTAGGGGGTAGGACGGCCCCCTGGGCGCCGCCTGGACCGCCCCCGACCCCTGGTTTCTTCGGTGGGTCGGGTAAAGGGGTGCACCCCCCTTTTCTATATTACATGGGGCACCCTTGCCCCCTCCAACGTGCAATCTCTCTCTTTTCTCTCTCATACTCTCTTTTTCTCAAAGTTTTCCCTCTCCTCTTGGTGGTTCTTTGCTTCTCTCAAGTGGTGGGCCTTAGAGAAGTTTTGGGACAGCAAGGTGGTCCTTTTTTGGTGAGTGGTAAAGGTATGGACCACTCCCTTTCACTTTCTTGTCCTTTTCCTTCTTCATTATCTCTTCTCATGGTTCTTTTCTTTTTCCATGTAGCATTCCAAAAGGAGTGAAGGTGGGCCCAAGTGTTCTTGACCTTTTTCTAGATCTCCACTCTATTTCAAAGGTGGTGCATGGAGAAGGACATTGCAAGCTTTCCATTTCATTTTTCCTTTTCTTCTTTTCACACTCCCTTCATGTGTATATAAAGAGTGATTTTGTCATGTGATCAAGTGTGCATGGCAAAATATTCTATCTTTTTCATGGGAGTTGGGCCTCTTTTCATATGTATCAAATGGGCTCAAAGTGAAGTCATGGCCCTTGGTGTATTTGATGGGCCCAATGCTTCATTTTGGGCTCCCTCTTACTTTCTCTTTCTTGTCATTTCCTTTGGAGCTCTTTTTTTCTTTTCCATCTTCTTTCCAAGATTTGGGCCCATGGGAATGGTAGGGCCCACCTCAAGTTTTGGGCTCATGGGGCTCACTTTGGGTGACCCCATCTTTCTTCACATATGTATGGACTAAGGTGACTAGCCCATTCTTCACTTAGATCTCAAGTGGGCTAGATTTCTTAGTTGGGCCTTTATGGCCAAGTAGCCCAAGTCTTCCACCATCTCTTGATTATGATGTACATCCTTGTACAAAGTGTGGTGGGTTCCTTGGAGTTTTTCCATGTGGATGGGCTTTTGGGCCTTCATTGGAGCTTGGATTTCTTTGGACCATGTGTGCACCACCACACTTTGTTCATGTAGGCTTTTTTCTTTCATGCTTTTTCTTTTAAAGGATGGAGGACTTGAGTTACTTGCTCATCTATAAGTCCCATGAGTGAGTTGTTCCAACAATCTCACTAAGTTCAAATGGTTTTTCCTTGTGGTAGGAATGTGGTTCTCAAGAGTTTCCCTTAATGTTATCAACCTCAAATGGATGATCCTCAAGTGAGCTATCCATACAACCATGACTCCTTGATCTTTTCTTTGGGGGCTTGGTGGGTCATCCACCATCATTCTCAAATATGAGCAATTTTCTTTCAATTTGTGGGAAAGAATTATACCCATTAGTTGCCCATTTTTGTCCCATGCTTTGGGACATTTTGGATTTTGATCTTTAAGTGGGCTATGTGTACTATTCTTATCCATCTTCATGATGGTTGGGTGACTCATCAAGCCATGCCCTCTTGTGCTCAAATGGTCTCCCTTTCTTGTAAAGAAATTGGTGCACAGAAGTTGCCCAAATTTGTCCTTTCATGGGCATTTTCAACTTGATTTTTCATGTGGGCTATGTGCATCAACCTTTTACCATTAGCTTCTTTGATTCATATGTTCGTGGGTAGACCGCCATGTTGTACTCTCATGGTCAAAACTTTCATCAAGATGGTGCACATAGGGGTGCCCATGGTTAACCCATAAATGGGTCCTCATGTTCTTCAAGTGGGCTATGTGCTCCCTTCAATCCATTGAGGTGAGGCATTTGGGTTGCTCTTGGGGGCCCATTTCCCTCCTATTCTCCACTTGTCCATGTACATGTGTAAAAAGATGGAAACATCTTAAGTGAGAATCATGGCCTTGGCATAAAAGTGGACCAATCCTTGGTCACATGTGGACTTTGAAGAGGAGCTTCTCATGTGAAGTAGGATTCTTTTCCTTCGTTGATCTCATGGCACTTGAGTGCATTTGTTGTCCAAAATGTGTCCTTGGATGATGGACTTTTTCTTGCCTAAGGCCTGCCATGCAACCTTCTTTAAGGTGGGCCTTACTTTTTCCAATGGGCCCAACACATATCCTAGGTGACACATGGAGTTGGACTTTAGATCTTGCAGTTAAATGTGAGTCCAATCCCATGGGTTTCCTGGATGGTAATTTGGATTTTAACGGGTAAGGGATAGGGACTTACCTTGCCAAGCTTGTAGGATTCAATGGCGGATGGTACCAGAGGTCGCCGAGTGATTGATGAGGATGATCCCTGCCTTCATCATCCGCTGAGGGACCACATGTGTTCCTTGGCTATGGAGCACTAACCTCTTCCTGCTATCAAGGGTCGTGGTACTAGGGATCACTAGGACAACTGGGTGAAGGATCCACAGCCCTTGCTTGAACGAGTATTGGCTGGTACTCCTTTTGCTGGCCTCCTCACCTTACGTTTTCATAACAATAGTGCCAACCGCATGATGCTCGCGGCCCTTTGCGAGAGGTGGCGGGATGAGACCCACACCTTCCAGCTCCCTTGTGGTGAATGGGGAATAACTCCCCTGGACATTTATATGCAAATAGGCTTTCCGTTTCATGAGACAGTTGTTCCTCAAGTCAGCTCTCTAGCTCCCATCACTTCCACTGACTGGCTACAGCTTGTCGGTGATGTCCCACCTGAGGATGAATTCCAAGGCCATCAAGTGAAGATGCGATGGTTCTACAATACTTTTGCCTCCGTCATCCCCACTACCGAGCGAGAGGCCCTCCACAAAGCACGGGACATGATCACTTACGCCTTCGGGTCCTTCCTTCTCTGCCACGCCAATGAGAGGGTCGATCCTAAATTTCTTCGCTTGGTTGAGGATTTACACCACCCCTACAATTGGAACGGGGCTATCTTGACTCATATTTTCCAGGGTCTGGATAAGACCTGTCGGAATAGCTGGTCCTACACTGGTTTTTGGCCTGTCGTCGAGGTATTTCTTCATTCACCTTCCTTGGGGTCATTTGCTTTCTTTCTCTCTCTGATCATTAGGTGTGCTTTTTGCCCAGACCTGCTTTTATGACCATTTTCCCCATCTCGCGCCGAGGATGCGGGACGATGTTGAACCCTCTTTGTATCGCCACATGTACTGGCACCAGCAAAATCGTCAGCGGAACTCCCGAGTTTCTGGGGACAATTGGCGCGCTGACATAGACGGGTTGACCATTGATGATGTAAGTATCTTACTTTCCTTACCCCCGCCCCGTGCTGTACTGTAACTGATCGTGGTGACCTCATTTGCTGCAGCTCGCTCGAATGCCGTATGCCAGCTTCCCTCTCTATTACACCCCCCAGCGTGTGGAGGCATATGACGCTTCATGTCTCCGTATCATGCTTTCCGACGCTGAATCTTTTCAGTGGTATCTGGGTGAGAGGTTGCTTCGGCAAGTCACTGGGGTGGCTCTGGTCCCTTGCTCTGCACCTCCTCCAGCTGCTCAGATCTCAGCTGATGAGAGAGCTGAGGCTCTCGTGGGCCAGCTCAAATTTCGCTTCACGATCCCGGATCGTGACTATGATGAGTGGTATTTGCTGTACGGCCAGGGGCCTCTGCTTCCTTCGCTCTATGTTCCAGGGGGCCGTCGCAGATATGCTGGAGGCTCGGTGACTGCTCCTTTGATGGATCTTTACCGTCGGGAGCGGGCCGAGAGGAGGGACGATGACGACTATGTTGGCGACTTGTAGCCTGCTTTTGTATTCAGCTTTACTTGATGGATGACATTCTTCTTTTGGTTTTTACCTTCTTTTGTAAAATCTTCTGAATGAATATACGATCTTTGATTTGTCTCAAATTCCCTGATGTCTGGATGTTTTGGCCTTTGACTCATTCCTTAATGATTTATGGAAGATGAGACTTCTTGACTGCATGGATGATGACCTGGACGGTTCAGATTGCTTGATTTGGTCCTATGGGTCCACTTGATGATTAGATCTTGGATTCTGGCCTTCTTTCTTGATGATCAAGCCTTTGATCTTGCTGCTTTATGACTTGTGTAAGCTTTTTCATGGTTTAGATCATGCTTATCTAGTATTTGAATGGCTCAGATTGATAGCTTCGGCCCTGTGGGCCCACTTGAGACCTCAGCTTTGCTTTGGAGCACCTCTTTTTGATGATTTGTGAGGCTAGGAAAGCTTTTCATGGTGTGGATGATGACTTGAACGTCTTGGATCGCTTGACTTGGCTTTGTGGGCCCACTTGATGATTAGATCTTGGATTCTGATGATCAAACCTTTGATCTTGTTGTTTGATGGCTCATGCAGGTTCTTCAATGGTTTAGATCATGATGATCTAGTCTTTGAATGACTTGGGTTGCCTGTGGCCCCCATTTGATCACCTTTCCCTCTCTTTGACTTGATCAGACCAATTCTAGCCGTTGTGCTTCGTGATTGGACCGGTGGGGCACCTTCTATATGATCTTGATCAACCTCAGTCGAAATCTGGAGTGGACTGGAGCCTTGGGCGGCCCTCGGGGTGCCATCTGCTGACGTGGACTGTCAGCCTCACCTACCAAGAACCCTGGAGCCAATCCCGCGGAGAGAGAGGGAACGCGTCCGTACGAGCGGCCCAGAGCGGGCCGCCCAAGGCTCGCCTCTTGTGCTGCCTGGGCTGGCTCTGGTTCAGACATTCTCTTCTGTCCCCTGCTCTTGTCCCCACATTCTCTGTACTAGACCATTCGATTCCAGCCATGAATCTTCTTTTCTCCTTGTCTTTTCTCTTCATTTTGTCCTCATCTTGCTTTGTCCTTTCTTGGGCAATGGATGGTGGAGATTTAGGGGCTGTGGGGGCTGTCCATGGTGGGTCCCACACTTCAGAAAATGTTGAAGGCTTTAATGATGGAGGGCTTTCTTTAGTAGATGGTGGAGATGGAGCATTGATTGGGGGCATTGGTGAGGGACTAGGGATGGTGGTTGGTGGAGCTTTGAATGGCCCCATTAATGGCAGCCATGCTGAAATTTCTGATTTGAATGGGGCCTTCATTATGGAGGAATGGATAGCATGGATGAGATGGGAGGATGGGACACAGGTGAGGCTATACATCCCTTGAACATGGGCCACATGGATGATATGATTGATGGAGGTGATGGGACCATGATGGACATAGATGGGCTGATCTCCTGTCTGAATGGGATGGATGGTTCAGATGATACCTTTGACGGTTTGGATGCTCTTGATGAGGGCCGAGATGTGCGGCATACTCGTTTGGGTGGACTTGATGTGATCATTGATGATGTCCCCCTGATGATGGATGGTGTGGATGCCTCGATGATCCCTTTGATCGGCTAGGATGATGATTGGATTCATGATTTCCTGTTGGAGAGGGCCGCAGGTCCAGATCTGACCGTTGATTCTTCGATCGGGGTTGCCGGGACCCTTTTTGATGGTTCAGATGCATTTTTCGACGGTCAGATTAGCCAGGATGCCACGATGTGTGGCGTGATCTTCGCTGGTAGCCCTTTTGATGGAGAGTATCGTCCTTCTCCTGATCGTCGGTCTTTTGCGCACTCCGTTCATGAGGTGGGCGAGTCTTCTCATGCGGCTGAGGTTATGACAGTTTCAGATAGTGATGCGACTATAGCCGTTACTAAGGGCAGGTCAGGGGCTGTCGAGTCTGCAGAGGTTCCAGCTTTTCCTTCTCCTTCGCCTGTCAACCTTCCGATCCTCGATGAGTCATCATTGATTTCTGGGCCTTTTGTTCTGGAGGGGGTGCCAGTGAGGACTTGTCAGCTGCTTCCTTGTCCTTCTTGCTCGCCACGGCTGCTTGCTTGGCTTGATGGTTTGTCAGCTTATGAGATTTGGGATTTGGAGTCCTATGGCTTCGGCAGTTTGATCCATATGGCTAGAGTTGATATTGATTGGAGGATGCTTGGAGCTGCCTTGATTGATTGGGTCCCTTCGTTGAACTTGTTCGCGTTCAACGATATGGAGATGGGACCCTCTTTGGAGGAGCTTGCACGCTTGACCGGCCTTCCTTGGGATTATACTCAGTATTTCTCGCCGAAGACGTCGCCGAAGACTGCTACACTGCAGAACTGGTTCGGGATCCCCTATCTTGTTCGGCCTGCAAGCCGCCGGCCAGGATGCTGTAGTGTTCTCCTTGGATTTACTGTATGATCTTTTTTTGGGTCTTCGGAGTGTAGCCGATTCCACCTTTGCTCGGAACGCATTGATGTTCTACTTGATAGCTGAGGTGCTGTTCTCGGGATGGCAGCAGGTCCCAGACTCCTCTGCTTTTTAAGGTGATGAGCCGAGCTATCCGGTGGCAGGGGATCATTTCTCTCATCTTGGCCGAGCTGTTTAATGGGCTGACCGACTGCGCCCTGGGCTGCACTGGTGTCCTTCGCGGCTGTTGTGCCTTTCTTCAGGTATCTTTTCTACACCTTTTTCTTCTTGCTTTGTTAGGAATTGCTTGGCTCTAGCTGAACTTCTTTTCCTTTTTGTGATCAGGTCTGGCTATGGGAGCGTCTTTTTTTTACCATTCCTGTACCTCTTCCTGGCATTCCTAGCTCTGACATCATGCGTTATATCATGGAGTTTCTTCCTCATACAGCTAGGATGAACGAGCCCTTGTATCGCTGGATGTTTGCTGAACTTCGGGACTGGAATGTTCGTTGGGAGTCGTCTTGGCTTTCACTTCCTCTAGTGTTTTGCGATGCACACCGCCTTCCTCTGATGTTGGTAGGCTTTCGATCTTACTTTTCTTATCATCCCATTCGGTTCTTGCGGCAGTTTGGGTACGAGCAGGATGTTCCTCTTTTTGCTTTCACGGGTATCGGGCGTCGAGCACTTCCATCTAGATCCTCTGACTTTAGGACCCGGGTTGATGGATCTTAGGCGAGTTACTTGACTGCTGATTTGCTAGGTTTTGAGCTGCGGACTTTTCCGATGGCGACCGCCCCATATCAGTACTGGGTTACTGAGCAGTCTTTGTTACTGTTGATGAGGATGAGCAGGATATCCTTGAAAATGCTGGCTCTTCATCTGGTTCATATGAACCTTTTGAGGAACGCCCATTCATTGATCCTTGCTTCCTTTTGGCCACTCATGGCCATCTGCTGTCTGAGATTTTTGCACTTCGGTATCATTGTGAGATGATGTCGAGGAGATTGGCTGCCGATCAGAGGTTGTCTGATGAGGAGGCAGCGATCTGTATCCTTGAGAGCAATGAGGCGCATTACCTGCGTATGGAGGTGAGTAGGTTGAGAGAGGTTATCTTTTTATGAGTTAGAGGACTTACCTGATGTGGCCGAGGAGGAGGGTAGAGATTGATTGTGTTGGCCACCTGCACATTCCTTTTTTGCATATATGATTGGTGATGATGCATTTTTTTGTATTTTTTGAAAAAGACGACATGATATGTGTAAAAGAAATATGATGTTTTTAATGAAAAAAAAGAAGAAGAAGAAAACTTTTTGAGAATCTATTGTGCCATGAGTTGTCTTGTGAGTGTGTGTCTGGATTTTGTGTCGGTATATAGGAATCAGAACTGGGGCTCGGTCAATGCTTTGACCGATGTCTCGAGATTTGACTTGAGTGATCCTTTGGTTCCCTAGGGGTGTAGGCAACGGAAACTACTGCCTCATGAGATTGTCAAAATTTGCAGAGCTCTACGCTCCTGATTGCACTTCTTCTTGTTCTTGAACTGTGACTGCTTGAACCGATCTGGACTGTATGATTTCTTGGTACCTGCACTTTTCATTTTTTTTTCTTTTTTCATTTGAGTCATTATTGCCTGTAGCGTTCTTTCGAGTTTTCACTACAGCCGGCCTTTTCCGTCATTTTTGCCTGTGGCACCCTTCCGGGTTTTCACCACGTCCCGGGTATTTGATCTTGCCTGCCCCTTGACAGCTATGCTGTTTTTACCCTTGGCGCCCTTTCGGATTTTCACCAAGTCCGCTGTATGCCCACTGTTTTTACTCGGAGCACCCTTTCGGGTTTTCACTCCGCCCTCTTTGTTTAGGCACACATTTTCTTTTTCTCTTTTTTCTTTCTCTGAATCTTTGGATAACTGCGGCGGCTAGAGGTCGGGAATCCATCGTTGCCGGCCGATGGCAGTCTTTCAGCCCTTATTCTAGGTTACGATGATAGAGCTGTCGGTCTTTGCTATCAACCTTCTGAGATGAATGGATGGATGACTGTGTTTCTTCTTGGGTTGATTTTTTTCTTGGGTGCCTTGCTTTGGCTTCCTTTTTCTCTTTTCTTCTTCTTCTTTTTTTCTTTTGTATTCTTTTTCTCTCTTTTTTTTGTATTTCTCTATTTTTGAATCCCCTTATTTAAAATACTTGTTGGTGGACGGAAATGATTTCTCAGAGGTCTCAGCTTTGACCTCTTGACTTCAGCTCTATTAAAGTAACTCTTGATAAGGTCAGAATGGCTTACCCGTGAAAGATCTTCACGTTGTCGGCGTTGGTTGGCTCAGGAAGATCCACCCCTCTCATGCTGGTGAGTCTGAGGGCGCCTCCAGGAAGTACTTCTCTAATGATCAGCGGTCCGTCCCACGAGGGTTTGAACTTTCCTCTGGGATCCGGAAGGTGCGATGGTAGAATCTTCTTCATGACCATGTCGCCTACCTTAAAACTTCTTTTTCGGACTCTCTTGTTGTAAGCCCGAGCGATCCTTTTATGATAGCACTGTGAATGACTTAGTGCACGCATGCGCTTTTCATCTGCTAGCTGCAACTGATCAAATCTGGCCCGTTGCCATTCTCCTTCTTCAATTCCGCTTTCGAGTAACACTCGTAGCGATGGTATTTCCACCTCGATTGGTAGAATTGCTTCCATTCCATAAGTAAGCTCGAAAGGAGTAACGCCCGTAGCAGACCGTACAGACGTTCGATAGGCCCAAAGTGCATATGGGAGCATATCTGACTAATCTCGATAGGTCACGACCATCTTTTCGAGTATCCTGACGATTATCTTGTTTGCGGCTTCTACCCCTCCATTCATCTGGGGACGGTAGGGGCTTGATCGATGACGTTGGATCTTGAATTTGCTGAGGAAGTCATCCATCTTCTTGTTGACGAATGGGGTCCCATTATCTGTGATGATAACATTAGGGATTCCATACCGGCATATGATGTTGTTCTTCATGAATTTGATCACCTGAGATGCTGCAATCGTGGTGTAGGAGACTGCCTCTACCCACTTGGTGAAGTAGTCGACTGCCACAAGTATGTACTCATGACCATTTGATGCTTTGGGACTGATCTTGCCGATGATGTCGAGTCCCCACATGGAGAAGGGCCAAGGGGTGGTCAGGTTGTATAACTCCGATGATGGGGCATGGATTTGATTCGCATGCTCCTGACACTTGAAGCATTTTCTGACGTGCTGGCAACAGTCTGTCTCCATGGTGAGCCAATAATAGCCGAGTCGTAGAATCTTCTTTGCCATCATGTGTCCGTTCATGTGTGGGCCACAGATTCCTTCGTGTATTTCTCCCATGATCTTTGCAGCTTCTGTTTCATTGACGCATCGAAGGAGGATGTGATTATAGGATCGCTTGTAAAGAACTTCGCCACTGATGGTGAATTGGCCGGCCAAACGCTGGATGGTTCGACGATCTGTTGCTGTTGCTGACTCTGGATACTCCTGGGTTTCGAGATATTGCTTGATGTCGGCATACCAGGGTTTGTCAGGGACAGCTTTGGCTCCTTCTATTTGCAGGCAGAAAGCAGGTTCATCTTGAATTTCGACTGTGAGCTCCCATTCTGAAGCTCCTTTTGGTATCTCGAGCATTGATGCAAGTGTGGCGAGAGCATTGGCAAACTGATTCTTGGCTCTAGGCATGTATGAGAAGGTGATTTCTTTGAATTCTTCGATCAAATTTTCAAGATACACATGATATGGTATCAATTTCTCATCCTTGGTTTTCCATTCGCCATTGGTCTGATTGATGATAAGCTGTGAGTCTCCAAACACTCGTAGCTTCTTGACGCCTAAGATTATGGCTTCCCTTAAGCCAGCGATGCATGCTTCGTACTCTGCCATGTTGTTGGTGCACTCGAATGCTATGCGCCTTGAGATAGGAATAGGGACATCATCTGGAGAGTAGAGGATTGCTCCAATACCACTTCCTTTAAAATTTGCTGCGCTGTCGAAGAATAACGTTCACTCATCTTTTTTCTTCTTTTCTTCCTCTTCAATGAGCAATAGCTCTTCATCAGGGAAGAACGTCTTGAGCGGTTGATAATTTAGGAGGGAGTGGGCCGCAAGATGATCGGCGAGGGCCTGCCCCTTGATTGCCTTCTGAGTGACATAGGTGATGTCGAACTTAGACAAGAGTAGCTGCCATTTAGCTATCCTTCCAGTGAGTGCCGGTTTCTCGAACAAGTACTTGAGCGGATCCATGTGAGCGAGGAGGAGAATAGGGAATGCAATCATGTATTGACGGAGTCGCTGAGTTGCCCAGACTAGGGCGAGGCAAGTCTTCTCGATCGGGGAATACCTGGTCTCGTAGTCGGTGAACTTTCGACTTAAATAGTATATTGCTTGTTCCTTCTTCCCGGTCTCGTCGTGCTGGCCGAGGACACAGCCAATGGCTTCTGCTGCTACCGAGATGTATAACAATGGTGGTCGTCTAGGAGTGGGCGGCACTAGGAGTGGAGGATTCATGAGATATTTCTTGATGCGGTCGAAGGCGACTTGGCAATCATCATTCCATTCTTTTGGAACGTTTTTTCGAAGGAGCTTGAAAATGGGCTCACAAATAGGTGTGAGCTGTGCGATGAAGCGAATGATGTATTGAATTCTGCCGAGGAAGCCATGAATTTCTTTCCCTGTTCTAGGAGGGGGCATCTCGATGATTGCTCTGGTTTTGGTCTCGTCAACCCTGATGCCATCCTCGCTCACCATAAAGCCGAGGAGCTTTCCTCCCATTGCACCAAAGACACATTTCTGAGGGTTGAGGCGGAGCTTGTACTTTTCTAATCTGTTGAATAACTTCTTCAGATCTTCAAAGTGTCCTTCAATTGTGCGAGATTTGACGATCATGTCGTCCACATATACTTCAAGCTCTTTGTTCATCATGTCATGGAATAATACTGTCATTGCTTGCTGATATGTTGCTCCTGCGTTCTTCAGACCGAACGGCATTACCCTGTAACAGAAAGTTCCCCAGGGAG
The DNA here is from genome assembly GCA_003013855.2 of Liriodendron chinense. Lineage (NCBI taxonomy): Eukaryota > Viridiplantae > Streptophyta > Magnoliopsida > Magnoliales > Magnoliaceae > Liriodendron > Liriodendron chinense. The sequence continues at coordinate 1,665,789 of ML058546.1, forward strand.
TGATGAACGATGTATTCTCGCGATCTTCGACGGCCATCTGGATTTGATTGTAACCTAAGAACCCGTCCATGAATGAGAAGACCTTGTATCCAGCAGTATTGTCGACTAGAGTGTTGATGTGTGGCAACGGGAAGTCGTCTTTAGGACTGGCTTTGTTGAGATCTCGGAAGTCGATGCACATTCGAACCATGCCATCCTTCTTTGGTACTGGTACGATGTTGGCGAGCCATTCAGGGTAGTTGGAGACTACCAAGAATACCGCATTGTATTGTTTAATGACTTCATCTTGGACTTCAGGGCCCATTCTGGCTTCATTCTTCGAAGTTTTCGCTTCACTGGCTTCATAGTTGCCTTGGTTGGCAGATGGTGTACAACGAGCTCTTCACCGAGCCCCGGCATGTCTTCATATGAGAACGCGAAGTTGGACAATCTTGGAGCTAGGAACTCTATCATTTTTTGTTTTATCTCAGGTGGCAACGATTTTTTGATGCGTACTTCCCTAGGGATCTCAGGTGTCCCCAAGTTTACTATCTCGAAATCATCGGCTACAACATTGGCTTTAGATTCAAACTTTTTGAGTAGATCCTCTAGTTCGGGAGCCGGATCATCATCTTCCTCATCCCGAGCTTCGTCCAGACTCATGAGCTCGAAGTCTAATTCGATGTCAAAGTCATATGATTCGACTTCAAACTCATGTGACTCTTTAGACGAACTTGGCACACTATTGAATGCAGGAAAATGAATGTTTTTTGGTTTTTGAGATTTTTCTGAAACGGAAATGCTAGATGTTTTTGGCTTTTGAAATTTTTTTTTTTTTTTTAGCTTTTTGAAATTCACGGGACTTTGAACAAGTGGGCATTACAGACCATGATTGAGCCCAACTTGTTCCAAAGTTCCGATCGCTGCTTAAACAGGCATTTTTTTTTGAGGCCAGAGCCCTCAGATGGCTCTTTGGTTGATTCAAAAGTTAGGGGAACGGATGACCATTCAGGACCCCACACTTCCTCTCCTGAAGAGGTGGGGGTTGATGATTCGGGCAAAGAATCACAGCCTGGCCCAATGACCATGATTTCTTGCTGGTCGGGTTCGAGATCTGAGTCGTACTCAGTCCCTCCCGGATCGCTTACCTCGCATTGCAGTTCGTCTGGTTCTACGGCTAGACATGAGTTTGGAATCTGGACATCGGACCAATCTAGGGCTGGCCATTTCCCTTTCTTGGTCCAATGGATGGGCTTCTTCTGCCCTTGGTTAATGATTGATGATGTTGACTTTGCAGAGATGGGCAAGTCGTGCCCCTTGCTAATTGATGCTGAGATGGGCAAGTTGTACCCTTGACTAGCTGATATTGAAGTGGGCAGGTTGTGCCCCTGATTGATTGATGTTGAAGTGGGCAGGTTGTGCCCCGGGTTGGGAGCAGGTATCAGAGTAACCTGGTCCTGAAGCTGCTGTATTTGACTTCCTTCTTTGTCTTCATCATTTCCTTCTTCTTCTGGAGGCTTAGATGGTTCGAGAATCTGATCCCATCGAATGGGGGGCCACGTGGCCCAAAATAGGCTCATCGGGAGGCCTTTGTGTAATGCAGTCGGTTGATTCCCTCCTGGATCTTTGCAAGGTTCTCCTGGCTTGACGAATTGGATGGGTGAGCACCAAAATTTCTTCCTTCTTTTGTCCATGAAGATTGCCTTGTATCCGAGTCCCCATTTGTGTTGGTTATATATCAACGGTACCTTTCTAGACTTGAAGTGATTCTTCATTCGGTATTTGAGGCTCAAACGCTCTGCCGGTGAAAAGACACGGTCCACCCTTATCGGTTCTGGATTGGCAATAGAGTTCACAGTCTCGAATTCGAAACTGTGAAACGGGATGTCTTCTTCAGAGTCTGGATATCGATGACCGGAATGTCTGGTTCAGTGGCAGCAGCATTGGAAGGAATGATGAGATCTTTCTTTGCATGGATAGAGATTACTTGATTTCCACAGATGTATTTCACTCGTTGATGCAGGGTTGACGGCACAGCTCCAACCTTGTGCAGCCAAGGCCGTCCGAGCAGCATGTTGAAAGAAGCTGATATATCCAGAATTTGGAATGTGATGGTAGAGATTTTTGGACCTATCTGTACCTCTATGTCGACCTCCCCTTCCATTAATCGGTGGGTGTTGTCGAATGCTCTGACGCATATGGTGCTGGGTCGGAATGAAGAAGGACTGATTCCCAAACGTTCCGCAGTCTTGAGTGGGCAGACATTTAAGCTTGAGCCATTATCGATAAAGACCAGCGGAACACAGAGGTCTTTGTATCGTAAGGCTATGTTGAGGGATCGCCCATGATCGCGTCCTTCTGGTGGTAGCTCATTATCGGTGAAGGTGATGACGCATGGAGCCAGGAGTTGTCCAATCATCAATGCTATCATCTCTGGTGCCGTATCGGAGGAGACGTGAGCATCGCTCAAGGTTTTGGCAAACATTTCTCAGTGCATGCGAGATGTGCAGAGTAGCTCCCATACTGAGATTTGTGCAGGGATTGACTTGAGCTGAGTCGCCACATCGTATGCGGCTTCATTTTTGTTGCTGAGGCCTGAGGGAGCGCCTTTGGGATCTCCTCTGTTCTGATTATCTCTTCGGATGCAACGTCCATTGGGATTCATGTTTCCCACTTCCGCACATTCTGGATAGTGCCATGGGACCTCTTTATAATTTTCCTCCTTTTTGCCTTCTAGGACCACCGGTTCTTGCAATGGTGCTGGTGTGGGTACCAGATCTTCCTCGTATGAAGCTTTTGTCTTGAGAACTACATTGTTGCCTGTGCTGAAGGGGTAATATCGAGGCTTGTCTTCATAGACCACATAAGGTCGTGGTCTTGGCTTGACTGTTCTTGGAGCAGGAGGCTCCCATGGAATGAATACTAGTCCTCTTGATATGGCAGGAGGTTTCTCTGTTCGTCCCAGCTGTCGTATGATTGACACGCCTCCAGGATTTGCCCCTTGCAATATGACTGGCTCGACTGGAGGAGCTCCTTCCAAAACAATGGGTTCTTGCTGCTGATGGGTATGGTTTCTCCATGGCAAATTGTATTGTTCCTGTGCTGAGATTGCCCCTTGCAAGACGACAGGTTCGTATTTGGGCTCGATATATGATTGTGCTCCTTCCAGAATGACTGGTTCCCAGCATGAATGGTTGTAAGGTGCCCCTTGAACAACTGGTACATCATATGGAAGTGCTCCTTCGATTACTACTGGCTCGAGGACTGGAGGAGGAAAGGGACTTGCCCCTTGCATGGTCGGAGGAGGATTTTTCGGCCCATAAGTGTAGGCATGAATGGATTGGATGGGGGAGAAGAAGCGATCGAGGCGTTCTTCTTCTTCTATGCTGTTGACGGTGGGGCCTCGAGATGAACTGGGATCTGTCGGATGTTGAGGTAGAGGATTCTGAAGCATATTGGTGGAAGCTGCTGCAGGAGTTCCAGGGACCGAGATGACTGATCTTGCGGTCATCAATCAGATCTTGTATGGCATTCTTCAAAGCGAAGCATCGATCAGCAGCATGGCCACGTCCTTGATGGTAGGCACAGTACTCATTTTCTCGGTAGTTTGGAGGTAGAGGATGAGGAGGGGGCCTGGGTGCCATTAGAGTGAGTAACTGCTTCTGTACCAGCATAGTCATGACTTGACTAAGTGGCTGAGTAAGTGGGGTGAACTTCCTGAGCTCCTTGTAATTCTGCATGTTCTGATATGGGTACTGACCATTTCCTCTGAACTGCTGCTGCTGTCGAGGTGGTTGTGGCTGTGGTTGCGGATTTGGTCGTGGTTGATACCTCTGAGGTAGGTACTGAACCTGATTCTGTTAATGCTGTTGATGTCCCCGTGGGGGAGCGTATTGATTACCCTAAGTAGTGGTGCTGATGTTGTTTACTTCTGTCGGGCGGGGAGGAGAACCGCTGCGGTTTCCGCTCCTATATCCTATGGGTCTTCCCTCCACTCTATTTCTCTTGACTGGAGTGGCTTGATGAGGCCATGGGGAGATTGTCCCGGCACGGATTCCTGCTTCGACTTGCTCTGCAGCACGGATCAACTATGAGAAATTCGCGTATGGATGCGAGATGAGATATCTAGATATGCCGGGATATGTTGAATGAACAATCATGGAGATTTGTTCTTCGTCGTCGATAGGTGTTCGTATTCGGGCTGCCATAGCTCGCCAATGTCCCACGTTGGCAGATAGTGTTTCGTCACTCCTTTGCCTGAGAGCTGCGAGGTCGGCTCTTCTGGGTGCCATGTTGAGATTGTATGCGAATCTGTCGACGAAGGCCTGGGAAAGCTGTTCCCATGTCCTGATGCGGTGGCAGTCCAATGAGGTGTACCAATCTAGGGCATCGCCCTTCAGAGATTTTTGGAATAAACGAATGAGGGCCCCTTCATTTCCTGAGATTGCACTCAGCTCTCCACAGAAGGCCTTGAGATGTGCTGTGGGACAACCACTGCCATCGTATCTTTTGAATTTTGGAACCTCAAAGTTTTGAGGCACTTGAGCGTCTGGGAAAGGACACAAGTCTCTGAACTTGGTCGAAGGTAAGTCGATTCTTTGCTGTCGCCGAAGCTGATTTTGCAAGATCTGGAACTGCTCCCACAACTCGTCCAGTCCTGAGTGATCTGTTCGAGCGACTGGTGCCTCTTGGAGTAAGGCACGTTCTTCTTCGGCATAGTGGTCGATGTCTTCGACCCTATGTGCTTGCTGAAAAGCAACCGCGGGTTGCTGAAATTGATTTGATGACTGAATTGGATTCTGATGAACTTGTGCTTGAGAGGATTGTAATTGAATTGGAGACTGTACTGAAGGTTGAACTGGAACTTGCTGGAAGTTAACCAGAGATTGCTGAATTGAAGATTGCTGAAAATTAACTGGAATCCCATCGGCGGGGATGTGCTGGAATTGAAAAGTGCTCCTATTTGCAGGAGGTTGAGATGCTGGGAAGTGATCCCCCTTGTTGGGTATTCGCCACTATCCGCTGATTAATGTGGGCTTGACACTGACCCCCATTGTGGGCATTCGCTAGTGCTGTTCCTGTTGCTGGAAATTAAATTGAAATCCCATCGGCAGGGGATGTGCTGGAATTGAAAAGGTGTCCCATCGGCGGGGACATGCTGAGATCTACTAAGACTGTTGTTTGCAAGATTGACTGGAAGTTCCTGCGATGGGAGTGCTCTGAGATGACCCTGTCGTTGCGGGAAGGTATTGAGGAGGATGCCCCATAGTGAAGGGCTGAGATGGCTGCTGTCGGTAGTCTGGGGCAAACTCCGATGGTTGTGCTTGATTTGAACTGGAGGCCGGAAGGACTCGGCATGGTTGCTGAGATTGCTGAACTGGGCCAACCTGATTGTTGGCTGCTGTGGTGGCTTGTGCTTGCATGAATTGCAAGATCATTTCTTGCATTGCTCTCATTCCTTATGCCAATTCTTGTATGATTGGCGTATTATCAATGGGTTGTTACGCTTGAGGTTGCGCTTCGGTCATCTCAAGAGCAGGGAAGAGATGAGTTTCTTCTTCGTGGTCGGACATGGCTTGCTGAGCCTGAGTGCGGATTATGCTGCGGAAGGGAAGTTGTCTCCTAACAAGTTGAGCCCGAGGAGGCGCAATGGTGAGGACTATACTCTTTTTGGGTTTTGGAATTTTCTATTTTTTTCTGGTTTTGGGATTTTCTTTTTCTTTTTTTATTTGTTTTGGGTAGAATGCTATGCAGATGAGATTGTATGAGGATTAGTGACTTTCAAGTATAGGAATGATTCTGTTTTTCAAGTCGGATCACGACTAGTGGGACTAGCTCCTCCCCAATGGAGTCGCCATTCTGTGGACCCTTGCCGTTTCGCGCTCCCACACGACGTTCTCATCCCTTCCCCTTTCGGAAAAGAAGGAGAGGATGCGTGAGTGTGAATCACCGTTTGTGCCACTGGCTTGCCTCATTCTCGAGGGCTTTGTTTGGTTGTCAAGTTTAAGCTAGATGTGTTTAAATGAGTTTATATAAGACCAGAGTCGCCACTAGCCAGTTACTTCGAATCTACAGTCGGCTAGACCCTGTAGAAACGTTAGAGAAGGTGATCCGAAGATTCCTTCCTCTAAAATGACTCCTTTTGATCTGCGGCCAGAGCTTCGAGGCAAGGGATCACGGTTATAGGGTGGGAAGAGGTTGAGCACCCCACACACTGCCCGTACCGAAGTACGGTCTCTACTTCACAGAATCGAACTAATACTTGAAAGTCTGTTTTAATCCTCGTACATTCTCATAGATGACATGATGCATGAATGCGAGTCTAAACAGTAAGAGTTTCTGATAGGCAGGTTCCAACAACGGGCAAGCCCAGAGCATACGCTCGAACTGACAGGTGCTTAATATAAGACATATGCAGTATGCTTGAATAATCAAGGTGCCTTGTAATGAAGCATGAATGCAAGTCTGAACAGTAAGGGTTTCTGATGGGCAGGTTCCAACAACGGGCAAGCCCATAGCATACGCTCGAACTGACAGGTGCTTAATTTAAGACATATGCAGTGTGCTTGAATAATCAAGGTGCTTACAGTGAAGCAGGGGGGTTAGAAGAAAAGTAAATGTTGCACTTATGCTAGATGCAAATGAGATGATGCTGGGAAAAGAGTAGCTGGATGGACGGAGGTGTCACAAGGGTTGGCTTCGAGTGGCTGGATCAAGACTTGGATGGCTTGGGAGACTTGGACTAGTGGTCAAACTGGGCTGGGCCAGGGCTAGGCTCTCCTCACTCGAGCTCTCCTTGATGAAAGAATGGGCTAAAGGGGAAGGAGGGCTCGGATCGCACTCGGGCTGGATGGCTTCGAAGGGATGTTGAAATGAGAAGGGGAGGGGGGTATTTATAGCAGCCGGCAGTGGCAGTTTGCGTAATTATTTTTGGACGGCCCGCTGTGGGCCGCCCGTACGGCCACTCCTCGATTTCCAGCAAGGTACGGTCGCTCCCTCGGGGCTACTGTTTGGCTCGCTGGGTCGACTCAGTGAGTTGACTCAGCTGGTCGACTCGGTGATTTGACTCAGCGGGTTGACTCGATGGGTTGACTCGGTGTTTTGACTCGACGAGTTGACTCAGTGGGTTAACTCAGTGCGTTGACTCAGTGAGTTTGACTTTTTTAGGATTTTTTGACTGGCTTTTCTTATGAGGGGTTTTTCAGGCTAATGTTTAGGACTGGGTTGACTGGGTTCAGGCTTAAGTTGGGCTATGGATTGGGGCTTACAAGGGTAAGTTTGGCTGAGTTAGGACTTAGGGTTTGGGGGTATGGTCCTCCATTCATCTAGCTATCTCTACCAACAGTGTAGCCGAAGGTGGGGTGTCTATACTCCTTTCCCACTATCTCTCTTTCTCTTTTCTCTTTAAGACTTGATAAAATGCCTCCAAATCGTATGTGGTTTAAGTGACTTACGCGAATCTTCGGTCGAACTTGTCGGTCGGACTGTTGGTCAGATCGATAAGAACCGATACCACGTTAGTCGGACCAACAACGTGATTTTCCTATCACGTATAAATTCTAAAGGTTAGTTCTGGCTTCCTATGAGCTATCCTAATGTGGGAGTTTACATGCGAGTCGTTGCTAAGGTCTGGGCCCTCGGACCTAGATTTTGTTTCCTACTCTTCCGAGTGCCCGTGTTTCGAACTCACATGGGTGCGCGCGCATGTGTACACATACTTAATTGAATTTTTTAGGATAACACCTAATGACATCCATCACCTGAGTGTTGGAGGGCCAAGGTATTATACTCTCCCCCCCATTCGCATGCCCTAGCCCAATTCTAACCCTTTAAAAGTAGAAGAAGCTCTAACTCTTGGTAGCCCGCGAGTATAAAAGAGTCTGTGCTCTCTCTCTCTCTCTCTCTCTCTCTCACACACACACACACACACACACACACACATAGGAATGTAATCCATATTCATTTTCTCTAAAACCATACATGTTTTAGCAAGACTTCCACGATTTTTATTTTGTTTTTGCAATTTTTAAGAACATATTTCAAGCGACTATTGTATCGCCCATTAAGGAAGTCAGATATCTTAACAATATTAAGGTGATGCAGAAGATAATAGAATTATGATTTCTAATATCTTTTTATATCAAACTTATGTTTGTCCTTAAAGGTTTGATCTAAACATAGTAGATATTTATGAAATTTGTTAATTACAAGACTCTTAAGATCAGGTAAACTCCTTAAGAAATGAGTTATACTTAAAAGTTTTTACTTTCCCAATGTTGTATCTAGTACCAAACACTTATGCATAGAGATGAGAGTTGACAGATGCTTTAATTTCTATAGACAACATAAGAATGCTATAGTTTGATGAACATCTTTTATAATCTTCCACATCATTTTATTGTCGCATCTTTTGATAAAGTAATCATTTCTTCTGTAAAACTTAAGATCAAGGTATGCGTAAGTTAGTAAAGATATACTTTCCAATAAATATTTACCATGAAAATAGGCATAAAGATGTTCAATGATAAAAGATTTGGGGCACAAATATTCAACTTTCATGGAAGACCTTGCAAGGACAAGTGCTTAAGCTGCCTATTTGTAGAAGAAATAGGAATGCCGATATCACAAAATTCAATAACCGTCAAATCTTCAAGCATTGAATAGTAGGTTAAGAGCTCTCCCACAATGCCAGCATTAGATACAAATGATAGGGACATCGTCTTGAGATGTTTGAAGCCTTTAAAAGCCGGAGGAGGGAGTTTAATGGTGCAATGATAGAGCTTCAACACTTCCACTGACCCCATATTGAGTAGAGGGGTTTAGAACATAGCTGGATTCCTATCTAAAGTCTAATTCAAGCTCACCGGTGTTGGTGCAGTTTTCGGCCACACGGTACGTGAGTTTATGATTGCTGTTGTATGCAGGCGTACCAGGATTGATGTGGGCTCGATCCAAACCGTAATCACCGATGACCCTTAGTGCTGAGATAGAGCGGTTCTGTGTTAATCAACCACCATTTACTCAGGCCAACAATTTTACAGTCATCGTGATGCCAGATGACTTTCGAAGGTGTAATAGTTGTTTAATTGAATAAACAATGATGTGAAATAACAATGAAGAAGAAGATGGCAATGTGGAATTTGATTTTCTTATAGAACTTTCAATCTGGGCTGAGAGCAGTAATGTGCTTCTTGAACAGCGGCTGATGAGCAATGTATTGACAAGTTCTAATGATTTTAAAATAAGGAAAGTAGTAAAATTAACCTAGCGTATGAGCATATGCTAACTGATCCTAGAGCTGACAGTTCTCTTCCAATATGACTCTTGGACGTAGATAGGAAGGAATTACTGCTACTTGATTACGAAGTACTGGTTAGTCCGGTGTATGAGCGGGACGAATTTAAATTACTTCTAATCTAACGATCCACCGTAGTTGACAAAAACTAAAATATTATGCTAGGATAGTTCATCAATGTCGTGTTGGAGATAGATTTGATCTAGCATTTGGGTTTTTGATTGATTGAGTTATTGTGTTGTTGTTATCAGCATTGCATTTTTTATTTATAGCCTTGTTTGTCGAACGTGGGGAGTAACTGTCACTCCACGTGGCATTTTTGGATCCTTCTAGAGATGATTGCTTGTTCATGTTAACCCTTTGTCGATCGTGCTCTCTAGTTATATGTATGTCTTTATCTGATACTGATGTGGCACTGCGCATAACCCGCCTCTTTATTCAGCGTATCGAGCAAGTTTTGTGTGCCACGTGGATCGAACCTTACCATTGATTTGATTCGCTATTTTTAGATATAAACATTGTCCCCTAATGTTTCTTGTCATTGGGCAAAGAACAGCGAGAAACGTGTGTATGAATTTTATTTTTTTATTCACGTGTCAAGCGTCCTATTCACCGAACCTTTCAATGGCATCTCTGTCTTTCATTCCTTTTACTTCATATTTTATCCTTTGTCCCGGTTGGTAAAACTATTTTCTATACCAAATTTCATTTGGTAAATGCTTTACCCTTTATTTTTAGGTTATTAGTCTCGATTACCCATTCTTTATGTTGTTTTAATGCATCCAACGCTTTTAGCCGAACGTCATCCAATTCTTCTAATTTAATGAGCATAGCTTCTGTAAATTCTTCAAGGGTCAAATAGTTTTGAAAAATAACTCTTAGTGATGGAATTGTAATTTTTATTGGCAACATTGCATCGTGGCCATAGGTCAGAGCGAATAGAGTTACATTCATCCCTATTTCGGAGAGTTTCTACATGCCCAAAGTGCTTCAGATAACTTCAAATGCCATATCCTAGGATTATTCGTTATCAGTTTTTCTAATAATATTGTTTAAAATTTTGTTTGTTGCTTCAGCTTTGCCGTTAGCTTTTGCATAATACGGTGAAGAATTTAGTATCTTAATATGGTATTCTTTAGCAAAATCCTTTACCTGGATAACATTAAAAGTTGAGCCGTGATCCACGGTAATTGATTCAGGAATTCCAAATTAATGAGTGATATATTCCTAGTGTAAGTTTTCTATATGGTGGGCTCAACTGATCAATGGCTCAGATCATTATATGGTGTCAGATCTATAAGAGGAATAATCAGTAGACCCCACTACAATGTGATCTTGCAGAAATAACAGGGGTGTACGTCTTAACTGTCTGGAAGCAGTATTATAGCAGAACATGGACTCTTAAGATATGAAATTCGTGTAGAGCAAGGGTGTCAGTGTTTTGATGGGTTTCAAACATTGTCACACCCACTACATGGACTCTTAGCTTTCGCAACAGCGTAATATGTTGGACTACCCGGATACATGCAACTTCATATCCCAAATATAAAGAATATTTAAAACTCAAGTGGGTCATACTATAAGAAACAATGGTGGTTAAATGCTTAATATGTTAGATTACAGAATGCTTTGCATCAATGGCACGGAATTGGATGGTTTAAGCAAAATGACTTACGATCCTAATGGACCCTAATTGGATGGTTTGGAACATTATCTACAGGAAAACTCGATTACAGTTTCTATACCTTACCCATTAAAATAATGGGTTGGCTATACTTGCCCTGGACCCAACCCAAATTTGAATCTGGGCCCAGAATTCTGACATAATTATTATATGGGTCAGGTCTGTAACTCCCCTTCACCTGACCCAACCAATCTACATCCTCACAACTAATGGTGGGCTGTCCAGATCCCAGCTATTGCCTATGGTGTGCATACTTGAATTTAGCTTCGTTTTCAGGATCTGGCAGCCTAGCAAACTGCAGCTGTCTCTCACTTGCACAGTTATTCCCTAAATGCGGTCAGCCTTCTGATAGATGGTTACAAATTGCCAATTCTACATGCAGCCACCTGCTTAATGAATCAGGCTGGAGAGGTGTGCCTGTCTGATCAATCACCTGAACTACTGAATGTGGGCAAGTGGAGGATTTTCATGTGGTTCACCTTATAATAGAGTATATTTAGCCATCGGCATTTGCACTGGCACACCCGATGGGCGGCATAGATGTGACACTTACATCCAATGGCAGTATGCAGAATTAGCAAAATCTCATAGTGCTTCATAGGCTGCCTCAATCAAATTGGTCTTGCAGACCCTAAGCAGTGATGGGGTGGGAGGTTAGACGGTCCCAATCCTTAAAATTTTAGCTATTCCTTAGTATGTGGAAACACTTCAATAAATCATTTCAATGCAAGATGTCTACCAAATTCTCTAACCAATGATGGAAAAAAGAAAGGAAATTAGTCTCTAACCAATGATGGAAAAAAGAAAGGAAACTAGTCACTGATCATTCTCACCAAGCATTAAAAGTATAAAATCCATACCAAAACAAACTACAATACCAAAACAATAGTTCCCACCACCATGCTCTTCAAGTTCTACCAAGTTCTACCAAGTTCTACCAATGCATTCTCACAGATCCTGGACACTCAGACCTGCACGACAAGATAAAATGGTAAAGGTTAAAAAAAAATCAAGGATAACACTGGCAGATTCAACCAAGATACTCAACTCTGGCCAGTCAAGAGCCCTTGTTAAACTAATACCAAGGGGGAGTTATTTGATACTCTGCCAACATATGAATCGTAATATACAGAGACAAGAAAATTGCAGGTGGAATCCACTGTAGGCTTGCTGAAATAGGACAGTTAGATATTTCTTTAATTTCAATTGTCCAATTAATGTCCAATATTCCAATAGGAATATATGGTCAAGCAAGTGTAATTTCTAGTTTATGATGATTCTAAACTGAAACCGCATCTCGGCCAATTCAATTCGAGTTTACTAGTGTGGCCCCCCAAGTATGATTTATCAGTGCCTGCATATAATCCATCACAATATGCCAGACAAGATAAACTTAAAAGATGCCTACAAAGATCAAAGGGATGGTATCGTTCCTAGCATGGGAAGTTTTGGGGAATACCCGACCCATGGTGGGATCCATCAGAGTCTGCACCGCCAACACATGGACCTCACTTGTAAGAACTTAAGAAGTTGTGGGTCTTTTGGCAGCATAGATCTCGGACAGTTGGGAAATGGAATCTAGGATTCTCAATCCAAATCATGTTTGGCACACCCCAAAATCTAGGATTTCAAATCCAACTTGGATTGAAAATATTCTCAAAATATCCCCTTACAAGATCCATGAGAAAAGGTGTGGTACGAAATCTTGGATTTTCAATAATCTCCGACAGTCATAACTGCTCTCTCCTCTTCAAAACCTGAAATCCAGGCTAACAAACATAATTTTTGGATTCCATGGGATTGAAAATCCAAGATGCCAAATGCAACTAAAAGAATCACAATACAGGATTTGGATTCAAATCCATGTTATGCAGCCAAACAACCCCTTGTACACTCACATCAAGGATCGTCATACAAAACACTCAAGCAAGAAACTGCAAAACAAGTATAACAGTGATAGGTTGCTTGCATATGCATATGATACACTAGGACAGATGATATGCTAAATATGCAACGGGAATGAATGATGCAGACCAGCAAACCATCTATTTTGTAGATGCAAACATATGTACTAACCTGGTGGAAGGGACTGCTTCAATTTATCAGCCTTCTCCGAATCAAACACGCAAAGCGTGTACAGGTATTTGGAGCACCGGACCTTAAACTTCACGACATCCTTGCTCTTCTTGATCTTAACTGATCGAGCATCTTTCCTTCTCACAGTGAGAAGGAAATCCTTAATCTCATGGATCTGCTTTGGCTGTAGAGACCAAAAACCAAAGATGTTCAATACATTTACAATATTAAATGAGCAAAAGCAATGGCTAGATTGTATAAATAAAACAATGCCTCATGAAACAACACAAACTTAATTAAATAGGGGCGCGCTCCAGTGGTACCAGTACCACCATAAAACAATGCCCCATGAACGAGTAAGCAAGTCTATTTTAATGATGAAACTTCCTTTATTAATTATCTAAAAGATCAAAGAGTGTCAAAGTCCTTCATACACAATCCAAGCACTGCAATTTCGATTCATTTCCACTCAAAAACATTTCACGACTAGCTACGAATACCATTCAACAAGTTTATTTTGTGGGTTTCATGACTAGCTACAAATACCATTCAACAAGTTTATCTTGTGGGTTGAAGGGAGACACAATTGAATTGCAAACACACTAAAGCTAACTTTATTCCCTTTTCTATCTGGAAGCTCTATAGAGGTTTGCTAATTCACCACATACGTAAAGCAGTATGCATCCACACGTGAGTACACATGGAAATATGAAACGTGTGTGTCAGATCTGAGCATTCCATATGGTTGGAAATAAATTGTTAGATCATTGGTCTGAAAAATCAGACAAAGTTCATTCTTCAAGTGGACTGCAATGTGCAAAGTAAATTGACAATTAAATATTTTTTCTAGTCATTCATTTGTTTTCATATTCTGCGGCCCACCTGAGGTGTAAAATGAGTAGATTTTTTTATGCCAGCAGATCTGAACAGTGTAGACTTGATGGAAAGCTCAACGGCTTTCAGACGTGTCACACACTTGCATGTGGATGTGTACTGCTCTGACAAACATGTGAATGCGTACTGCTCTAACATACATCAAACAGTGTGATTGTTTTAGAAACTCTCTCCAAACCTAACGCTAAACCCCATTTTGGCATCTTCTAACAAAACTTCCTGCATAAATAAAATACAGACTAAACAAAAAAGAACAATAAAATACTACATATGATGGGGAAAAGAAAACTCTACATTTAACAATCCGCTTCAACCATGAACATAAACCCTAGCTAGCAAAGGGAAAAGAAGAACCCTAATCTAAAGCCCTCACTTTCCATCAGCATTGATGAACAGAGAAGTAGACTCGGGGCAGGGCCCACCGTCACATGTGTAACACATCCAAGCCAATCAACTGATGCACACTGCCTGACTGCCCAGAAAATGGTATACCCTAAATCAACCAAATCCAAAGCTTAGGAGGACCAGGACCATCAGGAACAGTGTAAGATCACACATAAAACCTCTAGATCGCATGGTGTGGCCCACTAGAGTTTTGGAATGGCCTAAATTTTGGGACAACCCTTCATCTATATGGGGCACATACCGCGAACACATTTGGAGGCATATAAGTAGGGGCGATGGGCCGAGCTGCCTGGTCCAGTCATGTAACTTGGCTGTGAAGGGGTAAGGCTTGGGCCACTAAACTTGGTCCAATGGCTGGGCTAGGGCTTGAAATCTAGGCCTGTTGTTCAGGCCAGACCAGGGCCAATGATGAATAGCCCGGCCCATTTCCCTAGTGTATACTACATAGCACATAGGTATTAGTTACATAGACTACGGAGTTCGTAGTGTATATAGTAATACGAAGAACTTTGACACTTTAGCAGTGTGTGATGGATGATACACAAGCACTTATAAACTATCTACATTGTGAACCCCACTTTAGATAATGAACAATATATTAATGCACTTATTGAGGTCCATGCATATGGTGGATGACTGGCTGGGCCATATGCTTAGTTGATAAATCATCTTATTTGACACAAGGTGTGCCACATAAATTTTTTTGGTTCTCTGGAAGAGCATGATGGTTCATAAACACGCACTCACCAATTGTACATGTAGCATACATAGAAGTTATCTTTAACTTATAGGACTGGCCCTGGCCCAGCCTTGCCCAGTCCTAGCTAGACCCAGGCCTCTAGGGTGAGGGCTCTAGCAATGGCTAGGGCCAGGGCTTAGCGCTCTAGGACTGGCTAGTGCCAACATTGGCCCGGCTCATTTCGACCGCTACATATAAGCAACATGGTGTGCCCCACACAAAAACCAACATTGAAAGTTCCTCCAGCATTTCCTGAGTTATGGAACGAGCTGATTTTTGGGCTCTAGGAATTTGCAGGTGGGGGCACCACATCATGGTGGGGCTCACAGAGGTCAATTAGTATGTGATCTTTCCCCTTGATGAAATATAAAATCTTAGATTGAGAACATACTCGGCCCAAAATACTGTACGCTTGCTCAGTGCCTTACGATGATCCAAGCCGTTCATATGATGGGTCCCACCATGGACACTTCCCCCCCATCCCCACAGCATGTAACTATCAGATCACTCCCCATTTGAACGTAAACCACTAGAGGCAATTGTCCAATTGCAGTCCACAAATAGGATTAGGGAAGATACTGACCCACGGCCAAATTCCTTGGCAGACCCATCTATAACACTGCTAGGTCGAACAAAACAAATGCTATTTCTTTTGACCCGGCATCGATCAACAAACACAAATCCAAGAAAAATAAAGCCTAGACTTAGCTGTAATCTACAATCCTATCTTTTATATCGTCCATCAAAACAGATCGGACAATCCTCCTTCCGATCGAGTGAGAGGGGTTACGGACCATCCTTTCCATTGATCGGATCAAGAGAGCTATCCGATCCTAGCCAGCAATACTCCTCTATCTCCCGTTTAGTCTGCTCCGATCGAGTTGAATAGGAGATGATTCTTAGCCAGCCTTCCACCGCCCCGATAAGGCGCCGGGTAGACCAATCCAATGAATGGTCCAGCAAAAAGGTTGGGGAAGGAGGATTCGACGGAACAATCACCTGCTAATGAAGCAGTTGAGGGGACGAGGCGACGTCACCAAAATAATAATCCACAGAGAAAAATCATAAAAAATGCAGATTACAATAATAAGAAATAAATAAAACGATTTAGAGCAAAACGAAAAGGAAAATCTGAATCCAAAGACAGGAAAAAAGAAATCATAGAATAAAAAATGCATGTGAGTAAGAACACAAGAAGCTAATAGATCTGAAGTGAAATGAAATCGTACCATTTTTTAAGGATTCGGAGGAGCTCTTCTCTGCAATCCCTCCAACCCGAAAATACAAAACCCTAGCTCCCCTGAAGATGCCGGAAGAATGGTTTTATAGAGGAATCGGATTGCTCTGCACGCTCTTATCATGCGAAGTAAACTCAGTTGGGCCCACCTGGAATGTATGTGATTTATCTATTCCGTCCACATGTTTTTTCAGCTCATTTCAGTGGTTGAGCCCAAAATTTAAGCATATCCAAATCTCAAGTGGACCATGCCATAGGAAAACAGTGGGAATAATGATTTCCACAGTTAAAACTTTCCCAGGCCCTACAGTGATGTTTATTTGTCATCCAACCTGTTCATAAGATCACATGGATATGGATGAAGGGAAAACACAAATATCAGCTTGATCCAAAACTTCTGTGTCCTCTGAGAATTTTTCAATGGTAGGCATTCATTTCACACTTTTCTTGTGGTGTGGTCCACTTTAGATTTTGATATGCTTCATTTTTTGGCACCATACCTAAAATTTTCTGTTAATATGAATGGACAGAGTGGATAAAATACATAAATCACTGTGGGCCCCACGGAGTTTACTCCGCACGCTAGCGTGCGGAGTTACTCAATACGCAATACGCTACCCTTTATGGAGTACCGAAAAACCCTATTATTTTGTGGAAGATATTTAAAAGCTCCCCTTACTTTTATTACAATTGTAAACACGTCCTTCTTGTTGGAATTATTGGAGTTACCTCCTCTTTGTGTAAGGCTATAAACGTTCGGGTGTGGGGCGGGTTTAGCCAAAACCTGACCCACCCATTTACTAAATGATAGTTCATGCGCATCCATTAACATGTCTTATTTGTTTCACATTTTACATTGGTAAATGAAAAGAAAAAAGGCCACCATTGTAATTTTACGATAATAAAATCAAACACAGGAATTATCAATGAAATGCATATTTATTTAGGAGACAGGTAATGAAATTTGAATTTGTAATTATTACACTTTTTCATTACATTACTGTGAAAATTTTGAATCAAAATAGCAACATCAGCACATTTTAGTGATATTTTGATATTATATTAATGTAAAAATTATATTATTACAACTTTATAGTTACAAAAAAGAAATGGCAACCACTCACTTATTGGTCATAAGATAAATTATTGAAAAGTAAGTGAGTGGTCAATATAAGCCTAATTTAGAAATAACTTTTTGTATTTGTTATGATTTAGCACAGGTATATTTACTTAAATGTATTTTGATAATTCTAAACTAGTAAAATTAAAAAATATGAACAAAATTATTTGGACAGGATGTGACAAATTACATAGATCCATTCACATTTAGCTTGTTTATTTTACAAATTACTTCGATAATTGATAGAAAAATGTCATTATGAGGATTTTACCACATCAAACCAACTATGAGAATCATCGGCCAAATATAAATGTATTCAAGTGTCAAGTAATAAAATTTGTAATCATTTTACCTTTTCATGATATTATTGTAAAAATTTTGAATGCAAATAGTAATATTAGTGAATTTTATTGATATTGAAATTAAAATAATGTAAAATTTTCATCATTACGATTTTACAGCCTACAATAAAAAATATTAATTATTAATTTGGTGGTCATTAGACAAATAATATAAAAGTAATAGAGATGATCAATACAAGCTTAATTCGAAGAAATCTTTCATATATGTTAAGATTTTATTAGAAGTATGTTTACTTAAATAAGTTTTTGTAATTCTAAACCAGTAAAATTAAAAAAATATAGTTATAAATTACCTTTACAGGATACAATAATTCACATACAACCATTCATAGATGACTTTTTTAGTTTCACGACTTATCCCAGTGATTAAAAGGTAAAGTGTCATTATTATGAAAGGAAAATCATCATCATTATGATTTTACCACTGTTATACTAAATAAGGAAATCCTCAATCAAATACAGTTCTATTCATGAGATAAAAAAAATTATAATTAAGGTATCACTATGAAAGTCTCAAATCCAAATAACGACATTAAAGTACTATAAAGAAATGCTAACTATTCATTTGTTGGTTATTGGACAAATTTTAATTTAATATATTGGTAATACAAATCTAATTCGTAATTTTTTTTGTATACGTTGATATTTCAACGGAGGCATGTTTACTGTAATAATTTTTTTTGACATTACACTAGTAAAATTAAAAAATAATAGACAAAAAATTACCGTTATAGGATGTGACGGTTTACATGCATCCATTCATATATGGCTTGTATGTTTCATAAATTACTTTGATAATTAAAAGAAAATGTGTGATCTTTACTATTTTACCGCCATCAAAACAAAAAAGAAAATTATCAGTCAAATATAAATGTTAAAAAAAAAGATAAAGAAATTTATAATTATTGCACTTTTTCATAGTGTTACTGTAAAAAATTATGAATTAAAAAATCATATCAATGTATTTTGGTGATGATTTAATATTAAAGTAATATAAAATGACATTATTACGATTTTACAATCATTAGCAAAAAATATTGACCATTCATTTGTTAATCATTAGATAAATAGTCAAAAAGTAAGAAGATGGACAATCAATATACAAGCCTAATTTGGAGATATATGTTACTTGAATGAATTTTTAAGACTTGAAATCAATAAAAGTAAGAAAATCTAGACAAAAACTTACTTTAACATAATGCACTATTCATATGCATCCATTTACATATGATATATTTATTTAGTAGACTACTCTATAATTGAAAGAAAAAGTGTCATCATTACGATTTTACTACCGTAAAATTAAACACGAGATTCATTAGTTAAATGTAAATGCACTTCAGAGAGAAGTCTAAATATACAATTTTACCATTGTAAAACTAAACACAGGATTCATCGATTAAATGTGGATATGTTTGGAAAATAGATATAAAAAATTATAATCATTGTACATTTTCATGACATTGTGGTAAAAACCTCAAATTCGAACAACAACATCAGTATATTTTCATGATGATTTAATATTAAAGTAATGTAAAATTATCATCATTACAATTTTCTAACCACTAATAAAGAAATGCTGATTATTCATTTGTTGGCAATTGGATAAATAGTTGAAAAGTAAAAGTAGCTGTTCATACAAGTCTAATTCGAAAGAAAAAAAAAATATTCATGCTACGATTTAAGAGGATGTATGTCTACTACAAACCAATAAAATTAAGAAAAAATAAACAAAAAATTACTTTAACAAGATGCGACAGTTAACATGGATCCATTTATATGTGCTTTGTTGGTTTCACAAATTACTCCCGTAATTGAAATGAAAAGTATCATTATTACGATTTTATTACCATCAAACCAAACACGAGAATCATCGGTTAAATGCAAATATATTCAAAAGACAAGTCAAATTCAGATGAATTCAAAAGATGGGTAAAGACTCCAAAAATTTCAAATCCAAACAAGAACATCAATATATTTTAGTAAGATTTAACATAAAAGTAATGTAAAAATGTATCATTAGAATTTTAAACTCACAAATAAAAAAACGTTGATCATTCATTTTTTTGCTACTAGACAAATAGCTGAAAAGAAAGAGAGACAGTAAATACAAGCTTAATCTAAAGAAAATCTTTTGTTAATGTTGAGATTTTAGATAAGGAATATTATTTGAGTGAGTTTTTATGACTTTAAACCAATAAAATTAAGAAAATATAAAAAAAATTACTATGACAGGATGTGATAATTCACATCCATCCATTGACACATTGCTTGTTTGTTTCGTAAATTATCTCAATAATTGAAAGGAAAAGTGTCATCATTATAATTTTACTACCATAAAACAAAATACAAAATAATAAACCAAATGTAAATGTATTCAAAAGACGACTAAAGAAATTTGTAATCATTGTGCATTTTCATAGCATTGCGGTGAAAATCTCAAATTCAAACAACAACATTAGTGTATTTAGGTGTTGATTTAATATTAAAGTAATGTAAAAAAAAATCATCATTACAATTTTATGCTCATCAATAAGAAAATATTTATCATTCATTTCTTGGTCATCAGACAAATAGTTAAAAATTAAGAGAAGACGGTTAATATAAACTTAATTTGAAGAAAACCTTTTATACATGCCGAGATTTTAAGGTATGTTTGTGATGTAGAACGAGGATCCCCTAATGAGGGGCGAGGGTCGAGCACATTTCTTTCACAAATGGATCAAAAGAAGATCTGGAAGAAGCTTAAGAAAATCTACAGAACTTTAGCATGATTCGATCAATCGATTGATCATGTCAATTGTTCGAAAATTGATTAGATAGTCTAGAGAGCTCACTGAATAAAATTTGCAATTGTCGATTGATCGACAAGTCTAGTTGATTGATTGAAAATTCAGTCAAAACTTCAGTTGGGTCCCTGGACATCTCTAAACACTTTAGGGCGTTCAATCGATTGACGACCGACACGAATTTATGTAAATTTGCACATTTTTTTTATTTCTTTCCTTGATTTTTTAGGACTCTTTGATTCAATTCTAAGGTTTTGTTTTAGGTTGTATAAACTCATTTAGACTCGTTGTTATTCGTTCAGTCTTTCATATCATTAACAAAAAATTCAGACTTTTGTTTATTTTCATCTTGTGGGTTCAAAGAAGCTCTAGTGGATTCTAAAGAGCCTTGTGAATTCAATATATTTATCCCTTGAGGAAGACGGTGATAAACCTCATCATGTCCTTCCTTGCGTTAATTGGTATCAAAGCGAGATCTTTCCCTTAGATCGATGGCAAGTAATGAAGGTTTGGACAATAACCTCATGGATGATGCTCCTGGAGATCATCCTCTCACAGGTGCAGTTTTAAGACATCACTTAAGGCTTTTCGGCAGAAAAATCGGTTACCTATGAAAGGGTTGTAGGCTACCCTCGACTGCATCGCGGAGGCACGAATATCACCCCGTGTTCAGGGTGGCAATCAGCCTCCATTAATCACGGAATGACACAATCAAGTTGTTCATAGGGCATTACCAGCAGTGAATCGCAGGGCCACGCCTGTCAAAACAAGTTCCATTGATGAGGACGTCGGCATGATCATCCATCAGCTCGTACGTGGAGGCGATTAAGTGGATCGATTGGATCGGGATTTCAGGGTTAAGGTAGACCTCTCGAACTTCAACGGCCAACTCCACATCGAGGAGTTCCTTAATTGGTTGGTGAAAGTCGAACGATTCTTCGATTACATGGAAGTATCGAAAGAGAAAAAGTGAAGCTTATCACTTACAAGCTTAAAGGAGGCGCTTCGATGTGGTGGGGTCAGCGACAACTCGCGCGCACTCAACAGATGAAGACGCACATTCGTTCATGGCAGCGGATGAAGCGTCTACTAAGTGTGTGATTCCTCCCTAGCAACTATGATCAATATTGCTTCAATAATACTAAAATTATCGGCAAGGGAGCCGGTTAGTGCAAGAGTACACCGAATAGTTCCAGCAATTGGCGGCACCGAATGACTTGGCGGAAATTGAATTGTAGCAAGTTGCTCGATTCATCGATGGGTTGTGGATTCTGATTAGGATCGAGTCTGGATGCATCCCGTTTGAGCAATGAATGAAGTGATTAAATTAGTTATCAGGGCCGAGATATATCTTGAGCGGTCCAATGCTTGGGCCTATCCTGTAGTGCGGGCCCCTACGGCGGGTCCTTAGCAGGACACGTTCTAAGCCAATGAAAAAACACCTATTGAGGAGCATGCGATATGAGGTTCGGGGAGCGGCCCATCGAGACCTCAACATTAAGCAATAACTGCTCCATATTCGACACGAGTTTCAAATCCCTACGACCGGCCGAGCCTTGACCATTGCTATCGTTGTAGCTAACCAGGTCACTTGTCTAATGCATGTCCTTAGCGACAAGTGGCTAATCTAGCCATTAATATTGGAGGTGTTGGAGATGTAGAGAATGACCCAGAGCTAGATGATGCGCAGCATGCCGAGTTTGAAGAAGAATGAGTTAAATGGACCCCCAAATATTAGGGTGTGCCCCTGGTCGTACAGAGGTTGTCGTACACACCAGAGATGAAAATCAATTTCCAACACCACAACTTCTTTCGCACAAGATGCATGGTGAACAGAAAGGCCTGTGATATGATCATCGATAATAGGAGTTGTGAAAATATCATGTCACAGGATATGGTGGAGAAGTTGAAACTGAAGATCGAAAAATTGGTTGGATTTAGAAGGACAATGTGACAATGGTAACCGACCAATGTTATATTTCCTTTTCAATTGGCAAATGCTACAAGGATCAAGTATTATGTGACGTCGTAGACATGGA
This sequence comes from Liriodendron chinense, assembly GCA_003013855.2. Taxonomy (NCBI): domain Eukaryota; kingdom Viridiplantae; phylum Streptophyta; class Magnoliopsida; order Magnoliales; family Magnoliaceae; genus Liriodendron; species Liriodendron chinense. Next base: position 1,688,408 of record ML058546.1, read on the forward strand.
CGCTTGTCACATAATACTCGGTTGACCATGGCAATTTGATCAAGATGTTACACACAAGGGTCGAGATAATATCATTACTTTTGTCAATGACGGAAATAGCATTATACTACTCCTATGGCTTTAGATGAGTACTTTAAAACTTCAAAAGTGGAGGGGCGGTCTCTCCTCACCATACGCGATTTTGTCAAAGCATTTGAGGAGATGGAAGAAGTGTGTGATCTAGTTGTGATAGGGACAAGAGCTGAGGAGCTCAACTGTGTCAACACACACCTACTCAAGTAGAGGGGTGTAATGTAGAACAAGGACCCCCTGACGTAGGAGCAAGGGTCGAGCACATTTCTTTCACAGATGAACTGGAAGAAGATCTAAAAAAATTCCAAGAAAATCAACAGAAATTCGGCATGGTTTAATTGATTGAAAATCGATCGAATAGTCCAAAGAGTTTATTGGACAAATTTTTCGATTGTCGATTGATCGACAGGTCTGGTCGATCGATCACAAATCCTGCCAAGACTCCAGTTGGGTCCTTGAATGTCTCTGGAGACTTTCGGGCATGTTCGATTGATCGATTGACGGTTGATGTGAATTTATGTAAGTTTGCGTATTTTTTCTAATTTCTCTCCTTATTTGTTTAGGATTCCTTTATTCGGTTTTAGGGTTTTGTTTTAAGTTATATAAACTTGTTTAGAATCTTTGTTATTCATTCAGTCTTTCATATTATTATAAAAAAAAAAATCGAACTTTTGTCTCTTTTTAACTCGTGGATTCAAGATTTCTCTCATGGATTCAAGGAAGCTCTGGTGGATTCCAAAGAGCCTTGTGGATTCAAGGTAGTTATCCCCTGAGGAATATGGTGATCGACTTCATCACATCCCTCTTTAGTCAAGTTGATCGCATTCAAATCATTGTAAATGGTAATAAAAGTTTCATCATTACGAAAGTCGCGTGTTTAACTATGGGTTCTACAGTCAGGCGTAAATCATTTCGAAGCTTTAGCTATAAGCTCCCAGGTGATGCTTACTTCATAGCTTAACGAGTTCTGTAAGTTTTAGGTAATACCAGGTGCGGTGCATCCTTTATCATGGGTCCCACATATGTGATGGTTTGTCAGATCGAGGCCGTCCATGTGTTCAATGAGATCTTTTTTAAGACATGTAATCGAAAAATAAAGTTAATCGCATCTCGAGTGGACCACAACTAAGAAAAATTAGCGATTGTGAGTTGAAAAGTTATCCATTATCTACGGCTCACCTTATTCTTGCCAAGATCTTTATTTGTCATCCAACTAATGTACAAGGACACACAAACATGGCCAAGTGTAAGAAACAAATAACTTAGATGATAAGAAAACATCTTAGACCGTTAAGTTAGTATAAATGGTATTTGTCAATTGTTTGTGATGGTATGTGTAATACCCTGTCCTTCGAATGTCCTTTTGAGCACATGTGCTCGATGTTTGGTATGATACCCGTAATTTGAACTTGATTCGTACACCTCCGGTACCTTCCACGGGTTATCCGACGTTTTAGGTGGGCTCCTAATCGAACGCACAAGTATGCACCTACGTGACTTGAACCTTGAAACCCATGTCATATCGACCGCTCTATTAGTAAGATATGTTACGAAGAATCGATTGTATTTCATATGCGCATGTGTTGTATATTATGTATCCACACATGCCACTTACACCTTACATGTGTGTGTGTGTGTGTGTGTGTGTGTGTGTGAGAGAGAGAGAGAGAGAGAGAGAGAGAGAGAGAATCTTTACCACATCCCTCCCATCTCTCTCATGTATATAAAAAAAAAAAAATCAAAGTTTTATATCTTTTGATGCCACCCTTATCAATGACATCATTACCCTATAGCCCCTCATGCTCCTCTTAATCATCTATTAAGCCCTTAATTACGTAATTAAAACCTCTAATCACTAATGCATAGAGGAGAGGGTGCCACATCATCCTTGTACTCTTTTTTTCTTCTAATCGCCCCTCATTTTTTATTATAGCTACCTCCTTAAGTCAATTTTTAGTACATTAGTATCCAATTCCATGCTAAGTCCACAGTAGTGTTTAATTACCATCCAACCCGCTAAGAAAAATGACAAAAATAAATAAATAATAATAAATAAATAAATAACCATAAATTATTTCAATAGGTATTTTAGTCATTTTAAAAATAAAAAATATTATAAATATATATATATAATTTTATGTTTGTTTTCTAATAAAAATTATAATTTCTAAACAAGTAAATTACTTTAAAGAGTAAGAAAATACCTTATGAATTTTGAGTTGTTTTGTTACAACCATCCATTTCTTATGAGTGGTAGATTGGATGGCCAGCATCATCAATCAAAATGGTCCTTTGGAATCTCAAGTAATCCCACTTATTGAGTGCACGTTTCAACAAGATGACTGGGCATTCTTTTTCTTCTTCTTTTTTTTCCTCCACTAGATCTTGACTAACCATTTTTTGTGCTTTTGATAGAATGATTTAGAACTATTGGATGGGCCTGATTTTCCAACAAAGCCTACCCCCAGTGGTACCAATGAATGAATGGTCGGGAACAATGAATGAGAAGGTCTAAAGTCCAACTAGTCGAATCATAAGTTACCATCCAACCAGCAAAAAAACTTTCCACCTATCATGTGCACACCACATCCAACCCTTTCAATAGATTGGCCCCACCATGATGATTGACCTGATCTAAAAATCAGAACTATCCAGTCATCAGGTGGCCCACACCATAGAAATAATGTCTGTCTATTGATAAATAACAAAGTAAAAGTATAATCTACTCGATGAGTTTATGTCACTGACTCTTGCATTGGTTGATCCCCGCAAAAGTATAATCTCATATCAATGGGGCCCACCTTGATGTATGTATTCTATATCCATACCGTCCATCCATTTTTCCTGATCTTTTTAGGGCGTGAGCCGAAAAATAAAGGAGATCCAAATCTAAGGTGGACCATATTATAGGAAACAATGGTGATTGAATGCCTTACAGTTTAAAAACTTCTTAGGGCCTACCCTTATGTTTAAATAATGTTTATATGACATCCAACCTCTTGATAAGGTCACATAAACCTGGATGATGGGGGAAAAACAAATATCACCTTGATCCAAAACTTTTGTGGCCCATTAATAATCAATCACCACTGTTTTTTATGATATGGTCCACCTGAGAAATGGATCCTGCTTACGTTTTGGGCTCATGATATAAAATGATCTCCAAAAACAGGTGGACTTCTTGGATATAGTATATTTAAATTAAGGTAGGCCCCAGGGTAAGGACCACAATTTCTTGGGTGAAGCCGGGTGCACCCGAGGACCAAGGCCATTTCAGCTTCATTAGGACCTGGACTGAGCTAGGGCCAGGGTTTAAGGGATTAGGGCCGGGCAAGCGCCAACTCCAGTTAGGCCTTAGCTGAGCCCATTGCCACTCTATGCACCATCCGTGTTGCCAATGGATGGGGATTAGATACTGAGGCTCTCACTACCCTTAGCTGATGTGTGGTGATGTGGCGAGATTTGATTGGGGGTGGTACACTGTCAGATGGGCCGAGTTGGTACTTGGTCGAAAACCCTTAAAATGGGCCATGCCCATCTCTGACTTGGGCTTCGTATTTACTGCCCAATCAATTTTCGGGTCAGGCTTTAGGTCAAGTCATTTAGGCAGAACTGACCCGACTTTGTGTCCTACAAATATGAGATTTTAATATAGGGAAGCATCTATTTTGAATGCGGAACGTCAGTTTCATTCCTCTAAAATGTTTGTTTATTTCTGCATGTGTGGACCACTTGATAATTGAATAGATTAGGAGAATTCAAGGGGGAAATAGATATTTATCAATTTTCGTCCTGGTGGGGTCGGGCCTGGGCGAAACCAAAATATTTTCGGGTTGGGCTTGGCTTGCTATGTAGGCCCATTCCACGCTTGGCCCGTTTTCATTCTTTAGGTCTTAAATGTCAGTCATGGCCCAGGCTTATCCTGGCATGGCCCAAAACCAGCCCATTGCCATTTGCCACCCCAACAGGAGGGAGGCGGATTGCGTACTGAGTAACTCAGGACGCGTTATCGTACTGAGTAAACTCTGTTGGGCCCACCATGGATGTATGTGGCTTATCCACGCCGGCCATCCATTTTTTCAGCTCCTTTCATGGGTTAAGCCCAAAATCAAAGCATAAACAAAGCTTAAGTGGGCCACACCACAGGAAACAGTGGAGATAATGACGTACACCATTGAAACCTTCCTAGGGTCTACAGTGATGTTCGTTTGTCATCCAACCTGTTCATAAGGTTACAAAGATATGGATGAAGGGAAAACACAAATATCAGCTTCATCCAAAACTTCTGTGGACTGCCAAGAAATTTTCAATGGTAAACGTTCACTTCATACTGTTTCCTTGTAGTCCACTTGAGTTTTGGATGTTCTTGAATTTTGGAAGCATGCCCTAAAATGATATGGTCCACTTGAGTTTTGGATATTCTTGAATTTTGGAAGCATGCCCTAAAATGATATGGAAAAACGGATGAACGGTGTGTATATGACACATACATCATGGTGGGCCCCACAGAGTTTGCTCAATACACTAGACGATTTGGTGATGCCATGGCCAATCCAAGCCATTGATCTCGTGGCCCATCATGGTTGGAACATGCCAAAAGGATTGCTCAAATTGGACAGTTTGAACCTTTCTATTGCGAACACCTGAAAGAAGACCCCACCCTAATGAGGTAAAGGTGGCCTCGGCGTCGGCCTCGCCTGCTAGTTGGAGATAAGTTACATATATGATATGTGTGTAATTGATTTTGGTTTATGCATTCCTGGATTGTTATGCTCTTCCAAAATATAAAAGCTTTTTTATGGCACACTTTTATCAAATAAAGTTGGCCCACGTAATTATCGACCATGGATTTAAATGAGCGCATCAAGTATATGTTGGGAATAGGGACGCCGGCAGCGAAGTGGAAGTCGAACAACACCACAATAAAATATAAGATCAAATGAGAAACACAATGAAATCACACCACATAAGCATTCCACCACATAAGCATTCAACCACAAGAGACAATTTGATTTTACTTGGAAAAATCCTTCAACTAGTAAAAAACCATGACACAAAGTGATCCACTATGATTAACAGAAGATTACAGAGATTGACAGCACACAAGCAAGGAAAACAGAGAAAATCCAAGCTTTCTCTCACAAAACACTCTCCCTTCTTCCAAACACACTTTGGAAACCTTGAACACCTTAGGATTACTCTTAATCCCGAATTTATGCCATATATATAGCAAGCAATCCCGAATTAGAAACGCCTTACGCAAATCTGCACAATAGCTTAAGAGAAACCTTACTATGCAAGTCACACGGAACTAGCCAAGATCGGTCAGTGACACAATCCAAGGACAAGTTTGAAGGCTCTCTTCCAACAATATAATCCACCAATTTAAATTGGGCACACAATTTGAACAGTTTAAATGTGCTTGCATATCACCTATCATATTCTACCATCCAAGTTTGTTAATTACTGCATTACTGCACACCTAAGTACACGACATTAGGGCTTTTTTTTCTTTTTTGTTTTGTCATGCAGTGCACACGCACTGGTAGATGCGCAACGCACCCACCTGATCAGTCACACGATGCTCCCACATACTGGTGGGGTTAGAGGGTTTCAATCCCAAGACCAGTAGTTGAAACGCCCTGGTTTCTACCAGCTGGGCTAGTGGTGGGTCTACTTGAGCTTTAGATCTGCCTCAATCCTTGGTTCATGCCTAAAGTGATCTCTCCAAATGTATGGACGGTGTGGATACAACACGTAATCATGATGGGGCCACAGGACTTGGTGACGTCACTGTAGTTAATCCCATTCTTTTAATGGCTCATGAGCTGTTTTTATTGGAATGCATGAGCTATTTGCTGTTTTCGTTGTTATGTAGCACGACACTGCAGATTGTATACTACTCCCAGCCGGATCTACATAGAGATGGACGGTCCTATTAGGAACTCTTTGGGGCCGGCGTGGTGTATGTGTTTTATCCCACACCATCCATCCATTTTAAGAGATCATTTTAGGTCACGGGCCTAAAAAAAGGCAGATCTAAGCATCAATTGGACCACACCACAGGAAGCCGTGGTAACAATGGTGCCAACCATTGAAACCTTTCTAGGGCCACCGTGATATTTATTTTCCGTCCAACCTATTCATACGATCATACACCTGGATGAAGAGAACATAAACATTACATTGATCCAAAAATTGTAGTATTAATTAGTATTGATTACTTTTAATATAAAACTAAGGTGACCCAGACCCATTAGACCCGTTTATAAGTAGGTCTGGTTTAGTACTGTGGATATCCCCTTAACCCGACCTGTTAGACCCGACACATTTATAAATGGGTTTGGGTAGATCTCCCTTTACCAGACTCAGACCGAAGCCCGTTAGACCCGTTTATAAGTGGGTCTTGTTCAGGATCTGGATATCCCTTAACCAGACTTGTTAGACCCTGATCCATTTATAAATGGATTTGGGTGGATCTCCCTTTACCAGACTCGGGCCCATTTATGTCTGATGGGGTTAACTCAAACCCGACCCAGACCCATTTAGTAAATGAGCGGGTCTGATTGTGGCTAAATCTGCCCCAAACCTGACCATTTACAGCCCTGAGCCATGGTCATCGTCATATTAATGCCAGTAGATTTTAGGTCTAGTTATTTATGCTTTATTGTACTAATAATTCGAATAAAGCTGATAGTGAATCTAAACGCAATGGCTGTGGGACCCGGCAAAGTGGAAGGTGGGGATTTCATCAATTTTAAGGCGAGGCTAGATCAGGCTGATTTAAGCCCAAAACCAGCCGAATTGATGAAATAGGGGTGACAATGGCCAGCAACTAGCAGTACGCGACTTCCAGCTGAAAACCTGAAATCTGTGAAAATGCTGGGGATAGCTAAACACAAGCTCGATCCATTTTATTAAGTTGGAGGGAGGCCCATTTTATTTGAAAGGCCGAGATGAATTGAATCAGAGATATATGCACGCAGGATTCGATGCACCAATGCACACAACAAACATAAACTTTTGCTGCAAGCCTCACAAGTCTCTAATGCAGTGCATTCACGGCTCCATTCCTCAGTTTGGTTTGCCAAGTTTTGCAGATTCAACCAGTTTACTCATCAATAGGTTGTGGTGATTTGGGGAGTTATGATGGGCCCACCTTGGATGGGGGAACTCCCTTGGAAATAGGGCTCAACCCGAACCCCATACTGGATTCAGGTTGGGGTGGGCTCGAGTGGGAAATCCTCAACCCAACCTGAGTTGCGTTGGGCTTGGCTTGAGATTACCGGATCCATCCCAACCTTACATGGGATACATGTACATATGAGCGATGGCTAACATCCATAACATAAACAACGTAAAATCATGGCCTGCAATTAAAGCTGAAAATATATATATATATATATATATATATATATATATATATATATATATATATATATATATATATATATATATATATATTGAATGGAACCACCATTCTATATAGAGTTCATGATGTGTACTGTCCATGCATCGAAAAAAGGTTCATGGTCTGACCAGGGGCCAACTTAGTGACCAGACTATTTCTATTAGAATCAATATGGCCCTTTCATCCTAGCCATTGATTGGATGTTTGATCACATGATTAAAGTGAAAAAGATTTGGAAGGGATTGGGCAATCAAGGATTTTACCCCATATGATAGATAGTTTATATCACTGATTGGACTTCTTATTGTAAGAAATATGGACCATCCATTTTCTTAAAAGGAACATGCAATCAACAGGTGCGGCTTACATGATCGATGGTCCATATCAATGATCAGACCTCTTGTATCCTGTGACCTACCCATTTTCCTTTCCAATGATCGGATGGTTAAGATCATCCAATCAAGGTGATTTTCTAGGAGGGGTATAGCTCCATGTGATGGACGGTCTGATCATTGATATGGACCATCCATTCTTCCTTAGACATTGAAAGAGCTAATAATGCAAACTAGTAGAAAGCCTAATAGCCATTTTACCAAGATGCAACAAAAGAAAAATACAGAAAACCCAAACAAGGTAAAAGCCAACAACAACATCTACCCACCTCTATCTACCATCCCCCTCCATGGAGAGGCAGAAAACAAGAGAAAGAACAAACAGTATACTATCATTCCACCTCCACAACCTGAAAACCATCTCGTTATGGAGAATAAGAAAAATACCATATAGCATAGAAAGCTGCTGCTTGTCTCGTCCATCCATTAAAGTCTGCCTCACATCTCCTGAACACCTTCCTCCTCATCCTCATAATCGCCCTCCTCATCTGCTGTTGCATCCTGATACTGCTGGTACTCGGAGACCAGGTCATTCATGTTGCTCTCTGCCTCCGTGAACTCCATCTCGTCCATCCCCTCCCCAGTGTACCAGTGCAAGAAAGCCTTCCGCCTGAACATGGCAGTGAACTGCTCGGACACTCTCCTGAACATCTCCTGGATCGATGTCGAGTTCCCGATGAAGGTCGACTGCCATGGACAGCCCCCTTGGGGGGATGTCACACACGCTCGACTTCACATTGTTGGGGATCCACTCAACAAAGTAGGACGAGTTCTTGTTCTGGACATTGATCATCTGCTCGTCCACTTCCTTGGTGCTCATCTTCCCTCGGAACATTGCAGACGCGGTCAGGTAGCGCCCATGGCGGGGGTCAGCCGCACACATCATGTTCTTCGCATCCCACATCTGCTGGGTCAGCTCGGGGACTGTCAGGGCACGGTATTGCTGAGAGCCACGGGAGGTCAGTGGAGCAAAACCAACCATGAAGAAGTGGAGGCGGGGGAAGGGGATAAGGTTGACAGCGAGTTTCCTGAGATCGGAATTCAGCTGGCCAGGGAACCTCAAGCAGCAGGTGACCCCACTCATGGTCGCCGAGATCAAATGGTTAAGATCACCAACTGAGAATATAAGACATGATGGATTGTTAGCATAAGAAACTATAATGCCTTATCTTTTCTTTTTTTTTTGTGTGTGTGTGTGGGGGGGGGGGGGGGGCTGTTTTGCCAGCTCATTTGAGGGCATGAGCCCAAAAATGAGGTAGATCCAAAGCTCAAGCAGACCACACAGGAAACGTTGGGGATTAAATGCCCACCATTTAAAACTTCTTGGGCACCATAGAAGTTTTGGATGAAGCTCATATTTTTTGTGTTTTCCCTTCATCCAGGTCTGTGTGACCTTATCAACAGGTTGGATGGCAAAAAAACATCACAGTGGACTCCGTAGAAGTGTTTTAAGCATTGATCAAAGAAGTCATTAGATCTATTACACTAATTATAAACAAGCCCAACAAAGTTGTACCAAACTACTATTAGAGGGTCTACTATACTCACAGCTCGGAGTAGTTAGCTTGAGAGTTCTGAAGCAGATGTCATAGAGGGCCTCGTTATCCAGCACCATGCACTCATCTGCATTTTCCACTAGCTGGTGAACAGAGAGAGTAGCATTGTATGGCTCAACCACAGTGTCCGAGACCTTAGGCGATGGAAAGACAGAGAACGTGAGCAGCATCCGATCAGGGTATTCTTCCCTGATCTTTGATATCAGCAAGGTTCCCATTCCAGAGCCAGTTCCTCCACCAAGCGAGTGGCAGACCTGAAATCCTGACCAACGAAGAAAATAAACCAAAGTCAAACCAAAAGTTTTAAAGATTCAAATTAAAAAAACTCAAGATTCAAGTATAAAGATCATCGTCATCGTCATCACTTAAGCCTTATCCCAACTAATTGGGGTCGGCTAGATAAATCCCGTTATGCCATGCCACTTTGTAAGGGCCATAAACAAAAGTTTCAAAGATTCAAGTATAAAGATAATGGTGTACTATGAATCATATCTCCAAAATCCCAAGGCAATAATCTAAAAGGAGCTCTGTCGAATGAAAACAGCGTGCACAAATCAAAGGTCTCTTGACAAATTGCCAGTATCATCTATCCATTTCTCCTAAAGAAGTAGCAAGAAGTGCTACAGGCAAATCTCAACACTGCCCCATCTATTACGGAGATGGATGTCAGGTGCAGATCTGTCTTATCCAGAGAAAGGTGGTATAGTTCATCTAAAAAATCAAGTGTTTCTCATCAATTTACTGAATAAGCAGAATATTACGGACACATCTTATATCAAAGATCACATGAGATCTGCCTTATCGAGAGAATGATGGCATAGTACATCTCAAAAATCAAGCGTCGCACATCACACAATTCCAGCATAACATCCAACAAAACCAAGACGCAGGAGACACCCGGATCCATAGCTCAAGTGGTAGACAGAGTGAAGATAGTCTTGTTTCAACACTGAGGTCATGGTATCGATTCCCAAAGTGGGTGTGGCTAACATTGCAGTGTGACTAACAGGGGTGGGTGGGTGTACTAAACAATGGGGTGTGTGTACTAACCAAAAAAAAAAAAAAAAAAACCAAGACGCAGGAGAAGCATCAACAGAAATGGCATATACAGCTCTTGGATCCTAAACAGAATACTCAAAACAGTTAAGCCACAGCCTTTAACACCTTGATTTGTTGAATAAGCAGAACCATCAAAGACAGATCTCATAAGGAAGATCGCATGACCCGAACAATACATTCAAGCGAAGGGAGGTTTACTTTCTTTAGATTCCTCAATTTCTCATTGATCTGTTCCTACTGCTAAGACCATAAACATTGAGAATTGAATGATAATCTAACTAAGAATGGCTGATCGTAATAACACACCCATATGCTGTACACATGGCATACATGTCTTCAGTAATGACCAAACATGGGCCACAAACTAAAGATGGGGCATGTAATAAAACCCCACCAATCAGGTAATCCTAACCATCCAATCGACTGAACATTCTCACTACTGATCCAGACACCCATGCACTCTACGCATGTCATACATGCCCCCAATCACGACCAAACAAAATGTGGGCCACACACTGAAGATGAGGCATGAAATAAAACCACGTTGATCAGGTGTAACCATGCATTCGATGGACCATTCTCACCACTGATCAATACACCCATCTGCTGTACGCATGGCATACCTGACCTCAATGAGACCAAACAAATTATGGGCCACACACTGAAGATGGACATGAAATAAAACTACACTGATCATGCAATCACAACCATCCAATTGACTGACCATTCTCACTACTGATACATTTGATGGCCCTCTGAGCAAATGGACCTAACAACAGTACATATACACCACCTGAGCAGATTGTGAATGAGTGCCATCTACCACAGTTGTGTCAATCTTCTCCAATATCATATAATTCTTAACGGAGAACATCAGATCTAAAATTCCAAGAAATGAAATTAAAAGAAAGAGATCTAGACAAATGCAGTACCAGATCTAAGATAAAAACCCTAGCCATAGGTCAGCAGCTATACCTTGCAGGCAATCGCAGTTCTCAGCCTCCTTTCTCACCACATCAAGCACTGAATCGATGAGCTCCGCTCCCTCGGTGTAGTGCCCCTTCGCCCAGTTATTTCCGGCCCCCGACTGCCCGAAAACAAAGTTGTCGGGCCGGAAGATCTGGCCATACGGCCCTGTCCGAACACTGTCCATGGTCCCGGGCTCAAGATCCATGAGCACAGCCCGCGGCACGAACCTGCCACAAGAAGCTTCGTTGTAGTAGACATTGACGCGCTCCAGCTGCAGATCGGAGGTCCCAGTGTAGCGGCCCGTCGGATCGATTCCATGTTCGTCGCAGACCACTTCCCAGAACTTCGATCCGATCTGGTTGCCGCACTGGCCGCCTTGTACGTGGAGGATTTCTCTCATTTTCAATGGATCGAGGATCAAGATCTGGAAATTGAAAAGAAAATGAGGCGATTTTAAAATCGCCGGAAATGGAGAGGAGATTGGAGAATTTCAGCGATCCAGGAGACCGGATCTGGAAACTCCGGACAGATCGGAGGATTTCCGGCAGAAGGCCGGCAATCGAGAGCGAAAAGGAAGAGAAATGCGGAAGGAAACCCCTGGAGGGGTTTATATAGAGGATGGGAGCGAAGATGTAGAGAATCGAACGGATGGTTTTGTTTCCCTCTTTTTTCTTTGGACCGTTCGATGCCGTTGGATTGGAGGAATGGACGGCAGAGAGGCTCCGTTTGAGTGTACGGAGAAGGTCAGTTTTTTTTTTTGAAAAATCCAGGGTAAAATGACATAAATTCCCCTGTTGTGTTATGAAAATGGACTATTATTTACTACCGAAGGGGACATAGTTAGGCATGGTTCCCGAAAGACGCGGGTCGGAAAGTCGTGCGGGTCCGAGAAAGCCACTAGTTTTCAGAAAAATATCTGAACTGCCCCTGCGTTTTCAAGGAAGGGAAATGGGCGCCCTTTCGATTTGTGCCCCACCATTTTGATGATCAGGACCGTTCATCTAGGGGTGCGGATTAAGTATTACCCGGATAACAGTTTAGTGGGTGCTATCCTTACCATAGGGCCCACCTTGATGATATATTGTATATCCAATCCAAGCATTAAGCATACATAAATCTCAGGTGGACCACACCACAAAAAACAGCGATGATTGAATGCTCACCATTAAAACTTCCAAATATACCATGTAAGTAGATCCCTAATGTTTATTGACAAGGTAAACAGAACTAGATGAAAGGAAAATATAAAAATTATCTTGATCCAAAACTTTTGTGGCGTATAAAAAGCTTTTAATGTTCATTCACCACTTTTTCCAGTGGTATGGTCCACCAAAGATTTGAAACTACTTAAGATGAGCTGAAAAAAACAGATGTGCCGTGGATATGAAACACGTTTATCAAGGTGGGCGACACAAGATAATGATAACACCAACTAAGTTATTACTCCACTAACAGCTAATCCGCTCCCTTCACCCAGAAGGTATTGTGAGCTTGATTTCATCCAAGCCTAAGGATCAAATACATTAACTACATGTTAGCTTACCTATTGTTTGCCATGAACGGCTTCTTCCATCGGTTTTTAAGGAAAATGAGTTTTAATCGCATCTTGAGTCTTCCTTCGCTTCCTTGACTAAATGCTTGATCCCATTTGATGTAAATGCAGGTAAATGATTGTGAAATTATAATTATGACAAGTGCTCTTTGCAAGGAATTTCACCTTAAAATTTGGGTAAAACTTAACCTCATAACCGGTGGGCCCACCATGATGTATGTGTGTAGATTCCTGCGGTCAATTGATTTATGTCAATCATTTTAGGGCATGAGTCTAAAGATGAAGTAGATCTAAATCTCATGGTGGAACATATCAGGAAAGAGTGGGGATTGAATGCCTACCAATGAGAACTTCTTGGGAGCTATAGAAGTAGTGGATCTTCATCTTTTTTAGTTCATGCACTTCAATGACATGGAAAAATAAATGAAAAGTGTGGATAAAACACATGCATCATGGTGGGGCTCATAGAGTCTATGTGATGCAATCAGAGCCTCTTTCTAAAATCCATACCGGTCAACATTTTCGCTGCATCCAACTAATGGAGTAAGTCATTGTTACTCATTTACCACCACTTACATGCATTTACAGCTAGATCAATGTTGGAAAGCCACTAATAAGATGCTAGGATCGTCTTATAGGTAGATATTAAGAAAGTGTCCATTAACATACATGATGATGTGAGCCCAAACAAGTTGAGATAGCGATACACTAAATTTGCAAGATAATGATAGAACACTTACAAAACCAGTGTGGAATAGATACGTTTGCAACCTTCCAAATGCCTTGGCAATGGGCAAGCATGAACACCCCATCAACAAAAGTTCATGAGCATCTTCAGAGCAGACCTTTGACTTCAAAACCAAACGCTATGTAAGCAACTTAGAAGGATTAGACAATTTCCTTCAATAAAATTACTAAAACATTAAGATATACTCATTTAGAGAAAACAATAACCAATTAGTGTTAAAGTCTGCTGATAAGTATTGATACATCATCTTCTAATGGCTAGAGTTTTTAGAGCAACTGGTTGTTTTACATTGTATCAGATCGGAACTAAGTTCCTGTCCTAAGTTCCACCCAGACTATCCTCCAATGGCTTGAGCTTTTAGAGCAACTGGTAGTTTTACATGGTATCAGAGCGGAACTATGTTTCCATCTTGAGTTTCACCCTGCACATGCGAGGTAATGTTTAAGTCCCTTGATATGCATTGATACACCATACTAAAATGGCTCGAGCTTTTAGAGCGATTGGTTGTTTTACACAAAGAAATGGAAAAGCTTCATAACCTTATTTTTACGTTTCCATTTTCAATGCTTTTGAAGAAAAAAGGTTCATATGAAAATAAATATTTTCTACAAAAAGAAAAAATCTATACTCCTAAAGTTCTTTCTTTTTTCCTAGACGTCATTTTTCATACAATTGAAAACAAAAAAACAATAACAATGTTCTCTTGGTTAAATACCACTGAAAAGCATCAATTAAAGTGAAAAAGGTAGGGGAACTAATAATCTCCTGAAACAATGTTCATGAAGCATATGACAATAGTGGAATTTCATTAACTATGAAGTTTTATCGATGAAATCTGCACCCTAAGTAATTGGTGAGAAATAAGAGTATGATGAGGATTTTGTATGGTACATGGAAACCATGTCCCACCCTATCAACCTCCATGTTAGGGAATCGTGATTGCCTAGTCAATTGATAATGAGGACGTCGAACCTCAGCGACATGATCCTTTGCAAGAAGGCAATTGTGATCATGGGTTGGGCCATGATCTAAAATTCAAAATCAAGTGGATTTACCCAAACTAACTAATAGGTTTACATCTTTAAACCGTTGGAATGGTTGGCAGTGGTAGAGAGGTTCTTCCACTATATAAAAATACGTGACAATCAAAAGGTGACATTAGTAAGGACCGAATTCCAGTATGTATATTTCAACACTGGGGTCTAGGTATCGATTCCCAACATGGGTGATGGCTAACTGCAGGGTGACTAACAGTGTGGGTGTGTGTACTAACAGTACTGCGATGTGTGTGCTAACCCAAGAAAAAAAAAAAAAAAAAAAAGAAGATTAGAACGTGAAATCTCATAAAGAATCTCCTCAAAATTCTCTCTAAGGGTTATTTGATGCAAGAAAAGCATGGAAAATGAAATAATGTTTCTTGAGAAACCTTGTTTTCAGAAAAGTGGTGGAATTTTTATTTATTTTTTTCATTTAATTTTCACCAAAAACTTCAAAAAAATTTAAGACCCCATAATTTGCTGTTTGGTGTTATATGGCAGGTTACTAGCATGTTGGGGGTGTTTGAAGATGGACCAGTGTCTTATGTGACACATTGTCACATATGAGGTACTTGATGACGATGATGCTACATTTGGAAGAGTTTGGAGGTAGGCCTGTGGTACATTAGAGGTGCAAGAGTTGTCACTCAGGTGAGCCCTGAGTATAAGGAAGAGTTGGGAGGGGCCGACATCATTAAGGGTTTATTTGGTTGATTGTAAATGATTGTATAAGTGATAAATGGATGCACACAAGCAAAGTATGTCAGTTTGGTTTATCATTAAAATTGGAATCAATGTGAAATGAAATGCAGCAGAATCACCACGTGTGAAATCGTATCTCACCTGCTAGCTTAGCTAGAATGATGCTTATGCATTTTAACAGTAGGTCTCAGGTTCAAATGCTAAGGAGTCACTAACCCCACTAGTGGGTGGGTGCATACGTGTGACTAACCAAGTGGGTAAGTTAACCTGCTAACAGGGTATGTGCCTTGCATAACTAACTTGAAAAGAAAATAATAATAAAAGCAGAATCATGTGAAATCAAAATACTCTCTAAAGACTGAGAATCAGATGGGCAATGCAGAATCGGATGCAAATGCTAGAAAAAAATTGGATTTTCAAAAGTGGACTTACTTTAATGGCCAACTTGAGGTTTGGAATTTCCTTATTTTTGCCAAAGTCGATATTTTAACCAGCTTATTACAATATTATGTCAAATGCCACATATGTTAATTTGGGGGTATTAAAACTACTTAATGTATTCCAATTACAAGCATCCAAACATAATGTTTTAATTTTAATGTATTCTAATTACAGGCATCCAAACACACCAAGGATTCCAATTGGCAGAAAATCCATTTACTATGTAATTGGAATTATAAAGCATTCTGATAAGAAAAACATCCGGACGATCCTTAATTGTGTTTGGAGCCCAGTTGTGGTTCCTATATGCCATTCATCCATTCACATGACTTTTCTCTTTAGAAATCAAACAATCCCAAAACTCATCGGGGTGCACGCAATGTGAATTTAGAGGTTTAAGGTAGATTTTACACAATCTTTTAAGTAAGACCCACCTCAGTTTGGGATCGCTGTGATTTTCCTATTAAGGCCTGACATGGTGTGATTTGCCTGACAAGTGGGATAGATCTCAGCCACACAAAGTCATCCATCCATGTCATCAAATAGTTACACCCCCTGCAACCGCTTTGATCATGCAAGCATTTTGGCATCTTAAAAAAGGATACTTTCGTCATTTAAATGCTTCCATTTACTCAACTCTATAAAAGAAGTCCTATAGAATTTTTTATTCTATAATTGTAATTATACAAATGAAAGGTCGACGACTATAATTATATTATAATCCTTATAGGTGTTTGACAGTAATTTCCCATTACCTTCATGGGTTTATTCCAGGGGAGCAGATTAGGTGTGTTACTCTCATAAGTGTGTATTACATTTGGATATTTGTGTTGTATATCCAAGCCGTCCATCAGTTTTTCCAGCTCATTTTAGAGTATGGTCCCAAAAATAAAGCATATCGAAATCTCAAGTGGACCACACAGTAGGGATTGAATGCCTACCATTAAAATTTCTTTAGAGTCAAAGCTGATATTAAAAGCTGATATTTGTGTTTTCCCTTCATCCCGGTCTGTGTGACCTTATCAACATGTTGGATGGAAAATAAGCATTACGGTGGGGCCTACGAATTTTTTAATGGTGGAACTCAATGACCACTGTTTCCTGTGGAGTGGTCCACTTGATAGTTGGATCTGCTTCATTTTTGGGACCATGTCCTAAAATTAGTTGGAAAAACTGATGGACAGCGTGGATGTAAAACAAATACATCAAGGTGGGCCTCACCCACTAACATATCGAATTCTTTGAGTAATCTTTCTGTCCAAAGATCGTAGGGACCAACTTTCAACCAGTTGATAGACTCATACATTGGTTAAGATCACTCATCCGTGATCAGATCTCCTTAATCCAATCCTAACCGTGTGATTTGTAAGAAACGAAGATGGAGACGATGATCCTCAAAGCCCCCCAATCGAACGGTGAGGATCATCCTCTGGAGTGTAGTAATAGACCATAGGCCATCTATGCCAATCATGACCACTGATACTATGGGTTGAGTGCCATTGAATTATTGGCGTCTTGTTTTTTTAACAAATTCCAAAAAGGAGCCCAAAGATTTCAAATCAAGTGGGACCCAGTTCTCATCAATGTCCCATTTTGATGCATGATGACAGGATTCCTCCACGCTGGACTTGATTGTCCACCACCGGATCATTTTCATGGGATGCTGATTCGGTAGATCCGGGAGCCAATGACGTGGGGCCCACTGTGATGAATATGTTTTATATCCACGCCGTACATCTTTTTTCCAGCTCATTTTAGGCATTAGCCCAAAAATGAAGCAGATCCGAATCTCAGGTGGACCACACCACAGAAATAGTGATGATGGAACGCTCACCATTAAAAACTTTCGTGGGGCCAAAAAAGTTGTAGATGGAGCTGATATTTGTGTTTTCCCTCCATCCAGATCGTTGTGTATCAAGCCTCATACTCGCCAGAGTATCAAAGAGGAGATAGTTTCATTTCTTTTTCTTTCCTATTACAGCCTGTACGAAAAAATAAAAAACTGAGCGCGACTTGGCTGAACCAGTGATGTGGGTGAGACCCTGACCGTAGGGGCCCACCTCGATGTATGCATTGTATATCCACGCCGTTCATCTGTTTTTCCCTCTTAGTTTATTATATGTTTCAGAACTGAATTGGTAAAAAATTCAGGTGGACAACACCACAGGAAACAGTGATTATTGACCATTAAGAGGGCTACAATAGTTTTATATCAAGCTTATATTTGCTTTTTTTCCCCTTTCATCCAGGTCTTGTGACCTTATCAACAGTTTGAAGTTTTTAATAGTAGATGCTAGGAAGTTTTTAATAGTGGGGTTTTAATGGCCACTTTTTCCTGTGGTGTGTTCCACCTGAATTTTTTATCTACTTCATTTTTTTTTGTACCAAATTCTAAAATAAGCTGGAAAAACAGATGGACGGAGGGAATATACAATGAATACATCTAGGTGGGCCCCACTTCAGGGTCTCATCCACACAGCTGGTTCCGGCCGCAGCTAAGTCGCGGATCCCAAATATAGACCATTCATCTAGTGGGTACCACCGTAGATGGATTATAATCCAAAAATCACACTAACATATGACCAATATTCTGGGATTGGTGGCAAAAAAACGGACAGTTAAAACAGAAACCAGTAATATCCAAATCAAACCATTAAAAGTGATTAACAACAGGATTAGGACCGTATAATCAGTTTTATTTTGGAAGAAATGATAATTGGACGGTTCTGATTGTGGTGTATCTCAGATCGTTTACAATGATAAAGTGAATGAGTATAGACATTCGTAGTCTGCATTGTACCAAATAACTCCCTATTAATTCTATCAATTAATATGTGGGGAGGAAGGACGAAACTGCCGTGAGTTTCAGCGGCCGAGTCACGTGAGATAGCGAGCCTACCATGTGACCTGCCAGCTACTCTGGAGTCGGACAGAAATCCTCTACATCGCCAGGCTGACTAAGCGCGTGAAACACCCAAGCTCTGTGGGGGCCGCCATGTTTTATACGTAAAATCCAATCCGTTCATCAGATTCAATTATCGATTCTACAATGTAGGAAAAAAATTCATCCAGATTCACTTCTCATGTGGGGCCCACGACAGAAACAGTGGGGATGGATGTTAGCCATAGGTATTTGTGTGGGGCTATCTGCTTTATATCTTTCACCAAACACAGGCCGAAGCGAAGGTAGAAAACTCGACCCGATCCAAAACTCGGGCAAGCCCCACCGCGTGCACATTTACATTGTTCCCATTGGTGTGGTCCATCTCAGTTTTCCCATACATCTAATATTTTTTAATGTACGGTTCAAATAAGCATTTTCATCTAATGGATGGAGTGGATTTACAAATAGATCATGGTGAGACCCACAGATCTTGGGTGCGTAAAACAGGTGCTGGACACTATCCAAATTCTCTTGAGCCTGAAGTGTAGTCATTCTAACCCTAACCCTGGTTAGATTTTAACCAGAAGGTAGATTTAGCTTCAGGATCTCATCTTTGCTTGGGTTACAGGTTAAGCATCCCTGACTAATATTTCTTAAGTGGGCCATCTCATGTTCCTTGCGACGGACCCTTCTTGGTTCATCGCAATTTGTTTTTTCTTTAGTGGGCCATTTACTGATCATCCATCATTGTTGCGGCATGCGTACTTGTACAGTTGGAGTAATCGAGATCGTTCCAATGCCTGGCCCCACCATGGACGGTCCTAGTTGCATGGGGGCACTGGGACAGTCTACCAATCGGTGCATAAAATGGATCGAGATCATTTATTATAAATGGGTCCAATCAATAATCTGAACCGTCCATTTCTTGTGACTCATCAGGAATCATTTGTGGTTTGCTTACATCATTTATGGTTGGAAATGAACATTTTGATAAGACCTAATCGGAATCCATGCCTCTAAGAAACGAATAGTTATAAAAGGAAGGTCAAATTATAGATGGATAGGATCATCCTGTCCATCGTGATTTTTGCACGATGCGGATTGCCTACGGATGGATAGGATCAGCCTGTTGATTACAAAGAAGCACCTCTAAACCTAATCATCCCATCCATGGCCCCAACAAATGGACGGCTATAAAGAGAAAGCCAACTTGCATCATTTATGGTTGCAAATAAATACTTCTAAAAGACTTACATGCTGCTTGGTAAATTGAGAAATTAAGCCTGAAAATTAATTTAAGTACTGAGAACTTAAACTGTTGAATTTAAGTACATATAAGAATTGAAAAATCTAATTGGTAATTTATAAAAAAAATTATCATTGAAAACTTATTGCAGCCACAAAAGTTTCGGATGAAGCTAATATTTGTGTTTTCCCTTAATCTAGTCTTTGTATTCTTATGAACAGGGCTGATGGTAAATAACTTATGGTTAATAAACATCATGGTGGGCCCTAGAAAGGTTTTAATGGTGGGCATCATTGTCCCCATTGCTTACAGTGGTGTGGTCCACTTGAGGTTTGGACCTGTCTCGTTTTTTGTCTCATGCCTTAAAATGATCTCTCCAAATGGATAAACTATGTAGATATAATACATACATTATGCTAGGCTTAGAGAATTTGGTGACTTCAAGTACTTATGTAAGATGGAGTCATGGATGGGAAAGTAAACAAAAAATGGATAATCTTGCCATTTTTAAATGTTAATAGAAATACATTTGTCAACTTTTATCTAAAAATTTAAAGACATACTACTTATCACATTCAGTTATAAGCTTTAAGTCAAGTTGCCACGGCTGAAAATAATCTACTTAATTTAAGTGATTTTTTCAATTAAGCACTTACATTTTGTAGTTACCAAATAGTCTGAATTACTAAAATCATTGAAAATATAAATTTTCAATGATAAGTCGTAGAATTAAGTTTTACCAAACGCACAATCATCCTATACATGGCTCTAATAGATGGGTAGTTTTCAAATGAAGGTCCACCTTATTTATGGGTGGGATCATCCTATTGGTGTGATTTCTGCACAATTCAAATTGCCTTCAACTGGGCCTTACGTGGTCCAATGAAAGGGCATGTGGCTCCACTGTGAAAAGCAAAATCTCCATGGAAGTATTGCGTGAATAACCAATCATCCCATATTAGAGGATTGTTTTGCAAGTAGTAACATAAAATCACACGTTTCTATTCAAGAACATGTAAGTCAATATAACCATTCCCAAATCACCCTAACCTAATCTAAACCAATTCAAATAGCTTGATCCAAGCCATCCCCAACTTTGAAATAAGGCCAAATTTGCCATGTGGTGGCGGTGGAAATCCAATTTCCATTAATACTTTTTTCCCTTTGAAAGTTACCATGTGTCCTACAATCAATGATCAATCAATCTGATGTGATTTAGTAAAGATTATAAGTAGAAATTGTATTTTCACTTTTGATAACAACTCAAATATGATATCATCTTCTTAAAATTTCAAATTTTCAATTGTTACTCTGAATTCAATCAAACTGGACCGCTCATGTGAGTGAGGATCTAGATTATATATTCGTGTGTGAGTATGATGTACGGGCATGCAAGAGTCTACCTGACTCCAGGGTTGATTTGAATTATTGTTGTCCCCTACACTGAGGTGAATAAATTGGAGACCGGAATTAGGATCCAAAGTCCTCTTAGCCGCTTATATTGCTCTCTGCTTAAGTGATTTATAAAAAAAATAAGCATACACAAATAGATATAAAAAAAATATATATATATTTAGAGGTAGGATGTTGCTGATTTAACGAATATATAAAAATGATGTTCATTACAATCGATAGATCATAAGACAATAAGATAATACTAAACAAGAAAATGAAAAATAAGGGATAAATACATTATGCCTATCGAAACAGATTATCAACGTGGGTATGACCAACTAAATTGAAACTTAAGTGATCATGATCTATAACCTAAGGTTGCATATAACTAAATCTACTCCAAGCATATTATGGCATGTGTGTGTTAGAGGTGACACATATAATGGAAAAAATCACACATGTGTGTTAGAGGTAAAGTGTATAATGAAAAGCAAAGATTTCCCCGAGTGAAATAATATTATGTCTTTATTTTTTTAAATCATTAGCCCCATCTCAAACATGTGCATATATCCCTTTTTCATCTATACAAACAAGGGAAATTTCTGCAGCAGCTCTGAGTCAACTAGTCATCTTCTGCATTCAAGCAAATAAGTCCTCCGATCTGCCATGTTTTCTAATCAAATTGCATGTATGGTCAGGGCCTATTTGTTTTTATTTTAACAAGGTAAATACATTATAAATGAATAATGATTACTTACACTGTATTTACCTATACATATTTCAAGAATGACAATTCGGCCTGTGCTTTTTGTGCATGAAAATAGGGGAGAGTGATTTTTTTGTGAGACTCATTATGATACACATGACTTATGTAGTCCGTCCATCCATTTTATGAGTTCATTTTAGGGCATTCATCCAAAATTGAGGCAAATCCAAAGCTCAAGTGGACCACACCACAAAAAATAGTGGATTGAGCTCCTACCATTAAAAACCTTTTATCACCATGATTTTCTATGGTGTGGGCCACTTGAGCTTTAGATCTGCCTCATTTTTTGACTTGTGCCCTAAAACATTCCAATAAAGTGGATGGACGGCATAGATATCTCACTGACATCACAATGGGGCCTACAAATGTAGTCCTTTTCATACCCTTGTTACCCAGAGGAAATACCGGTTTTTATCAAACAGGATAACCATTAATAAGTATCTCCTTGCATGCATTTATCGCAAGATAAATGAAAACAAGCAGGCCGAAGTGGATGAAGGTGGGAGTTGCAATAAAACCAAATTAAAGTTGACGAGGGCGTACGTCGCTATCATATCCTCATTTTTTTGACGCTAACAAGCTATCTTTCTGCACTAAAGTTAATAATGGCGTACTTACTAATGATATCCTCTCATCAAGCTTGATAGGTGGGGCCCACGACTTGCTATAGACTCTCTGACCATAACCGTACATGTGGGACCAAGAGTTTCTTGTGCAGGACACTGATCTGATTCCCCTCTCATGAATCTCCTACAAAAATAGACGGTTGAAATAAACATAAAGCTGCTGTCCACATTCCATGGAAAAATAGGCCACAAATCAACGGATAGGAAACTTCGCATTTGATTTTTTTTTTTTTTTTTTTTTTAGGGAATTTCCTATCCAACCATGGGTTCTATCAGATCAACCGTCTGGATCACTTGGATAAAAAAAAACCCTATACCTTTGAAAGGTTCTCATAGATAAAAATGGGACCCTTAAGCTGAACGTGGGGCCCACCTTGATGCTAGTGTTGTTTATCCACACTGTCCGTCAGTTTTGCCAGCTCATTTTGGCTCTTGGTCCAAAAAAATGAAGCAGATACAAATCTGAGGTGGACTACACAGCAAGGATTTCACTTCATCCAGGTTTGTGTCGACTTATCAACAGGCTGCAGGGAAGTTTTTGATGGTGGTCGTTAAATCGCCACTGTTTTCCTGTGGTGTGGTCCACCTGACGTATGGATCTGCATCATTTTTTTGGAAATGCACTAAAACGAGCCATCATAACGGATGGACGGCGTGGATATTCAACATATACATCGAGGTGGTCCCCACGGTCAGGGCCTCACCCATTAAGCACTCCACACGTGCCATTGTGGCACAAATGTTCAATCTGAAGCGGTCCATCAGACAGGTCCATATGAATGTTCGTCAACGGACCGTGGATATTTCAGCTATTCTACTCATTAGGTTGGCCTGAAATGGTAGACATGTATATGAAGGTTAATCAACGGTCCACGTTCCACGTACTTTTATAACTGAACTGATGTGTATGCTAGCCCATTTTTTAGGTCAGGACATATTTTCTATGGGCCCGCCTGATGAACGTTCCGGATCTCACTCACGCTTCCCATGATAGAAAATTTTGGGAAGCGTGATGAGTGTCTCCTAATCGCATTCCTCCATTTTGGGCCCTTGATGTGTATGCCACGTGGCACCAACGAAGATTCATCATGGGTTGGTTGATCTGTCTCTCTTGTCCTGACACCTCATGTCCTTGTCTTGTTATGCACATCAGAGACTCATCTTTCGCATGATGATCAGTGGTAAGCAATCCTTCTCATTATGTGGGCCCCACGGTAGGTGGGAGAGGTACAACCGAACTATCCCCCATCATTCATCAACGAGGAATTATATAATACGTGGACCACTGCTATGTTGGGTAGACCGTAGAATTGTAATCTAACGGATAAGATTTCAATAGTAACTTGTATGCGTATATTTAATGTCTCAAAAATTGGCATTTGAGTGTGGAGACTCCGATTTCGAGTTTTTTTGTGTTAATTTATTAAAATGCTAGTTTAGGAATATCACACGTGGAAAATGCACCAACATGTGTCCTCAATTAGATTTTCATTCATTCCATTCACAAATAATCATAATAACGCATTTCAATTAGCGGATCATAAGCAAAGCGGAGGTAATTAAAAAAAAAAAGATACCTAAAGGATTTATGACATGTATGGATGATTAGGTTGGGTTTTATTAAATTCATTCTCAACTAGCATATTGGTGAATCTAGAATACCATCATTGTATCACAAAGTCTAACTGAGATCATTTGACTTCCTGCGATACGTCGCCAATCATCGTCAGTAACCCCTCGATCTAAGGTTTGAGTTATACACCCATTAAAGCATAGTTAGGCCGTAATTCATCAGCCACGCCCAAACCAAACGGAGTGGCTCATCACTCTAGTATCAAATACGATTAATTTATTCAGAGGTACGGGCGTTTCACTCGGAATTAACCCAATGCACACTTGGGTCGTTCGAACGATGCACATGCACGCAAACATCGGCTCGGGTTACATTTGTCACAGGGGTCATTCGAACAACAATCTGTCACCCTGTCAATGCTCACTGGTCACTACGGGGAGGCACCACCCCAGCATAGGGCCGACAACTCAGACATAGTGTCCCATACCATCATACCTGGCTCATGAGACTTTAGGAATCGTACTGTAATCGGTTCTAAGTGGATTACGGATTGATAATGTCAGTATTCTAGATTCGATAGGGTGTGATTCAACAATCAAGCATAAGAATGATTAATTTTGAATGAGAATTATTCGGTGGACCCAAGTGGACAATGACAAACCAATAGTGACCATTGTTGGTAGACCATGTCCCGCTTAGTCGATCGAATAAGTTCATGACTGCCAACTCAGTGGCAGGTAGTACACTAAATCGTACGGTTATCAGAGCTGAATCCAAAGCAACACTTAATCTATTATAAAAATAATCTAGATTATCAATTACATAATTATACGCATACCCAAGCACCTGGCCAACCGACTTGCCTGTCCAATCCAAAGGACCCGGATGATACAGGGTGTGACATACATTCACAAGCATAGAAACGTTCTAATATTATAAATACATATCATTCAGGCATTTCATCGAGCATATCATCAACCAAATAACAACAGAGACATTTCATTGAACACGTTATACATACACCAACAATTAACATATAAACTCAAGCAATCATTAACTAGAATTTGTCGAGAAGAAGCTTAAGGGTAGATCTTCGCCTATAACTCGATTCTGATGCGGTCCGAGTGTCGAAATTTTGGGAAAAATGCTCTAAACCTAAATTATAGCACAAACCTATTGTTAATGACTTGAATTTAATCATAATCAAACACTAGAGAATGAATTTGGGCATACCTAATTCGATTAGAACGGTATCTTGACATGATTCAACTAATTGGGGCTTGAAATTGGCGAAGAACGGCTTGACATGACGCTTCATACCCGAGCCCAAGCCCCCACACAAGCTCACACACCCCCTCTCTCACCCTTTCTCTTCTCCTCCCCCTCTTCCTCTCTTTCTCTCCTTCTCTTACTCTCCCTATGGAAAAATTCGGATTTGGTGAGAGAATGCCCAAAAGGGTTCTTTTTATAGCACCAAAAGTGGTGCAAATGGCCCTAAAGGCCAAGTATTTGGTATTATCACCATATTGGAGGTCGTTTCCCACTATTGGGGCCCACCATCTAGGCCACGAAATAAGTGAACCTAGTGGTGATCTACCTAAGGATACGATTTTCTGCATTTCGGATGTGGCGATCGATGGATATGGCGCAACATTCGTTTAGCGGCCACCAATCACCGATTGGGGCTGCGGCTTTAGGGATAACTTAGGAGAAATGTTTGAGACTATGATCATAAGTTTCATTGAAATCTAATGGCCCAAAATCCATAACTTTGAGTAAGTGCGAGTCGACTGAATTTACTTAAGTTCTGAGACATTCAGGGTAGATTTACACATCACATGTACTATCCTCTCGGCTCAAAGTTGAGTAATTCGGTGCATAATCTGGGCTCGACATCTCGCGAGGGTCATTAAGCCCGCTAAGACGGATGATTCTCCTTAGTTTCGGGTTCAGTGGCCCGCTAACGAGTGGTTGAGAGCTTGTTCCGATAATTCGAACATTTATAGAACAAACTAGGTGGCGAGATTTCTTGGGTAGGACGATTAAGGTGTGGATTAGCTATGTTCAGAGAGTAGCCTATTCGCAATGAACAAAAATGGTGATTCGGTTTGAATCATCCTAATTAAGTATTCTAATTCGACTAAACTATAAACTATATAGAATAAAACAACACATAATTAAATAAATAAAATATAAAAATCTAAATTAATTATCTAGAATGATTACTGACATGATTAAGATTAATTCCTAAGAAGAAACTGAATACAAAAACTCTAAGATGAAAAAGATACGATCAGTCTAGCGACAATTTGCCATTGCAGAAATTTTCGGTTTCAACAGGCCATTTGTGTGCCATGTTTTTATAACTTTTAAATACTTAATTATTTTTATAATTTTTACATTGATTCCTTATTAATTATAATTCATTCTACAAAATTTTAACTTATTCCAAGTTGTAGAAAAATTATTAAAATTTCATAAGTAAACACTTCTCAAAATTGATGATTTTCTGGATAGTTTTCAAAACTTCATAAAATAAAACTCATTATAATATTTTTTATTATATATTTTTATATGAAATTAGATTCATCAAACTTCAATCTGACTTTTGAATCACCTCAGTTGGAGTTACAACAAATGAGATATGAATTTTCAAAGTTAGCATACTGAAGTTGACAAATATACTCGATGCGCCTAAGATCTTCGGCTTGGACCGAAGCTCGCTGTACAAATCTTCGGTACGCCGAAGACCTAAAATCAAAACCCCCTTTGGTGCGATTTCATATGGTTGGCTCAGCCCAAAGGCCTCCTTCGGTGCGCCAAAGCCTCATTCGGTGCGCCAAAGCCTTCTTTGGTGCACCAAAGCTGGCTACTCAAGAATTTTTCTTCCTGCCCAGTTTTCTGAAAGCCCACAGTTTCACTGATTCCCTAGATAGTATCTGCTTATATTACATGTAATAACATTTAAGTAAATGTCATTTACTTTAAGTTATTTAATGTAAATAAGAAAGTACCCCCTATTTAGATTTAATAAAAAATATTAGAAAATCAAATTCCTAATAATAAAGATTTTGATTTTCTACTCCAAGTACAAATCATAACTTTTTTGCATTTTGAAAAAGTAGTGTCTTTTGAAAGAGATGGTTTTTGTTAAATCTAAACCGTTCAAAATTTCTGAAATATCAACATTAGCCAAAAATATCAAAGACCGGTAAAATATTCATGATAGTTATGCTGATTTATGAGTAAATTAGTAATTCGGGCTTTTACTTAGACTTTATAGACATATTAACATACCCAAGTTGAACCGTTCGTCAGAAAGCTCTTTCGAACTATGAGATTCCCCACTCCTAAGCTAATTCCTTCCCCTTATTGGGCAACATCACTTATTTTGGTCTCAATAAGTGTGAACACATGTGCGGGCACGCACTATAATAGACAAATCAAAGGTAATGCCCAAAGACTTTCGATTCCTAAGTTAGCGAAAATCTAGAGTGTTACAATATACAACTCGATTGTCTCTATCTCTGAGGAGTGGATGATATGATACCATGATTAATCTAATCCTTAATGGTTGTTGTATTTCTCTTTTTATTAAAATCCATCCATCAATAAGCCAAGCTGCCTGGACAATAATCCGTACATATAAGGGCTCATGTGGCCCTTAGTAATGTATTTGTTTATCCATGACATCCATCCATTTTCTCGGATCATTTTACGGCATGAGCCCAAAAATGAGGCAAATCCAACTCAAGTGAACTCCCCCAGAGATGACTCTTGCATTTAATGCATACTAAGCTCACTATTTGGTGTGGTCCACTTAATGATTGGATCTGCTTCATATTTGGGATAATACCTTAAATTAGTATAGTACCTTAAATTGATATGAGAAAATGGATGGACGGCATGGATATATATATATATATATATATATATATATATATATATATATATATATATATATATATATATATATATATATATATATATATATATCGCATTGGGCCCCATAGGAGACCCTATTGGACGGATTATTGTCCCGGTGGGGGAGACACAATCTACTTCCTAATCAAAGGTGATGATCTTAGATCTAGCCCTTTTATTTTCACTATCTACAATTGTAGATGTAAAACGGTGTAGGAGATTTGAACTCTTTTTTTTTTTAATGATCTCGATTGTAATGACCAGAATATATGATGTAAGAACACCTAGTCAATATTGTAAAGCTAGACTTTAAACATTAGTGGCTTTTTTTTTTTTGTTAGTACACACCCCGTTGCTAGTCACATTGCAATGTTGGCTACCCCCATTTGAAAATTGATACCAAGATCTTAGTGTTGAAACAAGGTTATCCCGGCATTTAGTGGATTTAGACCTATGGCTAAACCCTGATTCACTCCTCAAGTGTACCACACCTCAAATAGGTCCAAGCTAAGTGTCAAAAAGATCAGTACCCTAAGTGTACCATGTCTCAAATAGGTCCAAGCCAAGTGTCAAAAAGTCCAAGCGGACATGGATTGGGTACTACCCCCACTAGGATGCAGATAGAGACTGACAATCATGTCAACGGCTCTATAGGGCCTACCATAAGCTGTATGTTTTATCCACACCATCCATATATTCTAAAAGATCATTTTAAGGAATGATACAAAAAAGAGGCATATCAAAACCTGAGTGGGCCACACCACATTAAGCAGTGTGGATTGAACTCTTACTATTGAAAACATCCGAAGGCCCACCGCGATGTTTATTAGCCACCAACCTGTTCATAAGGTCATGCAGACGTGTATGACTGGAAAAACATAAATATCAGCTTGATCTAAAATTTATGTGATCTCCAAGAATGTTTCAACAATAGGCTTTAAATACCCCCTTGCTTCATGTGGTGTGGTTCACTTGAGCCTTTGATCTGCCTCATTTTTTGATTCAGCCGTTAAAATGATCTTTCAAAATAGATAGACATTGGATCAAACACACAGAATATAGTGAGCCCCATAGAACCCCGACATGACCATCCAATCTCTAGGTTCAGGTGGGGTAGTACCCAATCTGCATCTAGTCATAGCTAAGTGCAAAAAACCATCCCCATGAAGATTTGAATCTATTTTCTTGTGACAAAATCTCCTCATCTCAGCGCTAATTAAGAAGTTTTCATATATACTATATTTAAAAATTGATGCATATATATATATATATATATATATATATATATATATATATATATATATATATAGACGCAACATTTTCTCACCAAAATCATACGTTCCCTAGCCCCTTTCTCTCAAGTCACTGCAGTGCTCCACCCTGGAGCGGATTAGGTGAGACCCTGGCCCGGATCCTGACTGTGGGGCTCACTGCGATGATTGTGACTACATCCATGTTGTCCATCCGTATTTAAAGCTAATTTTATGCCATGATCCAAAAAAATGCAGTAGTTCCAAATCCCAGACGAACCATGGTACAGGAAACAATGGCGATTGACCATTAAAAACTTATTGTGGGCCACAAAAGCTTTGGATCAAGATGATATTTGTGTGGTCTCTTCATCTAGGTGTTTGTGACCTTATCTACAGGTTGGATGGCAAATAATAATTCGGGTGGAACCCATGAAGTTTTTAATGGTGGGGATTCAATCACGATTATTTCTGGTGGTGTGGTCCACCTAAGATTTGAGTCAACTTTGTTTTTTGGATCATGCCTTGAAATGAGCTTTCAAAATAGTTAGACGGTGTGGATTTAAGGCATATACATCACTATCAGTCCCACGCACCTCAGTGGATCCGGGGTCTCACCTAGGTAGTACTGCACACCGCCAGTGGGGCCACAACCATTTGGAGCCCCCAAAAGTTTCTAATGGTGGGCGTTCAATCACCATTGTTTCTTATGGTGGGGCTCACTTGAGATTTGGATGTACTGCATTTTTTGGTGCATGCCCTAAAATAAGGTAGCAAAATGGATGGATGGTATGGATAAAACACATACATCATGGGGCTCACAGAGCTTTCCAGCAGCACTAGGGCTGAAAGTCCGGGCGGGTTTGATTGGGTTGGCCTCAACCCAACCCAACCTCGGATTGAGAATTCTCAACCCAAGCGAGCTCGGTTGGGTTGATCAGGTTGGTCGGTTGATACATGCTAATATTTTCATTAGTATATGAGCCTATTATATTTTTGATACACATCTAGGAGCGTAGCCAGGATTTTCTTGCGGGAGGGGCAAGATATTAGCCTGATTCAAAACTTCTGCCCCACCAATATTTCAATTGTGGACATTCAATCCTCACGATTCGGCCCACTTGAGTATTGGATTCAGCTCATATTTTGTTGCAAATACTAGAATGATTTCATAGAAGGGGTGAACGGGGTGGATTTCTCACAAAGATGGCTCACTTAGTTTCTCAGTAGAACTTATTGTGAAAGGCTTCGGCAGGAAATCGGTGTTGAATAACTAGATTGGCTACCGAAGTGGCGTTACAAAGTTTTTTGGGGCCCACCATGATGTATGTGTTGTATCCACACCGTCTATCCATTTGTAGAGATTATTTTAAGGCATGATCCAAAGAATGAGGCAGATCCAAAGCTCAAGTGGATCCCACCACATAAAACAGTGGTGATTTAACGCCAAACATTAAAAACTTAAGGGGGCGCAAAACTTTTTGACAAAACTGACATTTGTTTTTTCCCTTCGTTCATGTCTTTTTAAACTTATAAACATGTTGGATCTCAAATAAACATCATGGTGGGCCTTAGGAAGGTTTCAATGGTGGGTTCCACTATCCCCATTGTTTCTATGATGTGGTCTATTTGTGCTTTTAATCTGTGTTGCTCTTTGTTTCAACTCATAAATTGATCTCTCTAAATGGTTGAACGGTGTGGGTACAACACATATATCATGGTGGGGCCCATATAACTTGGTGATGTCACTTGAACCCCATGAGTAGATGCCGATTTCCTGCCAAACCCATTTGCAGAAAGATTTTGTGCTAGGAAGTTATGTGGGGCCCACTTTAAATTTTATTTATAAATCCACACCGTCCATCGGTTTTCCTGCTTATTTTAGGGTAGGAGACAAAAAATAAAGCAAATCAAAGGCTCAACTGAACCGCACCACACCAACCAGTCAGCCATGAATTCTTGCTACTGAAAACTTAGGGGGGCCGTTTGCCCCCTCTCACCCCTACCTGGCTCCGTCCCTGTACACATCGTATTTTTTGTACCTATGACTTTTATTAATAATATATGTAGTTATTTATTATAAAGAACTTCACTTTAAAAAAAAAAAAGAAGAAGCTAAAATATAAGATAACCACTCCTTTAACACTCAAACATATTAAATTCAAGTATATCAAATTTCAAACATTATTAATTTACTTACTAAAGTAATATATACTAATAACTTTACTTAATTAAAGTATAATAAAATTATAAATAACTTGTATATATAGATTGGGTTTGGCCAACCCGAGACCTCAACCCAAGCCCAACCCAAGCTTTATCGGATTGGTGTTTGCATAGCCCAAGCTTGAGATCGGTTCGATTTCCTGCCAAAATCCAACCCAATGTCGGGTTGGTTGGGTTGAGCCTGCCTGACTTTCAACCCTAAGCAGCACACCACGCAATCACAGTCCCCTGTCGACTGTTTGTACGCAGAGCCGCATGTTATAGCCTGATGAGTAAACTCTGTGGGGCCCACCCTGACGTATCTGTCTTATAAGTTGTCCATCTATTTTTCCAGCTCAGTGCTCATGCCCAAAATTGAAGCATGTCAAAAGCTCTAATTTACCACACCACAGGAAAAGCAAACATCACTATGGGCCTTAGGAATGTTTCAACGATAAATATCATTATCCCAGCTGTTTCCTGTGGTGTGGTCCACTTTAGCTTCGGATCTGTTTCATTTTTGGCATACTGCCTTAAAATGAGATGAGATGGAAAAACGGATGGAGGGAGTGGATAAGGTACATAAATCACAGTGGGCCCATAGAGTTTGAGTTACTCAGTAGGCAATCCTACACGGGAGGCGGAAAGCCACCTCTCTGTGGTACACGTGGCAGAGTGATGCATCGATCAGAGCCATCCATCTAGTAAAATCGACTGCGGATGGTCAATATTTCAAATAACACGTGATAGGCCATTCTATACATCTTCGGATCTTCCACTTTACCCTACTGAATATTAATTGACTGTTAACTATGTTTGTTTATAACCGTTGCTTTGAAGCAACCCGATCAGATGGATGGGATCATCCAATGAAATTCTATTTTCAATTGTTTCTCATCCAAAGTAAAGGAAACTAGATGGACGGTCCTGATTGATACATCACCCAGACACGTGTTCTGTAGCCAGCACAATCCGGTTCTTCTGGCTCCACCATATCATCTCCCATTTTCTACGCTTGGATTTCATTGACCCATATGACCAACGGTCAGGATATGCCTCTTTCTCGCATTCCTCAGCTCTAGCGTTGCAACTGGGCCAGGTTGGGATGGGCCAATCCAAGCCCATGACTAGATTAAGGGCCCCACAGGCCTGAGGATTTGGTGGTGGGCCGAGATCGGGCTGAGCCCAATCCCCGACCGTCCATCTTTAAGATCACAGCTATTGATGGAGCCAGTCAAGGATAGACCATGCGTTCGTGTGCCCCTGGCCTGTGATTGATGGCTTGTAATTGTACAATTACAACCAACGGTCCACCTTTTTAATGGTCTCAATACAATATTTTGAGACCCATGGTTTTGAAATCCAGACCATGGATAAACATGTCTCAAAAAACTCTACCACAATGGAAGATATCAGAAATTAATATTAGGATCATTTCAGTAGAGTGTCGACCGTCGTTGGATGTGAAGAATAAAAATAAAAGGACTAATAAAATCATGTTAAATAATTTACTGTATGTTTTCATGGAATGATCCTAAAAATAAATCCAACGGTCTGGATTAGAAAACCATGATCCACACTTTATAGAACTGAAAACGCGTGTATACTGTGTAAAAAAATAGCGCGACGTATCGTATAATTACTCCTATTCACCGACATTGAAGCGACAGTGGCACAAATGTAATTCCTCTCTCAAAATTGGCTACTTTCCATAGCGAGGAAAACGGAAATAACTACTTCGCAGAGCATGCTTTCCTTCTCTTTCCTTTTCCCTCCAAAACTCTCTCTCTACCGAAGAACTTTCTAGAAGATTTCAGAACTATACGGACTCCTACCTCTTGCAAAATCTCATCAACTCCTCCAAATTTCTGGGTTTTCTCTGGTTTTCCCAATCCCTTCCCAAAAACCGCGTTTGGTTGTCTTTCCTTTTCCAAAACCTCATTCAAAACACCAAAGATTTCTGGGTTTTCTTTGGTTTTTCTCAATCCCCACTCAAAAATCTCTTCTGGGTCTCTCTCCTTTTCCAAGAATCTCTTCCAGAACTACAAAAAGTCTCTGGGTTTTTAGGGTTCTTGATAGTTTTTGAGAATCTGTGCTGCATCTTGCTTGAGATGTCTTCTTTGGATAGGAAAACGTCTGATACCCTTTTCCGGGCCCGTCGAACCCTCTTGGAGATGATCAATGATAGGGGTTATGTTGTTGCCAATGCAGAGATTGAGACGACGAAAGAACAGTTCATCGAGAAGTTTGGAGAGAATGTCAATAGGGGAGACCTTAATTTCAGCCGGGCCAAGCGGAATGATCCGACGGTTGAGGTTATAAGTCTATTCTCACATTCGCTGTTCTAGTCTAGTGTATCTGAACTTAGTTATTTTGTATTCACAGTTCACACCCCTGTTTCTTTAATATGTGTACCCTTTCACGGGTGCATTGGAATCATTCTCATGCTTGTTGGAAGAAAAAGGGGCTTGTTTATTGAAGATTGTGGGTATAAATATTAGCTTGGATGGTTTTTTTTTTATTTTTATTTTTTGTATTTTTTGATGAATTTTGAAAAATATAATGCTTGGCCTTAACTAGCAGTGTTTTAATTTGGGGCGCCATTGATGTGGTTGGCCTTGCCCTGGATTGGTGATGCTGAAAAAAAAACCCAAATCTGGGTTTACATTCCATCTGATTGTTGGACAGTTAAAAGGGAAATAAAGCCAGTGATCCAGTGAACAGGATACATAGTTCTATGACTTGGTGACTCAAATCGAAACTCAGCCACCAACTCTTTAAAGGTTTCAAGCTGAGCCTCTGGGAGTCTTGCTCATTTGACTGATTTAGTGAAGATTGGTGGGACTTGTCAAGTTGACTTGCTGACTTGAAACAACTTACAGAGATTCGAATGAGTCACTTTGTTTCTTATGTTGATAAAGAGGGAGTTGAACCCTTGAGCTCCATCATGTAACAAAACACCCTGTTCAACACACCATTGACAGCTTATTTCACGTTTCTATTTACTCTAACCTTGCAAAACTATTTTATGTATATTCTTTACTGAAGTTTTTTAATTATTAAATACCGAGGAAAGTCAGTTAAAACATGGTTGGGTATTAGAGTCGACCAGACCCAGTTGAGTCCAGTATTTGAACTATGATGGGAACAAGTCCACTTAATTTGATGGCTGGGATTGTTTGTAGATTTTCGTGCATTGCCCATCCACAGTGGGGATCACCAAGTGAACAATTTGAACTATATGCAGAATGTTCTCTTGAATTGACCTTCAGTAGTCGTGGTAGAGGCGTAGAGCATTGTATATGACCTATTTTCATTTATATTGAATGTGACATCGGTGTTGGCTTTAAGTTGGCTTGTTTTGTCCAAGATTTATAACTTGAGATTTGACTTGGACGCCAATCTCTAACTCTACACTGAGTGCTACAGCCCTCTACATTGTTACGGACAAATGAGACTGATAAATAGCACCAATTTCTAATGCTACATTAGCATGCTACAGTAATGTGCCGCAATAACCTGCTAAAGTAATGCTACAGTAATCTTAACTTGGGTAGTAAGTTTCCTTTATTAGGTACTAAGGAGGATTAATATGTACTAAGGCATATAAAAAGACATGTAGTCCATTAAGGAACTGGAGTTTGCTTTTGGTTTCTTGAATCTGAATTTCCTTTTCTGGCAAGCTCTCTCTCTCTCTCTCTCTCTCTCTCTCTCTCTCTCTCTCTCTCTCTCATATTATAGTCATCTTGTAAGGATTCAGGAGGTTGGGTTTGCTGCCAATATCCGCATCAAATTGGTATCAGAGCAAGTTTTGATCCAGGAACTCTACACTGGATTTCTTTGCAATTTGGACTTTCCTATAACTCTGTTTTCTGGAATTTTAAATTTATACTGTATTTATGACTTCTTTCTTATATAAATTTTTTCAAGTTTCTTCTTCTCCTGCACCCAAACCAGGCTTCAAGTCAACTACACTCCATATTCCCACCCCTATTCATGAACCTTAATCTGTATCCATTCTCTAATCACTCACCACTTCATCCGAATTTTGGCCACTACCCTAAAAAATAACCTATAAATCTGTCCCTTAATTGCACACAGATTGTCCACAATTCAATCCATAAACGCCTATAAGTCTATAACCTTTCCTTAACTTACCGTTTAAATCGTCTTATAAATAACCTCTAGGCTTGAACTGAAACTGTCCATAACCAATCCATTCTATTCTGTCCAGATTCTACCTAGTTAAAAAAAATATAAAAAAATCGATCCATTGCACAACCAATTTTCTTTATGCAATGAACCCATCAGTATATTTAGCTTGTTTCCTTTTTCACATCTAAAACTGTTTCCATCATTCTAACCAGTTGCTGAATCTGTTCACTTTCAGCTTTCATCTTACTTATTCAACTGTCCGATTTGTCCAGATTTCTGTCCCTAAACCTGCAATCTGTACCTGATACTTCTCTAATATCTACACCTATTGAGAAATGGATATGCGTACATATGCATGCTCCTAGCCATACTGTTATACTCTCGTATCAATTATGATCATTCTTATCCATCTTCATGGATCAAACCTATGGGACTTAAGGACTGATGGAAGAGGATAAAAAGAAACAGAGGGACAGAATTGAAATAAAGAGTCAAAGAAAATAAATAATTAGAAGAAACCAGATTCCAAATGAACAAATTCAAACTCGAAAAGGGCCTTGCTGATTCTTGAAGAATAAGTGGCAAATGGATTTATTGAGAAAGGCCTCTTGTTCTTATTAGAAGATTGTGATTTGATTGTAATCTTTATCCCTTATCTGACTTCCATTTGGATACCCATGCCCCCTATCCCCAATGCTTACTAGTCTTCCTATGATTACTATGGCCAAACGTATCGATATCTGTCTCCTCACTATGAAAGTATGCAATAAAACAGATTGATTATTCAGAGACTCCCACTCGTGGTAAGAAAGGATTTGAGTGAACCAAAGAAGAGTAAGAAGATGAGTGAGGAGTGCAGGAAAATTTATACAAGAATTCCAAGAAGACTTGCAAGAATATGTAATGTGACCCAAGCATGCATGGATATCTTTCATCAAAAGAAAGACATGTTGAATCTCAATCTGTTGAATCAGAAAACCGTAAAGAGAGTTTATGAAGAGAGTGGCACGATTCACGATATTGAGCACAAAGAATCCACCGTTGGGTTGTTTGATATACCCATCGATGAATCTGTTGCAGAGCCTGTCAATGGACCAAACCAACGGATTAATGGTCGAATTGACAGAAAATTGAAGGAAGATGATCTACCGCTCGAAGACCAAGAGCAAAAGTCATTACTGTGTCACAGGAACAAATGAGACAAAGGAGTAGTTGTTGCAATGCTGGAGAAAATTGAAGACAGTGACCAGACTAATCGAAGTACGATGATGGTGAGGGAACCAGATGACAAACAATGCCAAAGCAAGTGATGCAGCTATTATTGAGAAAGGAGGAGATATCCCTAGAAGAGGCATACCAAAGGGGACAAGATAAGGCATGAACCCAATCTGATCAGCGATTGCTTAGCTGATATGGAGGAATTCAGCATCAGCTTTCACCACAGAAACAACAGATTCTCTATAGAAGCATATCCGCTTCAGAACTTGACACTCATTTTTCAAACTCAAGGACGAATTCCCTCACACCTGTGGAGAATGATGCATAACACCAATCTCTAGTGCTACATTAGCATGGCACTGTCACATTGTAGTAACTCGACAGTAACCTTGGCTTGGTTAGCATGTTCTTAATTTTGTGTTTTTTTTTTTAATTTGAATTAAAGGTATATAAAATGACACACAGACTAAAAGGTAATGGGTGTTTAACATTTGGGTCTTGAATTTGAACCCTCCCCCCAAAATTCTCCAAAATCATCTAAGGATTTGGGTTGCTAGCAAGTTAGCTACATTGTCCTAGTTGGTTTACTCTATTACACTGGTTATTGGAGTCTTTAGTTTTAGCCTATCTATGTTTCTTGTTAGTAGTTCAGTGTGATTAGGATTTATTATGATGTCACATTAATACCAACAGGAATTAGTTTGAATTCAAGAGGATGGCTATGTACGGAGGCATATAAAAAGACATGTAGGCCATAAAGTAAAAGGTGTACTTTTTTGGGTCTTAAATTTGATTTTCCTTTCCTAGTGAATGGACTCTCTCTCTCTCTCTCTCTCTCTCTCTCTCTCTCTCTCTCTCAAGTCTAGTCATCACATGAGGATCCAAGGTGGCTAGGATTGTTCCTAAGCTCTGCATCAGAGAGAATTGGTTTGTATGGAGATCGAGGCAAATATAGTGTGTCACCAATGATGTGAGTTTGACACTTCTACCAATGGTGATTTGATTGAGCAGTGTTGAACATAATGCTTTGACAGTTCGTGATCATGTTCAAATCCAAAGAAAGTGATGAGGTTGAAGATACCACCAAGTGGGATATACAACATTGTTGGTGGGTAACTATAAATCCCTACCAGTGTTTTAAATAGCGGTAGCTTGTTTAGCGTTCAGCCCTCTGTAGTATGTAGCATGTAGCATTAAGCTACACGATACTTTTATTTGTTAATTTAGAAATAGGAAAAATATGATAAATAATAAGAAAAAAACAAAAAAATATAAAAATGCCTAAAAGTTGATTCATTTTTTCAAGTACAAGCATATTCAAACAAGTTATTAATTATCATTTATCCAAAGCCAATCCACATATGATGGACTAGAAAACAATGGGCCACAGTGGGCCCCTTGTGGGCCATGGAAAACAATGAACAACCACCCATATACACACCATAGTGGTCCCCGTGTGGGACACACCATAGAAAACAAATCATAGCCACCCCTACACACACCATAGTGGGTCCCACGTGAGCCACACCATAGAAAAAATGCACATCCACGCATACACACACCATAGTGGGTCCTACGTGAACCACACCATAGAAAAAAATGCACATCCACCCATACACACACCTCAGTGGGCCCCATGTGGGTCACACCATAGAAAACAATGCATGACCACCCATACAAACACCTCAATGGGCCTTACCTGGGCCACACCATATAAAACAATGCACAACCACCCATACAAACACCACCTAAAAAAAGAAAAAAAAGAAAAAATTACATAGCAACCCTTATCCTACAAATATTGCACAGTAACCTACATCCTAAAATGGAAAAAAAATCTCAAAATAACTAATGAATCTTCATTCGAAACAAAAATGAACTCATTAAGGGGCAAAAACAAAATATGAAAGTTGCAGTTTCGTAACCATATAGATGTAGAAAGGGAGAAATATATTTTTCTCATTCGTTTCAGCTCCAATGCTCTTGAAAATACAACAAATGGACTTTCTTGCAAGCTCCAATAATGAGCTGAAATCTCCCCTTCAATGGCGAGAGAATCGAAAAAGTGGAGGGATTGCATCGCATGCTCAGGTTTGAAAGAGGGATTTTCGAGCCTCTTTTCTTTTAACATAAGTTTTTTTTTAGTTTGCTTATGGCGTGAGTTTAATACTAACTTTAACAAAGAAACACCACTATTTGAAGTTAAAATCATTAAAGAAATGTTCAGTTTCAACTTTACATTATAAGTTTTTTGTTTTAATATGAGTTTTAAACCATCTAACATAATAAAAAAAAAAACTTAAAAGAAGTACATTGTAACGTATGCTACATATCCTATACGCTATGTAGCACAATCCTACAGGGGATTTGCGCTATTTGGGTATGCTTGTAGCGCTATGGTTACACTACATACACTATTTGAAACACTAATCCCTACTGATGTAATTGAAACGTTGAAGAATCACTGCCAGCATTGTTAGTCTTAGGCATTTACACAATTGTTTATTCGCCAAAAGCTCACAACTTTTAGCTATATTACTTACTAATTTGTGGTATGTGTTAAGAGCCCGACGGGCCTTTAGGATTGGGCCAAGCCTGTCCAGGGCCCTAAAAAGCTTTGGTTGAACCTTTTGGGTTAGGTGGGCTACCCAGCCCATTGCCACCCATAATTGGCCCTTGATCTGGGATCATGATAGCATTTGAAAGGAGTTAATATTGAGGGTGGATTGTTGAGATTCAACATAAAGTTGGATAGGCCACTATTGCAATTTTTTTCTTTTTTGGAGATGTAGGCCAATATTCTAAGTTGCACAACATTATTCTTGGAAACTATTAATTGATTTGAGATTATTTCCTTAAAAAATTTCTTCATTTTGAATGTTATTAGTGGAACTAGATTATTCAATTTAGTTTTTTATTTCCCCCCTGAGTGTTTCCCAAGTTGTACGAAGATATGGTTATTTGTTTTGTTGTGCATTTGGGTGGGAGTGGAAGATAGTAAGCACATTTGGAAGGATATGGTTTTTCTGCCTTTCCTACCTCATTTTTACTTTTCAAGTAATACCTGCAAGGAAAAGGATATTTATGTGGGCTGAAAATCATCTTGCCCGCTCTATCTTCCAAGGACATCCGAACATTCTCTTAGATATACGAGTTCAAATGGGTCTTAAGCAACCCTTTACATAAAAATAATATTGGATTAGGACCGTTTAAAAATCCCTTTGAAAACCTCTTGCCTAATTAAACTAATTAGCAATTATAAACTAATTAAGCAAGAACGCTTAGCTTCCAAACTTAAGTGAGTCCAATCACAAGGCTAGCATATAATTAACAATTAAACAACCTAGCCTAAACATGCATAGATTATCAATGATTAAACTAATCAAGCACCTAATTTAGGTAACCTAATTAGACTATATGAGAGTGGATCATATAAGCTCAAGTCTACTCTACTTAGTGAAAGTACATCTTGTGTGTGGATGTGCCTATCTAGTGCCTAGCATACATCTTAATCAAGCATGAATAATTGAGCAATTAAACCATACAAAGCTAGATTAACAATGTGCTCAACTCAATCACAAGCACAAGCATGTATAGTGGTTCGGTTACCTCACTCCACTCCTGATTCAAGTACTCACCCTTGTGAGCACACTGGCATTCACTAGGGAGTTTAAATCAAGGTCCTCCCAACCTAGGTGTTTAAACGGTTCCACCCTACCGGGGAGTTTAACAAGGTTCCTCCCAACCTATAACGGAGATTTTAAGGTTCATCTCTCAACCCAGGAGTTTAACAAGGTTTCTCCCAACCCTTCAGTTCCAATCCAAGAACCTAGTGTATGCTTCCGCCAGAGGCTCCTTACGAAAACTTATTCGAGTTTGTAAATCCAAACTCTCATACTCAATCCTCACCGAGGAAGGAGTGCAACCGGATTCTCAATATGACAATTTGTTGGAATTGTCCCTTATTCAGCACCGCTTCGGGTTGCTTGATCTCCGCCTCCCATGCTTCGATCAGCTCCCCTTTGCTCCCCCGATCGTGTTGCCGCTGCGTTACCAATGCCTCAGCTACACTTGATCAATCACCTTGCATATGTTGCTCTTGAGATGCCCAAGGTGATAGGAGTGTAGGTTTAAGATCTCTACAACTAATGGGAATGGGTTGCTTAGAGTATCTCACCTACAAGGATCTCATATTAAAGCATTGGATGGGGATATAACTATCAAAATTGATCCAAAGTCTAGAGATCAAAGAGGGGCAAGAGCATATTCTTCTTTGAGCTTGGAATGTTCCATTCGTGTGTTGAATCACAAGAAAGATGCCTTGCTAGGGTTAGGATTTGAGCCTCTAATGGTCTCCAACAATGATGACTTCAATCTCTTTAAAATCCCTCTCCTTAGTCCTCAAAACACCCCAAGCCGTTTTATAGAAAAAGTCTAAACTGATAGAAAACGGGCAGAAAACGGCTAGTTCCCGACCGGTCGGACTGGGGTCCTCGACCGGTCGAATTTATGGCCCAGACGTGAAATTGTTGCTGTCCCTTTTTGGTCGTTCGCTAACCGGTCGAATTACCCAAGCATCACATGAATTTTCAGGTTTGTTCGCTGTCCCATTTAGGCCA
This sequence comes from Liriodendron chinense, assembly GCA_003013855.2. Taxonomy (NCBI): domain Eukaryota; kingdom Viridiplantae; phylum Streptophyta; class Magnoliopsida; order Magnoliales; family Magnoliaceae; genus Liriodendron; species Liriodendron chinense. The sequence goes on from ML058546.1 coordinate 1,730,208, forward strand.
TCTGTCGACCGGTCGGACGACCGGTCTAAGCATGATTTTCTGCTGTTTTTTCAGTTGTGTTTTACAGCAGCTCATGCAACCTCTTTGCCATCCTTTTGGTGATCTTTTGGGACACCTAAGGCCAATCTAAGATAACTGAGGGTATGCCTAATGGTTCAAGGTCATCTAGAGGTTTAAGTTTTGATTTGGTTCAAGGCTTCACCAAGGCATCTCTTTTACCTGTTTCTTCTTCCTTAATGCAGCAGGTCCACTTGAGTCTTCAGTCTTCGTCTTCTTTAAGCTCAACCGACACTAGACTTACTAACCTAAGTAATTGACAAATAAGGTACACTAGTATGCCACAGAAAAGTGCACTAACACGCATTACATGGGATATGGTTCCGTCTTTCCCACCAAAATAAAATACAATGGATAGTAATTGAGCGGAGAAGCATCTTTCCTGCCTGCCTTTTTTTTTTGAAAGATTCCTGCCTACCTTTTATGAACACTCGGAAGTACCCTTACATGTTAAGGAAGATAATATCACCACAAAACCGACAATTTGGCTAACATAGTTAGCAATATGTTGTCTAACCATAAAAAAAAGTATATTAAGAGAGTATTATTGTAATTGAAGGCAATTTTGTATTATCATCATCATCTAAGCCTTATCTCAATTAATTGGGGTCAACTACATAAATCCTGATCCACCATTACACTCTATCAAGGGCTAGACCTTTAGTTTGATCATAGGCCATCAAGTCTTTTCTTACTACCTCCATCCACGTCCTTTTGGGCCTATCACTTGCCCTTTTAGAGACTTCAACTTGTGCCAACTCTCTCCTTCTAACCAGTGCAGTTCTTGGTCTCCATTGCACGTGACCTAACCATCTAACTTCATAGTCTCTCATGATGAGAATTTTGCATATTTTGGTTTTAGAGAATGTGGATGATATCAGAAATTAGCTATTGTACATATGCTTATGCCAGCTTGTGATCCATATTATATGCATGCGATAGTGATATTTATTCTTTCACCAGATCTGCTCTCTGTTTCTGATTTTTTGAGTTCTACTTGTGCAACTGCCAGCAACTGAACTTGGTTTTTATTAAAAAGAGGAAAATATTTGTAATCTGCATAATGTTCCTCTTTTTTTTTTTTTTTTTTCTTTTTTTTTTACCTTCACTTCACCAATTTTTAATACATAATTTTCTATACAGGTTTTACATCATTTCCTCCACTGATGTTTTGCTTCTATTGTTTGGCTTATGATGCACCTGAAATTTAAATGTTTTCATGTTTAGGAAATGTTGAGTTTTACTTTTGAGTCTCTACGAGCTATGGTGGAAAGAGAATAAGAAAGGTTCCATATGTTGGAAGGGATTGCCCGGACAATCTCCCAATAGAAGATCCTAGGCTTCCAATCTTTGGCCTTTCTTCAGTTTTGTGGACCATTGTCTTTGCATGAAAAGTATTTGCAGGCCACATACTGAAGAGTTAACTTAAGATTGTGTCATTAAGGAGAGTTCTTGGGTGTGGTCCGTCCAACATTGGGCCCATAAGGTTAATGGTCTGTATTAGCAGACCATGTTCCTTGCACAAACTGAAAAATCGAGACTGCTATACGTATGCTTGGGACAAGGATCATAAAATTAATCCCTTTGATTGATCTCCATTAGATGTTAGGTGTCGTGAGACTGGGAATCACTTGGAGATTTGCTCTTCCTGACTATAGGAATTTGTCTTTTCTTGTGGTATCTTGCAATGGGGTTGCTAATCCCCCTTTTTAGACTCTGATCCACCAGCCTAACAGTCATAACTTCAATAATCCAAAGAGAAATGCTCCCCTCATGCTTTGGAAATGCTAATCCACATTAACCTTTGATTTGAACCGTTGAAAATGAGTTATAGAAACTAAACAGTCTAAACTACTAATGCTAATAATAATAGTGTTGAAAACGGTTTCAAAAGGCCTGGATTAGCAAACCATTGTGAGGAATACCCGGGTCTCCACCATGAATTGTCAGGATCAAGAAGTCCTCGTGGCCATTGATCCAACAATGGGAAGGCCATGGAATATATCATAATTATTTGGGATGAAAATTCCAATTGGGTGTCTCGCCTGCTAGCCCAGCTGGAAGATGCCTAGGCGTTTCAACAGCAGGTTTTGAGTGCTAAGGAGACACACTAACCCCACCGGTGGGTGGGTGCATCGTGTGACTAACTGTGTGGGTGTATTACCCAACTAACAGGGTGGGTGCATTGCATGACTAATAAAAACAAATTCCAATTGGGTAAAAGTAAAACATTCTGTGAGATGTTCCTTCTCTGTTTGGAAATTCAGGAAATAGTCTCCTTGGCCCCTCAAACCTTTGATGTTAGATTGTGAGTCTCTGACACATCATATTGTTCACTGCATGCTTAGAAATCTTACGCCTCGTTTATTTTTTTCCTTTTATGGATCAGATATGTATCTTCTTTGTAGAGGAAGACAAGCCTGGTAAAAATGACATTATCTCTTATGGAAAACGAATGGAATCTGCAAAAGTTTCTAGAGGAATATTAGTTATCCGACAGTCGGTAACTCTCTTAGTAAGGAACTTCATCGAGAAGGATATGCCTAAGTTTCACATAGAGTTTTTTCTGGTGAGTTCTTCATGCAACTTTTGTTTGTGGCAAAAAATGAACAACCACACAATCACATGCGCATGCGCACACGTGCACAACCCACATTTATACGTATCTTGTTGTGGAAGTTTCTTAATCTCACATGCATTAGTAATGCGGCATGGCACAACCCATCTACATGTGCCTTAACACATGCCATGCTGGCACATGTGGTAAACATTCAAGCTGTCCATCAGGTACTGTCGCCATTTAGTCTCCCTGGGCAAAAAATCAGGCAGGTGCATCATTTGGTGGGCCACTGTGCACAAAACAAATCGATGTCTAGAGAGAAGTTGTTTTAGCTATCTATTTGTCCACTCGATTAGTGGACTGGCCGGATTTTCGGGCCAGAGCATCTACACAGTAGGGACTCACCTAATGCTGGGCACCTGTGTGGCATGTAATGGGGCAGGCTATGCACATGTGGGATTGTCAAGGATCTGCATGAAAAGACATAACCTGAAGTTCTTTATTCAATCCATTCATTTTGGGGCCATTGTTTGGCAATCCAAAACATTTGATGGGCTCCACTGTGGATCGATCATGCCCTAAGAATCTCCCCAGTGGGAAGATAATTATATCCTGATTGCTGATCTACAATTGGATGGTTAAGAAAAAGATATGCCGAAAGTCCCCACTCAATTGGAAAGAAGACCAAATATTGTATAGCTAGGATCTTCCTATCTGGGAAATCAATAGGGCATGCTCCATCCAAGGTGGGCCTGTTAGGTCAATGAACTGTGGACTGACTTGTACCAGCTTCCAATTTGTCATTCTATATTTATCTGCATATCGTCATGGATGTGACATGATTCCTACACTTAATTTGACACATCAGGATGATAGTGTACGAAGAGACGCACTCTGGTGCCTGCTAATGCGGGTCCCATCTGATGCATGCACGTGTCTATCAATGTGTTAGTGCCTGCTACCCCCAGGGCCCTAGAATCAGCTGATCCATGAATCAGATGGGCCACGCCACTGGGAACAAGTTGGGAGGGAATGTTAACCCTTGCATTGCATGGAGGGACCACCATGTTGTGTACATGTAATCCATGCAATTCAGATCCTTCATCTAGACCAGATGAAGGGTCAGGATGAAGTCAGGCCGTTTTGAAATTCCAGTGGACCCCTGTGTAGATCAAGGGCCGGCTTCTCCTCGCACATTGTTCCCCATGTTGTTGTCCACTTGAATGTTGCATCAGACTAAGTTTTGGCACATAGGGGTAATATGAGGTGACGCATCTGATGGATAGGTTGAATGGCCTTATACATCACATGGACCCCACATCTGCCTGGCACCACGGTAAGCTTATGGTGGTAATGGAACCACTTAAACGCGCCCCTTATATGAATGTGTTTCTCATTGTGAACTATCTGCGTATTGTAGATTATGAGAACTTACACCAAAGTTGTTTTTAGTCCTAGCGTAACTTTCAAGAGCCATCACAAATTTTGTTTCATGTTACTGATTTTTGCGTTTAGAATCATCCTTACTATATAAATGTCTTTCTTAACAAAAAAAGAAAAAAAGAAGAAAAGAATTAGAACTGGAGATAGTAGCCATATCTGAATGTTCTTTTGTATTTCATTATATTAAGGGCCTGTTTGTATTCAGGAAAAGTTGTGTCCTGAGAGCAATCCATGGCATGCTGTTAGGGCTAGTTAGTCATGGACATGTTGCTCACTAGCTGTACAGTCCCTTGTTTGTCAAATACCCTGACATGGACATGATAGACTGTGGCATATGTGGGGAACTTACAGATTTGTTGGTGGCACATTTACGCATATGCATGTGCACATTGATACATGTGCCACATATTTTTAGTACTTGAAGATTGGTGGCACATATACACATGTGGGATGCTTGAACTTGGATGGCCGCAAACATGGGATATTCAAACATGTCATATAGGTGCATAGATACATATCATCCTCATGTACAGTGAACTGTAAAGTGTCATTGACAAGTAGGGGCCATTTTGCAGCATGGATTATGAGGATTTCAGTTTTTTGGGTTGTTTGGTAGCAAGGATTTGGAGGGATTTGGATTTTGATTCCTTCAAAAACCCTCAAAAGAGTCCTTTTTGCATTCCCATTTCAAAGTTGGTTTGCAAAATCTTCTCAAATGTACGGGTTTTGATGTCAACTATATTCCATAGGATTTTAAATCCACTTTGACAAACAATCCATAGATTCATCTCCCCACTAGAGACATCCAATTCATGGTCCAACAATTACATATCCATGACTACTTGTCCCAAAGTGCATTGGCTCCCATGCACAAGGGGGTTGGCAAACCATGGACATGTACAGTTGCTCCGACTACTTGGCAATATGCAACTCTGCTAAAATCCAAACATCCAATAAATATAAATGAAATTTATCTGTGTCAACAATTTTTTGGCGACTGCCCCTCCAAGATCCAACATTGCTTGCTTTCAGCTTGGGGTGTGCATGTAATAGCCAATACTTGGGGGGGGGGGGGGGGGGGGGGGGGGGACCATGTAGGCACGAGTCGTTTCAATGTGAGCCTCGACCATGGCTTGTTCCAAGAGCCCAGGTAAAAGAAGTATGGTCGACATCTGGTTGGCAGCTGATCCTAATGCTTTTGTCGTTGTACCATTTAAAAGCCAACCCCAAATTGTTGGACAAAGGCTAAGATGATGAGCCTCGACCATGGTGAATGTTATTTGCACTTAGAAAATAGAAAAATAAGAGATTTTATAAATGCTCTACTTTTGAGCCTTTTATTTATTTATTTGTGGGTTTTGGGAGACTTGAAAATTCAATGCCATAATGAAAATTGTTGATTTTATGACATTGTATGCAGGAGGAAGAGCTATTAATCAACATTACAAGGCACCTTCTTGTTCCTAAGCATGAGGTGCTTACAACTGATGAAATTAATACTCTGCAGAAGCGTTATAACGTAAAGGCAATACAGGTTTGTTCCCTACTATACAATCATTCAGAGATATTTGTTTTATCTTTATTGGCTATGCGTATCCTCTAGTACCAAGCTGCTTTGTTCATTGACACTACTTGTTGTTTGGAAAGCTGTCAAGTGATTAGTCCAAGATGTTACTAGACCAAGATTTAGAGGTAAAATGTTATGTATCTTTGCGTGGAGGGGGGGGGGGGGGGGGGAGAGAGAGAGAGAGAGAGAGAGAGAGAGAGAGAGAGAGAGACGATTGCATCTTTGAATAAGGATATGGTGTTGGTTTACCGAAATAAGACTACATCTTTGAATAGGAATATGGTGTTGGTTTATGATGAGGACATCCGAGCACCTACACGAGTTTATCGGAGGAGGAGAGCTGAGGCCCCAACCCCAGTTTCATTATGGTTGGATGATCATTAAATGAGGCCTAGTGGACCCAATTCAAGTTCTTAGCCACGTTAAAGGCCCCACGTTCATGGTTGTGCATTTTTTAAGACCCCACACTGGGAAGATGCACATAGGCTGCTTATTTTGAACCGATTAATACATCTTTGGACTGTTTGGACGTCACCTAGTCTGACCTGGACCACATTTGGACATTACAATTAGACCATGCCATTAGATTTCTTGGACATGTCAGTTTGGTGATCCGGACTGTTGGATATGTTAGGAGACTCAGGTTTAGGTGTGCTAACACTCTAGTTTGCACATTCAAGCTATGGCTACGTTGGACCACATTCATCCAGGTTGTTGATCACGTGTGGATGTGTGGATGTACTTGTTGCACGTTGGAAATCATCCTTGTGCCGTGTGACACATCTTTATTTTTCAGTTTTATTTTAGGTTAATAGAGATTTATATTTTGATCCTGACCATTAATAGATTCGAACGGTTAAGAATATTCTAGACTTAGGGTTTGTTTAGGTTTTCTTATATATACTTGTTTGAGACTTGAGACTGGAGATTAGTGACACATTGAATGAAATTTCTCTACATTACTTCTTTTGAGCAAGAAAACTTCCTGTGAATGGAATTTGGGGTGAAGCCATTGGAGTAATTCCAAGTTATCTTTCTTATTCCTATCAACGTATTTATTTCTTCTCTCTCTCAAACCCTCTTTTTCCACTGAATATTTTTTCTCTCTTCTTTCTCAAACTCTAATTCCATCATCATCAACCCAACTCATTACCGACCAAACCGACCCAGCCCCACTACATTGTCCGTACGACTGTACAGACATGCCCGTACACTGCATGGACCTGTCCGTACAACTGAACAACCTCACCCTTGTTGATCCTTTCTCTTCTTCTCTATTTTATAAAACCCTAACCCTAGCCTTTTATAAACCCTAAATTCCCATTTTCTTGATTTCCAAACCCAAACCCAAATCCATTCAAACCCTAACAAAGCGCAAGTGAATCCTCAAATCTAGAATGAATCCTATGTCGCCCGAATCTATTAATGGTCGAGATCAAAATGTAAATCTCCAATAACCTAAAATAAAGATGTGTCATACGGCACAAGGATGATTCCAACGTGCAATAGGTAAGTCCAACGTCCACACATAATCAATGGCCTGGATGAATGTGGTCCAATGTGTGCATAGCACAGATGTGCAGACTAGAGTGTGCATACACCTAAACCCGAGTCTCTTAACATATCTAACAGTCCGAATCACCAAACTAATATGTCCAAGATATCCAACAACGTGGTCTAACGTTTGTAAAGTCTAGATGTGGTCCAGGTCAGGTTAGGTGACATCCAAATAGTCCAAAGATGTATCAATCATATCCAAATAAGTAGCCCACATGCATCTTCCTAGTGTGGGGTCTTAAAAAATGCACAACCATGCATATGGGGTCTTTAACGCGGCTAAGAACTTGAATTTGGTCCACCAGGCCCCTGTAATGATCTTCTAACCATAATGAAACTGAGGCTAGGGCTTCAGCTCTTCTCCTCTTCCGATAAACTTGTGTAGGTGCTCAAATGTCATCATCAACCCCCCATAGTTGAGAAGAGTTCGGCTTTGGCAAAATAAATAAACTGCGATAACACTCTAGAAGATCTAGGTCTGGTCTCTAAAGCTCGTTCTCAGTGATCCAAGTGCTATCTGACTCTGACATGTTTTTCCACTTGACGATATACTTTTGAAAACCTCCACGTTTGGTGGAAACCATCTGTTTATCCAAGATATCTTCTATCTCTTCTCCTTTGGTCGGTATGGATGGTAAATGAGACAGAATGAGAAGGTTGGTCTAGCCAGAGTCATGGGTGATGGAACAAATCGGGAGCACCACTATCAATATGACGGTCAGGAGAATGGCTAGCGGGTGAAAGTGTTTCACCTTTAAATGACACAAGATCTTCCATATTGAATGTAGAACTAGTGCCCTATCAAGTGGAAGATCTAAAACATACGCATTGGAACCTAATCTTTTCAATATCTTATAAGGTCCGACACTACAGGTGGAGCACAACTTGGTTCATTCCCAACGACAAGCTTGTAATTTCTTCAAGGCCTCTTGAAGAAACCGTTCTGGCCTGATTTGAACCGTCACATAATCTCCTATCTAGAATTCCTTAAACTTGCGATAAGAATCAACAAATATTTTATACTTTTTGTTTCTCATGGTAATTCGTTTCTTAATTTCATTATGCAAATCATGAATATGCTGTGCAAATGTATCTGCAAACTCTGATGGCCTATGAGGGACTAACATGGGAATGAGATCTATAGGCTTCCTATGCTTGTAACCATGAACTACTTCAAAAGGACTCATACCTATCGACCTATTGACTGAACTATTATAAGCAAGCTCCACAACTGGTAAAACCAAATCCTAAGTCCTAATATGGTCACCCACAAGACATCGCAACAAGTTACCTAAGCTTCGATTGATCACTTCCGTTTGACCATCTGTTTGAGGGTGGTATGCCATCGAGAACTAGAGTCTCGTACCCTTTATATGCCAAAGTGTCTTCCAAAAATAGCTCATGAACCTCACATCTCTATTAGACACAATTGTCTTTGACAAACCATACAAAGGAATCACCTCTCCAAAGAAAAGCTTGGCAATTTTAGAGGCATCAAATGTTTTGGAACATGAAAGAAAATGGCTCATTTAAAAAAAAAAACTGTCCACCACCACAAAAATGGAATCGTACTTTTTGCTTGTCTTGGGTAGCCCAAGCATGAAATCCAATTCCATACTGATATCTTTCCAAGGAGCGTGTGGTATTGGCAAAGGTGTATATAATCCGATATTTTGCCTTTTCTGCTTTGCCTGTTGACAAGTTCTACATTGCCCCAATAATTTTGGCAATGTCTCGTTTGAGACTAGGCCAATAAAATATATCCTCGACAAGGGCAATAGTCTTTTCTCTATCAAAATGACCGGCTACTCCTATGACGTGAAGCTTCCCAAACTAGAAAATCCTATAGGGAGGTGCGAGGAATGCAGAGTACCGTCAAATAAGAACTCAACAATCAGGACAAACCCATTGTCACTCCTTTATTGATTACCCAAAAGTGACGTGTACACCTCAAAATCTGGGCACACAAAATATTCTCCTTTTAATTGATCGAACCCAGGTGACTTTTACGCTCATGGATTGAATTAACGTCACTCTACGGCTGAGGGCATCAACATATTTGTTCTCGACCCCGGCTTTGTGTTTCAAAACAAAAGTGTACTCTTGGAGAAACTCAACCCACTTGTCATACCTTGGGTTTAATTTCTTCTGGGAGTTGAGGTATCGCAAAGCCTCATGGTTAGAAAACAGGATAAACTCTTGTTGTATTAGGTAATGTCGCTAATATCACAACTCGCAAGGATTGTACTACCGCATAAAATTCCTTGTCATAAGTAGAGTATCATTGCTTTGCCACGTTCAAGTTCTCACTAAAATAGGCAACATGGAGCCCTTCCTAGCTAAGCACTCCACCCATACCTATATCAAATGAGTCACACGTAACCTCGAAAACTTTAGAAAAGTCGGGAAGACACATGACATGAACCTTAATCATTTTAGCCTTAATCTCCTTGAGTGCTTTGGAGGTAACATTAGTCCATTTGAACTCTCCCTTTTTAATGCAATTCGTGAAAGGAGCCATAATGGAACTAAAGCCTCGAATGAACTGCCTATAAAAAGTAGCTAAGCGTGGAAGTTATGCACCTAATGAATGTCTTGCAGTTCGGGCAACTTACTATAGCCTTGACTTTCTCGGAATCCGCAGACATGCCCTCAGATGAAACAATGAACCATAAGAAGATAACTTTATTAGACATGAAAGAACACTTTTTCTAGTTGGCATATGGCTTCTCATTTCTAAGGACCCGACAAACTTCCCTCGAATGGTAGAGGTGTTGTTCCTTGGAGGTACTATAAATGAGGATGTCGTCGAAATATACCACCAGGAACTTACCCATAAAGGGCCTCAACACCTAGGTCATCACTCTCATGAACGTACTTAAAGTGTTCAAGCCAAAAGGTATGATTAACTACTCGTATAGCCCATCCTTCATCTTGAAGGCTGTCTTCCATTTATCTCTTAGGCGAATATGTATTTGATGATACCCACTTTTGACGTCAATTTTAGAGAAGATCGTGGCACTGGCCATCATATCCAACATGTCGTCAAGATGCGGTATAGGAAACCGATACTTGACTGTGATCTTGTTGATGGCCCAACTGTCCATGCACATGCGCCACTTGCCATCTTTCTTAGGCATGAGGAGGACTATCACGTCACACAGACTCAAACTTTCCTGAATGAACCCTATCCTAAGAAGCTCATCAACTTGTTCTTTGGCGTTTATTATGTGGAGAGACTTAGGTTGAGGTTTCTTCACATCTTTTAAGTCACCCTTCGTTATGTCCTTCCTTTTCCGGGGCGCTTTTTTTAGGCTGGAGAGGATTGAACCTGATCATCTTACCTTTGTAAATAAAAGAACACGTATTCGAATGGCCGAATAATATCACATCACGACCATACAACCAATGTCTGCCCAAAATAATGTGGCCCACATCTTGAAATTGAGCTTAATTGAATATTTGATTTCTCTAAATTTGTAGAAGATTAGCTTTATTTTATGCTTTGATTTACTCTGATAATCTGTTACTTAATTTATTTGCATCATCCTAGTTTAGGTCATCTGTCCTGCATCAAATTTTGGTATCATAGACAGGTTAGCATAGGGTTTAGTGAGTCTATTGCATTTGAGTCTAGGGTTTTCATATTGTCGAGTCTAGAGTTGGCAGCTTTTTCCATCTTCATCATGTCGCGTTTAGGGAATTTAGTTGTCAGTCCTTCCCAGTTAGTGTGCTTGGTTTATGCCCACCTGTAGTGGGCGTGGTTTTGGTCTACACCCCACAATGAATTCAGAACAGCTTGTCGAGGCTATCAATGCCATAAATAACCATCTCGCGGCCATCGAGGCCTAAAGTAGAACCACTAGTAACCAAATGACAGCCTCCTGGATGAGACCAATATTCGCATGACCGAGTTGGAAACTTCCCTCCATGTAGATTGTGAAAATTTGGAAGATGACCAATCCTAGGTGGGAAGTCAAGGTGGAGGACGCGTGAGAGGGCGTGGCCGAGGTGTTAGCCGTGGTGGGGGCGTACCCAGCCGCCCCTTGGAGAGTACCAAACCCACCTTGATCCCTATGTGCAAGTGATGAAGAGTGTAAAGATTAAAGTGTCGAGTTATGATGGTCACTTGGACCCAAAGGCATTCCTCGACTCACTTGCAGACATAGATCATTATTTTGAGTGGTATGATATGTTCGATAGTCTTCGGGTGAGGTTTGCCAAGATAGAGTTTGATAGCCGTTCTGGATGCATGTTGAGCGGAAGATTGAGAGGTCTGATGAAGATTCAATCTCACAGTGGACTAAGGTGAAAGAGATCTTAAATGAAAAGTATCTTCCCCTGTTATTGCCAGAGGCTTGTGGATCGATGGCAGTCCCTCCACCAAGGGATCTATGCTCGCAGTTGATTACATCACAAAATTTGATGAAGTATATGATGTGATGTAACATCAGGGCGGACCCGTTAGTGACCCTTTCTAACTTCAAAATAGGCCTCCAACTCGAGCTTCAACGTGAGCTCATTCCTCATGGCATCAACACCTTAGAGCATGCATATCAAGTGGTGCAAGAACTCGAGCAGTATATGAAATGGTGATTCGTAAGGCGATTCGACTCACGCGATTCAATGTCAAGGCCACTCCCCAGGGACTTAAGCCTAATTTTGAGAGTTGTTTTAATGCCCCTACTGGTACTTCGTTAAACAACCGAGACGTGAAGGGTAAAGGCTTATCTACTACTAACTCGAGGGGAGGTGAGCAAGCGTGGTGTTACAACTGCCAAGGATACGGCAATTTTGCATACCGATGCCCTACAAAAGTGTGAAATAAAGCCCTCGTGATTGGCGAGTTGGATGGGGATGATTAGGGTAATGATAAAGAAGACTCTGAGTCCAAAGTTGGTGCTAGTGATGAAGAAGCTGAAGAAGTTGAAGCTGTGCCACTTGAAGCTATTAGATGCACCTTGACCTAGGCCAAAGAAAGTGATTATTAGCGTAGAAATTCAATTTTCCATACTTACACCAATTGTGGCAACAAAAGTTGTAAAGTAATAATTGATGTGACAGTTGCACCAATGTGGTCTCCGCTAGCACTGTATCTCGTTTGAGTTTAAAGCCCGTCTTTCACCCTCAGCCCTATCGACTTTCATGGGTTATGCGTCCTCAATGCTGGTTTCTCAACAGTCTTGTTCCCATTCAGTTTTCTTCCTACAAAGACACACTGGTGTGATGTTTTGCTTATGGATGTAGGCCACCATTTTGGGCAGACTTTGGCTCTATGATCATGATTTAGCACTATTCGGCCGTTTGAATACGTTTTCTTTTATTTATGAAGGTAAGAGAATCGGGTTAAATTCTCTCCAGCCTAAAAGCGTCCTAGAAAAGGAGGACGTAAAGAAGAGTGACCCGAAAAATGTGAAGAAGCCTTAACCTAAGTCTCTCCACATAATAAATGTCAAAGAGTTTGAAAGAGAGGCTAGAGTTTTTTCGATGGTGTATGCCCTCGTGGTGAGAGATGTTTATCTCCAAGGTTAGCGTAGAGTTACCAACAGAGGTGATTCCGGTATTGGAGGAGTTCCATGATGTTTTCCTAGAGGATTTGTCGAATGCTTCCACCCATGTGGGACATTTAGCATGCTATCAATTTAGTCCCCAGGTCGGCTCTACCAAACCTCCCCCACTACTGAATGAACATCGCAGAGCATGTGGAATTAAAGAAGCAAGTTGATGAGCTTCTTAGGAAAGGTTTCATTTAGGAAAGTTTGAGTCCATTTGTAATGCCAGCCCTCCTCATGCTTAAGAAAGATGCACGTGGCACATGTGTGTGGACAGTTGGGCCATCAACAAGATCATGGTCAAGTGTCGATTTCCTATACTGTGTCTTGATGACATGTTGGATATGATGGCTAGTGCCACGATCTTCTATGAAATTGACATCAAAAGTGGGTATCATTAAATATATATTCGCCCGGGAGATGAATGAAAGACAACCATTCAAGACGAAGGATGGGCTATAAGAGTAGTTGGTCATGCCTTTTGTCTTCACTAACGCTCCGAGTACGTCCATGAGAGTGATGACCTAGGTGTTGAGGCCCTTTATGGGTAAGTTCCTGGTGGTATATTCCGACGACATCCTCATTTATAGTACCTCAAAGGAACAACACCTCCACCATTTGAGGCAAGCTTGCGGGGTCCTTAGAAATGAGAAGTTATATGCCAACCTGAAGAAGTGTTCTTTCACGTTTGATAAAGTTATCTCCGGATCTCGAGAAGGTTAAGTCTGTAGTAAATTGGCTTGAACTGCACAACATTCATATAGTGTGTAGCTTCTATGGCTTAACTACATTTTATAGGCGGTTCATTCGAGGCTTTAGTTCTATTATGACTCCTATCACGGATTGCATTAAAAAGGGAGAGTTCAAATGGACTGATGCTTCTTCTAAAGCATTCAAGGAGATTAAAGGAGATTAAGGCTAAAATGATTGAGGCTCATGTCATGCGCCTTCTCGACTTTTCTAAAGTCTTTGAGGTTGCGTGTGACGCATCTGGTAGGTATACATGGAGTGCTTAGCCAGGAAGGGCACCCTGTTGCCTATTCTAGTGAGAAGTTGAATGAGGCGAAGCAACGAATACTCTACTTATGACAAGGAATTTTACACGGTAGAACAATCCTTGCGACATTGTCGACATTACCAATTACCACAAGAATTCGTCCTATTTTATGACCATGAGGCCTTGCGATACCTTAACTCTCAAAAGAAATTAAACTCAAGGCATGCCAAGAGGGTTGAATTTCTTCGACAATACACTTTTTATTTTGAAACACAAAGTCGGGGTTAAGAACAAACCTGCTAATGCCCTTAACCATAGAGTGGTGTTAATTCAATCCATGAGCGTGAAAGTCACAAAGTTCGATCAATTAAAGGAGATTATTCTGTATGCCCAGATTTTGAAAAGGTGTACACGTCACTTCTGGGTGACTGGTCGAGGAGTGGCAGTGGGTTTGTCCTAATTGATGAGTTCTTATTTGAAGGTGACAGACTTTGCATTCTTCGCACCTCCCTATGGGATTTTCTAGTTTGGGAGCTTCATGCCAGAGGAGTAGCCGGTCATTTTGGTAGAGACAAGACTATTGCCCTTGTCGAGGATAGATTTTATTAACCTAGTCTCAAGCGAGACGTTGCCAAAATTATTGAGCAATGTAGAACTTGTCAGCTGGCAAAGCAGAAAAGGAAAAATATCGGGTTATATACGCTTTTGCCAGTACCATAAGCTCCTTGGCAAGATATCAGTATGGATTTTGTGCTTGGGCTACCCAAGACAAGCAGAAAGCACGATTCCATTTTTGTGGTTGACTGTTTTTTGAAAATGGCCCATTTTCTTCCATGTTACAAAACATCTAATGCCTCCAAAATTGCCAAGCTTTTCTTTGGAGAGGTGGTTCGTTTGCATGATTTTCCAAAGACCATTATGTTTTATAGAGATGTGAGATTCATGAGCTATTTTTGGAAGACAATTTGGTATATGATGGGTACGAGACTCCAGTCTCGATGGCATACCACCCTCAAATTGATGGTCAAAAGGAAGTGGTCAATCGAAGCTTAGGTAACTTGTTGTGATGTCTTGTGGGTGACTATATTAGGACTTGGGATTCGGTTTTACTAGTTGCGGAGTTTGCTTATAACAGTTCAGTCAATAGGTCTATAGGCATGAGTCCTTTTGAAGTAGTTCATGGTTACAAGCCTAAGAGCCTTTAGATCTCATTCCTATGTCAATCTCCCTGTACGCCATCAAAGTTTGCAGATACATTTGCGCTGGCATATTCATGATTTGCATAATGAAATTAAGAAATGGATTACCATGAGTAATGAAAAGTATAAAATATTTGTTGATTCTTATCACAAGTTTAGGAATTCCAGGTAGGAGATTATGTGATGGTTTGAATCTGGCGAGAACAATTTCCACAAGGGGACATGAAGAAATTACAAGCATGTAATGCCGGACCTTATACGATATTGAAAAGATTGGTTCCAATGTGTATGTTGTAGATCTTTCACCTAATATGGGCGCATTAGCTTCTACATTCAATGTGGAAGATCTTATGTCATTTAAACGTCCAAGACTTTCACTGGCTAGCCAGATAGTGATGCTCCCGATCCATTCCATGACCTGTGGCTCCTGCCAGACTCGCCTTCTCATTCTTTGCCTCCTTTACCATCCATACCTACCAAAAGAGGAGATAAAATGTATCTTGGATGAACAAGTGGTTTCTAGCAAACATGGAGATTTTCCAATGTATCTCGTCAAGTGGAAAAACAAGCCAGAGTCAGATAGCACTTGGATCACCGAGAACAAGCTTTAGAGACTAGACCCAGATTTCTAGAGCGTTATCGCACTTTTATTTCGTCAGAGGCGAACTCTTCTCAGTCGTTGGGAGTTGATGAGGACATTCGAGCACTTACATGAGTTTATCGGAAGAGGAGGAGAGCTGAGGCCCCAGCCTCAGTTTCGTTATGGTTGGATGATCATTACATGGGGTCCAGTGGACCCAATTCGAGTTCTTTGCCGCGTTAAAAATCCCACATGCATGGTTGTGCATTTTTTAAGACCCCACACCGGGAAGATGCATGTGTGGTGCTTATTCCACATACTGTTTGGATGTCACCCAGCCTGACCTGGACCACATCTGGACTGTTACAAACATTAGACCATTGCCGTTGGATATCTTGGACGCACCGGTTTGGTGATCCGGACCTGTTGGATATGTTAGGAGACTCAGGGTTTAGGTGTACATATACTCTAGTCTGCACATCCAAGCCATAGACATGTTAGACCACATTCATCCAAGTCATTGATCATGTGTGGACTGTACCTATTGCACATTGGAGATCATCCTTGTGCTGTGTGATACATCTTTATTTCTCAGTTTTACTTGAGGTTATTAGATATTTATGTTTTGAGGTTGACTATTAATAGATTCGGACGGTCAAGAATAGTTCTAGACTTAGGGTTGCCTTAGGTTTTCTTATATATACTTGTTTGAGACTGAGACTGGAGATTATTAACATATTGAATGAAATTTCTCTACATTGCTTCTTTTGAGCAAGAAAACTTCCTGTAAATGGAATTTGGTGTGAAGCCATTAGAGTGATTCCAAGTTATCTTTTTTTATTCGTATCAAGGTATTTCTTTCTTCTCTCCCTCAAACTCTCTTTTTTCCATTGAATATTTTCTCTCTTCTTTCTCAATCCCTAAATCCATTATCATTAACACAATTCACCTCATCGTTCGTACGACTGTACAGACATGCCCATACACTGTGAGGACATGTCCATACATCGTCCATATAGCCGAACGGCCTCCCCCTCATTGATCCTTTCTCTTCTTCTCTATTTTATAAAACCCTAACCCTAGCCTTTTATAAAACCTAAATTCTCAATTTCTTGATTTCCAAACCCAAGCCCTAATCCATTCAAACCCTAGCAAAGCGCAAGTGCATCCTCGAATATAGAACGAATACTGTGCTAGATGGAAGTTCTACCTTCTATTGGGCCATGTGTGATCAATACCCTTAAGGATCTATTTTGCGAGATTGTGATGCGATCTTAAAATTGAGCTTAATTGAATATTTGATTTCTCTAAATTTGTGGTAGATTGGCTTTATTTTATGCTTTGATTTACTCCGATAATCTGTTAATTAATTTATTTGCGTCATCCTAGTTTAGGCCATCTGTCCTGCATTAGTTTACCACTATTATTAGATGTGGTGAATCCACCATACATGTGGCATAATGGAATGGATCACATCCTACAAACTACATTGGTTCATCCACTTGATGGTAGAGCCGAAAAAGGCAAATAAAAAACATACATTCTAATTTCTCCATCAGTGAATGCTGATCTATTTTCATGGCCATTGTCAGAGATTTTTTCAAGGATTCGATCAACTATGTTTGTTTTTTCTTTGAACAACTTTCTAGCAGTTTGAAAGGCGTTGTTAAAGACCAAGCCAAAGAGAGCTCATTGAGGAAATCTTTGACTATAAATCTATGGGATTGAAGTTTTGGCTAGGTTATTTTCCAACCAGAAAAATATGATGCGGAGCAACATGAAAGAAAATGAAGAATGAGGAAAAAGAGAAGACATTTTTCTAATTTGTTTGATGGAGAGGGACGCCCCAGTACAAGATCTCAACATGAGGTAGTGTTCTCTCCAATAAGGAGAATTTGCACTTTCACATTGGTTATGGATGAGTTAACGAGGCATTTGTAGGGAGCGATCCCATGGTTTATGTTGTATGCAGATGACATAGTTTTGATTGACAAGGTTAGCGAGGGTGTAAACACAAAGCTAGATTTGTGGAGGGATCCATTAGAATCTAAAGGTTTTAAAATCATTCAGACTAAACAAAGTATATGGAGTGCAATTTTAGTAATAGTAGGAGTGAAAACGAGGAATTAGTTAAGATTTTTAACCAAGAAGTTTCCCAAAATGACCACTTTTCGGTACCTTGGGTCAATAATTCATGAGAGTGGAGAGATTGAAAGGGATGTTTCCCATAGAGTTCAAGCTGGGTGGAAGAATTGGAGATGTGCCTTTGGAGTTTATGTGATCATCATGTACTAAAAACTGAAAGGGAAATTTTATAGGATAGCTAGACCAGCCATGCTTTATGGGACATAATGTTGGGTATTTAAGGAATGACATGTTCATAGGATGGGTGTAGGTGAATTGGTGAAATGAGGATATTGAGATGGATGTGCTGGCAAGAGTGGGAAGGATAGAATTAGAAATTAATATATTCAAGGGAACTTAAGAGCAATACCAATAGGTAATAAGATGAGGGAAAGTAGACTTAAGATTGTTTGGTCATGTGCAATGAAGACCAAGAAACTGCACCGGTTAGGAGTGAGTTGGTACACGTTGAAGGCTTTGAAAGGGCAAGGGGAAAGCCTAAAAGGACGTAGATGAAGGTAGTAAGGAAAAACTTGATGACCTATGGTGTAACTAAAGGTATGGCCCCTGATAGGGTGGAATGGCGAAACAGGATTCATTTAGCCAACTCCAATTAATTGGGATAAGGCTTGGATGATGATGATTTTGTGAATCACTTTTCTGGGGTCAAATGACATCCAAATGGCATGCAATTGATAGCCTATCAAATTATCTTTTCAACAGGCCCAAGGTTGCACGATTTAGACAAGCATTAAGGGTTACCAATAAGCCGCCCGGGCATTAACAACATTCATAAAAGGGAGTGGAGAGAGTGGAGCTACGTTTTTCATCATTGGAGACGGATCCAGGGTTCATCCTTTCACAGCAAGCTCGTGTTTGGGCCGTAGTGCTTGCATAGCTACTAAATCGGATGGGATCGCCGTTATGATTGATGCCCCTTCACCTCCCCCGCCACTGCGGATTACCCTTTAGTTGCATCAGCACTACTCTCCCGAGGAGAGAGAGCTAACCCTTAGCTAATTGGAACCCCTACGGGAGGTCCCTACCCCCCTAGGAGACAAGTAAAACCACTAGGGAACGCCCACCCCAAACACTCCTTACGAAGGGAAATTGAAGAAGTTATGACCAAATTACTAATAGGATGTAGAGTTATGATGAAAGTTAGGGTTTTACTAATGATGTCATAACATGGGGCCCGACAAGAGTCAAATTGGCTCATCCATGATTTAGAAAATCATTTGATGGTGGCCTTTGTTGCGCGGCACGCCAACAATGCCGGTGAACCGAGATCCAATCTCCGGTCTCACCCACAAATGATAAACAGGAAGTAATAATAACTAGAAAAGGAATCACACAAACTAACAATCCACAAGACAGATTTACGTGGAAAAACCCCAACAAGGGTAAAAAACCATGGGTGCAAACTTCACTATGAAGAAGAATGAAGTTACAAGCAATACACTTACCTTCTCCTATGCTCCCATGCACATAGATGGCCCTTTTACTAATCCTCTCGCCTTTTTCTCACCTTGGACGTATAGAAAACCTAATCCCCATTTCTAATCCCGGTTTACACACCTTTATATAGTAAACCCCGCAATTAGAACACTAAATAGGAAACCCGCACTTTGGGTCCGCGGCCGGTCGGGCGCCCGGTCATAACTGGGTCGGGCGCCTGGCTAATACAAAATATGTCAAGCAACAAAAGACATAATTCAGGGTATTATCGGGCGCTCGGTCACTTTGACGGTCGGGCGCCCGGCTGCTCACAAAACAGTCCAGCGGACTAATGCCAAAAACAGGATGAATATCGGGCGCTCGGCCATTAGACCGTCCGGGCACCCGACCATGGTCTGGTGTGGCTGTCTCCACACTCAACAATCTCCCACTTGGAGACAATCACCACATGATCCTTCATCTTCTACATCAGGAGTGCACCACCTTCCAGTCTTCAAGCCTGAAGACCAATCAAAGCTGAACAGAGCTTCAGCTTCTCCCGTGTGACCGCCTTGGTCAACATATCTGCAGGATTCTCACTTGTATGGATATTCTCCAAAGCAATCGATCCATCTTCTAGTAACGAACGTATGAAGTGATATCTGATGTCAATATGCTTGGTCCTCGAATGAAAGGCTGAATTCTTAGCCAAGTGTATTGCACTCTAACTGTCACTGTACAGCTTGCAATCTGCTTGCTTCTTCCCCAACTCTTCCATAAAACCTTGCATCCACACCATCCCCTTGCACGCTTCTGTAGCTGCAACATATTCTGCTTTCGTTGTACTGATGGATACTATCTTTTGTAACTGAGAGATCCAACTGACTGCAGCACTACCCAGGGTAAAGACATACCCTGTAGTGCTCCTTCTGCTGTCGATATCCCCTGCCAAATCTGAATCGACGTAGCCTTGTAGCTTGATTTCCGATCCTCCATAACATAGCCCTACATCCACAGTACCTACCAGGTATCTGAGGATCCACTTCACAGCTTCCCAATGTTCTTTCCCGGGGTTGTTCATGTACCTGCTAACAACTCCCACTGCTTGAGCAATATCTGGCCTCGTGCTAACCATAGCATACATGAGGCTCCCTATGGCTGACGCATAAGGGACTATAGCCATGTAGTTTCGTTCCTCCTGTGTCTTAGCTCCTTGCTCCTTAGAAAGCTTGAAGTGGTTGGCTAATGGAGTGCTAACCGGCTTAGCACCTCCCATGCTGAATCGATCAAGTACCTTGGCTATGTACTTTGCCTGTGACAAAACTAGCTTCTTGTTTTTCCTGTCACGCTTTATCCTCATGCCTAGGATTTGTTTTGCAGCTCCTAAATCCTTCATGGCAAACTCTTTAGACAGTTGTCTTTTGAGATCTGAGATGTCTTTCATGCTTGATCCGGCCACAAGCATATCATCAACATACAGAAGAAGAATGATATACGACGTATCAAACTTCTTTAAGTAGCAACAGTGGTCTGCATGACATCTCCTGTACCCGTTTCCCGACATGAAACTGTCGAACTTCTTGTACCACTGCCTCGGGGCCTGCTTCAGACCATATAGACTCTTCTTCAGTCTACACACCTTGTTCTCCTTTCCTGGTGCCAAATATCCTGTCGGCTGATGCATATATATATTTTTTCTTCAAGGTCTCCATGAAGAAAGGCTGTCTTAACATCTAGCTGCTCTAGATGTAAGTCCTCTGTAGCCACTATGCTCAAGACCATGCGAATTGTAGACATCTTCACCACAGGTGAAAATATCTCTGTGAAATCGATACCTGCCTTTTGTTGGAACCCCTTCACAACCAATCTAGCCTTGTATCATTTCGAACCATCGTACTCCTCCTTCAGTCTGTAAACCCACTTGTTATGAAGAGCTTTCTTGCCCTTGGGTAGAGTGACTAACTCCCACGTACGATTAGACTCAAGAGAGTCCATCTCATTTTCCATGGCTTGCTCCCACTTAACCCGCATATCTGACCGTAACGCCTCTTCAAAACACTCTGGCTCACTATTATCTGTCAGCAGTAGATAATGTCAGGAGGGTGAGTATCGGACCTTGGGTCTCCTCTCCTGAGTAGACCTCCTCACAACCGGTGTCTGCGGCTCTTCCTCATCATGCTCCTGTGCATGCTCATCTTGTGGCACTGTAACACCCATGTCCGGTAACTCTTCTAACTCTACGAATTCCTTCTCATTGGCCTTGTTCTGCTTTTGCTGCACACTATCCTTATGCATCACTTTTTCATTGAAGACTACATCCTTACTTCTGATGATTTTTCGGTTCTCAATATCCTAAAACCGGTAGCCAAAATCATTATGCCCGTAGCCTATAAACGTGCACCTCCTGGACTTCGCATCCAGCTTGTTTTTGTGCTCTGCATCAATGTGAACATAAGAAGTGCAACCAAACACTCTGATATGTGCAAGGTTCACCTCTTTCCCAGTCCACGTTTCTTCTGGTAGCCCACCATCCAATGGTGCTGAGGGACTTCTATTTATGAGATATATGGCAATATTCACAGCATCTGCCCAAAAGGTTTTGGGCAACCCTGCATGTAGCCTCATGCTCCTAGCGCGCTCAAGGATGGTCCTGTTAATGCACTCAGCCACACCGTTCTGCTGCGGTGTCCCTGGAATCGTTTTCTGATGTTTAATTCCATTTGCTGCACAATACTCCTCAAATCTCTTGTCACAGTATTCTACCCCATTATCCGATCTGAGACATTTCACAGTTTTATCGGTCTCATTTTCTACCATAACTTTCTACTTCTTAAATACATCGAATACATCTGATTTGTGTTTTAAGAAATAGACCCACAATTTTCTACTAGCATCATTAATAAAAGAAACAAAGTAACGTGAGCCACCAAGAGATGATACCTGTGCCGGTCCCCACACATCAGTGTGTAAAAGCTCCAATAGATGCGTCTTTGGAGCGCGTCTAGTCTCCTTGAAGCTAACTTTCTTATGCTTGCCATACACGCAGTCTTCGCAGAATTCCAGATCGATTGCCTTCAACCCTAGTAGCTTCCCCTTTGACAATAGCACTTTCATCCCTTTCTCACTCATATGTCCCAACCTCTGATGCCATAACTGCCCGTTCACTCCAGTTGATGCGACTGCGAGTGAACTATACGATCCGGAAGTCACATACAAAGTACCTTCCTTCTTGCCTCGAGATATTACTAAGGCACCTTTTGTGACCTTCCATGCATCGCTCGCGAATGTCGTCACATATCCGGTATCGGCCAACTGCCCCACTGAGATCAAATTCCGTCTCAAACTCGGTACATGTCTGATATCCTTCAGCTTCAAGACCGTTCCGTCTTTCTGAATTAAATGAACGTCTCATTTGCCAACAATACTGCATGGCTCATCATCACCCAGGTAAACTCTTCCAAAGTTACTTGAGACATAATCACGAAGAACTTCTTTTGATGAAGTGGCATGAAACGAAGCACCCGAGTCTATAACCCAAGACTCATTCCGCGCATCAAGAGACAAGATCAACGCCTCTATGTCACTCTCCTCAGATAGATTCACTGAATCCTTCCCACTTTGAGAGCTTCCTTCTTGTTTCTTAAGCACCCTACAATCACGCTTCATGTGCCCCTTCTTCCCACAATGCCAACACCCATCCTTGTCTTTCGGTCCCTTGGACTTATTCCTCGACTTAGAACACCCATGTTTATTACTACCTTTGTTTGAAGATCTTCCTCTTCTTTCAACGTTTAGAGCATTTCTTGAATCCCCTGAAGTTCCTGATGCCTTCCTTCTAGATTCTTCGCTTAGAATTGGACCGGCCACATCATCGAATTTCAACTTTGTAGACCCTGAGGAATTGCTCACGGCAATTACCAAACCATCCCAACTGTCTAGCAAACTTGACAAGATCAATAGAGCCCTGAACTCGTCATCAAAAGTGATGCCGACGGATTCCAATTGGCTCGTGACTGTATTGAACTCGTTTAGATGTTCAGCCACGCCCCCACCATTTGACATCTTCATGTTGAATAGCCGTTTCATAAGATGAACCTTATTGGATGCCGAGGGTTTCTCATATATCATAGCCAAAGTCTGCATTAATTCTTTTGTGGTCTTTACTTTGGATATGTTGAAGGCGACGCTCTTAAACAAAGAGAGTAGGATTGTTCCTAAAGCCTTCCGATCTACTAAGGCCCATTCATCATCTGTCATCTTCTCTGGTTTCTTCTCTTTTCCTTCTAGAGGAATGTAGAGGTCCTTCTGATACAGATAATCCTCCATCTATATCTTCCAGAAGGCAAAGTTTGAACCATCAAACTTCTCAATTCTAGTTTTCCCATCTTCCGTCATCGCTCCTACTTGAACTAAACCAATAGCTTTGATACTAGTTGTTACGCAGCACGCCAACAACGCTGATGAACCGAGATTCAATCTCCAGTCTCACCCACAAACAATAAACAGGAAGTAATAATAACTAGAAAAGGAATCACACAAACCAACAATCCACAAGACAGAGATTTACGTGGAAAAACCCCAACAAGGGTAAAAAACCACGGGTGTAAACTTCACTATGAAGAAGAACGAAGTTACAAGCAATACACTTACCCTCTCATATGCTCCCATGCACAGAGATAGCCCTTTTGCTAATCCTCTTGCCTTTTTCTCACTTTGGACGTATAGAAAACCTAATCCCATGTCTAATCCCGGTTTACACCCCTTTATATAGTAAACCCCGCAATTAGAACACTAAATAGGAAACCCGCACTTTGGGTCCGTGGCCGGTCGGGCGCCCAGTCATAATTGGGTCGGGCGCCCGGCCAATACAAAATATGTCCAGCAACAAAAGACATAATTCAGGGTATTATCGGGCGCCCAGTCACTTTGACCGCCGGGCGCTCGGCTGCTCAGAAAACAGTCTAGCAGACTGATGCCAAAAACATGATGAATATCGGGCGCCCGGCCATAAGACCGTCCGGGCGCCCGACCATGGTCTGGTGTGGCTGTCTCCACACTCAACAGCCTTGGAGTTAGAAACTAACAATGGTTAGGTTCTTTGTTTGTTCGAATCATAGTTAGTCAAAGTATGTTTTAAATTTAATTTCAATTTGGTTGTCGTTCATTTTAAGAAAAGTTTGATTGTAAGCAAGTTCTACACCAATCTAACTCTATATTTGGGGTGTAATAGGTTTTTGAAAATCATCATATGTAAGTTGAGTTATGGAGTTGTTTAGATGGTAATATGTATAGGTATGAGGAGAGTTCGGAATTTTAGCATGATTATTTTGATCGAATGAGAGTGCTTCTTCATTAGTTCTAGTAGCGCTACTAGAAGGCTTTTGGAGTACTTCAATGGTCCCTTATTTATCTTGGGATTATCTATCTTGTTTGTGGGTGTTGGGTTGTTCAGCTCAAATCCAGTACATAAATTTCAAAATCAAATTAATTCCAATTTTGGCTCAATTTCAGAAATAGGTGGATTTTGAATTGCTTATAAAGTTTCTACCTGATAAAACCTCAAATTGACCATCATCATCTTAGCATTTCTCCCATCAAGTTGGTGTTGGATTTTAAATGGTAGACTACCAAAAGTTTGGCTTCCCACCAGGCATCAACCTTCCTCTTTTATCCAGGCTCTAAAATGGAGCATTATAGACGCTCGACATTCACAACAATCACATAGCAACATGGTCTTACCCAATTTTGACCCCCAGCCGAACTATTACATGCACCCCCAAATGGCGAGCAATTGGCGTAGGCTCATGGAGGGGCAACTCTCAGGCAAACTGCTTGGCACGAAGTTAATGTCAAACTCACCAAGGTAAAAATAAATAAATAAAATAAAATCAAATCAAACCAACAGAATGAATTATCTTTGTCTAACCAAGCAAAACTCACTATCAAGAACATTTTATCTCATGAAGGTTCATTGGGTCTTGGGACTCGCCACGATTTATTGATCATGATAGACTCACAAACATAAACCATTTACCCACCAAAAGTTAGAAACTCTGCCAAGATGGGCCACTTCCTCTCAAAAGTGTAGAGATCCCGACATGAGATTTCTATGTTTTTTGTTTTTTTGTATTAGTTAGTTTCTCTTTCCAACACAACTTCCATGCAAGAGAATCTATCCAAAATGAGAAATTCTCCATTCACATTTGCTGCTCATTGTGATACGTCTGAACTTCACTTGGAATCCCAAAGAACCAAGATGAGGACCTAACTCACACGACATATGATTTGTGCATCGCATGCATATGTGAATGCAAGAACAAACACCATCAGGGTAACTACCACATGAGCTAACCAGTTAGAATCAATTTTGATTTTCAAACAGTGTCAAGTAGGACAAGCCCATACCTGATGCACCTAGCCTTTAGATCATGGTCAATAAATAGACCGGCTGTGATTTTTCTTTATGGCTTTATTGTTCTAGGCCATCGTACTTCAGATCTTCTGAATTTGGGATGCTGTATCTCACTCAATAATAAACGAAGAAGTGGCCAAAGTTGTTGAAATACGTTTTCATACAATGCCTCGCTCTTGAGGCTGCATTTGCATTATTTGGATTGAATGCCTCAGATGTGGGCTTTTCATGTTGTGGGAAATTCCTATTATTTCCATTTTGCAGGACTCCTTATGGGTCTTCCATGCAAAACAACCAGCCGTATTTTAAGGTGGCTCTCTCTCCATGAATCCTAACTGTTTTATTAATGAGTCACTTCTTTCCAAGTTAAAAATGGATCCTCAAGTGTCCTTGAGGGACTGTTATGGCTTATGTAATATGCTACATATGCTTGCCATCGGTAAGTATCCAGGATCACCATCCACCTCACTCGCACGGTCCCTCCATGGTTTTCGTGGTGGACACTAAGGGCTGTTAAGGGTCATTACCCTATTATGGAGTTCTTTATCACTTTTCCTTGTCTTTGCCGACTTCTATATGTAACCATGAATCATCTCTCTTAGTCACAAGTCACAACTGATCACTACTCCATTCCTTGCTTGGCTCTCGCGCTCTGACTAACATGACCTTTTTGGGCAAGTGCTCTATTTCTGCCCAAGTCATTGGTGAGTTGAAAACAGGCCAGCTTTCATTTGAGATGAAGATCGCAATGCTATAAAAAACGCGCCTGCTTTCATTTTGTTTCAAACCTGAATTGATATCTAACCAAATATCAATTTGGCAGATACCTGAATGGGCCCAAACTAAAATGCTCACTAGTTTGCTAGTATCGAGTGCATGACTTGAATTGCTTTGTGAAATCATTTGACGTTTTGGTACCTTTAAATTGTATATTACATTCCATTTTGCTGCAATTGCCACGCATTTTTCAGCTTCCACGGATGCAAGTCAAAGATCCAATTGCTCGATACTACGGCCTCAAGCGTGGACAAGTAGTGAAGATCACCCGTGCGAGTGAAACCGCCGGCAGATACATCACCTACCGCATTGCAGTATGAGTTCATATCAACTTCAGTATTTTTATATTTCTACCCAACAGTCACAGTCTACGTTTCTTTTTCTTCTTAACATACAAAGATAGGCATCCAAGATGAAGCCAAAAAGGCTGGGACAGTACACCTCTTGGCTACAACTCTGCATACTCCATACATATTACACACATCATACATGCATTGGACCTGAAGCTGATTTCAATTAGAAATAGCAACCTTGATTTTCTTCGACTTGTTTGCAGCCATACATGTATGGGGACCATTATGGTACAAACCATAGTTCTAAAAGCCACTGACTTGACCCGAAATTTACTTGAGTCGAAATCCACGGGTCGAGTTGACTCACCGAGCTTTGGGTCAAGTCTCTGGAAAATTCGGCATTGGGCCTTACTTGGCCTAGACTTGGAGAAACTCAGAAACTTGACTCAATGGCTCAGTTGCCTCAACACGACTCGTTGTGAATTGGACTGAGTCATTCAGTTTGAGAAGACGGATATCCAAACCCCCAACATCAATCAAAGGAGCCAATGACCTTAACCGTTGAGTTATCTTAATTGTTGTTGATTTATATTCTATATTACTCGAATGTGATCGAACTATTTTAAATGCCCTATTGAGATTTCTTTGCGTTTTCGTATTATAATAATTAAATATCAAGTCGGGTCAAGTCTTCAAGCCATCCTAACATGGCCGAACACGGAGTCGAGTTTTTGGGCTTTTGAGCTATGGTAGAGAGGCATGCGGAATTTGAATGTTCAAGATAGTTGTTCATCAGCTCCCTTAAAAGGTGGGTTGCCACCATTTTGTAAATTGTGCAAAATTGGCAAGGGAATCTAGTTACCTCTCCATCATTTACTTCCAAAAGCAAAACACTAAGGGTGTGTTTGGATGACCAAGTTCCACGGTAATGTGGTGTGGTCCACTATAAATGGGTAATGATTATCACTACCATAGTAGTCCAAAGTAGAGCCACGTATAATACCAATACCACTTTAGTAGCTTTAATTTTTTTTTATATGCATGTAATGTACTCACATGATTAGATTCATGTTGATATAACTTGCCTAATATGTGTTTTATGCACACTGTCCATCCATTTTGTAATATCGTTTTATGGCATGACCCCAAATATCTGCTTATCCAACACTTATGTGGACCGCAAGAAGTTTTTAATTGCAGGCATTCAATCCCAGCTTCTTTTGTGGTGTGGTGAATTTCTATTTTAGATGTGGCGCATTTTTTGCTTCTTCTCATAAAATGATCTCGCAAGATGAATGGATGGTGTGGATATAACATATACATCATTGTGGGGCCCACGAAGCTATGTAACGTCAACCCACCTCCGCCTATCCAAGTCCATGGGAATTCCAACAGATTACAATGATTTGACAGCTTGATTTATCCAAGGGGATGCAATAAGTAATGATGCGAGTTTTACCCCCACATTATCGTGGAACTCGGTCATCTAAACACGCCCTAAATGGTTGAAAGACATGAGAACGTGGATTTGGTAAACCCATGAAATTGTCAAATTCATGGATTTGTCATCTATTTGAATTAGACAAATCTCAAAGTCCATTGATTTTCAGTTAATGCTCCACTCATGATGGGTTCCACCCATGATGGGACCCTTTATTTGATGGTCAGGATGGTTGTACATCACTCCTGCATGAGAGGATGAGTCACCACCACTTTAATTTAAAGTTGGTAAGTTGTAAATGATTCATTGGTAAACACTTTATAGGTAAACTTAGAGCCCGTTTGTTAAATCTGAAGTCTGAAGCCTGAATATGAAATCTGAAATCTGAAATTTGAATCCGAAGTCTAAAATCATGTTTGGTAATTGTTGTTGAAGTCTAAAAATTACGAACTAAATCTGAAACAACTTGTTTGTTAAAAGACGCCTAAAATGTTTGAAATCTGTTAATTTGACACATTTTCCCCTATCTCCCATTTGGAGATATTTTATATTACGGAGGGTTTGTTTTTTATTAAATGAAAATAAAATCATTAAGTTAACATTTATGTAATCTAAATAAACTAGAGTACTTCGTAGAAAATTAAATATAGGCTTGATAAAATACATGTATCATGCCCTAAAATAGTCTTTCAAAATGGATGGACAGCTGGGATAAAACACATGTATCATGACCGTCTGTTTTTAGCTAGGTCAATACAGTGGCACCCAATCCTTGTCCAATTTGATAGTACCCCCATCGGGACGTAGCTAAAGATGCACGGTCACGTTAGTTGCTTTGTGGTGTCCACCGTGATCAATACATTTTATCCATGCCATCCATTTATTTGGACAGATCATTCTAGGGCATGTCCCAAAAAGGGAGGCAAATGGAAGGCTCAAGTTGATCACACCAAATGAGGCAGTGAGGGTTGAACTCTTACTGTTGAAACATTCCTTGGGCCCATCATGATGTCTATTTTTCATCAAACTCATTCTTATGGTTATATAGACCTGTATAAAGGGAAAAAATAAATATCAGCTTGATCTAAAGCTTTTGTGGCCCCCAAGAAGCTTTCAACAATAAATAGGCTTTAAATCCCCACTCTTCATGTGGTGTGGTCCACTTGAGCCTTCGATATGCCTCTTCTTAGGGTTATGACATAAAATACCCTGTCAAAATTGATGGATGGCGTGGATGTAATCACATACATCACGGTGGGCCTCACGGTCTGGGATCCCACACCTCAGGGGAGTGGATTAGGTGAGACCCTAGATCCATCGAGGTGGGTGGGACCCCTAACTATTGGTCCCACTGTGACATATGCGACTACATCCACACCACCCATCTGTATTGAAAGCTCATTTTAGGTCATGATTCAAAAAATGAAGCAGTTCCAAATCCCAGATGGTGGTGATTGACCATTAAAAACTTCTTGTGGGCAACGAAAGCTTTCGACCAAGATGATATTTGTGTGGTCTCTTCATCTAGGTGTTTGTGACATTATCAATAGCTTGGATGGTGAATAAATGTTCTGGTGGAATCCATAAAGTTTTTAATTATGGGGATTCAATCAAGACTGTTTCATGTGGTGTGGTCCACCTAAGATTTGAGTCAGCTTCATTTTTTGGATCTTGCTGTAAAATAAGCTTTCAAAATGGGTTGGACGGTGTGGATTCCCCGGTTGGATCTGGAGGTGGCTATTGAGCAGTGTTATGTGGCCCCACCATGTGTTATGTGGGCCCACCATAATGTATGTGTTTTATCTATGCCGGATCATGTTAGGTAATGATACAAAAAATGAGAAAGATCCAAATTTCATGCAGACCAGACCACATGAAATAGTGGTGATTGAATGCCCACCATTAAAAGCTTCCTGGGGACCACAAAAGTTTGGGATGAAGCCAATATTTGTGTTTTCCCTTCATCCAGGGCTATGTATATAATCAACATGTTGGATGGTAAATAAACATTACAGTGGGCCTTATGAAGTTTTTAATGGTGGGCGTTCAATCACTATTGTTTTCTTGTGGTGTGGTCCACTTGAGATTTGGATGTCTCATTTTTAGGCACATGCATTAAAATGATTGGGAAAAATTGATGAACAGTTTGAATAAAACACATATATCATGATGCGGCACACGGAACACTGTCCGGTAGCTTTCTTGTTGCTGGGCAATCTGCATGGGATCCACCGCATCCACATCCAGAGTTGAAGATGAAAGGCCCTGTCAGGAGCTCTGTGGGCCTACTGTAATATATATGTTTCATCTATTTTTCCATATCATTTTGCGGCATAATACAAAAACCAAGGCAGATGTAAAGCTCAAGTGGGCCACACTGTTGGAAACAATGGGTATTGGGTGCCTACCATTGAAATTTTCTTATGGCCATAGAAGGCTTTAATCAAGCTGATATTTGTGTTTTCCCTTCATCCAGGTCCATGTGACCTTATGAAGAGGTCAGATGGGCAATAAACCTCACATTGGACCCTAGGAAAGTTTCAACGGTAGTCATTTAATTCCCATTGGTTTCTATGGTGTGGTCCACTTGAGCTTTATATGTGCCTCATTATTTGGGCTCATGTTCTAGGATGATTTGGAAAAGTTGATGGACGTGTGGATCTAATACATAAATCATGGTGGGGCCTAGAGAAGTTTCATATGTTAAAAGATGGGTTGTATGTTAAATAATCTATCTAATAGAGAAAATCTCTAGCAATTTTGAGGATGGGGTAATTTTGTATACTTTCTTATTATTTTTATGAAACATTCACGAAAAATCACAAGCGCTTTCGGAGTTCGGCATTAACAAACAACCCTCAACATGAGCATTTTTTCAACTCCGCATTAAGTAATATTTTCAAGTGTTAACAAATAGGCCCTCACTCTCCTTCCAATACCTTACCATTCCAGTCACAGGCTAAGGGATTACCCGATGGTTGACACACGCACCCACTATTTGTGGGGCCCACTGTGATATGTATTGTGCATCTTACCTGTCCATCATGTGGAGTAGATTGATTCATCAGGTGGGACTTCAATTAGGACAAAATTAGCAACAAAATGGACCGTTGATATGACATGGACCGTTGACTGCGGATGGGCCATATGACAAACAACTCCTTGATTGTATAACCCTAACAATGGGATCAGAGGCTTTCAAATAGACGGTCATAAAGCAACAATATTTCACATTCAATTGAAACAAAGGCTGGAGATTGGATGGCTAGGATCTTCAAGTATTGAGTACTTTTGGGCCAATGGCCTATTCCCCGTGAGCCCATCATAAGAAATGGTCTGGATCACCGAAACATAGGCCCTACCTGTTCCAACTCAAACAATGAGATGTATGATGCGTGTAGGGCTGTAAATGGATCAACTGACCTGAAGGGGATAACAAGACCCGATCCGTTTGTTAAATGGTATAGGGCTGGGTCCAAGAACAAATCCAATTGCTAAATGGATCTGAATCTGGTTTCCTTCATATTTTGCCTGGCCCAACCCGACCCTAACCCATTTAGTAAATTGGTGGGTTTGGTCTATGTTGCAAGGGAGTCATCCAGGATTGAACCCGTCCAGACCCGATTTTAAACCTGGTAAATATGCTTTTAGAGCCAAACCCATTAGACCCGACCCATTTCTAAATGGGTCTGATGGGGTTGACTCTAGGGCTGTCAATGGGCTGGGCCTGGGCAGGTCTCAGCCCCGATTTTGAGCTGTTTCAAGCTGGGTCGTCGGGCTGGCTCTGTGTAAAATTTTAATTTTTCAGGCCTGAGCCCGGCCCATTGACATTCTTAGTTGACTCAAAAGGGACCCACACCCAATCATTTAGTAAAAGTGTTTTGGGTCTAAAATTTGGACATAAATCCATTTGTGATTTTGGCTAAACCCGACCATTTATGGCCCTAGATGCGTGCCGGCATCATTTCACGTTTGTGTCCTGCCCTTTGGAGTTGGAGCGTCAGAACTAGACTTCCACGGTAGGAGTAATTCAATACGCTGGCAGACCATGGCAACCCATACGCATCCATTAGGTCACTTGACAATTCACAGACAAATACTCGATCCAATCTGTACGCATCATGGGACCCATAAACTACAAATCAAACTGAACTGTTCATTGCAGATATCTGATTAATCTGTAATCGGATGGCCAGGGTTATCAGTTTGACCATATACATTGAACAAACAAATATATTTTACTTAGTTGCGCAATCAGACCCATGAATATTTTTAGCCATTGTCTATTCAATCTTTACCGTTGAATATTTGTATTACAGCCGTCTATTTAGTCTCAAACAATCGTCCATGTGAATGTCCAAAGAAGCTTAATTTTTTTTGTTTATTATTCATCTAAAATAAGGACAGACGATTTGGACGGTTAATTTCCGGAACTTGAATGCCACGTGTATAATTTGTTAGCCGCTGCTATCGTTGAAACCTTCTCGGGGTCCACCGTGACGTTTATATGCCATCCAAACCGTTCATAAGGTCATTCCCACTGGGGAAGACTGAAAACACATAACATTAACGAATCAAGATGTCTGTTAGGCTCAAACAGGATTTTAAGCTCAGCACAAATTAGCA
The DNA here is from genome assembly GCA_003013855.2 of Liriodendron chinense. Lineage (NCBI taxonomy): Eukaryota > Viridiplantae > Streptophyta > Magnoliopsida > Magnoliales > Magnoliaceae > Liriodendron > Liriodendron chinense. The sequence continues at coordinate 1,762,830 of ML058546.1, forward strand.
CTGATTGCATTAAATGTAGCAGGGCTGACAATGTTAGTGTTGAGCTGGACTTATCAGGTCTTGGGCAAATAGGAAAATCCAGTTAGAGCTGAGCAGATAATCTGGCTCATTTTTAGAGTCATGTCCTAACATTATCTAGCAAAACACATGGCAAAGATGGATTTTCGAAAATATCAGGGTGCCCCCTTGGTTCGTGATCTCGTGAGCCATCTTTCTTGGGCAGAGTTGTTAGAGGGGTTGAATCTTTACAATTCTCTTGTAGAATGGAATAGATTTTGTTCATTGCCTTAAGGTAACGTGATACGTCACCTGATTTTTTAGATAGCTTCAGCTATATTGATGTTCAGCTGATCGGACACCGGCAATATTAAATCTCTCCCCTTGCAATTTGTATTGAAAATCACGAGTACATCCTAAGAACAACTTTGCTTTAATTAGTATCCTACATAATAGGTCTCATCACTTGATATTTATTTGATAATATATATATATATATATATATATATATATAGAGAGAGAGAGAGAGAGAGAGAGAGAGGAATGCTCACCTGGGCACTTCCCGTTAGAGACCCTCATGAGCACTTTTTCATGGCTCATCTCATGTGATGTGAGCCAAAAATCTGAGCCGTCCATGTGATGCAGCACCCCAAAAAACCCCTATGGCCCATCTTTCAACCTGATCCAAAACTCTGGTGGGCCGCAGCAGAAAGTAAGAGACAAATCAAGGGAGGAAACTGTTTCCTTCTTTCATGGCCCACCAAAGTTCTGGAACAAGTTGAAAGATGGGTCCTAGGGGTTTTTTGGGGTTCTGCATCACATGGACGGCTCAGATTTTTGGCTCACATCATGTATGATGAGCCAAGAAAATGTGCTCACGAGTTCTCTCACGAGAAGTGCGCAGGTGAGCATTCCTCTCTCTCTCTCTCTCTCTCTCTCTCTCTCTCTATATATATATATATATATATATATATATATTAATTTTTAAAATAAAAATGCCCATGGTACACATGGTTTTAACTTGAATTAATGTATAATAGGTGTGTAATTCCATTTTGGATGCCAATTGCCTCCCATTAGCTAGGTCATTTTTTGGACATGAGCTTAAACCTATGGCATATCCAAAGCTAAAGTGCATAACACCACCAAAAACACTAGCACTAAAGACAGTACCATTATTCAAACCTTCCTAGCTCCCACGTGATGTTTATATACCACCTTATTTTCATAAGGTCCCTACAACCTCGATTCAAGAAAACTTAAATATTAACTTAATCTAAAACCTATGTGGCCATTTAAAAGTTCTCACTCTTTCCTGTGATGTGTGGTCTACTTTTATTTTAGATTTGCCTTGAGCATGTCTGAGTTGATGTCCTAAAATGATATTGGAAATGAAGGAATGAAGAGTATATATGACATAACATCATGGTGGGCCTCATAAATCTCTTTGCTACAGGAATAATTAATTCTCTCAGAATCGGCTCCACTCAATGGGACCCGGATTGCCTACTGATGATGATGCTCTGCAAGCGCCACTATGATACATGTGTTTTATACACATTGTCCATCTATTTTTCTATATCATTTTTAAGGTAGCAGAAAAAAATGAGACATCCAAATCTCAAGTGGTCGATACCACAAAAAAATAATGGTGATTGAACGTCCACCATTAAAATCTTCCCAGGGCCCATTAGGAGCGGTGTCACCCCCCCCCAAAAAAAAAAAGGAGTTTTCAACCGTAGGAGTTCAATCCACTGGTTTATGTAGTGTGGTCCATTTGAGCCTTCAATCCGCCTCCTTTTTGGGCTCAAGCACTAAAATTACCTTTCAAAATAGATGGACGGCTTGGATAGAATATATAGATTACTGTGGGCTCCACAAAGCTCCTTATAAGACCGTCCGTCTCAAGCTAGGTCTTGGTCAACAGAAATTAGGACCCGGAATAGCTTTGATTCCATGAATTTCCTTTGACAGTAAGTTCTTGCTCCGGAACCTAGGTAGGTCCCATTGTGATGTTTGTGAAAAATCACTCCGTCCATCTGTTTTTTGAGATCATTTTAGGACTTGAGAACGAAAAAGAGTTGGTTCCAAACTCAAGGGTGCCGCAGTAAAGGAAAAGCTGGGTAGGGAATTTCCCAACGTTGAAACCTCCCCGGGTCAACATTGATGTTTATATGCCATCCATACTGTTCTTAACGTCATTCCTACTTGGATGAACTAAAAAAATAAACATTAGACTGATTCAAAACTTTTGTGGCCCCACTAATATTTCAACTGTGGTGGTTCAATCTTTACGTTTTCAACCCACTTGAGTCTTGGATCTGGCTTATTTTTGGTCGCATGTCTTAAAATGGTCTCACAAAACAGATGGACGAGGTGGATTTCTCACAAACATCACAGTGGCCCCACCTAAGTTCCTAGAGCAAAAACTTCCGCGTCCATCTTTGACGGTTCAATGGCGATCTTGCTTTTCTATGGGCCCCACCGTGATGTATGTGTTGTATCCACACCGTCCAACCATTTAGAGAGATCATTTCATGTCTTGATAAAAAGAATGGGGCAGATTCAAAGCTCAAATGGACCCATCACAAAAATAGTGGGGACAATGGCACCCACCGTTGCCTCGTGCTTGTGCCTTGCCCCCTCTGGAAGAAAATCCTGGCTCCGCCCCTGGGCCCCATTATAATATTGTTTATTTGCCATTTAACATGTTGATCAAAACATCATAGTTTCCTTTGGTGTAGTCCACATGTGATTTGGATCTGCCTTATTTTTGGGCTGTGTTCTAAATTAAGATTGCAAATGAATTGAAGGCATGGATGAAACACATACATCATAGTGGGCCTACAAAGCACCATCCGAGAGCTACTGCATCCCATCCTTGAAAGATTTCTGTGGCACTAAGCTCTGTGGGGTCATGTTGATGCATGTGTAATATCTATACCGTCCATCTTTTTAGCTAGTACACGAGCCCAAAAATGAGGTACGTCTAAATACTAAATGAACCACATATAGAAAACACGCCAAAGTGTTGAAAGTTTACTACGGGTCACAATGTTGTTTATTTGCCTTTTAAGCCATTAATAAGACTCACCGGGAAAATTCAAATATCAAATTGATCTAATTTTGGAGTCTCCCCACTGTCTTATGTGGTTTGGTACACTTAAGCCTTGGACGCGATCTGGCAAGATGGCTGAACAGGGTGGCTATAGAATGTAGAATCAGTCGGGTCAGTTGGGTGGGTTCATGGCTGTTGGCCCACCTTGATGTATGTGTTATATATGTATATTGTCCATTCATTTTACCCGCTCATTTCATGAAATGGGCAAAAAAATGAGATCTAAATCTCAGGTGAATCATACCATAGGAAACAATGGTGATTGAACACCAACCATTCAAAACTTCCTGAGGCCCACTTTAATATTTATTTTCCATCCAACCTGATGGTAAAGGTTAAAAAACTTTGATGAAGGAAACTACAAATATCAACTTGATTAAAGACCTATGGCCCATGAGAAGATTTTAGCCGTAAGATCACTACTACTTCCCGTGGCATGGTTTGTTGAAAAAAAATTGTTTTAAAAACAATTAAAAAAAAAAAAAAAAATAGGCGTTTGGTTTTTGTCCCATATCGGATGGGAGAAAGAATTTTTACCTTTTTAAAAGTAGGGTGTTGTGCACCTTACTTATTTATGGTGGAAGAGAGGGAGAATGGTGGCTTGCGTAATAGGTCAGGTGGCTAGGTTCGGAACAGAGGAAGTGCTGTGGGTGGGAGGTCTGACAGAGAGACCTCTCTGCTTTTTATAGAGAGCTGCAGGGCTAATTAGAGGAACCTGTGTAACTGCTCATGCAGTAACGATCGATAACATGCAGTAACAGCTGCATGTGGCTAGCCTAACAGTCAGAAACGGCTAGCCATTGAGTCTAAACAGCCAGCATGCAGGTGCATAACTCCCACATTCACAACAGTCAGAAACTGCCATAAACGGCTAGTTTCTCACAACAGCCAGAAAACGGCTAGTGCCATTATGGCTCTGGACCAAAACTGCCAGCCACCCTTGCCTATATAAACTGGACAGGTCTGGTTCATTCCAACACAACAACAACAGCAATCACAATCTCGAATACTGAACCAGCACCCATTTTAGTCTTTTAGCCTCTCGGTTGGTTGAAATAAACCAAGTCACTTAGACCAGTGTAGTGGTCTGCTGCTGCCAGAAGAAGACTGACATTCTTTTCTCTCTTTCTTTTTCTTTATCTGCCAGAGTGTGTTACTGAGTTACATAGTAGATCCTTTGTTTTTGCTGAACGCAGAACCACATAAGGCTCGTCGTATCTTGGAAGCAATTCGCCTGCAACCTATCAATAGACTCAAAATAATTTGAATAGGGGCGAATTACGCTTTAAGGACAGCGTGTTTTTCACGTGCTTCAGCCTGTCTTTATTTCTCGATTTTTCCAATTAATTTATTTTTTAAGATCAGAAATTTTATCAACAATCTTAAAGCGTAATTTTCTGATATGAAAACCGAAGGGGTATCATCAATCAAACTGATGAACTAGGATCTGATTCGTCTAGACCGGTTCAATGGAACCAATTTCACCAGATGGCAGGATAAGATAAAGTTCCTGCTTACGGCATTGAAGATATTCTATATCTTAGACCCGAACTTGAAGCCGCTTCCTCCAGCTACTGATACAGACATGACTGAGCAGATCAACGCACGCATCAAGAGAGAAGAAGATAATCTACTGTGTCGATGACATATTCTGAACACGCTATCTGATCGTCTGTATGATCAATACACAAGAACTGAATCTGCCAAAGAAATTTGGACCGCTCTCGAGTTCAAATTCAAGACCGAAGAAGAAGGTACGAACAAATATCTAATAGCTAGCTATTTCGACTACACCATGGTAGATAACAAATCGCTGTTAGCCCAAATCTAAGAACTACAGCTAATTGTTGGCAAAATTAGTGCCCTAAAAATTGATATCCCTGAAGCTTTCCAAGTCGGGGCTATTATCGCAAAATTGCCTCCGAGTTGGACAGAATACAGGAAGAAACTGCTACATAAAGCTGAGGATTATTCACTTGAACAAATCTAGAAACATATCCGAATAGAGGAAGAATCCCGAAACCGTGAAAAGAAAAATGGACATGGGAATTCCTCATCCAAGGTGCAAGCAGTAGAAAGTACCCAAAACAAGAATCCCGAAGAACGGTTCCTTGAAACCCAATAAAGGGAAATTCAAGAAATCACAGAAGAATAACGGAAAGTTCAAAGGCCCTTGCCATGTCTGTGGGAAAATCGGGTATTACGATTGAGTATGCCGTCTTCGAAAATTGAAGAATGAGGCAAGTGCAGTTGAAGAAGACATAGTTGCCATGATCACTGAGGTAAACATGATCCAAGGCAAAGTACCCGGTTGGTAGTATGATACAGCAGCCATAGTCCATATAAGCTATGACAGATCAGCCTTTAAAACTCATGAGGACGTGACCGATGGTCAAGAGGTCCAAATGGGTAATGAAGTCCGATCGAAGGTCGTAGGTAAAGGAACTGTGGAACTAGTCTTTACCTATAGAAAGAAAGTGATCCTAACTAATGTACTGCATGTCCCTGACATGAGACGAAACTTAGTTTCTGGGGATCTTCTGGGAAAACCTGGAATACGGGTAGTGTTTGAGTCGGGAAAACTGATTCTATCCAAGAACGAGAATTTCGTTGGTAAGGGATATGCTTGTAATAGGATGATAAAATTTTCCTTGAATGAAAGTAGCCCTTCTGCGTATATGATTGAATCTGTAGCATTATAGCATGGTAAATTAGCACACATAGGTTATAGTACCTTAAAATTCATGTCTAAGAATGGCTTAATCTCATACACAGATAGTCAAAATAACAAATGTGAAGTGTGCATAAGGTCCAAATTTACAAAGAAACCTTTTCCTAGTGTTGAGAGATCATCTCAAATATTGGACCTAATACACACTGATATCTGTGAGTTAAATGGTATTCTTACACATGGAGAAAGAAGATACTTTATAACCTTCATCGATGATTGCTCCAGATATGTACATGTATATCTTCTAAAGAACAAAGATGAAGCACTCAACATGTTCAAGATATATAAAGCAGAAGTGGAAAATCAACTAAACAAGAAAATAAAAGTTCTTCGTAGCGACAGAGGAGGAGAGTATTTTTCAAATGAATTCTCTAACTTCTGTGAAGAACATGGCATAATACACCAATGCACTGCGCCGAACACACCGCAACAGAACGGTATAGCTGAACGGAAAAATAGAACCTTAGTAGAAATGGTCAACTTAATGCTAATACAAGCAAAGTTGCCACTAGGACTTTAGGGAGAAGCACTTCTTGCAGCGTGCTACATCCTAAATAGGGTTCCTTCTAAGAAGTTTAACACTTCACCATATGAGGTATGGAAAGATAGAAAACTTAATCTAGGATATCTTAAAGTGTGGGGGTGCCTCGCATATTGTAGAATGCCTGATCTCAAAAGAACTAAATTAGGATCCAAAGCTATTAAGTGCGCCTTTGTAGGGTATGTACAAAATAACAAAGCATATAGACTCCTAGACTTAGAGTCTAATACAATCATAGAGTCTAGAAATGTTGAGTTCTTTAAAAACTCACTATCCTTAGAGTAAAAGGATAATGAAGTCCAAACTCTAACAGAGAAACCTATGGTAGAAGCTCAACATGAAGTTGAAGCTCCAATAGAACCACGTAGGAGTAAGAGTAGAAAAGAGTTTTGATCCTGAACAGATAGACTCTCAACGTATCTCTTTTCATCTCGTAGAAGGAAATAGAGAGAATGTTATTAGAAAGATACATATAGTTATGACTATAAAAGATGATCCAACAACCAATAGAGAAGTTGTAACTTCTAGAGATTCAGCTTTTTGGAAAGAAGCTATCAATAATGAGATGACTCGATCATGTCAAACCAAACCTGGGTATTGGTGGATCTACCTCCAGCTTCTAAACCCATAGGGTGTAAGTGGGTATTTAGAAAGAAATATCACACTGATGGAACTATTCAAACCATTAAAGCTAGACTAGTAGCTAAAGGGTTTAGACAAAAAGAAGGAATAGATTATTTTGACACATACTCACCTGTGGCAAGAATAACATCTATTAGAATTCTGTTTACTTTAGCATCCATACATCAGCTGTATATACATCAGATGGATGTAAAGACTGCTTTCCTGAATGGAGACCTCGACGAGGAGGTATACATGGAACAACCTGAAGGGTTCGTTCTGCCAGGAAATGAGAAGAAAGTCTGTAAACTAATTAAATCATTGTATGAACTAAAACAAGCACCTAAACAATGGCATGAGAAGTTTGATTCTAAAATACTTTCTCATGGTTTCATGCATAATGTAGCAGGCAAATGCATATATTCCAAAACAAATAGTAACTATATAATTGTTATTTGTTTATACGTTGATGACCTATTAATAATAAGTAACAAGATGGAAGGTGTAACTGAAACAAAGAAGTTTCTGTCTTCCGTATTTAAAATGAAGGATCTTGGACAAGTTGATACCATTCTAGGTATTAAAGTTAAAACTCATAGTGGGGGTTATGCGTTATGCTAATCTCATTATATTGAGAAAATAATAAACAAGTTTAAACACCTGAATATTAAAGAAGCGAAAACCCCATTCGATCCAAGTATCAAGTTAAATGAAAATACTGGAAGAACAGTTGCACAATTAGAGTATACGAGTGTTATAGGAAGTCTAATGTATGCAATGCAATGCACTAGACCAGACATCGCATATGCTGTGAGTAAACTAAGTAGGTTTACTAGTAATCCCAGTGTAGAACACTGGAAGGCAATAGGAAGAGTACTTGGTTATTTAAAAGCAACCAAAGACTTAGGGTTATTTTACTCAAATTTTCCAGCTGTACTGGAAAGATATACCAATGTAAGTTGGATATCGAGTGCAGGTGACAACAAATCAACTACTGGATGGGTTTTCACCTTAGGAGGTGCAGCTGTATCTTGGGGATCCAAAAAACAAACCTGCATAACTCACTCAACTATGGAATTGAGTTCATAGCCCTTGCTGCAACAGGTAAAGAGGCTGAGTGACTTAGGAATCTTCTTTTAGAAATTTCATTCTATGCGAAGCCGATACCGGCTGTTTCGCTACATAGCGATAGTGAAACCACATTAGCTAGAGCCTACAGCGGCACTTATAATAAAAAATCCAGACATATAAGTCTGAGACATGACTATGTAAGACAACTGATTCAAGATGGAATCATTGCAATATCTTATGTAAAGTCAAGTAATAACTTAGCTGATCCTTTTACTAAACCTCTAATGAGAGAGGTAATAAGGACAACATCCAGAGGGATGGGGTTGAAACTCTTTTAAAAAAATTTCACTAGTGATGGAAACCCAACCTAAAATTAGAAAATCTCTATATAAGGGTTCAATGGGTAAAAACAAGTTACTGATACGTGAAAAGTTTCAGCACTAAATTATATATATTTATATACCTCATCCAGGATTATAGTGCTGGCCGTTACAGACAGAGGGTTGAGTCTTAGAAACTCTTAATGCAGTCCAGTCTTAAGGACAAGTGTCTGAAAGTAACGGAGTCACTAGAAGGACTTCACCTATATGAATGTAGAGGTGGTGCTGCCTCTCATGAGAATGAGAGTTTTCTCGGGATCGTTCATGAAACAGGATAAGCACAAGGCCATTAAATGTGCTGAGGAAGAACTGTGTGAACTCTAATAACCCTTAGAAAGTATGTGTGTGGTATTTCCGGTCCTGTTATATAAAAATAACTGGTTCAAAGCTGTGGCTACCAGTAATTTTGATAGGTCTTTGAAATACTTACACTAAGAAAGGATTCAAATCGAAAGATATCTTTCTTTATGCATATAATCTTTTATACTCTGGCAGACATCGTTTTTTCTGTTTTAAATTATTTTAAAAACAAGTGGGGGATTGTTGAAAAAAAATTGTTTTAAAAACAAATTAAAAAAAATAGGTGTTTGGTTTTTGTCCCATATCGGATGGGAGAAAGAATTTTTACCTCTTTATAAGTAGGGTGTTGTGCACCTTACTTATTTATGGTGGAAGAGAGGGAGAATGGTGGTTGCGTGTTCCAGTGCAAACCGCGCACGAGCACGCACGCGGGCATGGGCTCGGTCTCGGTCTCGGTCTCAGACTCGGTCACGGGCATGGGCACGGGCTCGGGCTAGGTGCGAGGGCGTGTGAACGTGAGGCGGTGTGGCTGTAGAGGCGCTAGTGGCACACTTGGCACTTCGCATGTGCACATCGTGTCGCAGACTGGAGCGAGTCGCGGTGCGACAGAAGCTAAGTAATAGGTCAGGTGGCTGGGTTCGAAACAGAGGAGGTGCTGTGGGTGGGAGGTCTGACAGAGAGATCTCTCTGCTTTTTATAGAGAGCTACAGGGCTAATTAGAGGAACCTGTGTAACTGCTCATGCAGTAACGGTCCATACCATGCAGTAACAGCTGCATGTGGCTAGCCCAACAGTCAAAACAGCTAGCCATTGAGTCTAAACAGCCAACATGCAGGTGCATAACTCCCACATGCACAACAGTCAGAAACTGCCATAAACAGCTAGTTTCTCACAACAGCCAGAAAACGGCTAGTGCCATTATGGCTCTGGACCAAAACTGCCAGCCACCCTTGCCTATATAAACCGGACAGGTTTGGTTCATTCCAACACAACAACAACAGCAATCACAATCTTGAATACTGAACCAGCACCCATTTTAGTCTTTTAGCCTCTCGGTTTGGTTGAAACAAACCAAGCCACTTAGACCAGTGTAGTGGTCTGCTGTTGCCAGAAGAAGACTGACATTCTTTTCTCTCTTTCTTTTTCTTTATCTGCCAGAGTGTGTTACTGAGTTCCATAGTGGATCCTTTGTTTTTGCTGAACGCAGAACCACATAAGGCTCGTCGTATCCTGGAAGCAATCTGCCTGCAACCTATCAGCAGACTCAAAATAATTTGAGTAGGGGCGAATTACGCTTTAAGGACAGCGTGTTTTTTCACGTGCTTTAGCCTGTCCTTATTTTTCGATTTTTCCAATTAATTTATTTTTTAAGATCAGAAATTTTATCAACATGGTTCACCTGAGATTTAGATCTGCCTATGCCAAAATTGAACTGACAAAATGGACGGACGAGATGGATATACAACACATACACCAAGGTGGCCCCACAGTCATGATCTGAACTCAATCATATTCGACCTGACTGAATCCGCACCCATCAGTTATAGGGAGCAAATTAGCTGTTACCCATACGGAGCTGTATTTTTTGAATATTCATGTTGTCCATATGTTTTACCGTCTAATTTTAAGTAGCGATCCAAAATTATAAGAAGATCCAAATCCAGGTGTACCATCCCAATGGAAAGAGTGATGAATAATCATTAAAAATATTTCATGGGCCACAAAAGTGTTAGATCAAGTTGATCTTTAAATTTACCCTTAATTCAAACGTTCTTGACATTATCAAGAATTTGCATTGCAAATAAACATTACCAAAATCTTACTATGGGCTCTTTGGAATTTTTAATTGTGGGGCACTCAATCAACACTGTTTCCAGCAGTATGGTACAGTTGAGATTTGGATCTGCATCATGTTTGGAATCCCATCCTAAAATGGGCTGGAGCAACGGATAGACGGCTATAATATACAAAATACCATCCATGTCGGCCTCACGGTAGGTGTAACACCCACTAACACCTAATTCGCTCCCTCGATTATAACACATACATCACTCAGCGTCCAAGTCTACGTATGCCACGTGGACTTTCTGACTGTCTGCGTATCAAGCGTCATCCGCCGCCCGAGTACGATATTGCTCTTCTTTTCTCGAAATTCCGAAACTACCCTTACACCCTCTCCCTCTGTCCTCTATAAAAGCCCCACTAGTTCGGAACCATCAGCCCCCTTTTCAGCAGCTCTGTCCGTCGAACAAACCGCCGCCAAGGAACCAGCAGCGTTTCGGGGAATCCAGACCGTTGATTTAGTAAAAGGGCGGTAGAAAATCTAGCTGTTTGAATACGAAGCAGAGGGATGTCGTCTGCGTTGGACGAAGATGCAAGCCGGCTGTTCAGGATACGACGGACGATTATGCAGATGCTGAGAGACAGAGGGTATTTGGTAGGAGATTTTGAGATAAACATGACGAGATCTCAATTTATCGATAAATTCGGAGAAAACGTGAAACGTGAAGATCTCGTCATCAGCAAAGCCAAGCGCAACGAGTCCGGAGATCAGGCATCTCTTTCCCTCTCTCCCTCTCTGTACACGTGGTTGTACGGTTGCTGAATCTGGACCGTCCATCTGGCAGGCCCTGCTGTGGATGAAACACGGTAGAGAAACGCACACCGGACTTACACTCCTAGCTGTTGATTTGCAGCTGTGGAATGCACGGTTGGTGTTGCCCGTGAAGATCTAAGAGGGAAATTTCTACCAATCAGATGATCGTATTTTTCAATGGGGATGGGTTTTGTCCGAGGGGCCATCCATAGACGGTCTGGATTCACTGATCGTACACTCGAGAATTGGCAAGGATATATAGCTAGCAACAAAATGGAATGCTTCATATTTTTGCAATCACACTGTTCGTAGGAATGCTTCTGTTTGATTCATGGTTAAGGGTGCATAGGAATGCTTATGTTTGATTCATGGTTAGGGGCCCGTTTGGATGCCTATAAGTTCTTTAAGTTGAAAGTAACTTACAGGTCTGTTTGAAAGTAAAAAGTTACTGTTTTGTGTTTGGGTAATCAGGAAGTTAGTTACACATAAGAAGCTGTATATTCACACCAAGCATGACTAAGGAAATGTTTCAAAAATGTGATTAACACATAAGAAAGCTTAGCATAAAGAATGCCATTTTGTTAAGCCCATCTAAATGAATAGTTGAGCCGATTCTTAGGTTAAACTAATCATTAGGTGGGCTATAAAAGTGGGCCCACTTATTCAAAATACTTGACACTCTAGCAGAGTGTGATGGATGATACACAGGCACTTATGTTACCCAGTGTAGATGTTTCACAAACAAAAAATTGAGCTTATATATGAATTTATGGACATTTGTTGGATAGTTAACAAAAGAAAAATATCCAATTATCCCATTTACACAAATAAGTGTCCACGGATTAAGAGGGTAGGATTGTTCAACCAATTTGATATTGGGATTTTGATTTTGCGATAGTGGTCCACACAATCTAGTATGCCACATGTACAATTTCTGAGTATTTGTGTATCAAGCGTCATACACAGCCTGGGTATCATATCTTCTCAAAGAAAAATCAGCTCGATTCATAACGGAGGGCTAAAAATTGGTCCAGTTTGTTTTGTACAAGGAGGCCAATATAATGAGTGGACCGCCCTAATTTTTCGGCCTAAGCCCTAAAATGAGCTGGCAAAACTGATGGACAGCGGGGCTGAACCATACAATAAATGATGGCAGGCCCCACTGTTGCGGATTCACCAAATTGAGGCCCATCTCGTTTTCAATGGCAAAAAAAAAAAAAACCCTAATAAAAACGCCTGCAGAGAGGGAGCGAAGAAGAGAGTCCCACACGTAGAGAGAGAGAGAGAGAGAGAGAGAGAGAGAGAGAGAGAGAGAGAGAGCTCTTATTGAGCTTGGCCACCTACCGAATGGTGGTTCCTTCAATGGCCACATTGCATCTGTGATCCGGTAGATAACCATTAATGGGCTTCACCTGGGTTTTCTCCTTTCTTTTTCAAATTCAAAAATGAATTCGTTGGCCTGTATGTAAGTTCCTTGTAAGTGGAAACATAGCTCCAAGCCCTGTAACTTTTCTTACGGATTTGCCTGAGAGTAACTTACAAGTTGAGAGCAACTTACTTGGAAGTTTCCTCCCCCAAACATCACCTGTAAGTAACTTACACTTTACAAAAGTCTCTGGCATCCAAACAACCCTCAAAAAACTCATAGACTCGATCGACTTGTTTGACCTTGAGTCGAGTCGTGAATCACCCAAGTCAGGCCTGAATCGGTTAAAATTGCTTAATTCGGGGTGACTCATGTCAAACTCTCATCGACTTAGACAAGTCTTGAAACCGTGGCTTGGATTGTGGGCAAAGAAAAGAAAAGAAGGGGAAAATGTCGAGTTTTGAGTGCTCGACCCGAGCTGTCAGGAAAAGCGTCAGGCGCTCAAAACTATCCAGAACTTTTCAGAGATTAACTCTGAAATTTGGTCGAGTTTCAGGCAACCAACGGGTGCTCGAAATTGTCTAGAATTGTCCAGAGACTAAATTTGGATTCTAGCCGAGTTTCAGGTGACTGTTGGGAATCCGTCGGGCGTCCGAAAATTGCTGTATTTTTGCCACTTTCCTTCATCCTTTTCTGATCCATTTGTGATAGGAATGCGGCTGATCCTTGCCCTTCATCGGGGGATTCTTGTCCTACATCAGACTCCCCCACTTGAAAAAAAAACTCGTCCTCGAGTTTTGCTTAAATCTGGGGCCACTTGACGCATGCGTGAGGTCATCAACGGATTGGGCTTGTGATTCACGTCCTTGGCTTCTCTTTAGTACGCTGCAGCAAACACCGTCGACTTTTCCTTGATGCTAAAATGAATAATCGCAACCTGCTTTGCCATATCATCTGTGTTGTCGAAGATTGGCTGTATATGAGAAAAGTCAATTTCCTGCACAAGGAATAAATCATTGAAAAACTCGGTGTCCATGATCGCGTCGAATTCTTGCAATGCTAGTGCGGCATTTTCTGAGATGCTCATGGGTTCCTGTAAATCCGGCTTCAGGAATTTTGGAATGTCTGCAGGCTCTTCTTCCTTGTCTTGCATGTCTGAAGAATTGACCTCCTCTTCGTCAGGAGTTTGATCAATCTCGAAAACGGTGAGGGATTGTACTTCGTTTTCCCCTTCCATGACCTCGACTCTTGTCCACTCAACAGATTCATCAGCATGATCTTGGATAGGCATAGAAGATTGCCCCTCCACTTTTAACGTTTTGGGCTAGCCTTCCGTTCCAGCAGGGGTGACATCACGCCGCTGATGGGGTTGGGGATCTGTTGCGACCCCGTCTCAACCGGATCGTCCTGATCATCATCGTCGTATTGATAATAGGACAATGGTCGTTGTTTCATCCGCAACCACATGCGGATTGACACCTTCAACTCTTTCTACCGACTGCATTGAACATATTACCACCAAATCACAGCACCGCCTTTCAAATGGTATGTCGCGATCAGAACCTTCCTCTCTTCAGGAATATGCATGTAGTCGAAGAGGCGCTCGACTTTAAAGAGCCATTCGTCGATGCGATCATGGCCATTGAAGTTAGGAAGATCTATTGTTCTCCTGTAGGATTGATATTTCCAATCTACTCGATCATAGAATCTCGCGAACCTTGAAAACGAATCATCACCACGAGCAACGACTCGATCTAGTTTCTTCATGATGCGATTGAACCCAACCTACAGCTCTTGCATGGCTTGATGATTCTCCCGCCAGTAAGTCTCAAGTGTCGTCTCGAAAGTCGTCACTTTGAGAGAATAGATCCATTGAACACCATCAATGGGATTGTTGTCCATGCCTTTGTAAAGAGACATCGGCCTGAGGGGTGTCCTTGCTCTGATTCCACTTGACGCAGGCATAGACTTGGTGAGGTCGATCACCGTTTTCCTCACTAGATAACTACGAATCCACAGAGCTTCCGGTACTCCTCAACCGGACTTCCTCGAATCCATGAGGGAAAACTCTCGAATCCACTAGAAAAGAGTAAAAACTCGAATTTGATTAATGATAATGTAAGATGGATGCTTACCAATGAAAATAAACAAGTTATAGGCTAAACAAACCCTAGAAAACCCTAATTGCGCAAGAAAAGAATTCTAGTTAAAAACGAAAACAAATATGAAAATTGGCACGAAATCGCGCAGAGCCGTCAGGCTTCGTCGGGCGACCGACCCGAGCTGTCGGGAAAAGCATCGGACCCGAAACTGTCCAGAACTGTCCAGAGACTAAGTCTAGAATCTTGCCGAGTTTTGGGTGACTGTCGGGACATCGTCGGGCGTCCGAAATTGTCCAGAACTGTCTAGAGACTTAAGTCTGGACTCTGGGCTGAACAAACCCTAGAAAACCCTAATTGCGTAAGAAAAGAATCCTAGTTAAAAACAAAAACAAATCCAAAAATTCGTGCAAAATCGCATAGAGCCGTTGGGTGACCGACCGAGCTGTCGGGAAAAGCATCGGCGCCCGAAACTGTCCAGAGACTAAGTTTAGAATATAACCGAGTTTCAGGCACCCGTTGGGAAACTGTCAGGCGTCCGAAAGTTGTTGAATTTCTGCCACTTTTTCTTCATCCTTTTCCGATCCATTTGTGATAGGAATGTGGCCAATCCTCGCCCTTCATTAGGGGGTTCTTGTCCTACATCAACTATTGAAACATGGATTCCATTTTTAATTTTAGGGATCTCATGTGGATAGCAAGTGGGGATTTAAGTATCGTATCGATGCACGTATCATACCCTTGGGATACAGAAATATATCGGTATTGCATGGAAAATATTGCAAGTATTGGGGAATGTATCATTGTTGGAGGGAAACATAGGGGAATGATGGAAGTTTTCAAGAAAACTTCAGGATGTTGAAAGAGACATGATTACACACATAATTCAAAAAATCACAAAAAACAAGTATGCACAATAAATTTCCTTTGTATGGTCTTAAACTATACATTGTTTGATGCAATTATATTGAAAATGAGTTTTATATAATTTGTAAATCTTACAATACAAGTATAAAGACAGATTCCGACAAATAATTTAAGAGAAAATGAATTTCCAGTAGGGGAATGTATTGCGATGTATTGCTGATACATGTCACAATGTATCACAATATCTCATATATCGACAATACAAGGGAATTTTAGGAAGGAGTTTCGGCGAAATGCCACAATGTATCGATATTTCAGTGATACATTTTGATATTTTGTGCAATACAGGGGAATTTAATAACTCCCATTGTATATTGTATCAGCCACATACGATATCAATAGTATCAGCCGATATTTAAATCACTAATAGCAAGTGGGAATCTCACATTTCTCTTACAAGGTCGCATATTTCTTGTGGTAAAGGATCAAGATTATGGAAAAGTCTAATGATTGCTTGTGGAATGCACCCATGCTTTTGCTATATTCCACACAGCACAGAAGGTCAAATCGATGAAAACCATGAAGTGTGATTGACTGATTGTTATCACATATTACATGAGATCTTGGTAATCTATCTGCTGCATGTTGTGAGATTTATAATTTGTGCTAGGAAAACATTTCATGTTTGATCCATATGTTGTGTGAACGCTATAATATTGAAAACTACAATATTGACTCGTTATGAGGAGTAATTAGAGCATACATTGATCGAGTTTGTATGCATATGGATCCCCACATTTTTACCCCCAATAGGATATTGTGAAAGTTGCATCTTACAAGCATCCATGCAATATATTGTACCAGCATTCATAACACGACATGTCGATAGTGGTACCCTAAGCATATAGAATATAAGGCATCTATGGGGTATTACTTATTAATACTTGGAAATGGTATTGTCTCACATGGGCTGGTGGCTCGATGTTAGAGTCATGTGATGAACTTAAGGGCCTGTTTGGATAGAATGCAAATGAGGAATGCAACTAGTTTGCATTGACAAGGCATTTGCATCTGTTTGTGAAGCAGCAGATGCTGCGACAAAGTGTTTGCATTGCTATCCCCTCCTCATCAAGAGAGTACAACCTTTTTTTTTCCCCTTCAAAGAGTCAAATGGAGGGAAAAAGAGTTTGCCTTTGATGTGACATTTTTAAATGTTGGGTGGGAAAAAGGATTTCCTTTTATAGGATTACAATCCAAACAGTTGTAAATGCAAAGGAAAACCATTTTCAATGACTTCTCTTTAACAAAACAAACAGGCGCAAATGGTGTCACTATGCATTCCACTTATGTCACAAGTTTCCTTTGCATCACATTTGTCGTGCCAGCTAATGTTAGGATATCATCCTGAAAACAAGGCAGATCTAAAACTCGAGTGGACCATGACATGAGAAAAAGTGGGGATGCGTCACCCACCATTTAAAACCATTATGAGCATCTTCATTTTTTCTCTCTGCCTGTAGCACACACTTGCATATAGCCCCATCTTTTCCCGCCATCTCTCTTCTTTTTTCTCCTATACTCTTTCTACATATGTTGCGCATGCCACACCCCTAGTTTATGTTAAAATAGTGAGGGCGCTTGCACCAGATCAAGAGGCTCAAGTGCCCAAGACACTACATCTTGATAGAGATGGGATATTAAGAGCCTGTTTGGAGGCTCTTGCGAAAAAAAGGGGCTTCTGCAATATGGGGTTTCAAGCCTCCTTTTTCAATAGACATGGTGAAAACCAATCCGATTGGTTTTCGTTGTGTGAGTAGTTTAGCGCCTATTTTGTTGAGTGAGTGGATGGTGAAATGGGGGTTTGCAAAGCACATCGAAATGAACGTTAGAAAGCACGTTTGGCTCAAAAGGGAGTTTACACCTCAAGCACCCCTTTAGAGGGTGCGTTCAAATGGGCCCCAAGCTAAGTACATACACCCCTTTCTATAGATAGGAGTAATAGGCTACTTTCAAGAACTACCAATGAGGTAAGCAAGGCAGAAGATTTCATAACTAGTTAGCAAACACCATAATGGAAGTTCAGAAATGATGAGTTTGTATTCTCGTCTGTTATGGCGAGTGAATTCTTTGTGAAGGTAAAAGTCAGTTCTTGCATAAAACCTCTTATAGCTCCCATGTTTGTCACTCTCTACCCAAAAAAGGTAGAAGCAAAGTCGTCAAATAAAGATCTTGTCTGCATAATGCAGTAAAAGGTTGTGATCCCAGCAAGGGGCAGTCCGTGACACATGCTCTGTTTCTTGCTTGCTAATATGTATGACGTTTCCGAGTCTTCTGTTTCTGTTTTTATTTTTTGAACTTCTTATACTATCACAGAAACCTTACTGCCAACTGATTAACACTGTTTGTCTTTGATACACTCATGTTTTCATACAAAACATATGTCCATACAGGCATACCTACATACATAGGGAACCTTTTCTTTTTCTTTTTTCCATGGTGAGAAAGGGAATACTGCCAACCTTATTGCATTTTCCATGTTGCATTTATGCTTTTTGTACAAATTCTCAAGTTTGGTTCCAATGTGAGGCTATTCTATTCTGTAGCAGATATATGTTTTCTTTCCGGAGGAACAAAAGGTTGGTGTAAAGACAATGAAGACCTACACCAATCGCATGAAAACAGAAAATGTGTACAGAGCAATATTAGTTGTCCAACAGAACCTGACTCCCTTTGCAAAAACATGCATCAGTGAAATTTCCGGAAAATTTCATTTGGAGGTTTTCCAGGTGAGTTCCTCAAGACATTCCTTTTATTTTTGGAATTTTAAATGTGACAATGTTTGGGGTGTATGTGTACCTACTCATTATACAAAACACAAGCGTTGGACATCAGGTGTGATGAAGCATTACGATTTTTTATTTTTTTATTTTTTATTTTTTATCATTGAGTTCTCAAAAAGAGGAAATATGGGGGTAAATTTACAGTTCATTGAACCTTTCAAGTTATTATGTGTAGGGCGATGGTTTGGTGGCCAGATAATTGATATAATGAGCCTCGGCATGGATGGGGATGGTTTTTTAAAGCATTGGTTTGGATGTCTGTAATGATACAAAATTATTGACCATATCACAATTGTATGGGTTATTAAGGACCAAACCAATATGCCAAAAGCCCCAGCACTGATGGAACACTTTGAGCTAGGCTCTTAAACCACAACATTCGTAGTGGCCCACTCTATGGCACACTTATTCTAGCCTCTTGTCTAGGCAGCCCTTTCCACCCCGAGAAGACATGGATGGTGCCTTTCATTCTGGTCTAGGTTTTCCTTTGGGGGGGGGGGGGGGGGGGGGGGGGGGGGTTCTTTTTTGTTGTATTTCAATGGAATGGGCCTTAATCCACCAAGTCATGTCAGGGCTTGTTTGTTTGGCTTCCAACATGTCAAGCCAACTAAGAACTTGCTTACCAAAGAATAGTCTAATACACTATTGCGTAAATGTTACACACACACAAAAAGAAAAGATGGGGCCTTAACATGTCCTTAAACTATTACCTCAAGGGGAGAGGTTAAAATCCCATATGCTGGGAAACTTCCTCCCTTGAATGGGATGCTGGAGAGTTCCTGGAAGCTGGGGTCCAACGCGCCTTAGGATGAAAAGTGGGTAGGTGCCCTGTGCACCAGCTGCCTTAAATGGCTCTTTAGTGGGAACGTCTGGAACACCTGGGGTTTGCTCCCCCAAGGGTGTGACAAGGGGTCTACCATCAATGGGTTGGTGCAAGAGTCCTAAGGAGATCGGGGACAACAGGAGGGGTGATCTATCCACAAAGATGTGCTCCCAAGTGTAGAAGATTGGAAAGTAATAATCCGACCGAAGTCTAATCCATGGGAAAGCGTTGACAAGGCAAAAGACAATCTTCTACTTAGGCAGTGATATGAGATCCAAAAGAAACTAACTCTAATAATGCTAAAAAAGGTTTTGATTTTGAAGATTTTTATGAAAAATAAATCAATCAATCAAACAAAGCTTATGTAATTTAGCCGTCCATGGAATGCAACTACAATAAACACGATTGAGTTGGATCTCTTGTTCCACTCAATTGGAAGATAAATCAATCAAACTTATGAAAGAATCCAATAGATGTGAGATATTGAATCAATCATGCATCATTATAAACATACTACTAGGCATAAGTGATTGTGCATGAGTGATCCGTGAGATAACTTATACATCAATGTAATCGGCTAATAGATTCGCCTATCTAGGTAACCCCTGGATTAGATCTAAAGGTGAAAATTTAGGATGCTTGACATACTAGATAAAACCCTAGTTCCAATCCATGAATCTCATGCAACATGGTTCAAAATTCGATTTAAACACATGGGATCTAATGCATTACATTCAATGAATTTGGCTAAATCACATAGCCATTAAAACTAATTATTCATAAAAGAAGAACAAATATATATATATATATATATATATATATATATATATATATATATATATATATATATATACATAGAAAAAGAAAGTATGAAAAAACAAATTCCATTAAAAAAAAACTTCAAATGCTAAAAAAATAATCTTAAAACTCCACCTCAAATCCTCTCTCGTCTCTCTTTCTATATCCCTTTAAATAAAAAGAAAGAGAGCTCTAGCGAGTCATGTCACTTGTTATTCACATACGTTAAAAAAACATGTAGAAATTTTTATTTATGAAATTTCTTTCTTTTCTTCAATTTTCAGCAACCTTGCATGAGATTTAAGCATTCCATCTTGTTTCTTATCTCAAACATGTCTAAATGGACCGTTGGTGTGAACCACGAGTGATCACAGTCCTTGAAATGATCCCAAATGTGTCTGCATCTTTTCCTTTCTTGCGGCCCACCAGAATATCCATTTCTAGTAAAATTTGATCTCATACCCTAAAATCATGTCCTATACGATGTAGACGTCTCAAATCGTCTAAAACAGGTCACTGAAAACCGATGTGCAATGCCTAGATGAATGACCGTTGTTCACACATGTGAACACTATTCACACGTATTGATTTTCATAACTTGGCTCGAATCTCTATTTCGTTGATTTCTCCTTCCACGGACCTCGAATTCGCACCAAATTTGGCGTGCTGCCATTATTTGACGTGCCCTATTAATTTTGCAAAAATCAGCGCCAAATTCCACTCTGATAAAAAAGTTGGTTTTTCAGGGCCAGTTTTCCTACCTTTTTCTCTACACAGCTGCACTCTGACCCATACACTGCGTTTCTTCCCAATCCGGACCACTATTATTTTTCACCTGATATTTCAGCCATAAAAATGCAGTTTTGGCCCTCAGTTTCATTTGTGGTGCTCTGTTCGGCTCCTTGAGTCCAATTCTTGTACTTTGACCGTTCGGCGCATTTTTTTTTCTGTTCATTTCATATTTTAGGTTCGTCACTTCTTTGAATTAGTGTTTAGTCCATGCATGAGTGCCGACCATCTAATTCCTGTATCAAAATTTAGTAATTAACGCATATTTATGACAAATGCACCATATGACTCTATGCATGTAGACGGACTTAAAACATGTGTTTTATCTTGAAAACCATGCAAAACCGTTGTACTTGGAGGGTCCAAATATGCAATGTTGGACACTCATCAAAGGGAAGCGCAGGCTGGCTACCTGCTACTGTTCACGCCCCCCCCCCCCCCCCCCCTCCCCCCCCAAAAAAAAAAAAAACACACGCACACACACACAAAGAAAAGATATATAATGGCTGCTTTACATTTTTTTTTTTCTTTCTATTTTCCCAATAAAGACTGAAAGGAAATCAACTGGTACAGCTCTGGTACTGTGACATGCCCGTTTTGCACTGTTTTTGGGCCTGGTCAATACAGCACCCCATACCGATATTTAAAGCGTTGACTAGAAGTCTCCCAGTTGGGAGATAAAAAGTTGAAACACTTTGATATTTAGCTTTTTCTGTTGAATATGGACCATTGTCATAACCCTTTACATATTGGCCATTGATAGAAAGATTAGAATCTCCAAATCTGGGAGAGATTTTGGCCATCCACCTTTCACTGACGTCCATCATATCAACTGTGTGAATCACCACATAATGGGCCCACATGTGTGGAATTGGGAGCTGAAGTGAACAGCACATTTTCTGAGACCCAGGAATTTTCAATAGTCTCATGAAACACCTCGAAAAAAAAAAAGTTTCATAAAACTAGCTTCTGTTAATAATTTAAATAAAAACATTCTATATCTTGCAACAACATCAGAAGTTGCTGTAAATGATCTTAATTTACTAGAAAAACACTGGATGGAGTCAGATGTGTAGCATCAAATGGTTCACTTTTGTTTCGCTAGGCCCACACGCAAACATTTTCCTGCAGCCACATTTGCTGACCTAGCACATGCGTGATACGTGCCAGTGGTGCACCAGGTGGGGTCCACTATATGATGGCCTGACACAAAAATCAGGCTGGTCCACTCATCAAACGGGCCATGTGTGTATTGAATGTGGGTCTTGTAGCAGCTTATGTTGAACCCTCCATTGTTTCCTTATTTGTGCCTCACTTAATGAATGGACCAACTTGGTTTGTGGACCAGTTGATCCACAAAAATAGCAGACCCACCTGCCACTTGTTTTAGATGTCTCACGTGTGCCAATTTGCATGTGTTGCTATATGTAGAGGTGTGCATAGGCTTAGCAAAGCTCAGAATGATAATCACATTTCTCTCAAGCTATATTCTTTCAAGTGTTTTTAATTGATGTTGTACTTTTTTGACAACAAAATTATGCCATGATGTAGGAGGCAGAGCTGCTCGTTAACATTAAAGAGCATGTTCTTGTTCCGGAGCATCAGGTGCTTACAACTGAAGAAAAGAAGACTTTGCTGGAGCGGTATACACTAAAAGAAACTCAGGTTTGTGCTGGGCCAGTTTCTTCATAAATTTTTTTAATTGAATACTGAAGTATCTATATTATATATAACGTGAGTAGCGTTTGGCCAAGTTTACCCCTGCAATTAGTCGTTGGGTAGTGCAGTGACACAGTTTTTGAGTGGGGCTGGCCCTTCAATGATAAGCGATCCTGTGCAATCACTTATGCCTAATTGCTTATGCGATCGCACAACTTTTTTTTTTTAAAATAAAAAAATAAAAAAAAATAAAAATGAAAAGTATGCAATGGCATATGCGATTATGCGATCGCTTTATGCGATATGCGATGGCATAACATCCATATGGCATATGCGACCATCGCATATGCCATGTGGATGGCATTACGCGATCACTTTTGACAACATTGGAATAGCCCACTCCCACTTCTTTTCCTCTGTGTGTAGCTCGCACATAAGGTTGTATGAGGGGACCATGTGACAAAAGCTCTGTGTGGTCCACCATGATGGTTATGTAATATCCACACTGTACACATGTTGCGCCGGCATAAATTAAGACATCAGCCCAAAACTGAGGCAAATCCAAAATTTGAATGGGCCATAGCACTGGAACAAGTGGACATGGGTGACCCGTTGTCGAAATTCCTCCCTCCCTCTGCGTGTAGCTGCCCCCTTTCCCTCAGTTGTTCTCCCCGTTTTTCTCTCTTCTACTCTCTCCATGTGCATTGCACATGCCATACCCTCCAGTGTTCATAATGCTTCATCTTGCATATTTGTTTGCTTTGTTCTCAGATGTCATTTGACATGTGCATTCTTTACAAGCAAGCTGCATTGATGCATCTGATTCTAAATGCCGATATCTAAGTTAGTTACCAAGCACTCGATTGTATGAGATCCGGACTGTTCATCTATTTCATCCTCCAGTAAGGCCATGCATCAGAAATGACATTAGTCAGATGGTCCTCATCATTGATCGGAAGATTTTGCATGAATGTTAACCGTTGGCTAGACTTTTTCCTTGGCATGACCACTTTGATGACAATGAGTGCACCTTTTTCATCTGACAAATAACCCTATGCCAGTATCACAACCAATAACACCATCAGAAATTAGATCAGACCCCTCTATAGGACGAACAACCATCCTTCTTTGACATTGTTCTTCATTCAGCAATTACAACATGGCCAAGGCAAGTGTACCAATATTCTCATTTTGAGAAACTGAAACTTGATAGCGTTGAACTAATCTAGCCTATAACTGGAACTCCTTTATCATTGCCCACGTACACAGGGACAAGTGCAATGGAAAGATGGACAGTAATGAGCTAACAAACTTCGACTTAGTGTAGTACTCAGTGATAGAGAGACTATCTTGCTGTAAGTTTCTAGTCTTTGATTCCAACTAGAAGATTTTTGGCTGGATTCTGTCTTGAATGGTGATCCCATATTTCTTTGGCAGTGGACTTAAGAATGAGATTGCAAGCAATTTGTGGTTTAATAAAGTCGAGAAGCCAAGACTGCACCCATTGATTGTTATCCGTTCTAGCCTCATCTCAACAAACTTACGGATCATCACCGTAGAGAGGCAGCAATATCCTTGTCAATATAGCTCTACCGCCTCTTGCACTGAGGTACAATTCAGTGGCATGAGACCAAAGAAGATGGTCCATCCAACTTTTGTGAAACTACCATGGAATTAGGATTTTCAAATTTTACCAGATTTTTGGATGGACAAAATGGAGCCGTATAACCACTGATCAAAGCCTGCAAAGAAACCCCTCATCTTGATGAACCACTATTGGACTCTGTAACGACTATAAAGCTTTCTTAAAAAAATATATAGACTCCAAAAATCATCCTCTAACACATGCATTTACACAACTATGAATAACTGTACAAAGCGTCGCAACCATAACCGCGCCAAGGGAACAGCCTGATAGAGCACTGGATTAAGAATAACAACGGAAAAGGGATGGAAATGGTGTCTGAAACTAACCAGAATGGAAGGAAGCCAAGGAATGACCAGATGATCGATTTATCTTATTTTGACAAGAAACCTTTCTAAAGTGAGCTCTTCCTTTGGGTTGTCGTTGAACTGGATCAGCTAGGGAGAAGGAACGGAGAGATGGAGAAGGTGGGTTCCATCTTGATGAAAAAACCTCTGACATTCTTCCAGGATTCAATGCACCTAATGATCCAAAGCGCAGATCTGACCGTTGCCTTCTGTTACCATCTTCTCATGCAGAATTTGTATAAAAAGTAAAGGGGCTTTACATAAAGGGAAAAAAAAAAGTCTTCTAGATCAAAGGTTAAATTGCTGTCAGAAACCAGTACGTATAGCCTGATTTGTACTGGTTTTTGCAATCAACAATATAGCTGTATTAGCCTGATAGGGGATGATATGACCCGGTTTTGATGGTGACGAATATGCTACATCAAAACCAATTTCAATCGTTATTCTAGATCTTAATTATTACAACAATCCATGCTATATGTATAACGTGAGTAGCGGGGGACAATTTTACCCCTGCTATTAGTTTTCCTGATGTGCCAGAATTTGGATTTTCAAGGACATGTGCAATCATTTTAAATGAAGTTGGGTATTTTAGGATTCTGGAAGTGTGGCTGCTTACCAATGTATGGCGCGTGATTTTATCTGCAGAATGCCTCGTGCAGACTTCTAAAGCCGTGCCAAGTCTCTTTGTGTGTAGTCCACACCACCATCTCGCTGCATGTAGCCTGCCCGCATCCTACCCTCCGAATGAGCTCTCTCCCATCCTCTCTCCGCGTGTTGCACATGCCATACACCTAGTACAAACAAGGGGGGCTATTATGATGTTAGCTCATGGGCAAACCAAGGACTACTCTAAAGAGGCAGACCTCTGCGCCCTACAGCAGACCTCATAAAGAGGGGGGCCTACCTAATCGTCGCCTGGAGCAATTGGAATATAAAATAGAATTCAGAAGGTTCATAATAACAAGCACAGTCGTTTGCTTGGGAAGAAGGAGACTGAATGCCTGCTGATTGTTACAACCAAACAAGGGCGTAGATGGGTCCCACCTGGCTGCTTAGCCTTATGATAAAATGGCAAATCTTTTTTTCTTCAGCATAAAGTGTATGTGTTTCAATAGAAAATTGTTCTTCACAGTTCACACCCACTCTTAACTGCTAAAAACAACCATCTTTTCTTCGAGAACTTGTACTCTTTACTGCTAAATACAAGTACAACCCATCTTTTCTTCAAGAACTGATACCATCCAATGTACCACAAGTTGTGGTACCAGTACCATACCATCTATAACACTAACATTTCTACTCGTATGGGACGTCAGTGTCGTCAACAGGGTAGGCCTGCCATGCAGATCACCTGGGACAAAAATCAGGCTGTTCTGCTGATAAAGTGGGCCACAACATTGGAATCATTGGACAGCCAACAGTTTGACTCAATATACAGACGTGGCCCATCTAGTAAGCAGATCGCCTGATTTTCGAGAATAGCAATTTTCATGGTGGTGCATAGTGTTTCCATGGTACTTCACAAGCGAATGTTGACAGGAAGCATGGTACGGTAGCACAAGTTGTACTTTTGCTTGATGATAATTTCCTTTTAAACCTTTTTGGGGCTATGTTTTATTTATTTATTTATTATTATTATTTTGAATGAATGAAATTTCAATGGATGATTCTAGCAGTTGAATTCTGATGGGCTACATCTCTTATTCTGATCTGATGACTTTCAGCTTCCCCGGATTCAACTGACTGACCCTATTGCTAGATATTACGGCCTCAAGCGCGGACAAGTTGTGAAGATCATCCGACCGAGTGAGACTGCAGGCAGATATGTCACCTACCGCTACGTTGTCTGAATTATCTTAGTTTTGATTTTTGTGGTGTTGTTGTATTATGTGAGAAAGTTGGAGTTATTGGCTTTCGATATAATTTTATCAATGGATTGTAATCTTTATATTACTGAGTTATGACCGTGGCTCAAGCAGAAAAAACAGGCCCACCCCTTTTGCTTTCAGTAGGGCCATTTCAAATTTGGGTGTTTGGACCTTAAATGAAAATGAAATCATAATCATTTTTGTTATTTATTGAGTAGTTTGTGCTTCTAAAAAAAATTCCTGTGGGGTCCATTTGTCTCTGATCTAGTCCATTGACCTGATGGACCAAACAGTGGATGGGCTATCTCCCAGATTTAAATATTCTTAAGTTTTGATCTTTGGACCATTTTTCATTGAATATGGAATGTTGCTCTAATTTTTTTTCCTTCTGTCTGTTTGAAGGATTAGGATCTTCCAATCTGGGAGTTTTTGTAACATACCCCTGTTGGACTAATCAGATCACTGACCAGGGTCACCGAACCATGGGCCCCACTTTCGTGGAACCTTGCGTATCAACGGCATATATACATTTGCTACAGTTGTGTTACTGGGTTCCAAGCCTGAGCTAATATGAGTTTGCTGAGCTGTTGGGTTGCATGCATGAGGGTCCCATGGTTCGACAATCCAGATTGGTGAACCATTGGGGTATGCTGCAATCCAAATGGGAAGATCCCAACGCTTCCAACCTTGCCCTAGTTTCAGTTGAATGTGTCACGGACGTAATTTCTTCTTTACCGTATTTCGTAGGCCATTGATTGGCTTCCAGTCTGTGATACCTGTGGGCGTCCTGTCCATGGTATGGCCCATCAGATCAACTGCCTGGATCACTGAACCATAGCCCAAGATTAATGTAGTCCTAGAATTCATCAAACATTAGAGGGAGTATACTTTTTTTTTTCTTTTTTTTTTATTCTCAGAAGTATACTATTTTGTGGCCACCTCAAATGCTTGGCAGTATTGCATATGTGACTGAAATCTCAGCTGCCTATCAGTGAGTCTGGTTGTGTAGATTTTATGGTTTATAAGATCAGGTGGCCGTGCTCATTAGGTGGGCCATGTGTGGAAGAAATGGACAATTGAGAAAAAATTGACAAACGGTTCATACTCAATATGCATTTGTGGCCACTTGCAGTCGCCAATTCAACACAATTGCAATTGGATTTTCACAAAAGAACCGCTTATGATATATTTTCATATTATTGTTTTCTTGGATTCTAGGAACTCCAATATATATATTGAAAGCTAGGGGTGCAACTCCTGCCAGTTAGGTTGTCAATGCTCAACCTGAGCCTGGCCTGGACCCAACCTGAACCAAATTCTAGCGTGAGGCGTGCAACTTGAACTCAACCCAAATTCTACTATCATCATTCTAACCCAAGTGGAAGCAGATGGTTCATGTGAAACATCCGTATATCAATTATAGACGCCATTGGGTGCAACCCGACTGGGCCTACCAAGAGCTTAGATGGGAATGGGGCTGAGCTTAAAATTCTTCACTTGACTCCAATGGGAACCAAGTTGGGTTGGACATGGGTTGGGGCATCAACAACACGACCCAAACCCTAACTCACATTATATGCATCAAAGACACATACGCATATATACATATGAGTTATGACTAATATATCATAGAAATGTATAAAAAAAGATTCGTGATTAGAATTTATTAGGGTGAGTTAGGTGCACTATATTGCATGGTCCTTTAGACTACCAAAATTTTCATAATATCATTATAAATAAGAGGAGAGTATGAAAATTTTAAGCCCTAATTTTTAATTACCCCCCCTAGTGTCATCTCCTTTGCTTTTTTGCTTGCCGTGGTAGTAGTGAATTGACCTAGGTCCACATGCTAAGCGATCAACGCATTTGTTATAGTCTCTCTAAAGCCTATAGGTTCAATTTTTTTTCTTTAATTTTATTAGTTTATGCGCATAATAGCTTTATTTTGCTTGAATTTAGATTACTAATTTGTGTTAACTTGATTCAACTTTAATTGTGTGGCTTGTTTGGAATGTGAGATTAAGTGGTCTGGAATTGCATTTGGTCCCATGTAAATTTCAACTGACGTTTGGAAACTTTGGAAACTACAAGAAGAAGGATTGGATTAATTGGGTATAATGTCATCCAGTCCCAAAAAGCAGATACTGTGGAAGTTCTAGTGAGTCCACGTTGTCCATGCTGGCGGGAAAAGAGATGCAGAATTTGCAAAGTCTAACTTCCCATGTCATGGGGCCATATAAGATCATTCCCACAGAAAAACCAGCGCCACACATGTTCCTTTCTCATCTCTTCCGTCCACCCACCTCTCTTAAAATCAGACGCTCTCCCCTCCTAAAGTCGGACGCAGCACTTTCAACGACACCATGGAGCCTCTTATCCTACACCCACTCCCTTATCCTGCGCCTCTGCTCCTCCCCCCACTCCCTCAACCAAGCAAAGCAAGCCCATGCCTTGGCCATCCTCCACGGCCTCCTCCCCCACAACGCTCTGACATGCGCCGCCCTGATGCTATCCTACGCCTCCTTATCCGACACCACCACGTCTCGGCTCCTCTTCCAACAGACCCCTTCCGACAAACACCGGAACGCCTTCCTGGGTAATACCCTCATCAGAGCATGCACCAGTGCTGGCGATTACGCCGAGGCGTTTGCGGTGTATAACCAGATGGTCCGTGATGGTGCGGTCCGTCCCGACGATCACACGTTCCCGTTCGTTCTCAAGGCCTGCGCTGACGTGTCGGCGATCTGGAAGGGGAAGGAAATTCATGGGTCGGTTCTAAAACTTGGTTTCGATCGGGACGTGTTTGTTGGTAACACCCTTCTGTCTTTTTATGGATCTTCGATGGTTCTGCCTGATGCCCGCCGGGTGTTTGACGAAATGCCTGAACGAGATGTTGTGTCTTGGAATTCAATAATTGTGGCGCTTTCAGTTAATGGGTGTTTGTCGGAGGCGGTTGATATGTTTATTGAATTGAAATCAATGTCTGGGTTGAAGCCTAATTCGGTTAGTGTTGTTAGTGTTTTGCCTGTTTGTGCGGCATGCGGAGATGAGGTGATGGCTGAGCGGATTCATGGGTATGTGGTGAAGGCTGGTTTCGATTGTAAATTGACTGTTTGTAATGCACTTGTCGATGTTTATGGAAAATGTGGGAATTCAGAGGCTCTGGAACGAATGTTCAATGCAATGCCTGAGAGAAATGTAGTTTCTTGGAATGCAATTATTGGGAATTTAGTTCATTTTGATCAGTTTGATAGTGCTTTGGATATGTTTAGAGAGATGGTAGCCGCGGAGGAGAAGCCAAATTCTTTTACGATTTCCAGTCTGCTACCAGCATTGGTGGATTTGGAATTTTTCAACATGGGGAAGGAAATTCATGCATATAGTGTTAAGATCGGTGCAGAATCTGATGTTTTCGTTGCCAACACGCTTATTGATATGTATGCAAAATCAGGTTGTTTGAGGGAGGCAACGGATGTCTTCTATGGAATGGAAGTAAGGAATGTCGTCTCTTGGAATGCACTCATTGCCAATTTTGCACAGAACGGGTGTGAATTAGAAGCTATTAGATTTGTTGGCGAAATGCAACTTTATGGGGAATGCCCAAACTCAGTTACATTTACAAATGTTCTCCCGGCCTGTGCACGGATAGCTTCTCTTCGAAGAGGCAAGGAAATTCATGCCCAGTCAATCCGCATGGGGTCCTGTCTTGATGTGTTTGTCGCGAATGCTTTGACTGACATGTATGCGAAATGTGAACACTTGAACCTTGCGAGGAATGTTTTCGAAGTCTCAGTGAGGGACCAAGTGTCCTACAACATACTGATCATGGGCTACTCCCAGACTCCGAATTGTGCGGAATCTCTATACCTGTTCACTGAAATGAGATGTGCAGGTCTGAAGTACGACATGGTTTCCTTCATGGGTGTTATCTCAGCTTGCGCGACTTTAAGCGCAATCAAGCAAGGCAAGGAAATCCATGGCTTGTTGGTACGAAAGCTGTTCCACTCACATCTTTTCATTGCCAATTCGCTCTTGGATTTATACACCAAATGCGGGCGCATTGATCTTGCAAGGAAGATGTTCGATCGGATGTTGGACAAGGACGTTGCTTCCTGGAATACTATGATTTTGGGATGTGGAATGCAAGGCAAACCGGAAGTAGCAGTAGATCTTTTTGACACAATGGATGACGAAGGCGTGGAATATGATAGTGTTTCATACATTGCAGTTATGTCAGCTTGTAGCCATGGTGGGCTCCTTGAAAGAGGGAGAAAATACTTTGATCAGCTATGTGGTGGAAATATTAGGCCGACGCAGATGCACTATGCATGCATGGTTGATCTTCTTGGGCGGGCTGGTCTTATGAAAGAGGCAGCTGAGTTCATCAGAGACATGCCAGTCGAACCGGATGCCAATGTCTGGGGGGCATTGCTTGGGGCGTGCCGTGTGTATGGAAACATAGAGCTGGGCAGGTGGGCTGCAGAGCATCTGTTTGTGCTGAAACCAGAGCACTGTGGTTACTACATGCTGCTATCGGACATTTATGCCAAAGCAGGGCAGTGGGAGGATGCAAATGGGGTGAGGGAGCTGATGAAATCAAGAGGGGTGAAGAAGAACCCGGGGTGTAGCTGGGTCGAGGTTGGTGATAAGACACAGGTTTTTGTAGCAGGAGAGAAGCTGGAAGCAGGGATGTATGATGCTGAATGTGGCTGAGAAGGGCTGAAAAGATGATGCATTGCCCATACGGAGTTACTGAAGACATGGTGTGGACACATTATGAGTGGCTGCATGCATGTGGGGCCCGACGATAGGTGATCGATGCAAATATCAGGCTGATGCAGCTGGTGGGGCTGATGATTGTCATACTAGTATGAAATGAAGTGCCCTATGGAGCAGGTTCTGTGTCCGACGTCGGTCACACTCGAGCCTATAACAGATAGGGCTGTCAATGGGTACCCAATGGATCCGACCTGATTGCAATGGGTCCAGGTCCAATTTTTTGGGACCCGTTTAGATATAGGGTTGGGTCCACCATCTTGGGCCCAGTTAAAATCAGGTCAGTTCTAGCTAATTTTACAATTGATGTTATATAGCATGTATTTAAGGTTTGCTGGGTTCCAACCATGAGTACTTTTCAACACTGAGGTCATGGGTTGAGTGCCAATGTCAGTTGTGTGTGTGTGGTGTGGTGTGCGCGCGCGCTTGTAACAAACAAAAAGAGAGGGCACTTTTGCGCACCCAAATGTACCCATCGGAGGGCCCCGACCATGTAAATGCCCTAGAGGCCACTTGAAACCAAAGGTCCAAAGACTCGATGGGCAACCATCTGCGAGACTGGTTCCTTGAAAAATGTGATCCGAAGTCTCCATGGGGCCCACCATGATGTATGTGTTTTATCCACTAAGTCCATCCATTTTGACAGATCATGTTAGGGATCATGGTAGGGCATGAGCAGGAAAATGGCTCAAGTGGACCATGCTAAATGGAAGCAGTGGGGATTGAACGCCTACTGTTGAAAACTTCTTGGGCTCACAGAAGTTTTGTATCGAGCTAATATTTATGTTTCCCTTCATCCAGGTCTATGTGACCTTATGACCAGGTTGGATGGCAAATGAATGTCACAGTGAGCTGTGGGAAGGTTTCAGCAGCTGGTGTCATTGTCACTATTACTTCCTGTGGTGTGGTCCACTTGAGCCTTTGATCTGCCTCCTTTTTGGGATCTTACCTGAAAATGATCTATCAAAATGGATGGACGGCATGGATAAAACACATACATACGGGAGCCTGTGTCAGGACCATCCGTCTCTAGCTAGGTCCTGGTGGGGTTAGTAACCAATCCGGAAGTGGAATGGACCTGGATCTGATGCGTTTGGGGGCTGTAGGGCCCGGCCCATTGGGAGCCCAATAACAGAGGTCCATGGGGTGGGCCTTGGTTTTGAAACCTGGTTAATAAATAGTTAAGGGCCGATATGGCCATCTCTGTAGCATTAATGGGTGGGCTTTCGATGACCCAATTACTAACCCAGCGTAGGTCTGAACATCCGGCCTGATCCAACGATAAACAAGCTGGGCCAGCGGCCCACTTTCGTCACTTGGGCTTGTGTCCACAATGAGAATGAGCGTGTTTTGGAAATAGAGAGTGGTATAAATTCTTGGGCTGGAAGTTCTTTTCCTTTTTTATTATTATTTTTTTTTAAAGCTTATTTTCACCAACTTTCTGTAATTTTTAACTTAGTATAATTAGGCCAGGGACCAGACTGTACAATTGGATCAGTTTATATGCCAATACAACCCTTCATAAGGAGGGTCCCACCCGGATGGATTGTCCGGTTCAGAAACTCGGTCAGGCTAAATTAACTTGAGCCCAAGCCCAGCTAAAAATTTGATTAGTCCGTACGTTTCAGGCCCATCAGGCCAAGCTTGCTTCCAGAGTCGGGTTGGGCTCAGCGGACTGGGTTAGTTGCCCTGTCCATTGAACATCAATGGTCTAATTTCAATAAACAGGTGTCCATTAATAGGGGTTAGAATTGTGCAACCACTTTGATTTTGGGACTATGAATTAACAGAAGGTGGGTTCCAATGCTTAAGGGCTGTTTGTTTTTCAATTTACATAGTAATGTACAGTGAAAATTAGTCAGGATAGAAGGGAAAAGTTTGAGCTAAAAAACTGTAGGGCCCACTGTATCCATGTCGTCCATTCAGTTCCACCGGCCCATTTCAAGGCATGAGCCCAAAAAATGAGGAGAGTGGATTGGCTGAGACCCGACCTCACCCAAGACGGTGCAGGCGTGCAGCCCTTACTGTGGGGTTACAGTAGGACCCACCTTGATGCATGCATTACGCGTCCACGCCATCCGTCCGTTTTTCTAAATCATTTTAGGGCATTATCCTAAAAACCGATAACTGGATCTTTTTTTTTTTTTGGTTAGTCATGCAGTGCTTGGGCAACACACCCAAACGGTTGGCCACATGATACACCCACCCCTGGTGGGGTTAGTGTGTCTCCTTAGCATACGAACCCAAGACTCACCCTTGAAACACCAAGGCAACTTCTAGCTGGGCGACACAACTGCTTCTGCTTCATTTTTGGAGATAATGCCCTAAAATGACCAAGAAAAACAGATCGACAGTGTGGATACATAATAAATATACATCAAGGTGGGCCCCATGGTAACCCTACAGTAAGGGCCGCACCTTCTTGCCTGAGGCCAGGGTCTCACCCACTTGTTCTAAAAAACTGAGCCCAAAGGGTTAAGGTTTAAATGGTTTAGGTCTACTAGATTCGCCGCTTCATGTGGTGTGGTCTACTTGAGCTTTGTATCTGCCTCATTTTTAGATTCTTGCCCTAAAATGAGCCGGGTGAACAAATGGATAGCACGAATATGTCACGGTGGGCCCACAGTTTTTATCAATCATAGAAACACATGGAATTCACTGTTTCAGGGGGGAGATTCACATAGTTTTGTAGATAAAAATTCCTCCCTCAAACAAACAACTGTGAGAAGTCATGATGGCCCATTTGCAGTGTATTGGGAAAATCAAACGGGCTATTAGTCGGGTCAGTTAAGTGCCTGCGCATCAAGTGTCATGCGGAGTAGCAATAACTTCCCAATCCTCATGCCCAATAACTCCCACACGTGTGCCATTAGGCAAGTGTGGCAGAAAAAACCCTCGGCTCTCTGTCTCTTGTCACTGGCATTGGCATAGCAATTGCTGCTTCTTCTTCGTCAGTCTCTGCAGAGCTGGTGCTGCTGGTGTTTGCTGTTGAAGAGAAGGAGAAGGAAATAGAGAGGGGTTTGGTGTTCGAGCGAGCATCGTAAGGAGGGAGGAGAGATGCTGAGGAGGAATATAAGGCTGAGGAGAGAATACCTCTACAGGAAGAGCTTAGAAGGAAAAGAACGGCTCCTCTACGAGAAGAAGCGCAAGATCAAACAGGCCCTAGAAGGTTCCCTTTCCTTTTCTTTTTTCCATTTTTTCGATTTTTCTATTTTTCTTTGCCGTTGGATTCAAGCATCTTCTAATGATTGGACAGAGGGGAAGCCCATCCCCACCGAGCTCCGGAACGAAGAGGCTTCCCTGCGCAAGGAAATCGATCTCGAAGATGAGCAGACCGCAGGTCCTCTCTCTCTCTCTCTCTCTCTCTCTCTCTCTCTCATCAACTCGGAGACATTAAACGAGTCAGACTCAATCTTGTTGTTAGAACTCAGAACTGGTATTTCCATAAATGGATTCATGGAATGAGTCTGGACCCAGTTCGCTCGAACTGGGTTGGATTGAATTTCGTTTTTTTGGGAAAAAAGGTGATAAATTTAGGGGTCGTTTGGATGGTGGTAAATGGTTTACTAGTAAATCACTTAAATGCTAGTAAATGATTTACAACTGTCTGTTTGGCTTTAAGTTGTAAACGATTTACTGGTAAATCATTTGCAGTGTTTGGATAGCCTGTAAATGGTTTCTAGTAAATCATTTACAGTGTAAAATTCAAAAAAAGAGCTGTTTGCATTTACCAGCTATGAAATCACAACTTTTTGCTAGTAAATGAGAAGGGGTATTTGCTAGTAAATCACTTACAAGTAGTAAATGATTTACCAGCAAATGAGGGCATCCAAACACAAATAGTGATGATTTACTAGTAAACCATTTATAGGCTATCCAAACGACCCCTTAGGGTGTGTTCGGGTGCTATCTATTTCCATTTCTAACTAAATTGGTACATGCATGTACATTTGTCGGTTAAGCTGCCCCACCCCAATGCGATTAGTGAGGTGGTAGCCGCCTCTCACACATGGGCTCATACGTATCACGTTTTTAGAAATCTGAACCGTTCATCAGGCTGGCCATCACGGAAACCCATTCCGGAGAAATTTCATGCCTGTTGGATGTCTGAGTGGGAAACGACGTTAAGTTTAATTGGATCCGTTGGTATGCTTCTGAGAGAGGGAAAAAATGCATTAAAATGGATTTTTAATGGCACCTGAACACACTCTTAGAGTTTGTTTGGATGATTGCAAAGGAAGCACTTTTAGCATGGAAAAACTTTTCTTTGGCATCAGCTTTCTTGGTTTTGGCAAGGAAAACAGAAAGGGGAGAAATTGTGGAAAGTGAATTCATGGAGGGATGATCTCCATGTCCTTTGGTAGCATCAGACATAAAAGCCCCCCACCACCCACACACACAAAGCTTGTCACCATTTCCATGACAGTAGCTAGGGGCGAACATTTGTATGCAATCAGTTTTTCAAATTATAAAAGCTATTCATTATTAAAGGACATTTTTTTTTTTATGTCTTTTTCTTTTTAATTTTAAGCAACTTGGGACTGGTTTCAAACCAAAATAGAGGGCATTTAGGTAATTTAAAAGGTGAAGCTCTCTGGTAAATAAAACTCTCCGTCAAGAGGCATGTCCCATAGGGCAAGACGTCGACCATCGAATGGGGCTCTTGTGTTTCTATGTTGGGGGATTGTTATTTTGATTTTCTTGGGTAGTTTTCAGGTCGCCCTCTTGGCGTCTCTTCCCTCTTGTTAGTTTTTGTTCTTTTAATAAAAATTTTGTTATCTCTCAGAAAAAAAGTGGCTTGCTTACAATACGATCATTGGGGATAGATCGTGATTGAAGCTATTGGATCTGGGTGGGTGATCTAAGGCATTTATCTAACAATATAGAGCTGATGTTGTCTGGCTGTTTTATTTTTATTTTTGTTAGGTGCTGGAAAATATTGAACATTGGAGGATTAAACATGTCAATCAATACTCATCAAAACAACATTTAAGGAAATTGTCCATATTGCAAAAAAAAAGAGTTAAATGATCAAAGAGTTGAAATATTCTAACCTGAGTTTTTCGTCTGTGTATTCCCCTTCAACATTAAGACCCATCATATAAACAGTTTGCATTATTAAACGTGAACCCAGATCCAACAGCTATAGTCCTGACGTATCGTATAACAATGGACAGGATTTATTGTAGCATCCTCCGTAAAAGAGACCTGCTTTTCACAACTGCTTCTCCTCCCCTCCCACATCTGTCAAAGCACTTCCTCTCTCTCAATGTGCATTGCATGTGCCATATCTACTTACAGTATTATAATGCTAGAGGTAATGCTGTATACATGTGCCCATCCAAACAAGCCCACACTGTGGTGTAGGTGGGACCCAGCGTCCTTGCTCGAAAATTCTGCTGGTGCAGTCATCAGATGGGCCAAACAACACAAGAATTGGATGGCTTAAAAAATTTGGTGATCCATGTTCAATGTAAACACATTGCCTACCATGAGTGGACAGGCCTGGTTATTGAGCTAAGTCCTCTACATGGTGGGTCCAACTTGCCGCATGGCTTGGGAAATCCCTCATGGCAACACATTTGCCTACACATGTTGGATTCACAAATCTCTATAATGATAAGCATAAAGTATTCTAATGAGAAGAATAACATGATATCTGTGGCCCGCTCATCTGAAGTCTACTCATGTAGAATATTGGTTACCATTCATGGATGGGTTAGAGTTTGAATATTGCAACCATCAGCTAATCCTAACCACAGGTGGATTTTCCCTGTTAAATGAGTACGGTTAGCCTCTTTTTCTGTTTTCAACCAGTCATCTGTGGGGGATGACCATGAGATTTTTGGGTCGTATTCCATATGTTGTGAATCGTGAGGCCTAACAGATAAACAGTTCGTTTTAGTTATTCCTTCTTGATTGCATGTAGTGAAGTT